>CM053787.1:511205606-512405606 GCA_028749045.1 Cupressus sempervirens | reverse complement strand
CGAAGAAGAAAGTGAAGTTGAATTAGAACCAGAGAAGGTACTTTCACTTGTTACAAGTGAATACTTCAAGAAGATCAAAGAATCTGTGCTTAACTCTGTCAAGCAAGTTTGCTACAATCTTTTGTTAGAAATTAGATTTAGATTCCCCCCAGAGGAACTGCTTGAAGCAATGTCAATTTTTTTTCCACAATATTGGTCTCTAAACTATCTGATTGATTTTTGAAGAAGGATGATGACTTTGATTTAGCATTTTTGCAAACCTAAAGTAATCAATGGAGTAACTATAAATAGAATTTTAGATGAATCTTGATTGAGATATCAATCATATTCTTTTGCAAACATAATGAGAGAACAATATGATATTATGAAGAACCCAAATAAAGAGGGAGCGGTAATAAAGCTTTGGAAAAACCTTAGTGAGAGCAATCAGTTGAGAGAGTCAATACCAGAATATTTTAAGCTTACCAATTTATGTTTGACAATGATATTGGATTCAATGGAGGATGAGAGAGTTTTTACTACTTTGGGCTTCCTAAAGTCAAAGGTTAGAAACAAATTAGACAAAAATTTGGATAATTATTTAAGGTTCTATAATTCTAGGTATGAGGTGGATTATTATCTTTACCTAGGGGCATAATAGCCATAAAGTTCATCATTTCATTGTTTGGATCATATGTTGGAAATCTTCTGTTAGAAGATCCCTCACATTCAATAACTGCATCACTTTTCAAAGTCTTTATAATTTGCCTATTTATTTTGCTTGTTTGTTCAAACTTTGATGCAAACTTGTTCAAACTAAAATATGGGTTTGTTGACACAATTGAGTGTTTGAAAGATGAATTATCAGTTGTATCATTGTATGCTCCTCCAACTCCAGTTAAACTTACTCCACCTACAATTGTATTTTGATGATTTCCAATACACTGAAGATGGCCCATTCCAAATCTTGGTGTTTTAGGACTATTTTCTAGGTTTTGTACAAAAGCTACTGGTGCATACATTGGTGAAGTAACCATTGACATTGCTTGTGGTGTAATTGTCATAACTTTTTTCTTTTTTGCACAAGGTTCATCCATTCTAGTGCCAGTGCAATCAACTACAATTGGATTTAAAGATTTAACAAATAATTTGTTGGGATGACCTTCAGAAGCAAGAGTATAATATTTTTTTCCCTTTCTAGATGAATCATCTTTGATCTCAAAGAGTCCAATGATTGGTTTACATCCTCTTTTGAGTGGATTTGGTACTGAAACTGGATTCCAAATCCCTTCACCACTTGCACCAATGGGCCCTATACCTACATAACCCATTTTTTGTATCATAGTTTCCCCTTTACTATATTTTTGTTTAATAGAATCACTCATTTGAAGTTTAACAATATCTCTACCCCTAGTTGACCCAGAATCCTAAATACATTGAATGTCGGCATCAGACTTGAGGTCCTTCTGACTTTCATTATCACTGTCACTGCCAAAATCATATAGTACAGTCAGATACTCTTTATTCCAATAATCACTGAAAAGTTCATCCTCCTCAATTTCCTCAAAACCTACTGATGTCCTTGGTTCACCCAAATTTTGCCTCATTTTTCAAAAATTAGTCATCTTGGTTTGACACCACGACACAGATGTGCATGCCTCTTTAATTGCTTTCGGCATAGACCTCTTAGAAGGTTCAGATGCTTTCTCATAGAAATTTAAGTATGTCAGAGGCTCTGATTTGTGTGACTCTGATATGTGCATTGTCATAATTGGGCATGACAATTCTTGCATTGAAATATTATTCTCTGTTGCATGTTTCTCCATCTCTTTCTTAACCTCATCTCATGAATCTTTGTTTTTTAAATTTTCTATCAATGGCATCTCCTGATGCTGATATTTGCTTGCAGAGTTCCCATTGGCAATGAGTCTCATTTTTATTATGTTTAGTGGATCATAATTCTAGTGAGTGACAAAATCAAAGCCAAAAAAGGTTACCAATTCGTCTGCCACTTTGAAAGCCTTTCTCTCAAATGTGAGGCCTCCAATTGTGAAAGGCAAGGAAGGAAATATCATTTTCTTTTGTTGTCCACTAAAAAGTTCATCTGTGCTCTCCATCTGTTGTACATATTCCAATGCAAAAATCCTTTCTGTAACATGCATTGGAAGTTTACAAGGTTCAACTACTGAACCATAAAACTTTAAGATAGTGTACTCTTCCATGAAGAACCAATCAGCCAATTGAATCTGACTTCCCAGTAGAATGCAATCTTTACAAGACATAGGCAATCTAGGCATCAAAGTGCCTATATTTTTTGGTAAATAGATGCCAAAAATAAGTTTTAAAAATGGTTGTAGTTTTTATTTATAGTAGTCATCCTCATCTTATGTGTCCACTCATATACTGGACTTGGAGTCTTTGATTTCTTCTAGGTTTTCTCATCAAACTTATAGACCTCAATATCAAGCTTGTTGTTCTTTATCTCAAATATTGGGTGATGCTTTGCTAAATGAAGGTAACACAAGCAACTTGTGAACCTAAATGTCTTCATCTTGCCTCTAGTTGTACTTTATTTAATCATTAGTAATTTTTGTTGCATAAATTCAACAATGTGTTGAACAAAAATATATCTTACATCTACCTTCTCAACTGACTGACCTCAATAATGGCTATTATGTATCATTTCAAGAACACTGGCCCCCACTTCCTTGTGACTGTCCAATCCCAGACAAAATGATAATAAAAAAATAGTATTCTAAACCCATGGCACAAAAATATCATACTAATAAGGAGGCTTATGGTCTATGTCTAGTGTAACACTAGTAGAGGACTTTGAGTTTATTAAACTCTTAATATATGAATCTTGAAAAACTCTTTCCAATTTGTCATAATCCTATGCTAGTTTATCCAAGTCAATGTGCTCGTTAAAGCTTTCTAATTTAAATCCTAGCCCTAGGTTTAATAGAGTGAAATATTCACTCTTAGCTATGGATAAAATTTCCTCTTAAGTGTTTTGGTTTACAATTGCCTTTCTACTTTCATCATAATTCTGAGCGCATAACATTACAATTTCAGGGCAAGGGAATACTTTGAGTACAAACAAGATTTGCTAATCCAGTAACCAGAGTAGCTAGTATATTTATATGTGCACAAATACTATTGTTATATTTGCAATAATTTTTTCCCTTCTATGGATCTTTCCACTTATTAAACAATGAATGTCTAATTTCCATGATTCCAAAATCTCCATGAATAACAAGATCAAAAATATCATAACATTCATCGATGAAACTTGGGATTTGTAGCACTTGCTTGAGTTCTATAATGTCCTTCTTTTCCTTTATGCTTGCACTCGTATGGGAGGTTTTTGACTTTGTTTTGCCCAAGCCTGCTACTGGTTATTACACAAAATTCTTCTTCGGGCCCTATTTAAAATAATTGTAAAGTGTAAACCTAAGACAATTAAAATCAAGATTTCTAGCCCCACTGTTGCAAATTGCAATGAAAATTAATTTTAAAAAATTAAATATCCGAAATCGAGATTGGATAATTGGTGTTATCATCTGATACTCAAGTTTCACACTTTTAATCTTCAGAACACAAAATAGAATTTTGCCAATCTTTGAAAATCTAAAATTTGAAAACCTTATCTTATCGGACTCGATTTGGACAACTTTCAACTTCATACTCTAAAAACATAGAAGGTTAATAGTTAAAAGTTAAAATGAAAGTATTAAGTAATTAATGGTTTTAGGTACTTTACTAATAGTATGTACAATGTACATGTAAACGACATAAAGAGTCAAGACTCAATAATGTAGTAATGTACATAACAATAATAATAAAAAGTAAAAATTTATTACATTAATATATATTTGAATAAATTTGTTCATTTAAATTAATTAATTAATATAAATTAAACTTAATTATTGATATGATTTTTGAGTCAATTTTTGAAATGCTATCATTGTTGTCAAGAGTCATCTGGAATCGTAACACGTGTCAATCGTGACACTTGTCAAGGACACGTGTCACAATTTTGGATATTTTTTAACAATAGCGATAGTGGACCCAAAATTTACCCAAAATTCATCTCAGGTCATTGTCGTTGGTGTTGATCTGCCTTTTACTTAACAATTGTGGCATTGTCGAGTCGGGATTAAGTAATATTTTTTAAAAGACTAAACATAATTATTAATAAATTAATCGAGTCTTGACACTTAATTGAAATTTGCAATGACTGAACACGTGTCACAATTTTGGATGAATCTAGGCACATGGAAAAGCATTCTCCAAATTGGCTCAAAATTCATCTTGGGCTGTCGATCTCTCTTTTAGTCAACGGTCGAGATTTCGGATAGAATCTTGGAGTACACATGTCCCAATTTTAGGTTAATTTAATATTTATTATATATATATATATATAATTTATAATTATTATTATAATATTTATAATATAATATAAATAAACGATATTTTCTTTTCTATCATAAACTTTTTTTTGTAAAGATGATATGAAAAATTCAATGAAGATATATTAAATTTTATAAAATAAAATTGGTGCAAGATATAAAACAAGTGCCATTAGTACTTGCCTTTAATTTTTATATAAATCTAATTTAAATTTAATAAATTTATTATAATATGTAAAATATTTTAATTAATAAAAATGTTATATAATTGTATTTTTATGTAATGATGTTAATTTAAATTTAAATTTTATTCATAAATATAATCATTGATATATGTTCTATTACATATATATCATATGGTTATAATTATATTATATTATATTATATGTTCTATTATATAATAAATAATTATAATATAAAAATAATAATATTTTTATGATAATAATAAATCTTAAATGATTATATAATATAAGTAATATTATTTTTAATTGAATGACAAAAAACATATTATAATTTACAAAAAATACATTATTAAAATATAAAATATAAACCAATGCACTTACATTAAAAAAATAAAAATATTAATGTTAATGAATCACATTGAAAATGAAATATTTAGCTCTTAGCCCTAAGCCTACTGTCAAGTACTAATAATAAATTATAATGACAATAGTTTAATTTAAATAAAATCAATTAAAATTTAAAAATATAATTACAAATGTTATATTTTTATTCATATTTATTATTTAGTTTCAAAATTAATATGTAATATAGTTTAATTATCTATAAATTATTAATATATATTGATAATTGTGATAATTATTTATAAACATAATTATTAATAATATTAACCGAGTCTTCCAATGAGCAGACACGTGTAACGATTCCGGATAAATCTAGGCACATAAGAAAATATTCTCCAAATTGGCCCGAAATTCATCTCGAGCCATCGATCTTTTTTTATGCAACGGTCGAGATTTCAGGTAGAATCTTCGAGTACACGTGTCCCGATTTCAGGTAGAAATAGACTTTATCTTCAATCTTATAAAATTTGCCCCAAAATAGAGTCGCGATCATTGAAAAGAATTTACATAGCATATTATTTAATATAGAGAAAAATGTTGAAATAAATATTGTTAAAGAAATTGTTATTAATTATTATTATTTTACTTTTAAGCTTGAGCATGTCAAAATCATGATGTTAATTTAATTATTTATATAAAATATTATATATATAATATAATTTATAATTATTATTATTATTATAGTTTTAATATAATATAAATAAAAGATTTTCTTTTCTATTATAGAAATGATTTTCTTTTCTATCATAAACTTTTTATTGTGAAGATGATATGAAAAATTCAATGAAGATATATTAAATTTTATAAAATGAAATTGGTGCAAGATATGAAATAATAATGACAATAGTTTAATGTAAATAAAATAATTAAAATTTAAAAATATAATTATAAATGTTATATTTGTATTCATATTTATTATAATTTAGTTTTAAAATTAAAATGTAATATAGTTTAATTATCTATAAATTATTAACATATATTAAAAATTGTGATAATTGTTTATGAACTATTCTTCATCATTTAAAAGATTTCATAATGAAAAAAAGATAAGAATAGGTGACAAGATAGGTATGAAATAAAAATTTGACACATAAATTATCAAAATTATATTTAACTTTGTTAAGGGTATAATCTTTAGTTTTTCTTGAACTCCGCTCTTAATATCTTATCGCTCTATTTGTTTTAACCAATCAGATAATAGAATAAAGAAAAATGGTTTTAGAAATTACAAAACTTTTAATTGGATAATTTTCGATTGAATAATTTTTTACTATAAATCGTTAATCAAATATATTATATGAAACCATAAAGGATATCGGGATTGTTGAAACCCTTTTTTTTGTTTCTAAGTTCTATGTTCTAACTTTATAACTATTAATAGTTAATTATTTTTAACAAAGTCGCAAACTAACATTTCAACAGTGCATTGAAAATCGAGATGCCATAAACAAAGTCATAGACTAACAAGAACAACGGTTTGAGAAGCGAAAAACTATTATTTTCATTGATAATATTTTAGACTATACAATGTACATAAAACTGATTCATAGCATAGATATTCAAAATAGTTGTTTAAATCACCCTGGTTTTACTATTTCGTAATTTACAAAAAAGGGCAAGGCCCAATCCAAAGAAAAATACAGATATCTTAAAAACATTTTTCTGCCTAAAGGGCAAGGGTTAAGGAAATAGTATTCAGGAAACAAGAAATAGGGAACCAGGGAGTCTGGAAGCATCAACGGGCTGAGGGGTCGAAGGCTTGAAGCCTTCAATCAGAAAGGTCTTCAAGTCCCTCCGCGAGGAATCTATTGGAGAAGATGATGTCGTTGAACTCATCTAGTCATGTGAAATCAATCTCGCTGACGTCGTCCAACAACAACCACTTCCGTAGAAAATTTGTTTCGAGCCACGCCCACTTTCGATGGCGAGTCAATTGTCATTTGTTCATGCTGAGCAAGAAAGGATACTTATGTATAATGCACCTTATGCCTTCCTTCCAGCACCTGTCTACTAGGTCTGCAAAAGGGGTGCCAATGCTTGGCTTCGATACTTGCTTGGCTAATACAAGAATTTTGACATCATCTTCTAAAATATTTCCTTAAAAACGTTATGTAGAAGCATCAAAATGTATATTTGACTACCTTGAAGGTCGAGAAGAGACGCGAGGAAGCGGGAGGTAATATCCATGGACACACGGTACCTCTTATCGTTTCTCAAGAATTCATGGTCAAGGACCATGAATATAGCATGGTGGATAAAAAGACTTTGGGCATCTAGTTTGCAAACCATGGCAAGGACATCATTAGGAATCCTGCCCAAAAAGGGCTTTTGCAGAGCTATTGTAGTGTATTTTAGATGAATTGGTGTATCCATGACTAAGATTCAAGAAACTCTACAAAGTGCAACTACAAACTGAATTCAGATTGAGGAATATGAGAAATGATAATGAAAGAGGATTTGAAGAGGCTATTTAATGGCAGTTGTATTAAATTCTTTGGCATTCATGATCTTTCATATCTTATTTTTTTGTATTCCTATTAATTTTCAAGTGTGCAAAATGTTGAAATGTACTAGCATTAATGTCGGACAATCGATAGTGCCTGACATTGAGTAATGATTTTCATGCAAACCTTTCCACGTGTCTCCATTCCAAAGAATTTCATGTGACTCTAGGTCTTTTCAAGCAAGTGGCCCCGAAATCCATCTTTTGTCGTTGATCTCTAATTAATCAACGGTCAATAAAACTATTGTATTTACTATTTAACAATATGAAAGTGACGATAGCTGACTTGGTAATAGTGACACTGATATAATGACTTTATAACATTATTAATAATAGACCTAAGATAGTACAGAAGTTGAAACTTCAAGTGACTACTCAATAGTCAGTATAATCACTAGCCAATACATGTGCAAATTTTACTTTCAGATTAAACAATTTTTTAGTTTACCACAAAAGATTAGCCAAAACCATTATTATTTATTTTCCTACAAAACAAGTAATTCACCTTTGATATTATTTACTCATTTTTGGCAAGGGGGAAAATAGCCATCATTTATTTATCTATCAACAAGAAAAAATATTAATTCACCACATTTAAAATGATTTTTTCTAGGGCAAGAAGAAAATCACTAACATATAATATCTAATTTCCCTATATGGAAGAAAAAAATCATCCTCGACATTAAAATTTTCCTGCCCACAAACTATTGAATTTGTCAGCATTTTAGGCATTTTTTTAGGAGGGATTTCTTAAAGTTATCACTGACTACTACAGGAACCTAGTCCAATGTAGCACGGTAATAGTATACAGTACAATCTCTGCGCACATCTCAAAGTAATCATGGAACAACCTCATGGTACCACATTGATCGTAGTAACCACTGGCACAAACCTTAGTGAACCATAAATCACATCATAATCTCATAAATCAACCAAAGCATAATCAAAGCAACTGATATAGAAACATAATCTAATCACCTCAATGGTGTAGACCACTCATGGTCACAATCATGATCGATCACAATGAAAGATCAACAAGGTTGCATCTAAATGACTTACAGAAGTCAAATGGGAGAGGCACTACAAAATTTATGGGCTTTAGAGTGGAAAAAGCATCATGACCAATACAAAAAATGCCTCTTACACATCCATCTAGGCAGAAACGAGGCTATAAAAGGGCTCGGAGAGGGTTTTAAGGTCATTCTCACCCTCTCAGTTGGAAGAAAAGGCTCTAGAGTAAGGAAGATGGATCGACTACCCAGGGAGCAACACCATGGTGAACAAGTGCATACCTACCAATGATGATAGATGTAGGACCTTTGGTGAGTACATCAAGGTTGGCTTTCTGTATTTTATGCTATGTTATGATTTTCATGCATTTAGGAGTTAGTTAGAGGTCAAACAAGGCCCATCTGGGGTCCTAGAGGTATTTTAGGGCATCCAAATGCCCCAACTATGTTCAAAACATGAACAAGTGTGCTTAGTGTGCACTTGGCATGACCAAGTGTGCACTGAGCACACATGGCATGCCCAAGTACGCCCTAGGATGCTTCGAAGCTCCGAAAAGGGTCTAGATGGGCCCAAATCGGCCTGAAACTTGGAGCACATGACCATGACCCTAAGATAATGTCAAAACATAGGGTAACTTAGTAAAACATGGCCAAAGTGGTCAAACTTGGTCAAACTTATGGTAGATTTAGGTCAAACCTAGTTGAATACTGACAAAGAGTGATGCAAAGGGTCGAAAAAGGTACAGATGAGCTCAGAATGACCCAAAATTTGATGTACATCTTCAAAAAATCTAGGAAGAGTTTAAAACATAGGTCAACCTAGGCAAACATGGTCATAAATAGTCAAACTTAGTCAAACCTAGCTCAGATTTAAGAAAAAGTTGACAGATAAGCAGGTAGAGGGTCAAAATGATGTAAATGAGTTTGAAATGACCCAAAACTTGGTAGACATGTTCAAAACCCTATAACTAGTTCAAAAAATAGGTCAACTTAGTTAAACATGTTTAGAAAAAGTCAAACTAAGGTCAAACTAGGTCAAACTTGGGTCAAACATAGGTTAAACTTGGTAGAAAGCCACAAAAGGTTGACATAGACCGTATGGTTATGCAAGAGGATTTGCCCCTATTGCGGATGAGGGGACATAGGCCTCAAAGCTTGTTGCTACGACATCAGATGAACTTTGGCGAGTGTGAGATCTTAGCAGGACTGGAGCTATATCATACTATATTTATGCTCGTAGTGAGATAGAATAAAGCTTTGTTGATAGCACAGACAGAGAGGTGGCACTCGAAGACTAGTTCTTTCCATCTTCCCATAGGGAGGCTACTATGACTCTCAAGGATGTATGGTGCATCCTTCAGATCTTGATTCATGGAGAGTTAGTTGTGTATGACCTGATGACTGGGTGAGCGACACTTCACAAGATGTTTGGGTGTGGAGACACAGAGCTGGGGATCTAAGACTATGAGATCGGATAGGACATATTGGTGGCACAACATGAGCATCTCACTGCAGTTATTTGTTGGGTTGTGGGTGGATTGTTGATACCTAATAGTTGAGGACATTGATTTCTTATCAGATGGGGTAGAGTGCTCGAGAGGATGGTTATGGATGGGATCATGTTTTCCTAAGGGTCGTGTATGTTTAGTATGTTGTATTATTATCTTCACCAAGTGACATACAAAGGTAGAGTGACATTTAGTACTAGAGGTACATTGCTATAGATCTGGGCCTATAAGCATATTGTTATGTTTAGACCACTTGTCGAGAAGGAGCTAGTTGAGGATATGTTGTATGCCTACAGCTACAAGGGGATATTGGCACATGGGATGATCATCTGTCACAGGTGCTTCTGCTAGTTGATCCACTATTACTTGCCCTTTGATTGCCTTTCTATCCACATACTCTATGTCGAATTCACTAAGGATCATAACCCATTTGGCTAAGCGCCCTTATATAGGAGATATTTTAATGGGTTAATCTTGGAGACAAGCATTGTTTTCTAATAGAGCATGTAATGCCTCAACTTTTGAGCTGCAAAGATGATAACAAGGCAGTCTTGTTCAATGAGTGAAAAGTTTAATTCATATCCTACAAGTGTTTTGTTGATGTAGTAAATTTCCCACTCTCTTTCTTGTTCATATGTTTGTGCTTGGAGAGCTCCTAATGGTGTTTTTGTAGCTGAAATGTACAAAATAAATGGTTTTCCTGGAATAGGAGCCATTAAAACTGGTGCATGCAAAAGATAGTCTTTGAGTTGTTGAAAAGACTCATCACACTAGTTATTCCATTAAAAGGATATGCCTTTGTGTAATAAATATTGGAATAAGTGACATTTATTTGCTAGTTGTGCAATGAATCTATAGATAGCTCATATTTTCCCTTGTTTACTTCATAATGTTCTTAGTTTTTTTGGAGGAGGCACTTCAAGTATTGCTTTCACCTTTTCAGGATCAACTTTAATGCCTCAGTGAGAAATAATATACCCTAGGAGTTTTCCATAAAAAACTTTGAATACACACTTTTTTGGCTTCAAACAAAGCTTATAGCTTTCCATTCTATTGAATATTTTATCTAAGATGCCCAAATGATCCCTCCTTCTAGGGGATTTGCAAAGTAAGTCATCTACATAGTCTTCCATTAAGATGTGCATGAAATCATGGAAGATGGTAGTCATTGTTCTTTGATATGTTGCCCTAGCATTTTTAAGGCCAAAAGGCATGACATTCCAGCAATCTGTTTCCCAAGGACATGTGAAATTTGTTTTGTGTTGATCTTCAAGAGCAAAACTGATATGGTTGCATACAGAGAATCCATCCATCAGTAATAACATCTCATATCTAGTTGTCATGTCTACCATGATATCTATATTTGGTAATGGGAAATCATCTTTAGGACATGCCTTGTTGAGGTCATGGAAGTTTGTGCATATCTAGATGCATCCAAAGTGTTTGCTTAGTGGTACCAAATTGGATATCCACTTTGCATAATCAATAGGTCTTATGAAGCCTACATCTAATAGTTTTTTTGATTTAGCTTTGACGAGAAGAGCAACTTGAGGATGCATCTTTCTCAACTTTTGCTTTACTGGTTTTGCTACTAGTTTTAATGGCAAGTGATGGAGGACTAGCTTAGGATCTAATCTAGGCATGTCTGCATAAGACCAGACAAAGTTGATCTGCCTTTCTAGAAAGAATCTAACAAACTCATCTCTTTCCTCTGGTGATAACAAGGCTACAAAATGTATGATCTCAGTGTTGTTAGGTGTTCCTAGATTTATCTCTTCTGTCATTTCCATGAGTAATATTGATCTTTCCTTCAACAAGGGTAGTCCAATCTTCCATCCTCGGGTACCTCATTGAGGTTTTCACCCTTTTATACATCCTTTATTTTTACTTTTTCATGGTCTAATGGTACCTTTTGATATCACCAAGAGACCTACTTTTGTCTTTTTTTGCTATTTTTCCAACTTTGTGACTGGAAGATGGAGTTGACTCCCCAAAGTATCCCATGAGGTTTAGATCAATGGAAAATCCTAACTTGTGATCTCCTCATGGTATGTCTTCATGGAGCTCAAAGAATTATGTGATAGCGTTGTCATTTTTGAATTGATCAAAAGTCAATGGTCCTTGTTGGTCCCAATCAATGAGTTCAAGGTAAACTAGGGAAATGCCATCATCAGTGTTGAATAAGCTTTGGTCAAAGGCAAGGATATGGGTGTCCCTATCATATGGGTCATAAGTGCCACATTCAGAGGTGGGAGGGCTTGGGTCCCACCATATTTTGTCACAAGATTTTTGATGAGTTGAGGGGCCAATAGAATTGCCAATGATATGCTTATCCTATATGGGTAGTTCGATGAGATCAAATATGTGGTCGAGGCCAAAAGAGCTATTGAGGTCATCAATGTTGGATGTAGTATTTTTGGTCTGAGGTTAGGTGTTCTTGGATGCCTTTTCATCAGTCAAAGTGTTCACATTCTTAGACGAGGATGACTCAATATTAGGGAGACCCAATACAAATGGCTTGAATCGAAGCCCAATCTATGAGGTTGTGCTGCTATAGTAATAGGCTTAGTAATGCCTTGTTTTTGAGGTCCCAGGCCACTACATCTATCATATCCCTTTTTTCGCATGATGGTGAATCCAAGTCGATACTTATCTGAGGATATAGGAGTAGGTTCTTGTTCTACTTTAGCCTTTTCAATCCATGTAGATGTGTTTTCATAAACATGTTCTTCATGCAGGCCACCTCCACTAGTAAAAGTCACAGAAGGTTTCTTTTGAAATATGAATTTAGGCCTGATCTACATAAGTTGTGGTTTACCATATGATTTGGGAGAAAGAGGAAGTTTCCCAATGTGAAAGGCCTATGACATGGGATACTCACCACAACCTTGGTCTTCAATTTTGAGCTTTCCTTTGAATGCGGTTGTTAGTTTGGAAGGATCAATATATTTGGAGGAGTCAAGTGTATTTTCTTCATGGTTTTTCAGGACTTGGTATGTAGTAGTTCCTCTAAGACTGGCGGAGAATTAGAATAGGTCAGGATCACTAGGGATGGTAACCTCTACATTGTTATAGGCAATTTTTAAGCACCGATGGTATGTGGAAGGCATCGCTTTCATAGCATAGATCCAAGGGCATCCTAGTATCATTTTACAATTCATTTCAATATCTAAGACCTAGAATAATGTATTCTCAATAGCTGGACCAACTCTGATGGGTAATATGATGATGCCCTTAGAGAAGTGTTCGCCATCATCATAGGCCTTTATTGCAATTTTGTGACAGGGATCCACATCTTCTTCAGAGTAACCCAAACTCTTGACAACTTTAAGGGCCCATTTGGCGAGTGGAATAGGAATACGTATTTTGGAATACGTATTCCAAAAAATTTGAATTCCTTGTTTAGATGCACCAAAATGGAATTGGAATATGAAGTAAAATAGGAATACGTATTCTAATTTTGGCCCAAAAATGGGGTTTTGCAATTTCACCCAAATAGGTGTTATTGGAATACATATTCCTATTCCACTTTTTTTAATTTTAGAAAACATCAATTTTGGGGTCCGCAAATTCCCATCAAATATTGGCTAAACCGAACAGAGAACAAGAATACGTAGCCCCATTTTCTATTCCAAAATACGTATTCCTATTTCGCTCGCCAAACGGGCCCTAAGGGTACAAATGTTTAGTCATGCTCCATTGTTTATCAAGACATGTCTGACCTTGGCATTATGGATAAAGACTTCCAGGTGAATGGGGTCATTGTGGTTGGGTCTATCTTTAGGAATATCTCGGGGTGAGAAGGTGATATGTTGTTATGTAGATACATTCCCAACCATGGCCTGGAACTAGGCAACATCAATGTTATCTAGTACTATGGACTCTTTTAAAGGTTGGTCAAGGATCTTTTGATGTTGGGGGGATGCACGCAAATAATCCAAGATGGATATTTACACAAGGGTTTTTCCAAGCTAGTCGACAAGGCTATAATCTAAAGAAGTAGGATCAATAGGTTTACCAAGGGTCGTAGGTTTAGTAGAGGTTGTATGTCTAACTAGGGTTGTAGGTCTAGCTGGGGCTCTAAGTAAGGTAATCTGAGTGCGACGAGTGGTGATAGCACAATGATTGTCTTCATCTTTTAAGGTGAATGTGGATATGTAGGAGTTAGACTCATTGAAACATTTGATGGTATGGTCATATCTGAGTGAGCCTATAAGTTAGAGTTTGAACTAGAGGCTTCCCCTTTGTCATGATTACCCAAAGGATCTTTAAAAATAGTGTGATCCAAATTGGATTCTAGTAGTGACGGAACGGCTGTGATTACATCGTCATCAATAAGATATTGTATTTTGTGTTTCAGCTGAAAACATGACGAGGTCTTGTGACCTTTGGTGCAGTGGTAATCATAGAATTTGTTTTCATCCCACCAAGAAGCCTTAGTTAATGATTTGTCTTTTATTGGAGGTAATTGCAAGAAGTTATTACTAAGTAATTGTTGAAGTGTAGTCTCAAGAGGTATCCCCAAAAGTGTGAAATTCTTGTCCTTGTTTCGAGGACCTCTTCAAGGTCTATCCTATGTGGAAGTCTTAGTTTTCTATTGTTGAGGTGGTGTTTGATTAGGAGTTTGAGAATTTGTAGGGTTTGCACCTTTTAGAGTTAGTTGAGGTTGTGTTGCACTGATCATTTGTGCATCCACAATGCCACCATTGGTTACATTCTTTTTTTTTGGAGAAAAAAATTGCCTTGTCATTAGACGAGTTTGTTGTGGTGTTTTCCTTGTTTGTTTTGAGGATGCCCTTGCAGATGAGGGTGTCTTCAATACTAGCCCCCTTTTTCATCAACTTGGAAATGGTGCTTGGACTTTTGATCTTCAGTTCGTACATTAGGTTGGGGAATAGGTTTTTAATGCATAGATTAACTTGTTCTTCTTCAAGAATATTTAGTGAGCATTGACTAACTAAGTTTCTCCAGTGTAATAAGAATGTGATGAATGGCTCTCTCGTCCTTTTTTTAGTTGAGAACAAATTAGAAAGTGTCACCTTGTTTGTAATGTTGAAGGCAAAGTGGAAGATGAATTTGCCTACTAAGTCTGACCAAGAATTTATGTTACCAAGAAGTTTGGAGTACCATTCGAGTGTGGGCCCACCTAGAGAATGAGGGAATAGTCTCATGAGGTAGGTGGGCTCATCACTAAGTTTAGTACAAGAGGCATAGAATTCCCTAATGTGATTGATTGGGTTGCCTTTTCCTTAATATTTTTCAAATCTTGGTTGCTCAAAATGTTTTGGGAATGGAGGCATATACAAATTTTTGTCAAAGGGATTAGGAAGTAAATCCCTTTCTATGTATAGAGAATATTTCTTCTAGACTCCCAATGCCTCAACTTGTTTGGATAGTTGTTTGAACTATTGTAGTAAATCTTTGTTAGGGTTTTAAATGGTAGTCCTTTCTTTGACTCTTTTGTGTCTACGAGTAGATCATTTGTTATGACAACAACTATGTCTACTTGGTTATGACATTTCTATATCAGAAGACTCGGGTGATGTGTCACTAGGTGGTGGAGATATGTTAGCACCTTGAAGACAAAAAGGTCCTAGTGGTATTGATTGCAATTGTTGTACCATGGGTTGTTGTTGCATCACTTTCTGTGGTTGTTGTTGTGCCATTTATTGTGGTTGTTGTTGTGATACCTCTGTTGGTTGCATGTGAGACTACGTGTGACTATTTTTGTAGAGGTATTTGTTGAGGTTGTTGTGGTGTATGTTGTTGTTGTAACAAGTATTGTTGATATGTTATTCCAACTATTGTTTTAGTTGTTCTTGTTGTTTAGCGAACATGGCTTGTTATTGTTGGAATTATTGCTAATACATTGTGTGTAAGTCTAGTGGATTTACTTTGGGTTGTGTGTTAGGGACATTGGATCCTTGCACCACTTGAGGTTGTTGTTGTGGTTGATATATTGTATGCATGTTAACTAGATTTTGACTTCATTGTACATTAGGGATGTTAAGTTTTTGTACCATTGTAGGTTGTTGTTGTCTTGGAAGTTGGTTATGTCCTTTAGAGGTGAATATCATGTTTGGGTCTTTATTTTGATACCTTTGTGTGTTAGATGTTTCACTATAGGACATCATGTTGATTTGACAATGATGTGTATTCCTCTAGGGAATGGGTGAAATGTCCATAAGACTCTTCCTTCATATGTCAATAGGGTTTTTTTTTTTTTTTTAAATGTTTCACATGGTGTCATAACAGTTGGTAGATTTAGGAGCAAGAGTGCACTTTGTTGATTTTCCTCCAAAGGAGGTATGTTTGGCATCCCTAAAGTGAAAGTCCCCTTAGGCATATCTTGTTGTTGCGTTATTTGATGGAGGTCAATTCTTAATGTCCTTTTGGGATATTTTGGAAGAGTCTTGTTGTCATTTATTGATGGAGGTTCATCAAATAAGGGATTGATTTTAATGTGTTCAAAAGTACTTTGGAGGATTTCAATGGTTGATTCTTGGTGAGATCTTATAGGTGTTATATGTGTGTTTGAAAATTCCAAAGGTTGTTTTCCCTTGTCTAATTCCAAATTAATCATGGGTTGTATGTTTCGAATGTTGGGTTGTTTTGATGTTTAGACTTAGGTCCCTCCAAACTTGGATTAAATTTGACAATTTCTTGGGCTGCCAAAAATTTAAAGTTTTTGCAAAAAGTCTTGTCTTGGCAAACCTTAGCCATTTCTTTGTCAGTGATGCCATAATCTATGTTAGAATCATCACTTAGGTGCAAATTTTCATGTATGTTTGAAGGATTTAAGGTACATGTGTTAGGATTGTTGAATTTGAATGGGTGAGTTTCTTCATCCTCGGGAGTTGTAGGTGCACTTCCACATCCAGTTGTTATAGGTACAAATATGGGTTCAAAATTGGGACTCCATTGAACCATTCTATGTGTAGGGGAAGTGTTTGAAGGAAACCTCATAGTAGATGTGTTGTTTAGGGTTGGTTGTGTCATTTCTTGATTGTTAGGGTTTTATAAGTACATGATTAATGGGTCCACAAGTAAACGTTGTGATGCTTCAGTTTGGTCCTTGTCAAATGTTCGTTGAAGTTTCTTTCTTTTCTTTGGTCTTGGATGAGATTTTGGTTGTGTTTATACCTCAAAAAATAAGGGTTGATATAGTTCTTCGAGTCTCTGAGTTGATTGTGTCCTTGTAAGTGCTGGCATGATACCTAAGGATGCAGATGCAATGGAGAAAACCCTAAATGGACACTCTACCTCTCAAGTGCACACCTAAACTACCAACTACACTCTAACAGTACCAAGTGTGCCCTTGGTGCACTTGGGGACCTGAAGGTAAGCAATTGGTAACTAGAAGGTATGCAGTTGGTAAAAAGATGTGTTAGGGAGACAAATATGCAAAGTGTAAGTGATTTAAGTGTTTTTAGGTGTTTTCTAGGGTTTAGGGATGTAATGCAAGCTATAAGGATGAAATTTAGGGTTCTAGAACCTAAAATGACATCCCTAATTACCAAGTGTACTCTGAAACTACCAACTATGCACTGAAACTACCAATTGCGCACCTAAAGTGTGCAGTTGGTAAAACAGGGCAAAACTTAATAATCTGCAAGTGGGTATGCAAGATATGAGTATTATTTTGATTTTTAGGGGTTTAGGTATGTTATGCAATCTATGGAAGTGAAAAATGACCTAGGGTTTTGATATGCAAGATGCAAATGTCCTAAATAAATTATGCACAAATGCAAATGTGAATGATGTTTTGTATTTTGACTAATGGGTATGAAAATGACTCTATGGTATGCAAAATGAAGATTAGGGTTAGACTTTGACTTGGGAATGATGTTAGAGGTTGATGTATGCAAGTTGGATTATGTGAAGGAATGTATGTTAAGGTTGATAATGACATTTAGGACATGCAACATGGGGATATGAGATCAAGAAGACAAGTTGATTGATAGACAAGTTGGCGGTGTTTGGTATTGGAAGAGATCCTAGGGTTTTGGACTATGCAAGATGAAGTGATTATGAAACTAGGGTTAATCAAAATGATGTTTAGGGAGACTAGGAATATGATAATGCTATGACAAGGGTGTATGTAAGGTTTTGAACTTAGGATCAAATCTTTGTAAAGTATTAGTCTAAGAGTTTAACCTTGTGAAGATGAACTTTGGATCTTGACAAAAAAGAGACAAAAATTGAAAGAGATCAAGTTGATAAAAATGACAAGGCCAAATCCATCAAGACATAGATTTTGACCCAAGAAAATGATAAAAATGACAAAAGGACTAGCCAAGATCCATCATCCATTAACATTAGGAGATATACTAGGACTAAGACTTTGTTCTAATTTTTGACTAAGTTCAAAGGGTGTAGTTGGGGCCAGTTAGAGCGCAGTTGGTAATTTTATAGCGCAGTTGGTAAAGTGGTCTAAAACTAAGATGTTTATGGGCTTGGTGACTTCCAGATTGTTGTTCCAGAGAGCTAAATGATAGAGGATAGTGCTATGATAAGATTGAGGGTGAAAAATGAAGTTTTAGACACATGGAATGAGAGTTAAGATGTACAAAATGAAGGTTAGGGTGTGCAAGAATGCAAGCTACAGTTTTAGGGTTGGAATGCAAAGACTAAAGGATGTAAGATGAAACCTAGGAAAAGAAAAATGAGGCCTAGAGGATGCAAGCATGAAGCTCAAAGAATGACAAGTGCAATGGTACACTATGCAAGGATGGAATCTAACCCATACCAAGCACTCCTAAGGTGACAAGTTGCCATGTTTTCCAATCTTTAGTGTTTTTGACAAAGGTTTGTAATGTGTTCACAAAGGTTGTAATGTTTTGTAGTGTTTGATAGTATCCAAGGTTCAAGATGTTTTGGTATATGTCTGTAAATTTGGTTTTATCTTGATTAATGTTATTCACACATGCAAGACACCATAAACAATAATAGTTGTTGTTAAACTGAAAACACACACGACAACCTAGGCTTTGATACTATATCCACTAAATTCCCACTTGAACCAAAGTTTAGCCATGCTTATCTAGAGTGGACAACCTTGGATCTTGGCACCACATGCTCCTCCTTACAATTCACTCACTCTTCGGGGCTAACAAGATCTAAATCCAAAGGGTCGTCACTTCCCAAGGGATTGTTGCCTCTACTAAGGACCACAAGTATGTGGGATGTCTTCATGGGCATGGGTGACCCCTAAGCCAGTGGATAGAAAGGTTTTTGGCATCTAAGACAAGGTGTTTAGTTTGAGCATTTCATTTGGAAAGTGAATGATAAACTTCTGCAAAAGGTCTCCCAGCCCTGAGAACTGAGGTTTGACACACCATAAGGGTACTAGAGAAGAGCTACCACATAATAATATTGCCGACATGACATTAAATATATCAATTTTGTTATAGTGGCTGGAATGTTGACCTGGCTTTGGCTCATTACCACTTTGAGGTTGTCCCCTAGGGCTCACTGAGTACTGAGTCTTGGGTCCAAGGAAAGCCTCTCTAAAGATGTTACACAAATTTCTCTTGCACCTAAGATCCATGAATGGCGAGGGGAGAGGATACATCCATGTAACTCCTAGGGTTCTAAACAATGCATGGACACTAGACAAAAAAGAAAAATTCTTTTTAGTGCACCAAACAAAGTGTTATCTAATCTAAGAAATCCACACACAAGGTTTAGACAAGCACATGAGTCTTCAACAACGTCTTGAAAACAAGCATTAGTAGTTTGTAATTGATATGTCTTCTCCCAATAATCGTCACATGCTACAAAAAGATCATCGATAATATGAAAACATCTATTCTAGGTCCTAGAATGAAATTGAAACCCTAGATGTAGATTATGATCATAACATGTGCTTTTTGTGAACCAACTATGCTCTAATAGAGTAGACTATGTGATGCAGAGCCACACCTTGGAAAACTCAGGAGGAATTAGACACTCAACTGAGTTGCATCAAGGGGCATCTACAACCTTTAGGATCACATACCGAATTCAACCCAAAAATAAAAACTTGTCATCTTCCTCTCTCTTCCTCTCTAAAAACTGACTCCCTAAATAAGGAATATGAAACGTCCCTATCCAAGAATAGGAGACTGTTTCAAAAATTATGAATATTCCTGCTGCCAACTATCTGTCCTTTTTTTAGGATATGATTAGATTCTTAAATCATTGCACACTACTAACTCCACTAAAACAAACACACATGGTCCTAAGTGGCTATATTTGGAGAGTTTATCATTTCACTCCTCCATTTATGCCACCACATCATAGGACATTATTTTAAAACATAAAACTCTAAACTCACACACACAAACATTTCAAAATTTAGATTTTAAAATCAAAACTTTATGATATTTGCTTTGTACCCTGTATTTTAGTCATATTGCAAGTTGTCTTCCTGTCGCCACCAAACTTCCTATCGCAGATGTGCTCCTGCACCACTATGCCCTAGAAGGCCAAAAAGCCTTAGGAGGCCCCCAAGTGTGCTCAAATAGTGCTAACTACACCCCTAGTGTAGTTGGGGCCAATTTTAGTGTAGTTACTAGTTTCTAAGTGTAGTTGAGAGAGTGGGTGTAGACTATGGGGAAATGAGGCCAAAACAATACCCATAGCTTGAAAATCTAAAACCTACTCAACCAAGTGTGCTAAGACAGTGCAGAGTGCACCCATGGTGCACTTGGGGCCTAGAAGGGTGCAATTGGTGGTTTTGGAGTGCAGTTGGTCAGGTTTGAACATCAAATAGGGGTTATGGTAACTCCTAGGCCCTAAAATAGCGTCCTAAAGGCCCCAAGTGCGCTCTGATAGAGTAGAGTTCACCCTAGGAAAACAAGCTACAAAAGTGCATAAATGAAAGCTAAAAGACATGTTATTGGGCCTCCTAATTAGACTAGGTGTGATAAGAGAGAAAATAAGCATTATACCCCTCCAAACAAGCTCCTTCCTTGCACCTACAAGCACAAAAACAAGAAACCCAAGTTAGTTTACATAATCTTCACGTCGGGTTCACTAATTGTAGGACTAGAAAGTGGGTTTATATCTAACATACTATGAGCAATCACAAAACTCAATAAACATATGTTAATACCCTTATAATCTATAATAAAATCCAACTAAAACAAAGAAAGAAACATATGTAAAACTCCCTCTTTTAGTTGTAGTTCTTGTGTCCTTCTTTCTTCTCTATGTAATGTAGCTCCAATTGCCTATAGTGCACATAATTGAAAGCAAAAGCCTATTGATGAGATGATGTTATTGATAATACTAGAAGAGTGATTTCAAGCCTAATAGATTCTAAGAGATGATAGATGTTGAAGGAAAATGTTGAGGACTCTAAGGGATAAAAAATGAGAGCAATGTGGCTCAATTTATAACCAACACACAAGAGAAGAGTATTGAATAAGAGGGTGGACACTTGTCAATGCAAAAGTGCAACTTGGCATGACATTCCTTAGAATATCCATGACACATATGACACAAGATGTCAAATATGAGATTCAATGGCACATGAAAGTCAACATGGCTAAAAGTGGAGGAGAATCTATGATGTGCATATGACACCTCAAAGCCACTTATAGGCAAGAATCTATGACAATGGAGCTTATTATAGATATGTGTAATGGATTATGACATATTTTAGCCAACTGTAAGGATAGAATCTATGACACATCATGCCCATGCGGTAAGATTATGCAGAATATTTGAATTAAAAATCCATATATCCACACAAATGAAAATTAGTAAAATGTAAATTACAGGTGAAAAATAGGACTTAGCAAATTGAGAATTTCCATAGTCCGAGAAGATGAATCAATTAATTAATAAAATATCAATTGATTAAGAATTTTAGTTAGGAAGAATAATTAGAAATGCATGATGAAAATGATTGGACTGGCATAAGATTAGGTTATGGGTTATCTAATCCTATAGGATAAATTAGTAAATGATTGGCCAATTTGATTTGATAAAATGCGACAATATCCTTTGATGAAATGTTGTAATTATGTAGATCGACTTGGATGATGACAAGTAGATCAAAGCCATGATAAAATAGAATGACTAATTAGGATTGATAACATGCCAAGGACACATGACATGGATCAAGAATATGTAACATTTAATGGACATTGTAAATGCTACAGGATCAAAAATGATTGATAAGGTTGATCATAATAACATCGGTAGACATTTTCAATGTTATTAAATTGGTTTGATGATGTCAAGATATGGCACTGAGGGACTCAACAATGTCAATGATCAGATGATAAGTATGATAGTTTAACCCAGCACTAAGGGACACGACAGTACTAATGGTTAGATTTGATGGGTTTGATAAGGTTTGATAGGTTTCCAAGGCACTGAGAGATGTGAAAATCCCTAAGGTTTGATAGATGATGATTGATTTAAGATATCTGACATGTTTCATATTGATTATGGTTGATTTGGGATAGTTTTGGGTTGATTAGGGATGATTTTGGGTTGATTTGGGATGATTCTGAGTTGATTCGAAAGGATTATGATGATGTTGAAATGGTTTTGGGTTGAGTGGATGAGATTATGAAATAATCTACTATTGATGTGAAAATGGATATGAATGATGGAGGATATTGTTGAAATATAATCAGATGATAATCAAGTTGGATAAAAGATCAGAATTAGTTAAATGAGAAAATGGGATGAGTTAGTGTGCAAAAGTAATGAAACCATGGACACAAACCATTTTTGAGCGTCTATAGTAGTAAATTATACCAATGTGGTATGGATCAAACAACTACTCAAAGGAATGAAGGCAGAAATTATTGAACCTGTGGTACTTAATTGTGATAATACAAGTGTTATAACATATCAAAGAACGTTATGATGCACACAAAGACAAAGCACATTGCAATCAAGTATCATTACTTGAGAGAGTTGGTTCAAGACAAAGAAGCAATAATGGAATGCGTGAATACAAAAGAACAAATAGATGATATATTCACAAAATATTTACCTAAGGATACCCATGAATATCTTAGAGGTAAACTAGGGGTGATACCCCTATCCAAAGCTACTCAAGAAACAAGAGTAGTGTGTTGCATCAATTGAGCTGAATGTTGTATCTGACAACTTGATGCAGTGGATCTTACTTTAGGAGCTGCCTAAAGTAATGAAGGAACTGAATCAAAAGATTTATAGTCACATGCAAGGTGACAAAGGGAGAACTTGAATTGATTATATCTGCATGTAAAGATGACAAGTCTTTGGCATTGTTGTCAAAGAGGGATATATCTAAAGAGGGAGATATTCCTAAAGAGGGAGATATAAGGTTAAGAGATATATAAGTTAAGGGGAGAAGATACATTGAAGGATATTGACAAAGTTTACATTACCCTATATAGAGGAAGGACATATACTAATAGAGGGAGAAATTTTAAAGATATTAAATTTCTTTTTGGTATTGGTTTGCCATCAATTCCAAAGAGGGAGATTGTTGAAAATAGATTGTTTGAAGTATAGAACCTATCATGGAACAATCATTATTTTGTCAATGATGTCAAATCTGCTACTTATTGGTGAGATAGTTGCTTTTTGGTCTAAATGCTATCAATTGGTTGGTTGATGAAGATGATTTGAAAAGAGAAGATAACAAGAGCACCTAGAGAAAGGTTGAGTTATTTGGTGTATAAAAGGAACACTAAGACCAAGTAAGACATTGATACTATAGTGAATTGTTTATCTACTTAACATCTATAATAAAAAATTACTCAAGTAAAGATTAGAAAAAGATCAAGTAAAGAAATGTGTTTGCTAAGCCTAGCTAAGAAAACAATGCAAGCCGAGCAAAAAATAGTAGAAGTCGAGTGAAAATCAATACATGCTGAGCAAAGAAGAGAAATAGTGGAAGCTGAGTGAAAATTAGTATATGTCTAGTAAATTTTAGTTGATTTTAAGCATTAGTAAACTTTAGTATATGCTGAGTAAAGTTTAGTTGATGTCAAGCATCAATAAACTTTAGTATGTGTTGAGTGTCAAGTGAAGTAGTGTTGGTTGAGTGATAGACACTGTAGATGTCGAGTGATAGAAAAAAGTGTTAAATCAAAGATTTGATGAATCTAAACTGACTAATTTGATTTCTTGAATTATGTGAAGTGTGTGGAAGATAACTATGATGAGCTAGTGGCACAAAATTCAAGATAAACCATTTTGAGGTGAATTCAAGGAAGATTGTATAGGAAGTTTCTAGAAGCGACTAAAATAGAAAAGTGGGTAGATTCATTGAATCTTACCTAACCCTAAAATGGACAATTGTGGTTAAGCAGCAAAAGATCTAAATTCTCTATTTATAGAGATAACATGCCAAAAGCAAGGGTTGTCATGTGCAAGAGCCTAAGGAAGACAATACGTTTAGGGTGTTGCTTCATCTAGTGGCCGAATAGAAGAGACTGTAGTTGGCATACAAAGCAAGAAGGCTTAAGAGGTTGAATGCTTGAAGGGTGAACAAGTTGTCAAAGTTGAAGAGTATGAATGCCAAGTGGGATGGAGGACTGAACTAGTGATCTACAATCTACAAGTGAGTTGTAAGATTTTATCAAATCAAGTCCTATTGTTACTTTCTAAAAATTGTACTAGTGTGGATAAATCCTTTGGATTAAGGTTGACCTAACAATCATTTGTAAATCCTTTAACTAGGTGACATTCTAATGGAATGTTCTAAAGTCCTATAACAAGGCTCACTCCTAATAGGGTGATTGAAATCCTTTAATCATGTCACATTTAATAGTGTGTATTGTAACCTTTAACAGGGTTGGCCTTTCATAGGGCATCACTTCAAAAGAGTGAAATTGGGTAGCATGATACTAGTGATTTTCCCAAATTGGGTTTCCATGTAAAATCCTTGTGTCAAATTTTGTGAATGAATTTGTAGCATTTCATGTTTGCATTTCTACAAAGTTATTTTGACCCAAGATAAATAACCTACTAAGTTAAGATATTATAGGATCTAATTGATTCATGCATGTTATGGTTTTATGGATATGAATATGTTAAGCACTGAAAAAAAATTATTTGTACATTTGGACCTTGGATAACTGATTCACTCCGCCGCCCCCCCACTGTAAGGAAACTTGGCAACAAAGAATATAACCGTTTCCACATAACCCATAATAGATCTGAAAATAAACACATAATTAAAATCCACATGCAAGAGAATAGAAAACATACCCACAAAATTGTGACACAAGATATACCCTGGGAAACCCTCATTGAGGGAAAAACCCAGCCTCCAAAAGCATCCATCACCATGTATTATTCAGCAAAAAAAACCATTGCCATACAACCATGGAAGCCTTCATGGCCATAGCCACAACCGAGCAAACTATGTGAACAAGCATGAATCCACACATCCCATGCCATGCTTCCAACTTCACAAATGCTCCCTTGGCTAACCTGTCAAGCCTTGTCCCACTCGACTCTTGCCTTTTGTCTTCTCCTTGTCACTCTCCCTCTCTCTCAACAACAACTACCCTTGTGGCTGCTTATATAGTAGCAAGTCCCACAAAACCACTAAGTGGTATTACATAAACCATGTGCTAAAAAACCATGTGCTACCTAACCCACTGACCCCACATTTAATATTGGGCATTTAATTCTTTCCCCCAATATTAAATAATTACATAAAATATTATCACAATGTTACAATACAACTCATCAAGAATATTCCATGGGAATCTTTACATGTTGCACGTCCATCTAGGCACAACATTACATAATAAAATAAAATAATAACAATATTATGCAATGTGTGCAACACCCATTATCTCAACAATCTCCCACTTGTTGTATACATTGCATAGGGTCAATCCGTAGCCACATAAATGAACAAGGGAACAATCCCTCCCAGCACATCCACCATCATGGATCAAAATACACCAAGTGCTCCATCCTGGTACCCGCAACAAAATCAAAGTATCCAGCATCTCAAACATGAATGATCTCACCTCCTATTATGCCACTCCCACTGGACATACATAGAAGTCATCCAAAGAGAAAGCCACCCAACCTGTCGCATTAGAAGATCATAAAATCCTGTACCAACTAAAATTCCAAGCACAATAACCTGATCCAAAGGTAATCACATGTATCCGTAGTTGTCAAAATATCCATAGCTGAAATAGCACCCACAGCAAAGTGCCAAACCCATCCAACTATCCATACCTCAAAGGTATAACAAGTGAATCTCATATCACTGACATATCCAATCTACAACCTGCAATCACAAGCTTCAAGAGCAATACCTGCCACATATATACCAAGAAGCTCCCACTGCAAAAGATAATGTCAAATCTATAACCAATCCACTCAACACATCTCAAAGAAGTGAATCCATGTAGTATCAAGGACATCCACAATACATAAACTGATATCCTGCAAGAAAAATTCTCATAACAAGTCTCCAATGCTCTCCCAAGTTCACCACAACCAACAGAGAAAAGAGATAAAGGAATAACCATATCATCTCTCACATGACATACATGAGCACAAACCAGTGATCACAATCTCTAACCAATCTCAAATCCAATGTAGGAAAAACTGAACATCCAAGAAGATAACCAAGACTAGAGAAACCATGCAAATCATAACCTGTATCATGTCCTTCTACACACACCTCTAGATGTAAACTGTGCAAGTATGATCTCCACCATAACACCCCAACAAGAAGCCTCAACAACACCCAAACCATACCATATAACTAATCATGGATGTAAGCCTCTCACAAGAAGATCAAACTCATAAAACCATTCCTAAACCAAGGAATAACCATTCCTAATCCAAGGAAAATGCCCAATATAAAACCATCTCCCAAACTCAACCAGCATAAAAACATATGCACATGGAGATAACCAATGCTAAACCATCTCTCAAATGAACCCTCCAGAACTAACTCATGTACCATAGCTCAAGATCCATATCCATGAAAGACAAGCATAAATATAATGCAACTGAGAGAAACAATGGGCTATACCTCTCAAGTAGCAAACCACCGAGTAGACCAAGAGTGGGGAATGAGAATGCTCATCAAGATACCCAAGTCTCCAACCAAGACTCATCTAAGAACAATCTCCTCTCAAGTCCATATCAGGTGACTGCCCCTCGGACTTCCTGCTGAAACCATCAACCGTCCCAACAAATACTTCTCTAATCCAAGAGAAAATCAGCGTCACAACCGTCTCTAAGTATCCATGAGCACCTGTAACCAATCAATCCATGCCAACTCCAAATGCAACATAGCAATATCATGAAGTATCCAGCTTATGATTAGTGTACTCAATACCAAGAAACTAAACCAAGATCAATGTCAAAGTTCCAACCATGGCCTCAGGAACATAAACATGACAACATGATCTTACCATCTCAACTAAAGAGATAACATGCTCCATATGAACACACCATAACATGTCACAACTCTAAACGCGTATCAAGAGTATACCATGACATAATAATGAAACCATCCTCATACCAAGGATAACATGCCAAATAAAAAATATAAACCACACCTTTGCCAAGAACCTTGTGAGTCCTCAAGATGCAACCATCTCCACACACCATGAAGAAAAACATCTCCACATACCAGGAAGAACCATCTCCACATACCATGAAGATAACCAAGAACTCCATGAGTCCTCAAGATCTAACCATCTTCAAACACCATGAAGATAACAAGTGCACCATGCAAATGTCAAAGACGCTTCTGCAGCAACAAGATCTAAGACAAACCTCCAACATCTGCAAACACTCAATAAATATATCAATGCCAACAACTCCCACTCAACCGTGGTACCAAGTCACCTATGGCATCATAAAATCCATCTTCTCCAAACCAAGAAGATATAAACCAAACCAGGAACTAATCTTGCACTGTCACCCCATCACTGTCACAAGCTCCCACTAAACCATGTATCGAAGCTATCCATGACATTATGATGAAAAAATCCATCCTCTAACCATGAGAATCAACCAAGGCATCAAACTATCAAAGAACTCAAAGTGCACATCATGAGCTCCTCAAAAGAAACTAGATAACCATGATCCTCAACCAAGATGATATACCACCATAACCAAATCAGAAATCCAAGCTAAAGAACATCAAGGATGTACCTGTATATCCAATCATGTCATGCCAAAATCCATGGCACCATGATCACATCCATGAACTGAGCATCTGGCTCTCAAAGTGTCCAACCTGTCAGCATAAAATAGTCAACCACAATCTTCCACCATGACTGTACCTGGTAACAACATCTCATCCCTTCTACATGAAGATAAATAGTAAATCATGTGACTTAGGGCATAGACAACCCAAATCCAAGCCACCAATCTGAATATGCATCAATAATGAAAGATCAATGGGCAAAGACAACCCATAACCAAGCTATAAATGCAACCTGTAAGTATAGACCGCTTACAACACTGCACAACTTGTAGACCCAACAAGTCATCATGCATATCCAAACCAAACACTGATAACCATATCATCATGAGACCAAACTTGAGTATACAATGACATCAAATCTTAAATCTCCAATGCCATAAACTCACAATGTTACCATAGTCAAAATATACCTATAAACTGTTCAGATCAATATATCACCAAATAAATCATACCAAACCTATAGCAAATCTGAACCAATGTGTAGAGCTCTCCAAGAGCTTTCCATTGACTACTCGAAGTCCAAAATCCGACTCCGTATGCCCAAGTTATGCCCTAATTCGTGCTCAAAAATAAACAACATCTGACTTTAGGGCTCTGAATACCTGACAAAATATCAAAATCATAGAACCAAACCTACACCATCTTGTAGTGCTCTGAATTAGCTTTCCAACGCCTATAAGAACTCTGAAATTCGATATTCTGAGAGAAAGTTATGGCCATTTTACTAAGACAGTCTTTTTACCATTTTCAGTACGATTTTTCATTTTTAATTTTTTTTCAGTGACGAAAATTCCGACGGGATTAAATTTGACGGCCATCATGGGCTGAAACCAAAAAACTCTTTCATTCCCTCTGAACATGGCCAAACTAGGGCATATTATATATCAAATTTTATGGAAATGTCGACCCGGATCCAATGGTGAGGTCTGTTTTTGCCCAGGAGGTCATTTCTGCAAGCTACCCCCCAAAACTCTCATTTAAATGAAACATCCGAAAAAAAAAAATTTGTCCAACAATTTCCCATGCCCAAATCTTTTAACATCCCATCATAACAGCAAATCCAAAAAACCCTCAGATCTGCAATAAATTATTCATATATCTTGCCCTTTCTTTTATCCTCTCATGCATTCCCATGGATTCAATCTAGGATTACAATAATAAAACCATAGCTCTGATACCACTTGTAAGGAAACTTGGCAACAAAGAATATAACCATTTCCACATAACCCATAATAGATCTGAAAATAAACACGGAATTAAAATCCACATGTAAGAGAATAGAAAACATACCCACAAAATTGTGACACAAGATATACCCTGGGAAACCCTCATTGAGGGAAAAACCCAGCCTCCAAAAGCATCCATCACCATGTATTATTCAGCAAAAAATAACCATTGCCATACAACCATGGAAGCCTTCATGGCCATAGCCACAACCGAGCAAACTATGTGAACAAGCATGAATCCACACATCCCATGCCATGCTTCCAACTTCACAAATGCTCCCTTGGCTAACCTGTCAAGCCTTGTCCCGCTCGACTCTTGCCTTTTGTCTTCTCCTTGTCACTCTCCCTCTCTCTCAACAACAACTACCCTTGTGGCTGCTTATATAGTAGCAAGTCCCACAAAACCACTAAGTGGTATTACATAAACCATGTGCTAAAAAACCATGTGCTACCTAACCCACTGACCCCACATTTAATATTGGGCATTTAATTCTTTCCCCCAATATTAAATAATTACATAAAATATTATCACAATGTTACAATACAACTCATCAAAAATATTCCATGGGAATCTTTACATGTTGCACGTCCATCTAGGCACAACATTACATAATAAAATAAAATAATAACAATATTATGCAATGTGTGCAACACCCATTATCTCAACACCCACACTCTAAGTTATTATAAAGAATTCCAACACAATATCCACGTCTATTGAATATATTGTTATTGTTGTATGAGTAGTGAGCTCCTTTTGTAATACAGCTCATAACAGGGTTGAGGCCTCTAACAAGGTCAAGTCATCTAACAAGAATATATGTATTAAACGTATGTAATAGACCTCTAGCAGGGTCAAAACTCTTTATGAGGTATTTTTGTCAATGCATCTTTTTGTGGGTATCATTACCATTTGGGGTTTTCCCTTAACCAAGGTGTCTCTGGTTAACAAATTATGATGTTATGAAAACACATACCTTTAAACGCCACTGTAAAACTCTTCCTTAAGCCTCCCTCTCATGCACCCGCACTTTGCTGTGTAAACAAATGAAGTTTCACTTTCTTTCTTTTTTTAGTTTATCCCTGACAGAGTCAAAATTTTGACTCCCAACTTAACTAGCATAAAAAAATTGACGTTATCGAAATCATTTTTTTTAAAAATTGTATTTGATAAGCCAAATGAGCTTGCCATCAAAAATTTAAGTTGAAAATGACCACCAAATGTACTACTAAACTTCTTGAATAATCAATTCAACCCTAAATGCATTAACATGTGTCTAAGAAACAAGTAGCACCCTTGTCAACATTATCCCCAAAAACATAATTAACCCTTGGCTCTCTGTCAACCTTAATAGCCTTGTCACCTATATGAAAGGTGGCATATGATAGATCACATTGTAGGCTACCTCTTATTGCAACACTCTATTTTCTAGAGAGTAGCATTCCATGGTGAGGAGGAATATCAACTACAAGGATTGACATGATCATTTCAACCTTAGGATAAGCAACTAACTTGAAAGGCAATGCATTAATGGTACCTATAATAGGCACTTCCCTTGCATCCATGGCCCTACACCTACCTTGTTTGTTGTCTACCTCTAAAACCAAGGCTTCCATGACTTTGAAAGGCATTATGGTATTGGATGCTCCTGAATCTATCATGCATTTTTTAAGAGTTCTACCTTTTATAACTAGATTGAGGAAAAAAGGATCAATATCCTGAAAATAGGCTACATATGAGTTATCTATAAATATTTGAGGAAATTGAGACATGATTCCAATATCTTCTACTAAAATAGGGGTTTGTTGTATGGGTGTTTGTTCAACAATATTGCTATTGCCTATCCCACCCAACCATGATAAAGCCTTACTCTTATGCTCCTCTATTCTAAACACTTCAAACAAATGAACTTTTATAGTTATTTGGGATAGCATAGATATTATATCAATTGGATCACAGATAGTAGGTTTCACAAAAATACCTGGAGCTAAGACTATTTGAAAAATAAGCACTACCACTTGCTTGGTGACATCAGATTCTGACTTCCTTTCTTAAACAATTACCTTAACTATTTCAACTATTTGAAAATGCACCTTCTTCTTGGGCTCCCATTTCTTGCTCTTATTATCCTTGGCTTTAACTATCACTATGATGTCCTTCTCACTATCATCGGCCATCTTAAGAGCGATATCTTTAATAAAGATACTAGATGGCTTACTATTATCATTGTTGACATTCCTATTCGTCAGATTATAGTTATTTTGCACTTGAGATACCATCTCTGTTGTAATTCTATCAATTTCTTCTTTCAAAGGCTTTCTCAAATTTATATGACCAACATCTGAAGATGCAGTACATGCCTTATCTTCATCACAATCTTCATTGTTTGAGAATACTTGTTGATGATGTAATTGGTAAACATTTCTCTGATCGACAACATCACTTTTAGGTTCTTCTAAATCAGAATCCTCATAATCATCACATAAGTTCACCATGTTGCAACTTACATTATCATGATCTTTTTCTTCTTCTCTGTTCTCATTTTGCACATGCTAGTTTGCAGCAAATGATTGGGCTACTACACAATAATTAGAAGAATGAGGTGATTGACATATGATGCACCATGGTATATCATATATCATATTGACAAAATTTCTTTGTAGGGGGTCAAGGGTACCTTTATCCTTGGTATTTTGGGTAGGGTTGGGGATAGGCTAGCCATCTTTCCACTGACTAGTGTATGAATAATTTTACATTCTAGGTTGCCTATTGAAATGATTATTGTTCACTGGAGTTTTCTCACCAGCATTAGGCTTGTTTGCATTGAAAGCTGGCAGATTCATCTTTTTTAGAAGAGTTAACACTTGACTCATTGTGTCCTCCTCGAGCTTCTTACCTGTAGCAAGTTTATCACTTTCTTTTTTATGGTTCATTGGGTTGAACAATTTGGGGTCATCTCTTCTTCCTAACTTACCAGAGGCCTTTCTATTATTTTCAATATTAACTGCCATCTTGTAAGTGTCTCTTAAGGTTTTAGGATCCTTGTCTCTTAAACAATAAGTCGTCTTACTATCAAATGCATTAAAATATGTAGTAAGACATACATCTTCATTGAGTATCATCACTTGGAAGAGCTTATACATTCCCTTTTGAAATCTCATATTGAAGTCAAAAGTGGACTCATTAGGGCTCCTTTTTATGTTGTTCAAATCATTCAACATGAAACCAACACTAGTATTATCTCCATATTGTTCTTTAAATAAATTTTCCAAGTCATTCCATGAACTAATGTTGTCATCTGTCAATCTCCTAAACCAGTCCCTTGCATCTTCAATCAATGAATGCACAATCAACTTCATGACCACATCTTCATGCTCTACTTCAAAATCATTGAGCATGTCTACAAATATCCTTAAGTGTTCTTCACCAGTGATAACATTGTTTCCTAAGAACTTCACAACCTTATCTCTAAGGTCAAAGGATATAGGATGTAGGAACCCAGGGATACCTAGAAATGACATTTGTCTATATTTCTCCATGTATATAAGTTTTTTTTAAAAACCAACAACATTTGATGTACTTGTTGCATTTGCTTGGTTTTGGGAAATGTTTTGAGGCTGTTGTAATTGAACAACGGGAATCTGAATACTAGTGGTGCAGGATGATGCAGGAGCTAACTGAGACACATTTTGGCTTAGGACTATTGATCCACAAGTGGGAATAGAATTTGTGGCTTGAGTGGACATATTAGGCCATAAAGCTAAGGCAAAATTTGACTTAATGAACTAGATTTTCCTTCTAGTCTTTGTTGCTTGTGCTTCATTCTCAACTTTCTCAAGCTCCTTTGCTAAATCCTCCCTCACTTTTCTAGCCTTTCCTAAATCCAAATCTAATTTAGATATAGGAGGATTTTCAAACTTGTTTAGGATAGCTTGAGGTTCATTTATTTAAATCCCTACAACCTTTTGTTTTCCTTTATCAGCGAGTTTTCTAGCCAGATCTATGAGGTTTGACTGAACAGGCTTGTAGGGTTGGACCTGAGATATGACAGATTCTTGTCTCTAATTTAGGAGTTTTTCTTGTTCCCAAACCTTGGACCTTAAATTATCTATATCTCCAAAAACATCAACATGCAGAACAAAAGTTTTTTCTTCTAGTTTCTTGTTCTTCTCTTTCAAAGTAGTCATGCTTCTAAGTAAGTTATCTCTCTCAATGAGAGCATTCATGGTGGCTTGCTCCTTTTCCTTCTCCAAACAAATGCATTTGGAATCCTCTTCTATAACCCATTTCTTAAGGACCTCAATCTCTGAATACACTTATTTTGGGTCTACAGAAGTTGCTTCTGAACCAACTGGATCATCAAGATCTATGAGGTTTGCTTCTATATAGGGAACTTGCCTAGGATTGAAAATAATGTCCATAGCATTCCTATATCTCAATTTGTGATTCATTTATTTTATCACATCTAGTCTACAAAGAACATCCCCTATTGAACATACATTCTTATCATGACATACTCTTTCTTTTTGCAACGGGGTGAACATCCCTCCCAAGAGTCTTGTGGTTTCTGATTCAAAATTTAATGAAGAAGATTCCCTCTCTACCATAGGCTGGTATCGAGAGTGCATTGACACACTACCTCTAGGTTTCCAAGTAGGATTTGGATCTACTTTCTTTTTGTTTTGATTTTTCCTACCTGCTTGGGATAGGTCAGTATATAATGACACTTCTGGATAGGCTCTTGTATAGGCTTGTATATTTTTTCTCTTGTCAACCATTTGTAAAATCACTTATAAATAAGCACTAGCTTCAAAACCTTGACCGAGTTACCACCCTATTTTAGGGAAAATATAATATGAAATGGATTTGGAAATTGAGAAAATTGTCATGGGAATAGATAAAATAGATTTGACACACAAAGGGGTCAATTAGAAAGACTTTTGGAACTGCAACTCTTGCTTGGCAAATAACACTTTGCAAGGATGGTATTCGTCAATATGTTCCTGTGGTATTGGGAAATTTGTAAATTCTCAAGGTTTGTCACTATAAAAGTCCAATACAAACATAGGCAATATTTTATGGAAACTAAGAACAGACATATAATAACAACACTAGAGACTATAGTACATTTTACACAACAACATGTGTTGGACAATTCCCTAGTAGAGTCACCATTTTGTTAATGTTTCAAAACTACCAAGTAACAAAGTACTTGATACTAGGATTTTTAAAATAAAACTTGGTCTAAGGGTTAGCAACCACCTATATTCAACTAAAAAATATCTGGATCCAACTTCAACAGAATCATAGGGATTCTCTCATCTTTAGGTTCTGCAAAACCAAGGCGGGTACACCTTAGGGATATATGTACATATAACTAGTTTATGGTTCTTGAATTCAGCATATTCATATTAACATCATCTTTCTATCTCACTTCTATCCTTTATAGTAGAAAATGGTCACAATTCTTCTATACTTTACAAATAATCCTTGACAATAACAGCTAATAATGACATACAAGGGATTATTGCAAATAAGTGCTGACCAACAATTTAACTCTTCATCCAATAAAGTAAAGATTGATTTAATTTATATTTGTGCTCTATTTAACCCCATGAACTCAATAGTTTGCATCCAAATTGGTGATCAGTGCCTTATCCATTGGTACAGAGAAAATCACACTAGTAAAACTTGATCTATTCAATTGCCTTACAATTGAAACTATCAATAGTTAACTCTAAATTATCTTCTCATGAACATCCTCCCATACACCTAGAAAACCTATTAATTCAATGAAAACATTTATTTAATTCCTTGAGTTAAGAGCAATCAGTGAACAAACATACAACCCATCCAAGCTACATTAAAATGAAAGAACATTATTCATTCATTCTCAAGTTTTCAGATATATATAACATGAGACAACATTCAGAGACACAAATGTTTGTAGAATCTTCTTTGTAAATATTTTCTTGAAAATAATACATTAATGGCATCAAATTCAAAATAACTCAAGATTAAACACCTAATCCTTCCATGTTCTAATTTTTCTCAGATATGCAAAGATGAACACGTCATAAAATTTACACAGAGACTACTAGATCAACCATAAAAATATCCTAAGACTCAAATTATATAGAATGTAGACCATTTATCTAGCTTTGGGATCTCATTTATATAGTATGAGATGCAACAAGCTTCAGGCCTAAAGAAGAAAGACAACTTTTCTTAAGACAAAACAAAGACAAAAAGGACAAAAGGTCATTGTCACAACAAGACAAAAATTTGTGCTCCCTTGCTTTCTTGCAACAAATGGTCTCTATCATGATTCTTCTTGTGGTGGAGCCATTTTTGTAACATCTTCTTGTTGTTGAGAGGCTTCATGTGATGATTGATCTGGATGCATCAGTTGTTTCTCTAACTGCGAGACCACTTGATTTGCATGTGATGAGTCAGGTTCTAATATCTGAAATTTGATTATGACTCATTGCTCTCCCTCTAGATCATAAGATTGAACTGCTAAATCAATAGTTACAATTGGTTGCTCTCTTGTTGAATCATGTAACGCCCCGCCAAGAGATCCAAAAGAATTAACCTAAAGTTTTACTAAGTTTGCTAAACATTTTTTTTTTTTAAAAAGTAAGAATGTATAACATACACATCAAACACATAGTAGCAGAAGCAATAACATGTAATCATCAACAATCAAGAATCATAATAAAATCACCTCAGTCCTATACAAGCGACTGAAAACATCATAAATATAATCCATAATCATCACATCAGTTCTCCATGAGCAACTGAATAGCCTCAAATAATAATCGTAATGATCACAACAAATCTTTATCAGCATCTAAAGGCATCAATGATAAATCACAATATCCCATGGTTCTCCAACGAGCAACCAGAAAGAATCCCAATAATAGAACACAAAACTGATCGAAGACTCCAAAATGGTTAAGTCAAGTAACTCAAATACGTACACCTCAGTCTCACACAAGGAAACTAGAAAGCAATAACAACCAGTAAAAACATCCATATCATAGAGCACTCCATCACATTACCATGGTCGGGTTAAGAAAGATCGAGACCAAATCATCATAACATCACATTCCCAACCCCAAGCCTCTGGTAACAACCTAAACTGGTCAATACTAGAACAAACCCCAAAACCTCAAAACATAGACAACAAAATAATCTCATAGAAAAAACAGAGTCATCACACAGTTGGGTCTGAACAATAATATATTGTTGAGTTAAAGTAAGGTTTCCATTTCCAGTTGAACGTATGTTTTAAACAGATAGAACCCATAGTTCACCTTTACAAATTATCTCGTTCCTATATCCAAATGGAACGCATAATTATCCCTAATTGAATTCAAGTTAATGTCCTAAAACAATCTAAGGGTAATAATTAAATTATTAATAATACTTGTTGATCCTTAATTATAGTAATCTACGCTTTCATTAAAATCAATATTATAATATTAAGCTTGTTTTAAACAAATTCCTGATTTAATTAATCTTAATTAAATCAAACTTTAATAAAATAAATTAATAATACATAAAAGAACCATATTACATTTATTATTTATTTATTTATTTATAAAATTATTAATAAATAATAATATAATTTAAAATTTAGTATAGTTTAAATTAGATAATAATTATATTAATTAAAACAATTTTTAAATCGTTTAAAATAAATAAATAAATAAATCACAAATAATAACAAAAGGCGTGTTTAAAGGCCCGCCGGCTTGCCACTAACTGTGGCCGTCGCAGCTCTCTGCTGTTGCCGCAGCAGAGTACACTGCGACAGCAGTCGTACCTGTTGCGCTAGCAGCAGAGTACGCTGCGATAATGGCAAGCATACAGGGTTGGGGATGCGTGGGATATTCCCCACCCCCACCCATATTTTATTTAATTTTCTTTTTTAATAACCATTCAAATCGATTTTTAATTTTATAATAATTGTTTTAAACAATCCTCTTCCTTCTCATAAGCACATTATATATATATATATATATATATATAATAAATAATTACCATTTTAATCTGATAGAAAAGATAAATTGAACCATTCAAATTTTCAATGTAAAATTTTCATTTTAATCTAAAATTCAACCCTTCTCCAATTAAATCTCGATTTCTTTAGTCTAACAAACGAGGATTCCTAATTAGTTTTTCAATCTAGATTCATAGATGGAATCGAATAGCAAAAGATCCAGAACAAAGAATTCACACATTCGAGAAGACAAGTTCTTACAATCACGAAGTAGACAGAACATATGATTAGGGGTCAAATTACCAGACCCTACCTCAACCTGATGCTAATACGCAATCCCCAAAACTGTAAGAGGACTCGCTTCTCTTCAATAATTTTCTTCTGAAAGTCCTTCCTAGAATTCTCCTTCTCAAATTTGCTTACAAGAGTTCTTCTCCAAAAATCCTGTCTCCAAATTCCCCGGTCCAAATTCGTGTCCCCCAAAAATGAACCCCCAAAGTTGTGATAAGGAGTTTTCTCCTCAAATCAGGGAACTAATTGAGTGTTCACCCAAGGGGACTCTTTGCTCAACTGAGTTAACTCCAAAATTAACTTTCTTTATCTTTGCTTTATCTTTTTAATGCTCATTAAGTTGAATTATTAAATAACTTTATTTACTATTCCACTTGACTTCTATTTTAAATTAATTTATTACTTTAATCTCATGTGCACTTTATGAAATTAAAATAACATTATTGTCTTCTATTATTTTATCTTTTAATTTATTTCTCATATTTAAACTCATGCTTAGATCATGCGATCTAGAAACCTTTAATAATTTAATATCTTTCATCTTTTAATTTATTTTAGAAACTTAATTGATAAAATATTTAATTAATTTAAATAACAATAATATTTAGCATTTATTTAAAAATGAACTCTAAATATATATTATTATTAAATTAAATTAATATTATCATGTTCTAAATTATCCTTAAACTTTAATCTCCAAATTTAATTCTTTTTATTTAATTAATTTCTCAATTAATTAAATATTAAAGACATCATATTAATTCTCCATTAAATTAAATCATTAATTAATCTTTTTAATCAGACTTAATTAATAGAAAATACATCAAGGACTCATAAAGTAACATTAATTAATAGAAAATACATCAAGGACTCATAAAGTAACATACAAAAACCCATCATAGAAAAATACATACTAAATCAAACAAAACGGGTTATAATCATGAAATAACATCATTTGATGCATTTGGAGGGTACTTAACTCAGATACTTGTCCTAATTATCAATTAGGACAATTGGCTAAAGGGTTTAGGATTTGGACTTAAGAGTTTATCTCCCCTCTCTTACCATTGAGATAATGCGATAGGGTACGCTCATCCTGGCAATTTAGGAAAGTCGATACCCGGTACCTGCAACCCGCATAAAATCCACGCATGTACAAACACAATATTCTAAGCTAAACAGACAATGGCAGGAAGTGGTGCATCGTGTAGATCCCGACTAGCAGGTGACTACGACTCCCTTCCTTAACCACATCAGAAACACCATACATAAAGAAAACAAACACGTGCACCATACACATGCAGTATGGGGTAAGTATCCATAAGAAAGCACATGTGATAATAAACCATCTAACTAATCATCATCGATAACTGAAAACATTGGATAATCATCATACATGCATGAAATATAAAGTACCAAGTAATCTCATCATATAATAAACTGAGTGTAAAACAACCTCTGATAACCTCTAAAATAATAATACTAGTCATCAAACATAAAATTGGCCTAAAAGAGTTTGGCAAGGATGACTGAAAAGCGACTTAGGGGCAGGCACTACAAATCACCAGTTTGAACCTCCACATTTATTGTTGGAGTTAATTGCTCATTTTTCCTCTCTTCTATTTGAGCTGGTGCATCAATTATCTGTAATTCATCTGGATCAACACCACCTTCATTAGTTTCTTTAGATATGAATTGATTTTCTTGAGCAAGATCTGACATCCACTTGTTGAAAAGTGAATCATATTGCCAATTAAAGTTCAAAATCTCTTGTTGTCTCTTCAGGATATCCTCTCCTAATTTCTCAATTTCATCAAAATCCTTTTTGAAAGAATCAAAGAATATTTGAACCTGCACAACTTCCTCAGTTGTCTTGGCAAACCATATGTGATCCTTTTCATTTATGACCTTATTGAGTCTAATGCATATCAAATCATTCAATTCTTTAGCCCACTCTTCTTTGTCTTTCAATTTATCTACAACCTTAAGTGCACGAGGGAAAAGCCCAAAACTCTTATCAAGATATTTTTAAAAATAATTTATAATTCTCCTCTGTAGCACAATTCTCTTATTATCAAAATCAAAGAGGCCATTAGTCATGTCAAGTATTTTTTCTACTTGTTCACAAGAAAGACTAATGACTGAACAACATAAAATAGTGACATCACTATCCCTATTGTTCCATTTTTTCACAATTGGCTTCAAAGTGGCCTCATTATTTTTCAGCTCATTCCATATATTCATTAGTTTTGATAATTGTTCATAAAATGTAGGCTAGCCTATCCTGTCTACTAGATATATAATTATATTTCTTATTTTGTCTTCATACTGAACATCCTATTCTATATGCATGACCCATAATTTATTATTTTCTTCCTCAAGCTCTTCAGTTGTGTACAATTGGGGTTCTTGTGGGGTAGCTAGTATTTCTACAATTGGTGTTGTGTTGAAAGGTGGCACTAGGGGACGAGGATAAGTAATTTTGGGTTTACTTGTTTGTCCTCTGTGTCCTACCATTTTATTCTCAAGTTCAATCCTCTTCCAAACTTCCCTATTATACACCTCTAGGACCTACTCAATATTTCTCTTGCAATTCTTGCACATGTCTTTTCTCCTTATTGGCAGTAGCTAAAGTAAGAGTTGTTGTTTCAAGATTAAATTCTATTGCTTCATCACGTAGAGTATCTTCTACTCTTTTGACAGTCAAGTTGCCCATTAATTTAGGATCATCAGATTGAGAAAAGTTGGCTTTAAATCCTCTTTTTAGAGACCAGATTACTAGAGCAGCATGATCTTCACTAAACTTGGCACCTCTAAGTCCTTTTTCTATTTTCTCCCCAGCATTCAATTTATTGGTGACAGTGTTAAAAACCATTGCATCTGCAATATCCCAATTTGGCAAAAGTAGAACTCTAGATATTTGATCATTCGTCTTCCTTCTTCAAGAGTCAAAATTTTGAATTCTTGCATCATTTCATCTTTTATTTCATCCTCTACAACTGCATCTTCCTTCTCTAGTTGTTCAACCTTTCTTTTGTTACATCTTTCTTCAAAATTCTGCATATTTGTCCTCCAAGCAAATTGGTAGAAATCCATTGATTATACAAAGTTATCATCTAATAGAAATTCATGGCTAGCCTATTCTACCACAGGATCTAACTCTCTTCCTTTGAAATTAGCTACAGTCATCCCTTATTTCAACTTTGTAGCAGTAATGAATATTCCCCCTTGAGACCCAATTTGTTCAATTTGCTCTCCAGTGAGATGTTCTTCTCCTATATCTAGAGGAGATTGAGGAGTGTAATCTTTTTCTTGTGACACTTGCTTCTCTTCTATCTTCTACCTCTCAGGCCTTGGCTCTTTAGGCTTTTCTTCCAATTAGAATCCCCTTGTCAAAACAACATTGGTTGAACCAACCACTTGCTTCCCTTTTTTAGCTATATGCTCTCTGGTTTTAATTATATTATAACCAGGCTTCTTTTGGATAACCAAATGTCCTGATCCTACTGCAGGAGTAAAACCTAACCTCTACATCACCTCCCTTGCTTTATTAGGATAAGTACTGATAAGAAGGGCCTTCTTCTCGTTCATTGCATCTATGGTCTCTGAGAAGGTCATCATTAATTTCTTCATCTTATCTACTAATGTCTTTACATCTTCTAATGGATAATAGTCCTTCTCAAAATAATTTATAAATTCCAAAACCCTAGATTGGACTCTCCACTTTTGTTTTTTGATTTCTTGTTCTTGGAGGGAAAATTCATTCCTTATTACATCCACAAGGAAATAGAATTGATGCTTGCAAGCACTAGCCTTGGCTCTCTATCTAAACATTTAAAAAATTCCCACACTATCATTAAATCTAGAATGGGAGACTGCCATTTGTATGGGTTTAAAACTTTGTACAAAAATAACCAGCCACCCTTTGTAATAAATTGATGAGCCATGGTGCAGGATGGAAAAATGGAGACCCTTGACCTACTAGTTAATTTTGTCTCCTCCAAACCACCTATCTGCCATAACATCTTAGCTAGCTCTACCTTAAGAGGTACTTGGTAGGGAAGCACATGTGGAGTTCATTGGAATCCATACACTCTAAAAATTATTGACACTAGATATGGTATAATGTATCAGTTTGCAAAATAAAATTCTCGATCTTCTTCATTACATTTTTTGTATCAGTTTGCACAAGAAGCTTTTAATTCCCATAAATGGGTGTAGAGGAGAAACATAGTGGCAATAAAATAAAATGCAATTTGACTCAGCTTCAACCTTCTGACCTGACAGTCAACCAATTGAATCTTGACACATATACCTTTTTCCACCTCACTGGCAACTTTCATATTACTCGTATATATCTGAGGACGTGTGTCAATCTGTTGTTGTGTTGCCATGGATAAAGGTGGAGAATTTTTTGTTAGCGACATAACAACAACCTTTAATCTTTTGTGCACCTAATGATCAAGGATGATACTTTTAAAATATTTTGAAATGGGTGACCATGCTACATGTCACATTGTTGCTATGCCACCAAGAATAAAAACCTTACAACTCTAGATAATGACATAGCGATATCCATTGATTAACCTTCAATTTGACGGTAAAAACAAAGCAACCATATTATAACTATGATGGGCTCTTTGGACACGTGTCGTATTGTTGCTATCTCACTATGAATATTCAACATGTAACTTTCTTTAGCGACAAAGCAACATTCGTCGATCTTGAAAGGATCTGATGGTTCTAACAAAACACCTTTTCTGCATAAGGTTTATCTTTGTGGCAAATGAAATTCTGACAGCTGGAAACCCATTCATGACTAAAACTTGTGACAACTTCCTACAAGGGCTGGTCCCACCACCTTCCACGTGTCTTCATGTCACTATGTTGCTAAGAATAAAGAACGAGCAACTTTCATTAGTAACATAACAACATTTGTTGATCTTTCATTTGATCTATGATGATGATTCTATTCTTGAAACCTTGTCATTCACTTTGTTCCCCAGATAGATGTCACTTTGTCACCATGTCGTTGTAGTTAAAAACAAGCTCACCTTAGTATTCACGCATAAAACACAACCGTCATAATGTTAAAGAATTATAATGAAAGCTTGGGTTACGATTTTGAAATTGGAATTAAGGTAATGTAAGGTAACACAGACAAATTTGAAAGGCATGTAGGAAAAGTTATAAAAATAAAAATTTAAAAGGATTTTTGGAAATTCCAACATCTTTTTATGTAAACCATGTAAACCTAGCTTGGAGATTTTAGGGCAAAACTATCAATGGAACAACAACACAAAATTAGGGAAATTTCTAGGACAAACAATGATTCAAAAGCACATAACCCTAATTTCTAAAGGTAAACTGGATTTTTCACTAAAATATTTCAAAAATTTTAACACATGAAAAACCAAGCCAACAAGTTTAATGAAGAGAGAAGTGTCATCTGCAAATTGCACATTGCTGATTTCCTCCATGTTAGGTAACTTAATTCTTCTGACCCTGGATGAAAGAGTATTGTCCCGGAGGATGTAGTGCAAACTATCAGCTACAATTACAAATAGCAAAGGGGTAAGTGGGCAACCCAGTCTTATAGATCTTGTGAGTCTAAAAGGTTTTGATCTAATGCCATTAACTTCCACAGTATTGTTGGCTTATGCCATTAGGGTGAACACCATTTTTATAAATGTCTTGGGGAATCCTAGGCATCCTGTTATTAACTCTATGAATTTCCACAAAATTCTATCATATGCCTTTTCATAGTCTATCGAAAACATACCTGCATATTGTCCATAGTCTTTGGCCCATTCCATGGTTTCAAAGCAGGTTATGAGTTTTCCAAAATGTATTTGCCTTTGACAAATCCAGTCTGTGTGGAGTTAATGATATAAGATAACACTTCTTTGAGCCTAAGGGAAAGTATTTTTGCAAGGATTTTATAAGAAACATTGATGAGAGTGATAAGTCTCTAGTTCTTGATTAAGGTTTTATCACCATCTTTGGGTATGAGCTTAATAAGCCCTGAGTTGATACCAACCTCAAGTGATCCACACTCCACACCTTCTTCATATAACATCAATAGGTCATGCTAGATCCAATCTATGTGTAGTTTGTAGAATTCCATTAGTATTCCATTTGGCCATGGGGCTTTATCATTATTCATCTAGGATATGGCTTGAATAATCTCCTCTTTATAAATAGGGGCACTGAGTCCATCTTTATCTTCATCTTATACCTTTTTTGGAATTAGTTTTATAATTATGATTCTTTCATTTTCCATGCCCAACATATGCTCTTCTAATGTGAATAGATTATGATAAAATTTAGCAAATGCTTCTACAATCCCTCTAGGTTCAGTAATCAAATTGTTGCCCTCTCTGATAGTTCCAATTTTGTCTCTAGCCTCTTTGTTCTTAAGAATCTAGAAAAAATATTTAGAACCTTTGCCTCCATGCTTAATCCAATTAATTCTTGCTCTAGTTTTAGCTCCCTGAATCTTAATATGTTGAATTCTTCTTAACGCATCTCTAGCTTCTGCTAGAGAGAAAAATCTTGTGTATTAGATTGCAGGTTTCCTTCTATTTCAACTAGAATATCATGCAACTCTATCTCTTTGCTTCTCACATCCTTGGCCCTCTTTTTCCCCACAGTCTTAAAGACTTGTTTCCAACTTTCAATCATTGTGTTCCACCTAACGGTACCATTTGGGTGCTTAACTACACAATGGTTAAACCATCTTACCATAACTGTGGCAGCATTGAGGTCCTCATCTTTAAGAAGAGTTGTATTTAGGGAAAACCCTTTACTTCTAGGAGTATTAGCCTTTGGTATCTAGATAATATGGGTGATAATGGGATGATGATCACATAGTGTAAAGGGGAAGACCATCACACTAGAATCTTCCTTTGCATTTTGAAAGTTGAAAGTATTTCTATTGACATGGAACCTGTCTAATCTGGAACATATTCTATTTTTTTCCTTTCTGAAAGTTAGTCCATGTATACCAGATGCCTTTATGTTCATTTCTCTTACAAGCCATTGGATCAAATAATAGATGCTTGCTCATCATTTTGTTCTAGAAAAAACTTCTCCTCTCCTTTCTACTCAAACCTGCATCCCCCTGTCTTGTCTTGTTGGTCTTCTATCATGTTAAAGTCACCAACAACAATCCAGGGTATATTATGCATTAGGGTTATCCATTTCCATATAGAAATCCTATTTGGATGGTCATTTGGTGCATATATTGAGCGAATTCCAAACTTCTCACGTAGATGATCTAATATTATCCAAACAACTCTATTGCAGGGTGAGGAGCCCCAATCAATAACAAGGTTCTTCCACTTTGGGCTGACTAGTATGGCAGTTCCTCCTCCACCTCTCTCATGATTGGTAAAGTAGGGCTTTGCATCTCCCCATATACATTTCAATGTAAATTCAAGCTAGAAGCCAATAGTCTTGATTTCCTGAAGCATCAAAAAAATTGTCTTTATGTGCTTTGAGCAGCCTTTTGATTACATATTTCCTATCCAAGGATTCCATATGCCTAACATTTTGACAAGTCATCTTTTAAAGTCTTAGATTGCTTGCTCATGGTGGAAGCTTTAGAGGGTCTTTGTCACTTTCTACTACTCCCTCGTTCACCATCCTTCAACTTATCTCCTGGGATTCCTACATCAATTTTATCCTCTGACTTCCTCCTAAGTTTTCAATATTTTTTCCTTGCATTAAACACAAAATTCTCCTCCTTTCCCTCCATGCAACTTCCCTGGGAGTCCGACTTTTCTACCTCCTTGTCTTCCATATCTTGATTTTTCTTGTCAATTTCACTCAAAATTCTAATTTCAGAGGCTACCTTCTTCCTAATCTGCTCGCATATTGGGATAACAAATGGATCTTTACTAGCCGAGATGACTACCATCTCAAAACCATTAAGTTTATCCTCTGCTACATATGAGTCTATGATGGCGACAAGTCCAACTTTAATAATATTTTTTATTAAAACATATTCAAATAAATGTACCAAATAAATTAAAAGCCCCCTTACCTTTCCATGTAGGTACCAACAAAAATCTATCTTCATGAGCACAACATCAAGAATGACACACGCATATTGATTATCCACAACAAGCATGTTTTAATCAATTAATTTTGACATTGTATAAACATGTTGTATATGTCACATCCCAAATAATATGTACATTCATTAATATTTTAGTTTCCATGTTTCTCAACATATTACAAATATCAACGTACCCATTGCACCTCCTTTTAATGCAAATGCTAGTTGTATTATATTTTCTTGTTTTGTCTTTACGATCAATATTATATTTTCTTATTTTATTTCTATTGTCAATATAAATTAACTTTTTTATCGTGAAATAGGGATAATAACCACTTTATATTTAGCTGATAGGCTTTCCCATTGGGATTGCTTGCAATCAAAAATTGTCTCACACCGAGAAAATGATTGCCGACAAATGGTATCAGGTGCCAGAAAATGGTTTAATCTCATCATAAAATCTGCTAAAATTTGCTATGCAATCTGTTTAATCTCATCAAGTGAGATACAATTTGATTTCATCTAAATTTCATCTAAATTGACAAGACGTCTGCAACTATCCTTTATATCATTTATGTAATCAGCATAAATATCATTCGCTCTGGCTTGGGATAAGCATTGGAAAATATAATTTTCCACAAAAGATAAAAGCTTTCCTAACTTGACTCATTTTTTGCTTTTTGTCTTTCCAAAATAGTTATGGTGCTTCTTGACATTATTGATAATAGCTACATTTTACAACATTTATTATTCAAATGCATGGGTAAGTTCCACAAAGTCATATAATCTTCCTTATTATTAATTTAAAACATTCTATGGGAAAAATTATTTTCAATTATTGCTTTTACATCATTATTATGACATAAGCAGGATTGGCATGGATTTTATAATGCGTTGCAATCTGGAATATAGTGGCTTTGTATAATCAATAAATAAAAGGATGAATTTTATTATGAGTTCATATTCGATGTGTTTAGCTAAATTAAAAGATCTAGATAATCATCCATGACAATTGCACTGTAGCGGTAGTCGGGTGTAGTAAAAAGTTTTAAAGCTAAATCTTTCAATGCAGATTTAATGATTTGTAAAAGATTTTCTTTTAACCCCATTATAGCAGCTACTTTTTACAACATTTATTATGAATGATTTATAGTATTCAGATTGGAAAGCTTCAACATTTACATTAGAAATCGCTTGCCGAGCACGCCTATAACGACATTCAATTATGGCATTGGGTCTGTTGGATGAATGATTTGAAAAAGATCGTGTTTTAGCTCAATCTACCATCATTAATATTAAAACTTGAATTTGGATCTCCTCCTTTCAATATGCTTTAAATACGCTTATGTTGATAGAGATCTGTCAAGGGAAATCAACGTTCTCACACCAACCCATTAGTTATGGGGGTCTCTCTCCTCTAAATGAATGATTCCCTTTTTAGCTATTAGATATATTGTATGTTTTAGATTCAGTTGTTGGATCAGAGAGAGCTCAGAAGGATAGGATAGAGTCTAGACTCTCCCTTCGTGCCTTCGCTTCTGCCATGAAATTAAACTCCATCTCCAACGTCTTCTTGAACCCTTCAAAGGTCCCACCTTCTCCACCACCACCAGCTAAGTTTTTGGCTAGCCCTCTCTTGGCCCAACTACTCAAGAATTACCCAAATAGTTGTCATAGTTCATGTGCCTTGGATCTGTTATGCTTGATTTCTCTATAGTCCTTGATTTTACTGCATAACCCTTCGAAAGTGCCTACGACATCTAGATATGGGCTCCACTCAAACTCCCAATTTAACAACTATGGAGCATGTAAAGTGGCATTGTATTAATTAAAAAATTAGATCGCTCCATCTGTATAAGCATTTACATTTATTTTTTATTTGTTCTGTGTATGTGTATATGTAAGATAGTATTAATTATATGGTATGGTTGATCACCGATGATGGAGGAGGAGAGGGCCGATATTATTGTTATAACATTTAATTCTTTTGCATGTAGATTAATTCACTTCTAGGAAAGCATCATATAATCAATTTTTTATTTCCCAAGATATGAATAGCTTATTACACATCATTTATTTAATACTTTTATGACATTATAAAATATATTTAAAATGATATTTAATATTTTAAAGACATTATACAATATCTTACAATATAATGTAAGAATTTTATTATTTATAAAATATTGTGTATCAAGCATTCAAGAAATTAATACATTTAAGACATAATAAAATATGTTACAATATCACGCAAATAATTTTTTTAAATAAAAAATCGTGCAACAAGAAGTCAATTGATAGTTTTAAAATTGAGACGGTTTGCTTTTTGAGATGTTTAGTCTTTTTTCCCAAATTTATAACTGCATGGTTAAAACTAAAAATAGATAAAAATAATCTTTTTATAGAAATCAATGCTTACCAAGAAAAAAGCAACATGGTTTATATATTTAAAGCCAAACATTTTCTAATTTTAAATAAATAAAGCTACATGCACAAAATAATCAATGCATGAAAAACAAGTGCCACATAATGGCTTGTATTTGCCGTAAACTATAGTTTAATTAATAGAGTTAAAAAATATAATATATTAAATAAATTTATTAATATACTAATATTTGATTAATTTTAACATTTTTGGATGAAACTTTTACAAAACAATAAATCTAATTTTTAATTTTGAAAGAAATCATTCAATTTTAAATATTTAAGTATTTAAAATTAAATTTTTAATATAAAAAATATATAATTAACTTATGTGGATGACAAAATATTTGTAAAGGAAATATTATTCATTTTAATTTATAATTTAGAAAGATTAAGAAATTATCTTTCTATTTCAAATGTTAAATATTTAAAATTAATATACTTTAATATTAAAATATTTATAATTAATCTGCGTGGAAATAATTTTTTATATAAAATATCACTCTTTTAAAAATATAATCATTTAAGCATACTAAAGTGACTTGATAATTATTAACTAATAACTAATTCTTTTTACCTTTTCAATTGTTTATGTCTACAATAGTTCATAACATTAATTATTATCAAATTTAAAACGTTGTTGTGTGTCATGTCCCCTTTTCAAATAATTAAAAAATAATAATCTTTGCTAAGGTAGGCAAGCCCAAGAAAGTGAAGTTTCGGGAAAGGGGGTTAATCTTTGGAAACCGTTGGACTAATAAATGAAAATTATTATTAAAATATATTTCATTAACCTCTCTTGGACGTGAGTTACGGTTATGCCCTCTTTTAAGGGGTTTGGAGGCATTTTGGGCTAATTCCAGAACTTGATTTTGCTCATTTCTTTGTTATTCTTCAGAGGCTGCCAAACTTGTGGAGGAGACCCAAGAACGGGAGTTTGTAGGTTTCCAAGGAGACCCAAGAACGGGAGTTTGCAGGTTTTTAGGAAGGCTAAGGACGGGAGTTTGAAGCCATTCCATGTGCATGCTCATACAGAGTTTGCCTTTGTGCTGAATAGTGCAGATTTGTGAGTTTTCGGGGTTGTTTTTTGGTATGAGTTTGGTGTTTTCAGTAGAGTATTTCATATCAGTTTGGGTTGCTGCTGTATTTCAGACTTTAAGATGTTAAAACAGAGCTGAATATATGTATTGGAATGTGATTAAACTTCTGAGATAGATTATTAGTGTTTTTGTGGTGTTTCTAGGAATTTTTGTGTTAATTTTGGGAGCCCGATGAGCATAGTTTTTGTCCTACATTTGAGAACTGTTATGTAAAGGCTATACGGATCTGGAAATGTCATTTTGTAGGCTGTTATGCTGCTGAAATTTTTGTAAAAATGTCCATTTTCAGATTTATTAATAATTTGTGAAGTTGTGAAGCTTTTGGCACTATTTCGGTCATACCCGATTTGGGTTTCTTGAGAAATTTGGTGGATCTTTGTGATATTAGTTTTTTGATCTTAAAGATCTGATTAGAGGTTGGAAATATCATATAAAATCAGAAAAGGGACATTTCAGTGGTATCAAAGCCATGATCTTGCCAGCCTGAGGGTTTGTAGATGTTTGCATGTCAGTTTTGACAACTACCCAGATCTTGCATTTCAGTTTTGAGAACTACCCAAATCTTGCATGTCATAATTTATGGTCGCATGTTGCTTCTAATCAGCTACATGTCAAAATTTATGGTTGCATGCTACTTCTAATCATTTGCATGTTAGTTCTTGGTGAATTTTGTGGTTGTAGAAGTTTGCATGTCAGTTTTGACAACTACCCAGATCTTGCATGTCAGTTTTGACAGCTACCCAGATCTTGCATGTCATAATTTATGATTTCATGTTGCTTCTAATCAGCTGCATGTCAAAATTTATGGTTGCATGCTACTTCTAATCATTTGCATGTTAGTTCTTGGTGAATTTGGTGGTTGCATGTTGCTTCTAATCAGTTGCATGTCAAAATCTATGGTTGCATGCTACTTCTAATCGTTTGCATGTTAGTTCTTGGTGTTTGAAGAAGTTATATCCTATTGGGGTTACACTCTACTTTATCCAGAATGGACAGGTATAGTACAGAGTCTCAAAGGACACGATCTTGGACAATTGATATCCAGAGTCAAAACAATAGAAAGGATGGTTATTTAGACATTCGAGATAAACTTATAAAAATAAGCCATGACATGTCTGAACAGTTGGTTGAGCACCACCGTATAATGAATGACATGTTGTCCGACCCAGCTAAGGTGGATAAGTTGACTGGATTTCTATTTGGCAGATTTTCTCATAGGGTAGATGACACAATTACCAAGAACTTGCATGTGGAGTTTGAGAAACTAGCTTATAGCCAGGCAGAGGTCTCAGATTCTACTCTGCCACAGGAGGTGGTGGGAAAGGATATTACACAGATTGATAGTAACGGTCAGCTTGATACTCAAATTGAGACAATTGTTTACAGGTCGTCAAAGGGTGATGCCACAGGTATTCAGGATGGTATAGTTACAACAGGCAGTGACTACAGTGTAGTGGGTTCAGATGATGATTATGAGGATGTTGTTTTGCAGGATGGTGAGATACTTGGTAGAGATGAGCAGACATTGAGCATTCATGACTTTGCTGAGAGAGAGTACCAGGCACAGTTAGATGCTTCGTCACATGAGGTTGAGGCTAGTAGTACTTCACATGATTTATCCCGCCAGCTGAAGGTGAGTGAAGACAGTATTGTCACTACATTATCTCATCATGACAGGTATGTGGAGTTAGTTGGTATTGGTCATATTACTCAAGTGAGGATTTTGCTTGAGTTACCAACTGATTCTAGTTTATAGATATGGACTCGAGATTGTTATATTGGCATTTGGGGTTCAGTTGACTATAAATCTTTAACACTTTTTGGTAGCAATGATTGTTTGGGTGCTACCATGGATTTGATTAGCAGATTGCACGGTGTTGTCTTTTCTTGTGCCAGGAGCTTATCCGATGTTGGTATTAGTTTTTATACACCGGTGTTGGGCTTTGTTCATATATCCAGTCGACCATACTTGCTGGAATGTGTTGATGATATTTCATATTTGGCAGTGTGTACAGATGAGTCCCAGGATCATATTGGCATTGATGACATCCAGGAGGATGTAGTGGGCAGTTTTGAAGACTTAGTTTCCTTGGGTACAGAGGAGTTGGACAACAGTGCTAATGTTTTTGATACTTCGTATGTTGATATGAACTTTAGATTTGATTCACAAGGTATGGATTGTAATACTCTAGAGACTAGTGACTTTGAGGATACTCCTTTAGATAGTGCATCAGAGGAGGTTTGTAGGAGACAGTCAAGCTAGTGCCATCATGTGTCTAATCAGTTGAGAGTTAGTGGCCGAGACATTGCTATCACTTGCCAGCATTTTGATGCTGCTCGTCAATTGTTAGCAGTTTATGGATGGGGTTCTCCTACTAGTGATGAGCAGGAAGGCAATTATCTTTCCTTGACAGAGATCCACTCTTTATGGGAGGCTATTCGGATTTTGAGACAGAATTATATGCAGTTGGTAGCCGACAGAGATTATCTTATGGAGTGGGGTAGTACAGCATATGATGCATTGTTGGCCAAGGAAGATGAGGTGAGTGAGCTTACTGAGCAGCTTGAGGTGACTTCTGAGATTCTTGAGAGTACATAGTTGGCTTTCAAGGAGTCACAGTTTCGTTTGGCTAAGGTGACCATGGAGTTGGAGCGACTACGGTCTTTACCTGATTCTATACAGTCACAAGCTGTGGTGTTTGGTGATTCGAGGATGTCCATGGCCGAGATTGTCAGAGACAGTGGAGATGGGGATGCATCCATCCTTGATACTAACATTGGCATATCAGGTTCATTCTCACTAGAGTCAGGTTCAGTTGAGTTGGGTGTTGTAGCAGATTGTTGTATGCTTGACATGGTGGTGGCCTCTAGTACTGATGACACGAAGACTAGAGATGTATCAAAGATCATGTGTGATGTTGGTGAGTCGGCAGTTGGCATGGTTCCTACTAGTAATACTACTCCCTGGGTGATATCTTCGGAGGTAGTAGTCAATTCCAACATGGTTAATGATCAATTGCAGTTAGTTTCTTCTAGATTACAGTCTAAGCCACTTATTGAGATTGGCGAATTCTATCAGCATTACACTGTGAGGTATGCTCATCAATTTACCTTTGATGACCATGTTGATGAGATGATGATACAAAGATCTACTTTGGTTCCTAGTGCTTATCATCAAATATGGGACAGTTTGATGCCTCAAGATGAGAGTTGTGATGGGCATGACATGGTGATAGGTTCTGCAGTTGACAGCTTGATAATATGTGACTTAGAGCAGGAGTTTGGGAGTGATGCTTCAGTGGGTGTTGTTATTGATTCTACTCCTTTGGCTATGACATCTCCTGACTTAGCTAGTGATCAATCACAGTGGGTTGTATCACTTGTTCATGGTGAGCTGTTGACTGAGGTTGGTTTTTTTAATCAACATTATATTGCAGGGTATGTACATCAGTTAGCATTTGATCCTTGTTTTGAGGAGTTGATGATAGGCAAATTTGGTTTGGATTCCATTTCTTACTCTTTATCTTGTAATGTCTTTTCACCATCAACAGTGCATGAGAGTTATGGTTATGAGATAGTGGCTGGTGATTTGCAGAGTTGTGTTGACTGCAGGAGTTGTACAGTGTGTGGAGTCTCCATACTTGGTACAGTTTCATTCGAGAGCATTCACCATTGTTGCAAAGTTGGATTGTACATTCTATATAGGCCAGCGGGATGCGTTGATAGTATTTACTGTGTTGGTAGTTTGATTTGTCCACTTTACTTGGGTTCTGATGTTCTAAGAGTTTGTGTCTCATGGGTTTTTGACTGTGGTAGTGGTGATTTTGGAGTTTGGTTGAGCTATAATTGTTAGTTTGATTATGGATTCCTCTTGGTCATATTGCAGAGGATATTGCAGGAGCTTGTGTTAATTGGTAGTAGTATAGTTCATAACTACATTTGGGATCCAAGTGGATTGATTGGTTTATTGCTCAGCTATTGCTTGAGGACAAGCAATGTTTGGGAGGGGAGGACTTGTCATGTCCCCTTTTCAAATAATTAAAAAATAATAGTCTTTGTTAAGGCAGGCAGGCCCAAGAAAGTGAAGTTTCGGGAAAAGGGGGTTAATCTTTGGAAATCGTTGGACTAATAAATGAAAATTATTATTAAAATATATTTCATTAACCTCTCTTGGACGTGAGTTACGGTTATGCCCTCTTTTAAGGGGTTTGGAGGCATTTTGGGCTGATTCCAGAACTTGATTTTGCTCATTTCTTTATTATTCTTCAGAGGCTGCCAAACCTGTGGAGAAGGAGACCCAAGAACGGGAGTTTGCAGGTTTCCAGGGAGACCCAAGAACGGGAGTTTGTAGGTTTTTAGGAAGGCTAAGGATGGGATTTTGAAGCCATTCCATGTGCATGCTCATACAGAGTTTGCCTTTGTGCTGAATAGTGCATATTTGTGAGTTTTCGGGGTTGTTTTTTGGTATGAGTTTGGTGTTTTCAATAGAGTATTTCATATCAGTTTGGGTTGCTGCTGTATTTCAGACTTTAAGATGTTAAAATAGAGCTAAATATATGTATTGGAATGTGATTAAACTTCTGAGATAGATTATTAGTGTTTTTGTGGTGTTTTCGGGCATTTTTGTGTTAATTTTGGGAGCCCGATGAGCATAGTTTTTGTCCTACATTTGAGAACTATTGTGTAAAGGTTATACGGATATGAAAATGTCATTTTTTAGGCTGTTATGCTGCTGAAATTTTTGTAAAAATGTCCATTTTCAGATTTATTAATAATTTGTGAAGTTGTGAAGCTTTTGGCACTATTTTGGTCATACCCGATTTGGGTTTCTTGAGAAATTTGGTGGATCTTTGTGATATTAGTTTTTTGATCTTAAAGATCTGATTAGAGGTTGGAAATATCATATAAAATCAAAAAAGGGACATTTCAGTGGTATCAGAGCCATGATCTTGCCAGCCTAAGGGTTTGTAGATGTTTGCATGTCAGTTTTGACAACTACCTAGATCTTGCATTTCAGTTTTGAGAACTACCCAAATCTTGCATGTCATAATTTATGGTGGCATGTTGCTTCTAATCAGCTACATGTCAAAATTTATGGTTGCATGCTACTTCTAATCATTTGCATGTTAGTTCTCGGTGAATTTGGTGGTTGTAGAAGTTTGCATGTCAGTTTTGACAACTACCCAGATCTTGCATGTCAGTTTTCACAACTACCCAGATCTTGCATGTCATAATTTACGATTTCATGTTGCTTCTAATCAACTACATGTCAAAATTTATGGTTGCATGCTACTTCTAATCATTTTCATGTTAGTTCTTGGTGAATTTGGTGGTTGCATGTTGCTTCTAATCAGTTGCATGTCAAAATCTATGGTTGCATGCTACTTCTAATCATTTGCATGTTAGTTCTTGGTGTTTGAAGAAGTTATATCCTATTGGGGTTTCACTCTACTTTATCTAGAATGGACAGGTATAGTACAGAGTCTTAGAGGACACGATCTTGGACAATTGATATCTAGAGTCAAAACAGTAGAAAGGATGGTTATTTAGACATTCGAGATAAACTTATAAAAATAAGCCATGACATGTTTGAACAGTTGGTTGAGCACCACCGTATAATGAATGACATGTTGTCCGACCCAGCTAAGGTGGATAAGTTGACTGGATTTCTATTTGGCAGATTTTCTCACAGGGCAGATGACACAATTACCAAGAACTTGCATGAGGAGTTTGAGAAACTAGCTTATAGCCAGGCAGAGGTCTCAGATTCTACTCTGCCACAGGAGGTGGTGGGAAAGGATATTACACAGATTGATAGTAACGGTCAGCTTGATACTCAAATTGAGACAATTGTTTACAGGTCGTCAAAGGGTGATGCCACAGGTATTCAGGATGGTATAGTTACAACAGGCAGTGACTACAGTGTAGTGGGTTCAGATGATGATTATGAGGATGTTGTTGTGCAGGATGGTGAGATACCTGGTAGAGATGAGCATACATTGAGCATTCATGACTTTGCTGAGAGAGAGTACCAGGCACAGTTAGATGCTTCGTCACATGAGGTTGAGGCTAGTAGTACTTCACATGATTTATCCCGCCAGCTGAAGGTGAGTGAAGACAATATTGTCACTACATTATCTCATCATGACAGGTATGTGGAGTTAGTTGGTATTGGTCATATTACTCAAGTGAGGATTTTGCTTGAGTTACCAGCTGATTCTAGTTTACAGATATGGACTCGAGATTGTTATATTGGCATTTGGGGTTCAGTTGACTGTAAATCTTTAACACTTTTTGGTAGCAATGATTGTTTGGGTGCTACCATTGATTTGATTAGCAGATTGCACGGTGTTGTCTTTTCTTGTGCCAGGAGCTTATCCGATGTTGGTATTAGTTTTTATACACCGGTGTTGGGCTTTGTTCATATATCCAGTCGACCATACTTGCTGGAATGTGTTGATGATATTTCATATTTGGCAGTGTGTATAGATGAGTCCCAGGATCATATTGGCATTGATGACATCCAGGAGGATGTAGTGGGCAGTTTTGAAGACTTAGTTTCCTTGGGTACAGAGGAGTTGGACAGCAGTGCTAATGTTTTTGATACTCCGTATGTTGATATGAGCTTTAGATTTGATTCACAAGGTATGGATTGTAATACTCTAGAGACTAGTGACTTTGAGGATACTCCTTTAGACAGTGCATCAGAGGAGGTTTGTAGGAGACAGTCAAGCCAGTGCCATCATGTGTCTAATCAGTTGAGAGTTAGTGGCCGAGACATTGCTATCACTTGCCAGCATTTCGATGCTGCTCGTCAATTGTTAGCAGTTTATGGATGGGGTTCTCCTACTAGTGACGAGCAGGAAGGCAGTTATCTTTCCTTGACAGAGATCCACTCTTTATGGGAGGCTATTCGAATTTTGAGACAGAATTATATGCAGTTGGTAGCCGACAGAGATTATCTTATGGAGTGGGGTAGTACAGCATATGATGCATTGTTGGCCAAGGAAGATGAGGTGAGTGAGCTTACTGAGCAGCTTGAGGTGACTTCTGAGATTCTTGAGAGTACATAGTTGGCTTTCAAGGAGTCACAGTTTCGTTTGGCTAAGGTGACCATGGAGTTGGAGTGACTACAGTCTTTACCTGGTTCTATACAGTCACAAGCTGTGGTGTTTGGTGATCCGAGGATGTCCATGGCCGAGATTGTCAGAGACAGTGGAGATGGGGATGCATCCATCCTTGATACTAACATTGGCATATCAGGTTCATTCCCACTAGAGTCAGGTTTAGTTGAGTTGGGTGTTGTAGCAGATTGTTGTATGCTTGACATGGTGGTGGCCTCTAGTACTGATGGCACGAAGACTAGAGATGTATCAAAGATCATGTGTGATGCTGGTGAGTCGGCAGTTGGCATGGTTCCTACTAGTAATACTACTCCCTGGGTGATATCTTCGGAGGTAGTAGTCAATTCCAACATGGTTAATGATCAATTGCAGTTAGTTTCATCTAGATTACAGTCTGAGCCACTGATTGAGATTGGCGAATTCTATCGGCATTACACTGTGAGGTACGCTCATCAATTTACCTTTGATGACCATGTTGATGAGATGATGATACAGAGATGTACTTTGGTTCCTAGTGCTTATCATCGGTTATGGGACAGTTTGATGCCTCAAGATGAGAGTTGTGATGGGCATGACATGGTGATAGGTTCTGCAGTTGACAGCTTGATAATATGTGACTTAGAGCAGGAGTTTGGGAGTGATGCTTCAGTGGGTGTTGTTATTGATTCTACTCCTTTGGCTATGACATCTCCTGACTTAGCTAGTGATCAATCACAGTGGGTTGTATCACTTGTTCATGGTGAGCTGTTGACTGAGGTTGGTTTTTTTAATCAACATTATATTGCAGGGTATGTACATTAGTTAGCATTTGATCCTTGTTTTGAGGAGTTGATGACAGGCAAATTTGGTTTGGATTCCATTTCTTACTCTTTATCTTGTAATGTCTTTTCACCATCAGTAGTGCATGGGAGTTATGGTTATGAGATAGTGGCTGGTGATTTGCAGAGTTGTGTTGATTGCAGGAGTTGTACAGTGTGTGGATTCTCCATACTTGGTACAGTTTCATTGGAGAGCATTCACCATCGTTGCAAAGTTGGATTGTACATTCTGTATAGGCCAGCGGGATGCGTTGATGGTATTTACTGTGTTGGTAGTTTGATTTGTCCACTTTACTTGGGTTCTGATGTTCTAAGAGTTTGTGTCTCATGGGTTTTTGACTGTGGTAATGGTGATTTTGGAGTTTGGTTGAGCTATAATTGTTAGTTTGATTATGGATTCCTCTTGGTCATATTGCAGAGGATATTGCAGGAGCTTTTGTTAATTGGTAGTAGTATAGTTCATGACTACATTTGGGATCCAGGTGGATTGATTGGTTTATTGTTCAGCTATTGCTTGAGGACAAGCAATGTTTGGGAGGGGAGGACTTGTCATGTCCCCTTTTCAAATAATTAAAAAATAATAATCTTTGCTAAGGCAGCCAGGCCCAAGAAAGTGAAGTTTCAGGAAAAGGGGGTTAATCTTTGGAAACTGTTGGACTAATAAATGAAAATTATTATTAAAATATGTTTCATTAACCTCTCTTGGATGTGAGTTACGGTTATGCCCTCTTTTAAGGGGTTTGGAGGCATTTTGGGCTGATTCCAAAACTTGATTTTGCTCATTTCTTTGTTATTCTTCAGAGGCTGCCAAACCTGTGGAGAAGGAGACCCAAGAACGGGAGTTTGCAGGTTTCCAGGGAGACCCAAGAATGGGAGTTTGCAGGTTTCTAGGAAGGCTAAGGACGGGAGTTTGAAGCCATTCCATGTGCATGCTCATACAGAGTTTGCCTTTGTGCTGAATAGTGCAAATTTGTGAGTTTTCGGGGTTGTTTTTTGGTATGAGTTTGGTGTTTTCAGTAGAGTATTTCATATCAGTTTGGGTTGCTGCTGTATTTCAGACTTTAAGATGTTAAAATAGAGCTGAATATATGTATTGGGACGTGATTAAACTTCTGAGATAGATTATTAGTGTTTTTGTGCTGTTTCCGAGCATTTTTGTGTTAATTTTGGGAGCTCGATGAGCATAGTTTTTGTCCTACATTTGAGAACTGTTGTGTAAAGGCTATACGAATCTGGAAATGTCATTTTGTAGGCTGTTATGCTACTGAAATTTCTGTAAAAATGTCCATTTTCAGATTTATTAATAATTTGTGAAGTTGTGAAGCTTTTGACACTATTTCGGTCATACCCGATTTGGGTTTCTTGAGAAATTTGGTGGATCTTTGTGATATTAGTTGTTTGATCTTAAAGATCTGATTAGAGGTTGGAAATATCATATAAAATCAGAAAAGGGACATTTCATTGTGATTTGCTACATTTTAACTATACTATAGTGACTCATAATTACATTCCTTATTAATAATTTTTTTAACCTTTTCACTTCTTTGTTTATGTATAAATAGTTGATAGCATTAAGAATTATCAAAGTTAATACTATCATCTGCTAAAATATATACAACTCAAAAAAATTCATACAATGTTATTTTTATTTATTAAGGAAGCATGCTAAAATATCGAGTAGTGCTTGCTTAAAATCCGCTTTTATAAGACCCCAACCATATGAGCCAATCAAGTTCAAGTAAATTAATTTAAAAAAAAATTAGAAATTAAAAAATTCACAAATAAACATTACAAAAATCAAAATTTTAAATTAAAAAAAATAATACTTACATCTGATTGGTTGTCATTGAAAGGATTAATCACTAGTTAAATATTAGTGATTGCAATAGTATATTGCCTATGGCAAATACAATAAAACAAAACATAAATTAAAATAAATTAAAATAACCGATCTATAACAACAATAACACAAAATAAAGCAACGCATAATTTCTATATTTAATTCCACGTATTGCCTATAAATTGCATCCGATTTCTTCTCGAAGAAACTCATTCAACATTTTGTATTTCATCATTTCTTGTGAAGTATTGCAGAGTTGAAGGAAAAAATGGCGACAGAAAGAATGAGTGTTGATTTGAATGAGGAATACAATCCTGGAGAAAATATGTATGATGCTGACTAGTGTTTATTTGCCTTGTGAATCTAGCATATAAAACATAGCCTACTATATGAAATTTAGATAATTTAATATAATGTTTTTATTATTTCAATGCTTTTTGAGACTACGTTTGAGAATGTCAGTTGTCTTAAGTTATTAATTTTATTCACTAATAATTTTTTATATTAATTTAAGTAGCCTATATGTAAGCCTCTTATGAATAAGGATTCTTTCTATAAGATAAACATATTTATTTAAAATAGAAAAATTTAAACTTTTTTTTAGCTATAGATGAGGTGAATAAATTAAAGTCTCCAGTAATGTATGATACAATAATTAGTTTTTTTAGGACATGCTTATTAGATATTGACTTACATATAGTTGTGAATTATAAAGTCAAATAATATCTCATACTAAATGTAGATTTTTTAACATTATTATATTCTTTATTATATAGTTTACTCAAGGGTATATAGTTATTATTTGTATCTTCAAAACTTCTCTTAAAATTGTTATATTTTGTTTATTTTATTGTTGTGTACATTTTATCCAAAATTTGTAAATTGAGACATCCTTAATTTTGAAGTTTAAAAAGCTTTCATATTGTATACTTTTCTTTTTTGAATCAATTGTTCCTTTATCTCATAGTTTTTCAAGTTACATGTGTTTGTGTTGCCAAGTTTTAGTCTTACCTTTTGAAAGTTTTAAGTCATTGGTAGAGGTGAGAGTGTTTCAAAGAGAGATGTGTCTAAGTATGTTTTAGGTCACTTACTTCTCATCTTTCCCAAGTGCTCTACTTTCTTTGTCTATCGATTTTTTGTTGCATTACCCTTACCAATCACCCAAGCGAGTTTCCTGTTTTTTGGGTGCACACAAGATTTAGGTGATCTAGGCATGGCCGGGCTATGTTCTGCATCTTCTTGATGAGAAGTAAGTTCCTATTCTCAGTATGAGCATTTTCCATATACTTCATAGCTGCCATTTGTAGCTTCAAGTTCTCAATTTCCTCTTTTTATTTTTTCCCCTATTTTTCACTAGAAGCATTTTCTATATGCTTCATCGCTGTAAGTAATATATGACTCGTTGAAGCATTTCTTCCATCCATACAAAATGATATGAAAATGAAAACCAACAAAAATGTTTAATCATGTGTATATGTCTCTATTGTATACAAGAAATAATTCTATCATAATTGGAAATCTTTCTTTTAATTTTACATCTTTTAATTTTTTCTTTTCTAATAAAAACTATCAGCCTACCCCTTGCACCTCTTTCTATAAAAGTGCTAGTTTTAATAATTTTTAATTCGAAATGTGTTAGAACCAAGTCAACAAAAAAATAGGCAGAAAGTTCATTTTGGACTCATGTGAATAAAATAATATTCTTTCTATAATATAAATAAAACTTTCCTATATGTACATGTTATTATGACTAAGTTGTTGTATTGTTCTTGTCATTAAAAGTTCAAGTCTCCGAGTTGTGATGTCACCAAATTTCCATACGTTAACTCCATTAAATCCAAGGAGGTGTGGGCTAGAGCGTTAGGTGTTTGGAGGGGTAAAGTGGTAGCTGGACTAGAAGAAAGGAGGGAATGGGGCCATGACAACTGACTGACCTAGACGTCAGTTTACAGGCTTCACAGCCAGTCTTAGCGCCTCCACATCCGCTTCTCAACCCCGAACTCTATAGCACATGAAAGCGATAGCTTCACTTTGACCCACTCCTTTCTCCATGGAATCGGGGATTTTCATTTACTCGCCTCAACCTCAGCCTCACTGATTCGCAATAGTAATTTTTCATAAGATATACAATGGAGCCGATGAACATCAAGTGTTACAGCTCCATGTTTGCTTTTGGATCTTGTATATAAGACTGTTTTGCAGTTCTCAAGAGTAAAAAGATAGACAGCCCTGTCTGGATCACAAGGACGCCATTTGTGTATTAACATTTACGGGAACACGCCTTTCAATTGCAGGAAGACGCTGGACGATTTGATATTGAAGATCCCTTTTGGTGAGATCGTAATGTCAGGGGAGGAGAGACGAACTGCGATTTGGCGGTGACGGCGAAAGTCCATTCGGCATCATGAGTTGTATTAATGCGCGTGGAGGCGAAAAGATTCTGGTTGCTGTCAATGGCGGCGCTAAGGAGATGAAGAAATGCGCTTTGGAATGGGCTCTTACGCATGTCGTGCAACCGGGAGACTGCGTAACCATTCTGGCCCTCATCTCTTCGGATAAATCGGGTAACATTTCGCACTCAATGTCAGATTCGTTTCCTCGCTCGGGACGAGAGGTTATTCAACTGCTACATGTTTTTGTCTGTTATATGTTCAGGTAGGAGGTCACCAGGTTTTCCAATATTTGCCCGGGACTGTGCCGGTGGCTACAAGAGAAGCCACAACGGATACTTTTCCCAGGAACGTAGGGATGCAATCCGCGATTCGTGTACTCAAATGGTGCTCCAGCTCAACAATATCTGCGACACAGACAAGGTAAACCGTAACCTATTTTGTTTTAACGCTAGTGTTTTCTTCTCTTCTTTTGAAATACCTACCATAGATGCTCATCACTTCATGTAAACAAACGGCTTCCTACAATTTACAAGCAGACACGCTTACTGAACCACCTACAGTTAGGTGTACAAAGCACCAGGGTGCTGATCGATTTTTATTTCGACCTAAACAACATATGGATTGTTTAAACTCTTGCAGTTGTCCCGTTCCAGCAAAATCAAAGCTAGGCATTTAGGGATAATTGTCGTCTGTATTTAGCGAACTCTATGCAATTTAACATTCTGAAAATCAAATTGCTTTTAAAGCATTCATTGCATAGCCATTTATTCTTTTTTCACCTCTGATATATTCAACAGCTTAAGCTATGGAGTCCTATGCTGCAGGTCACTGTAAATGCAAAGGTAGTCTCTGCGGAATCCCCCGGCGCAGTAGCTTCTGAAGCAAAAAAATTGCGAGCAACCTGGGTTATTTTGGACAAGTAAACAAAATTACTATCTTTATTTCCTTCTCTAATTTCCTTCGAGAGTTCTAAGCGTGAAAATCTGATATAATAAATGTGTTCTACTATTACCACTTTGAAGCTTTACAACCCTGATTTTTTTTTGGCGATGCCGGTTTTGATAAAATTTGCTGCAGGCAGCTAAAGAAAGAAGAGAAGTATTGCATGGAAGAACTACACTGCAATCTTGTGGTAATGAAGCGGTCTAGCCCCAAAATTCTTCGTTTAAACTTATCAGGATCTCATAGAGTAGATGCTGTAGAGTGTTCTTCACCTTGCCTGGATTTGATCAAAGTTGAAGGCAAAGCCACACAAAATAACACAGACAAAGTACTGGTTTCTGTTCGCGGAGGATATGCGACTCCCTCTAGTAGTCCAGATTTGGGAACGCCATTTACAGCTACAGAGGTTGCCACATCGTCTACTTCCAGCTCTGATCAGTGGACTTCCCCGTTTATGGCCTTTAATGTGATAATAAAGCCTTCAGAAACAATTGTTAGAGATAAAAATTGTCAGGAAGTTGAAACAACAGATTTTGAAGATGAAATTACTATATCAGATTCTGACAGTGAAGATTCGAGTTCTCCCGCTGCAAATTTTGATATGTATTACCAGAACCAATTGCATGCGAAGCCATATCCAGGTACTATAAAGCCCATGAAAATGAAAGTAGATGTTTTGAAAATTCTGAAAGTGTATCTTGAAACTATCTATCGTACTTCCTTCTATTGTAGACGCAGAGCTGGTTCTTTACGAAGTGTCACTCAATCTCATGTAATACCTTGTGCATAAGCATAGAACAAGTTTTTATTTTTCAGTCTCACCATGGTTTTGCTACTTAATTGATTTTGGCATTTTTTGTCTTGACTATGAATCAGTTTTCAGGGATTCCTTTTCTAGAGAAATTAAAAAATCCACATTTCCCTTAAGCTCTATGGCTGGAACATTGCCTGGCCCTGTTCCAAATTTGGGTATGTCAGACAAGTTCTCTAATGCTTGTCAGCTTCCCTCAAAATGGACGGTGGAAAATATGTTACAGACCAGAACCTCCGAATCTGATATTGAGAACCTTAATTCCAAATCTGAGACTACAAGGAGCCTACATGACAGATTTTCCCAGTTGGACAAAGAAACCAGAATAGGCAAGAAAAACCGTGTTGCTGATTTAGATCGAACATCTACTGTAAGAAAAGCAATGGCATTAGAGAGAAATGCACCTCTTGGTCCTCCACCTCTCTGTTCAATTTGTCAGCACAAGGCCCCTGCTTTTGGCAAGCCTCCAAGGTGGTTTTCTTATGCAGAACTTCAGCATTCCACTGATGGTTTTTCACAGGCGAATTTCTTGGCAGAAGGTGGCTTTGGATCTGTTCATAGAGGCATTCTTCCAGATGGCCAGATCGTAGCCGTTAAACAGCATAAGCCTGCAAGCTCTCAAGGAGATTTAGAATTCTGCTCAGAAGTGGAAGTTTTGAGTTGTGCTCAACATCGAAATGTTGTGACACTGATTGGATATTGTATTGAAAATAAGCGAAGGCTTCTTGTTTACGAGTATATTTGTAATGGTTCACTGGACACACATTTATATGGTAACCATTTGTTTACTTTTAACTGTTGAATTTTGAAGGTTTTTAACTGTATCCATCAGTTTTGTTTGAAAGTATTCAAGTAAATGGGCATGGGGATAATTGTGGATATATAGTTTCCTCACTATATGAATTTGTTCTTTGTAGGTCAAAATCAGGAAACTTTGGAATGGTCTGCACGTCAGAAAATAGCAATAGGAGCAGCTAGAGGGCTGAGGTATCTACATGAAGAGTGTCGTGTTGGTTGTATTGTACATCGTGATCTACGTCCTAATAATATTCTTCTGACACATGATTTCGAACCAATGGTAACTCTCTGTTCCTTGGGATCTAATTAGTCTGCCAAGGAGGATTAATCATGGTCGCTTTTTTTGGTTACATTTGTGATTAGCTAGCCATGGACATATAGCTTTGTGTGTGTCACTTGTTGAGGTAACGAATGTGCTAAATTTACATGTTGAGGGGTGCAAGACATGCTTTGGTAAGAATCATCGCCTTGAAATAAGACAAGACTGGAAATTGTTTAATGCAGTAGGCTGGTTAATTTTTTCATTTATTTTGACCGATTAATTAATTTCTGAGGCAAAGATGATTAAATGCAGGAAGCCCAATGTCAATAATTACAAGCATGGACTGTTGTCAAACCAAGGTTAACTTAATTTTCATTTGTTGCTCATCATATTCTCAAAATATCCCAGTTTCATTTTGCAGTTAGTTAAGGCATTCTTGGCACTTATGATTTATGATGTGGCTAGGGCACCCTAAGGAGAAAACTGGTTCTTCCTAAGCTGATTGTTCAAGAAGTGGTTCTTTCCAAGTCTTACAACTGAGAAAACTCAAATTATTAGAATGGAGGGAAAAAAACAGACGCTCGTTGAATTCATTTCAAGCCCTAGAAAAATGTTCAAGTATAATTAAATCTGTTTATGGCATCTAGAGGACTTATTATTGGAGTACATGTAAAGGTCTACCCTTGTTTGCCTCTACATTTTTTTTTCGCAAAAGGGGGTTTGCTTACAGTTAGATTTATTCTTTTCAATGTGTTCCAATGTCCAATTTAATGGATAATCATCACATCAATCAAACTTATACAGCAGATTATATAGCATAAATTTGTGACCTTCAAATACAGAGGCAGCGCTGCATTGTAATGGAATGGATTACGTGATGCCTGTAAGATTCCCACTAAGTATTTTAAAGTTTTACTGTTACTCTCATGAGCATATTATCAAACACGTTGTATACTTCTGATATCTTGGTGTTTGTAGAGAAGCTGGTTTCACTCTGGAGGTTCAGGATTTTGTTTATGCTACTGTAATATCCCAGTTTAAGCAGCAGAAATTTCTACAAACAGTACGTTTGCATTCAGAGCTACAGGCCCTTTGAACTTGCAGTTTGGTCTAACAGAAGATCATTTAAAGAGAGAAGGAAATGTTCATAAACGTTTGGCAATCATTAACAGACAAACATGCATATAAATCAGCTAACATTAATATATATTGGAATTATTGATAATTAAAACTCTGACCTTTATCAGCAGATTACAATGCTCAGCACTTGCATTCAGTGTTCTCTGATTTAAAAGTCTTTTTCTACTCTTTTGCAAATGCCCCTATTTGCTGATTTCATTTACTGAAATCAATGCTGTAGCTTAATCACCTTAGGCGATTGTCTCTGCTTAATTCAGTACTGAAAGTTGTGTTTCCAGTGCTCAGAAAGTTCTCATATCAGTTATTCTAACTATGTTATTGCTCAATGATCAACCATGTGTGTTCTGGGTGCTCAGTCAAATATTATTTGAACTCAGAAAATTATTCCCCACAAATCCCATAGATCTCTCTAATATGAAAACTCAGGTTCAAACTGGTATACTACTCAGAATATAATGTTGCCCCAGAAATCTAACATGTCAACCCCTACAACCTCTCTGTAATTCTGACTAGTCTGTGCACAGTTTGAAGTTTGAACTGTTGATACTATTCACCTTTCCAACTGGAAGTCATGTGTTACATCTACATGCAACAGAGCCTCAATACTGTTCACGGTTCTTGTTTGCTGTTTCAGATTCACACAGAGGAAACAGTAATGGAATCTCTTGCAAGTCAGTAATTGTTTGCAACCTTATGTTTGTGTCAACTTGATTTAATGCAGTGGCAATATATTATTAGTGACTGGCTTCACATTCAAAAGGCCTGATAAGCACATAGGATTGATTAAATCTATTAAGTTAATATGTATTTTGGCTCATGTACCTAAAGTCCAACAAACCTCAAACAAAATTCTGCTGGTTCAATAATATATTAAGTTACCAATTCACAAATAATTGAGGGACCAATTCACAAATAAATAATCTCTATGAATCACTGACATAAACTTCCCCTTTTTTCCTTGCTTTGAAAGTGATAATATCATTTAGCAAAGGCTAAAGATTTTAATATCAGTGCGCTGGATAATGTAACTCACTATATATGTTAAGCACAGACAGAATACCACAAGCATTCAGATACAACCCAACATGAGACTTCCAAGAAATACCATTACTGGGCAACCAAGCTGATTTCATTTGTCAATATAGTAATAAACTCCAAACCTGCAAATATTTCTCTAAATAACTTCAGAAATTTGCTATTTTCAGTGAGATTTCTATCTGAAACCTGCAACATGAAGTGGGTTTCTGTTCACTCCCAGGAAATCCCAAGGGTTTCCATCCTCTATTTTTCTGTAAGTGAAAGCCGGTAGCTCCCAAATACCCCAAGAGGAAAAAAAAATAACCCAACCTCCTGAATGAATTTCTCATTCTTGTTTAGTAGCCAGCCACTGCAGTCACTATTTTATTTCCGTCTGCCAGCCTCTTCATATTCCTTCCATTTGTCCTTTTATTTTCCCTCTTTTTTAAATTTAATTTGAAATGAGGGAATAATAATAAAATGACTTTATTATTTTTCACTGAGCCCATTAAAGTTATTTTAAGACTTAAGTAATCAAACTAAGTTGTCATTAAATTTATTATACTTCGACAACTTAATCTTTTTTGTTAATTAATTAATTTCTAATGCCCCCAAAAGGGGACACTACAGTACAACACAAGATCAAGCCTTTCAACAACTCAAAAAAGCGCTTTGCTCAGTTATAGTACTGATCTTTCTAGATTGTTAGCAACCCTTTGAGATTAGGATTATATGCTTTCAACTATGCTATAAAAACTTTTTTTAAACAAGAAGGATGCCATTTTGTAGAATGAAATAATTTGCACAGGTGATGAATAGGTTGCAAAAACATTCATAGGTGATAATAATAAGCCACTTTGAGTGGGCAATCCTACAATAGTCTGTAGTAAAGATGCAATTTGCAATATGATGATCGTAAACTAATGACTATCTATCTACTATATTCACACCTTTGTATGCCACCTAGTCTAACTACACTACCGATATAAGACCATTTAATGATTATATAGCTTAAATAAGGTTGCCAATATTTCAATACAATCAATAGGTTTGGAGTGGTAGCATTTTCCTCATTAGTTGTTCAATTGAGGACGCTATTGCACAAAATCTCAATTTTCCCTTTACTTCTTTGAGTGGATATCTTCTTCCATTTGATAAAAAAATTTGCAATCACCCATGTTTGTAGCCTCTTGGTTTGTATATAAGGGATTCCTCTAGTTCCAAAATCATTTTGCCCTTCTGATTAAGTGATGCAAGAGCATCCTAGGGTTGTTAGCGATCCTGCATGTTGGAGGTATCACCGAAGGAGTGGTGCTCGGTTGTTACTGGATGTAGTGTTGTCCGAGGTACTTGGTCATTGAAGGGCTTGGTCGCTCAAGGAGCTCGGCATCTTCTATTGCTCGACACTCTTTGTTGTTCTCGACATGTATTGGTTGCTCGGCACCTGTGGAACTCGACATTGCTTGTGGGAGCTCAATAACGCTTGTGGTTTTGTTGACACTTGATAGTGTGGCTTGCAGGATGGAGTTTTTACATATTTCCTTGAATGGTTTGGTGCATTTAATGCATGTAGCGTGTGATTGTGACATGGATTGATCTGCGGGTTTGTGTGGACCTATTTCGGGTCTTGGTTGTCTCTCCTATGTGCATATAAGTTTTGTTGTAACCTTTTTAAGGCATTTGGTATTTAATATCTGTTGGAGGCCGACTTGTGGCTCAACATGTATTTAATGTAAGGGATAATTTAATTTGTAGCTTACTAGGCCAACTTGTGGCTTAGTTGGTTATAAGTAGGGGGTCTTGTGGAGTCTTTTAGGCAATGGTCATCCAGTTGGGAGAAGAGGATGAAGTGGAGGAGCGAACTTTCAGAGGGGCTAGCAGCTGAGGCTTGGTAAACCAAGAGATTGCGAGCACAAGTTGAGATTTCCTTGGGGTTTTCTACCAGAGTGTGGATTTGGACTAGTTAGGATTAGTGTGGAGTTAGATCTTGAGGGATCTTGTTGAACTATTTGGTAATTGCTTTTGTATTTGGCCCTAATCTGGAAGGCCTTACAGCCGGGCATAGTGCATGTAAACAGTTGATTTATGAATAAAGAGTTGTGATTTGGTATTAGATCTTGCATTGGTGTTGTGTTTCTGTTGTGTGGTTATTTGCTGGGGGCTAGGACATTTCCTTTTGGGATTCTCCTGTCTTGTACTGCATCATTAAGCTCTGGTAACCCAGTCTGGGCTGCAACTCTATGTTAAATAACCTTTGTCAAGCATGAAACATGAAGGACTGTGTATATTTTATTGAAATAGGTAACTTCAATTTATATGTTACACCAAAAGCTTGAAAAGTTGGACTTGGTGAGGACATGGCAGCCTAGAATAGGAATCATACTTGTGATTTGTGTGATGTCCTTTTTCAAATTTGCCCTAGAATCACCACTGTAGTAAGTTACGGTTAGGATACTTCTTTACCAAGTAAAACATCTCTTTAAACAATATGGTCCTAGATTTGAATCTTTTAACCATAACCAGGGGAATACACACTCACTTCCAACTATTAGGGTTAGGTAATTACACTTTCTATTCATATAATGTCTATAATATCATTCAAACACATTAGGGTTTGGAGGAAGAAGCATGATTGTCAACATGGACATCCACTGAGGTGGCCTACTCAGTGGGGTGCTTGTAGTTGCTTTTTTTATCTATGCCTTATCTTCCTAAGGTCAATAACCATCATCCTAGATTTGGAGATGAGGTTGTAAAGTTTTTTTTTGATTGTCCTATCTAAGACCAAGAACAAATATTTGCCCTCTTGGGCAATGTGGATATCATTAGGATGGCCTACTTAGATAGTAATCTTATATTCCCCCTCTTACACCTCCTACCTTCCATACAGGATGGGGCTTTCAAATAGTTTCATTATCAATCATATGCATTTTACATTTTAATCATATGTATGTAAATATATAAGAGATAATTGTTAATTAAAAATGCACAAGGTAAATATATACAACAGGAGCAGTTCTTAAGATTATTAATTTCCTCGTAAAACAAAACTGAAATAAGTCTTCTGTGGTCAAGTCTGATCATAATGCTATCCACGGCTGGCTTATTTTCTGATGGAACTAGCAATGTTTGATCTCAAGACTGCTTGCTTCCTTAAATTGAAACATTTGCTCATTCAATGTGTTCTTGAATGATTGATTGACAAAATGAAGTCTTTTGATTATATGATTTGAGGTATTGGTATATTAATGAGTGGCTTCTTGATTAGATGAGTTATGATTAAAAGATTTTCGATTAGATGATTGATGAGTGATGCTGTAAAAAGTGCTGGTTTGTAATATTGGTTAATTGAATGTATGCTGATTTGATAGAGTGGTTTGCTGATTAATTGATTATTTGACATGATAAATGATGATTGTTTTTGTGGAGTCATGAGTCATTCATAAGTGATCCTTGAATGATTGGGATGACCTTTTTATACTCCTTTGGTGAAAGGGTTGCCATCTTTCATAAGGCATGAGTCACCACTCTCTATTGCTCCCTTTGAGAGTGATAAATTAATTTCCCAATTAATATTGTAATACACTACCCTCCTTTTCACTACTTTCTTGGTCAGATGCTTCTTACAGATTTTAGAGGGTCTTTTCAAATAGAACTCAAAACATTTAATAATAGTGTAAAAAATAAAGGTTTTTTAATATGATCATTCGATAGACAAGTAAACAAACTACAGAGTCTTAACTTCCATAATTTAGAAAATAGCAACTTAAACAACCTTAAAACAATTCTCTAAACCAATGCATGTTGTTAATCTAGTCAAAGAATCACAAACATTTAATTAAGCTACATAAGCATTTTGGTTGCCCATTACACTAGCTTCCGTTTAGAGTCATGCCATCTAAAAATAATGATGGTCATTTCAACGTCCCCGACTCTTCTTTAATCCATTGCTTATCAAGCAGACCAAATCACTTTCCTTTTAGCGGCACCTTTTGTAGTCAAGAGCAAATTTTGAATTGACATTGTCTTCAGATATTTCATTTAGACTTGATACAACTTGGAGTTGATGATAATACAAGAAATACGTCTAGTTTAATGTAGAGGACCTCCACGACACCCAATTTCGCCTCTAGTTCACTCACTTGTGCTAACCCAACCCTTTCTATGATATTCATTTACCTTTACACAAACCCAACATTTTTCCACAAATGACTACTATTCGATCGAGCCCAAGCCAGAATTCAAAATAGTTAATAATGGCTAAATTGTAACTGATCTTTACACTTACACTATTCTTATGGCTTATGAACTTTTTGCTAACACACCCCTACTTGGTTTTGTTACTTCATAGATTCTAGCAATGACTCCCAAAATTTAATTTCTATCGACAACCTTTTTCCCTGTTTGTATTTTATCACCTAGCTATGTACATGGTACCCTTAGAGGGTGTTAAACTTATCAATGGAGATTCTAAGAACAATCAAAAATCACTCTCGACAACTAGAAAAACTCAACATGAGTTTCTTCCAAGATATATTCAACATTAGTTTTACACTCTCTTTCCACATTTGGATTCCCTTTCATGAAGCAACTATGCTAACGACACAACCTTTGTCATTCAAAACCACATATTGATGCCACACAAAATTAATTTTTTCAAACCCAAATGATTTGAATTCTTTGCTCAACTCTACAAGATTGTTTGGTTGTGCATGACTTGAACTTTTGTAGATTTTGTTCTCTAGTTACTCTGATACACCAAATGTCACTTGTCATTGGCTATCTCAAGAGCATCTCCCAACTCTGGATATAGCAAACTCTTGAAAAAAACTAACTCTGGATATAGCAAACTCTTAAAAAAAACTAACTAGTGTCCTCTGTTAGAATATTATAATGTTCCTTTAGGGGTAATTTTACTTAGTGTTTAGTTTATTAGGGAGTTTTTATTTTTGTCTTTAGTTCACGAATGTTTCTTTTAGAAACACCATCTTTGTAAATCTATGTAAGGACCTTGCATCTCCTTTCTCTAATACAACTACAACAACATCAATAATAATAACATGGCATCAAAGCAAGTTGTTGTGATTTCATAAGATATAGCAAATTTTTTAAGAAAAAAATGAGCCTCTTCTAATCTAGATTTTTTTCCAGAAATTTGTTTCTTGATTTTTTGAAATAAAAATCATTGGAGGTATTTTATTAAAGTTTTGTGGTTTGTCTTCGAAGATTTTTGGGCGAAAATCACAAGCCTGGTTGAGGGTTTTGATTGTGCGATTTCTTGGCGTGGGCAAAAGCCTCAAATTTTTTAGGGTTGCATGTAGTTGCATGCTTTTTGCATGTTTGTTGCATGTACTTGCATGCGCTTGCATGTGCTCTTTTTTCCATGCAAAGGCTTATGTTTTGCTACATGAAGATTTTTCTGATGGGTTTTCATAATTAACAATTTTTTTGCCTTAATTTTTTGTTGATTAGTCTTCATAATTTTTTCCCTTAAAAAATGCTCTTTTGGGTTTATAAGTTTTTCTCAAAAATTAATTGATTGGTTTTCATAATTTTTTCCTTTGAAAAATTTCTAATGGGTTTTAATGATTTTTCGTCCAAAATTATCTGGTGGGTTTATCATTTTTTCCACAAAAATTATTTGATGGGTTTTCATAAAATTTTCCTCTTAAAAAAATTTCTTTTGGGTTTATAATGATTCCCTCAAAATTATTTGTTGGGTTTATAAATTTTCTCTCAAAAATTATCTATTGGATTTTATTATATTTTTTCCCAAAAATGATGTTTACATATTGGTCCATGTCTCCGAACCTATTGTTTGGTTTTGATCAAGTTTTCACCTCAAAAATTGTGTTTGGTTTTTTTGATTTCTCTACCAAAAAATCATGGCTTTTTGCAGTCTCTTTTGGTGCATCATGTCCATCTGCAAAGTATGGATGGTTTGTCTATTTTTCCTCAAAATTGTGCTAGTTGTTGTCAGTGTTTTTCTTTGTCTTTAGGGAAGAGAAACTTCATTATCGAACATCAGGTTGGACTTGCGCCCCCTCCTAAATCTTGAAGTACTCGTCTTCGAGACGTCCTTGCTCCGCCATTCCACAACCATGCTGCAGTTGGGATGGGTACTTTAATTTCTATTTGAATTTTGATTTTTGAATGTTACTATTGGGTTGTAATATGTTACTATGTTGAATGTTCAATGGTTCTTGTTCATGTTGCAATTTTGTTATAATCAAGTATTTTAATTTGGTATGTTCTACTGAAACAACATTTCATAACTAGCATTTTATGTCCTATATGTATACTATACAACACCCCTCCTTGCTCCATCCTCCCCTTGCTATCTTGAAAATGAGGCCCATTCCCCTTGTCCCGAAAACTTGTCCCAATGCCTTGACATACCCTAGTACTGGTGTTGCACAAATTTATGGTCAAATGTTTTATTGATTTTGGGAGGGTTAAAGGATAGATTCATCTTAGTGGCAGGCTCTTATCTCTTTTTGCAAAGCTTTTTGAAAAGGGTCACCCTTCTCTATGATTTTCTGGATGGATTTTGGCTTCTTGGTCATTAACATTTTGACAATCTAGGGAGGGTCTTAGCAATAACAAAATGTTTTGTAGAATTTGTTACCAGAAGACAACAATTAGACTATGACCATTAAGGGAGAGTATTACAATGTTATAATGTTTCTTAAATGGCCATCTTACTTAGTGTTTAGTTTATTAGGTAGTTTTTATTTCTGTCTTTAGTTCACAATTCTCTCTTTCAAAAACACCGTCTTTGTACATCTATATAAGGAGCTTTCATCTCCTCTATTAAATACAACTACAACACCATTGATTTACTATTACATCCTTGGGAAGTCGATTCAATTCCTAACACTCAACAAGTATTACTCAATGCGAATTCGTTTTCTTTTGTCACTTTCAGAGAGTTACCCATTACTTATTCAATCCTTTCCCCCATATGTAATTCCCAAAGTCATTTCTTGAATATTAGTTCCACTGTAAATCCACTTCCTACAAGAAGACAATCTTTTGAAATATTTCATTAATTTATAACTTTGAAAATTCATTAAACCCAAGGGAATATTTAAAATAATTAATTGCAAACCGTGAAGCATTAACATTTAATTTTAAATTCAGATATTAGTATTTGTTGTTTGAGGGGGACATTACTCAAGCAATTTCATCTCTGGATGCATCAAGATTTTCTCATTCTCCCAAGTTGCGTCTTCCACAGGGAGGTCCTTCCAATTGACTAAATATTCTCTCATCACATTCTTCCCGAGAGTACATTCCTTTGTTTCAGTGATGGCTTCCAGAATTAAGATGAACTTTCCTTCCTCATCCAAGGGTGGTAATATTGTGGATGGAGTAACATTTGTGACCCAAAGATTTCATCAACTGGGAAACATGAAAAATATTGTGTGCTTTGCCGCTTGCGGCTAGTTCCAACTCATGTCTACTTCTCCAACTCTCTTGACAATTCGGTAAGGACCATGAAATCTGGGTTTAAGCTTTTCTGAACCACTTTGTTTATGGGAGGATTGTCTATAGGGCTGCAATCGCAAATACACCACCAAGTCACCCTTTTCAAAATACCTTTCAACTCTATGCTGGTCTGCATATTGTTTTTGCTGATTTTGAGCTTGTTGAATGTTCTCTTCTGATGATTTAATGATTTTTTGACTTTGCTGCGACAAATATTTGGCTTTAAGCCAAGTCCATGAAATTCACTGAATCATACCCATAAAGAGCTATTAATGGAGACATTTTAATGGACTTGTTATGTGGAGTTATAACAATACTCACTCAAATGTAATCACTGCACCCACACATTTTGCTGCCTCGAACTGTAATTTCTCAAATAACCTTCCAATTACTTACTAACTATTACCGTTTGGCCATCAATTTGTGGATGGTAACTCGTGTTGGGAGTGAGTTCAGTTTTGCTCAATCTGAACGACTCCTGCCAAAATAATCTCATAAACTTTCTGTCCCTGTCACTGATTATATTTTGAGGCAACCCATGAAGTCGGATTTTTTTTGAACAGATCTGCCACCTGTACTGCTCTAAATGCTGCTGACAGTGAGCAAATTTGGTGAACTTGTCAACTGCAACATAGATACAATTTCTTTCTTGAACAACAGGTAACCCTGTGATGAAATCCATATAAATACTTTCTCACTTTTGGTTGGGAATAGGTAGGTGCTGCAACAAACCAGCAGAGTATATGTTCTCATTTTTATTTTGTTGGCGAACAAGACTTCTGAAAAAAATTGCGAATCTCATTTTTTTTTTCCTTTCTAACTAAACCTTTCCCTAATATGCTTGTATCTTAAAGAAACTAGGATGACCAGCTATAGGAGCATGGTAGAAAGATTTAATTATCACCTGTTTGAACTTAGAATTAGGTGCCAAAAAAGCTCTACCTTTATAGATGATGATTTCATTTTGAACTGTGTATCTGTCATCATGTGTGGCACCCTCCAATAAGCTAGAAGCCCATGATTCTTTTGCATATTCAGCTATTATTTCTTTTTCCAATCTACTGTAATCTCCAACAAAGAGCACAAATGTGGTCTCCTAGACAAGGCATCAACCACAACTTTCCTTTCTCCTTTGACATAGACTATGTCAAAATCATAAGACTGCAATATACTGACCCTCTTTTGTTTTCTTTCACTCAAATCTTGCTGATTCAGAAAATATTTGAGACTACTATGATCAGTCTTAATTGTGAAATTATCTCCCACAATATATTGTCTAAATCTGGCTCCTCTGACTTCCTACTTTCATGGGCAATAGGATGTTTGTTTTGCATTAGGAGGACAGCATCTATTCCTTTATTGGATGTCTCACATTCAAGTTCAAACGGTTTAGTAAAATTAGGAATTGCCAAAATGGGACATGTGTTTATTAAGGTTTTGAATTGATCAAACATTTTTGTGCTTTATGAGACCATGCAGAGGCTCCTTTTTTGGTCAAAGCAGTCAATGGAGCAGCAACCTGTGAGAAACCTTTCACAAACCTCCTATAGAATCCATACAATCCAAAAAATCCTTAAGCTATGACAAGTTTGTAGGAGGAGGTCAATCCCAGTACAGATTTCCAGTCTTCAATTTACATTCCTGCCTTTTTATTCTCAGAGGAAAGGAGGCGACATTAGTAGTTTACAGCAACAGGAAAGTCTGAGCTTATAAGTCGAGGATTGAGAAGAAGTGAGCAGGATATTCAGACACCCATCCTCAACCAAAAGATCATGGCCCAATTCTGAAAGTGTAGCCATAGATGGAATTAAGAGAAAAGCAGCCCAGGCCTGAAATTTACCAGTGATAACCATCTCTGAATATCTGGTAATATTGCAACCATAGCTTTGGTATAATGTCCAGGTATATGTGCAAATAAATTCTGAAAACTTCCCTTATTTAAGTCTGCTTGTAATAAGCTGTGGGTTTCAATAATAGTTTTCAAAGAATATCGATTTTCTTGAAAGTTCCATCTTTATGTCTATTGTACAAAATACTGTCTACCTATGCACAATCAAATTCATACCATGAAACAGACTTGATATATTCAAACAAGGCAAATTTGTGGTGGAATTCCCTGTGGGATGGAAGTGGGGATTGGGGGCACGCCTTCAAAAAGTCTTAGCCAAAAGAAAGATCTTTTTTTTTTGTCTGTTTTAAGCTCCATTATACACGAGCAAACGTGAGAGTCCTCCAAAACTTGCAAATCCTGTGGCGAAGCTCTTTGAGACCTTGTGGAAATTCTTGCAAGTACTCACCCAAACTTGGGTGAACTCACTACACGAGCCCATGTTGAGTTGAGTAGACCAACTGTAAGACTTATGAGTCCTGTAAGTTTTTGGCAAGTACTTGCAGAGTCTGCGATTTCTGTGCTACATTACCAACCCTTCCCAAAACCTAATGAGAACCATGGTACTTGGGTGCAAGCTTGTTATTCTTTATTTATTGTACTTGTGACATATATTTATATGGTTGTAATTGCACAAAGAGCCGATCTCTTAATTCAAAATTTGTTTCACTGCAGTGCTGATCCACTTGTTGCTTCATTCTATTCTGTGCCATCGCCATGTTCTCCATGAGACTAGTACGTACCTCTTGTTAATTTTGGACATGCTCTTTAATTGTTCGGATGTTTGGGGTGTGCTTGCTGTGAAGAGGTGATTGATGGTGTTTGGTACCCATATATTGTGCAAAATTGAGGCATTTTGGATGAAGTATAGAAAGAAGTGCTGTATCACCAGTTTTCTGCTGGCAATAGTTATACCCTCCTCTCTTGTTTGTTCAAAACAAAACATTGGAGATGACTCTTTGAGCCCTTGTTTCAGTTTGTCCATTTGATTGGGGATGATATGATGAGCTACAAGAAAGTTGAGTGTTGAATATGAAAATAAGTCAGTCCAAGGTTACTTATTAATATGTAGGATCACAATAACATGCTGTGACTTGTGGATTCCCATGCAACTTTTAGATAGTATCTATATTAGCTGTTGCTATAATGCTTGCGACAAATGGTCGTGACAAAACAATGCATATTTGGCTAGCCAATCCATAAAAAACTGCAATGACTTTTTTTTTTCTTGAGATTTGTGGAACTGTAATGCCCCTCTCCTGTACTATGGGGTTTGGGACTTTTCTTTTAATGCTTCTTTTATTTCATGAGTGTATTATATGGCAACAATATTCATTTAAAAAAAGACAGACCAATGCCAAGTGGCTAGCTTGATGTTATGTGAGAATGACTCTTAATTCATGACAAGAGTCCCTAATGTTGATACAGATGCTTTGACAAGGATATCTATGTAGGTATCTTCAATCTGAAGTTGGTAACCAAGACCTGTTTCAATAATAAGGGGACTGGTAAAAATTATCTTAATCCAATTAATATTGTTGATGGAAGTATCCCCAACAAGGGTGAAATATTGAATTTGGAAATTATTTATCCGATTAGTATTAATTTGTTTTGAGTATTAGTTTTTATACCATAAAGATTGTATGGATCTAATAACAGTCACTATGGATGTAAATTATTGACCATGGGAAATGGAGTATTTATCTGACTTAATATATTAAGGATTTGCAAGTAATAGGATGAAGGTTGCCTTGATAGTGATCTGATTGAACGAATCTGTATATCAATACTTATTTGCTGTTTTTCGTTCTTAAACCTTGTTCACTGATCTTCACTGGGTAAAGATGAAGTAAGTTCCTTTCCCAAATGATGGCTTGATTGCTTATGGATATTCCAATCCAGTCTGTTCCTTGTTTGTCCCATCGTGCTTCCCTCCATATGTATCTTAATCTTTTCAGGAAGTGAGATGTCTTTTGGTAATAACTATCATTACCTGAGTGGACACCTCCTTTCATAACATCTCATAATAAGCTGCCTTCTTTAATATTAATCTTAGTTTTTATTTTGAATTAGTCATTAATTCGTTAATTATATTCCTGCTATCATTCTAAAATTTTAATGATGATCGCAACCTAAGTCACATGATATGTCAAATTTCCTCCATGAAATTTGAATTTCAGCGAATTTTCACTCTTTCCGAACCTCATCCAAATTTTATGATATTAAATATAATATCAGTTTATTTTAAATAAAATAGAGTTATTTAGTTTAATTAATTAGCAATGTCTAACTAGTTGGTGTGTATATTACTTATATTTAAATATAAATAAATTTATATGAGATAAGTTGTATATCAATTTTTTTCGAATTTATATCCTTGCTGAATTTCATTCGAATTTAATGATCGACAAACTCGAATTCGAACCTTGTGACTTGGATCGCAAATATAGACAATGATAATAATCGCTGCTAACATACACAACTGCATCACTATTAAATAATAATCTAATCGCTTGGCTTCAAGGAATGATAATTATCGATGACTAAATGAATGTGTTTAAGATTATATTATATCAATTAATATTCAGTAGTTGCCGATTAAGAATTCTCCTTTGTTGATGTGGATCTCCATGCAGTCTTATCCTTAGATCAATATTACTTAATAACACAATTTTCTGTTTTTAAATCGTATAATTCTTGCTACACATTATGGTTGCTGACTAAGTACCGTTATGTGGCTTGTTTCCTCATAACAAGTATCAACTATGTCTTGGCTGATATTATTGATCTTGTTTATGACTGTGATTCATTGACTCAGTGTTGTTAAATGGCTATAGCACAAATTCTGGCCACTGATATTTGAATAATAATTAAAATACGTAATGTATTATATTACTTTGCCTTTGTAGTTATTTAATATAATAGTTTATTTTATTATTAATTAACAATGTAACATGGGGATGCACACTCAGCCCAAACCCCCCCAAACTGGGCGTGGCGACGTCCTTGGGATGGGTACTTGGTGCACCCAAGCACCCCCATCGCCGCCCAAGCATTGCCACACCGCAACCGCACCGGCCGCTGCATTGCTTGGGTACTTGTGTGTCTGGGTGCTTCATCCACTTCATTAAGAGGAACAAACTTACCTCTAATTGGGTGCTTGTGTGCTACATCCACTCTGTTAAGAGGAACAAACTTACCTCTAAGAGAACGGAGAAACCTTGTTGTACAGTGTCTTGCATATCATAGATTGCAAGACACACGTGTACAAAGAGAGCCTAGCAGCAGGATGAGATGTAGATCCTGAGGATCTGTCTCATATTGATGAGGATGACATTGCATCAAAGAGATGTAGGGTTGGTTGATGTTCCTTTTGCAGAACTTGAGCGTGAGGAGTCTAGTAGTTCCAACGATGAGTACTTTGGCTTGGGGGATGACTAGAGGCTTTCCATCAGATACATTTTGTCATTTTGACACTATTTTGTACTCATTTTGATACTGATCATGATTCAAATCATGCATGATGCTACTCATTGTAATCATCTTTATCATAATGTTATAATTAATATTTGATAGAACTAATATAAATCCTATTTGCGGATGATTTGGATTTCTATTTGAGTCTTGATATATGAATGTTACTATTGGGTATGTAGTATATGCTATGTTTCTATGTTGGATGTTCAATGGTTCTAGTTCATGTTGCAGTTTTGCTATGTACAAGTATTTCACTTTGGTATGTTATACTGAAACATCATTTCCTAGCTAGTATTTCATGTTCTATATGTGTAGTATGCAGCACTTAAGGAGGTGGGTTTGGGTTACTTAGGGAGGTGTAGATCTTGTAATGTCCCTGTCCAACGTTGCTCAACAAGCTAGCTGGATCATCATCTTTGACACCACACTTAAACTGCCAATAATGCTATCATTTATTCCTAATATCGTTTTGATACAATATTATCATGTTCAGACTTATTGACTTCCCACCAGCAATACATATCAATGCACTAGATTCTACATATAACCTTGCATTCTGCCCATGTGATTAATACTCCATTTCCTTCTCTCCTTTTCCCATGGATATCTTCTTCTCTAATCTGATTTGTTCTTAATAATCAATTCCCATTATATTCTGGTTTCCATCAATGAATCCATATAAAAATTTATTATTATACTATCTTGTCCTTTGTTGTCTTAAAAGACTCCATTTATTGTGATAAATACTAATGGTGTATTCAATCTCCTCTTCCATGATGATTATTTGTGAATGTGGTCGATACTCCATATATTGCACATCCTTTGTTGTCTTAAAAGGCTCCATTTATTGTGATAAATACTAATGGTGTATTCAATCTCCTCTTCCATGATGATTATTTGTGAATGTGGTCGATACTCCATATATTGCACATACTGAATGTTGCATCCTCTTTTAGTTAAAAGACATATTTCTTAATTGTATAACCTCATGACTTAAATTGATAGACCTATCATACCAGTTGTTGATCATTAATTGTTTGTTACTAGATATTGTACCCTCATTAAGGGGACCTCATTAAGGTGACCAGTGATTATGTGATAATTATTGTTAACTACTAACTGTTAATAATGTTTGTGTTGTTACAAGAATGATCTTTCGGAATCAGATATTCTACTGCATTCTACTTCAGAATGATATTCTAACACTGCCTACATGATGTTTGTTGACAAGATATAACTGGATATTCCTATGGTAGATATTATAACAGAGGCAAAGTCTTTGAGTGTAATGTCCATGTTCTTACGAACACGTATCCTTATATATCCCTCTTAACCGTCAAGTCCTTTGTAATGTCTATGTTTGATCGTTGTTATTAATGAAATGTAAAAATGGCTGCTTACTTCTTGTTTGGTCATCCCTGTGATCTTATAGCTGCATATCCCATTGCTTTCTAATCATTCTTGTCTTGAGCACATATCGAAAAATATTTGCTACTTTTTTGATTCATAAATTGTCATTCCTTCACAGTCCTCCAGTATTTGGTTCGAATGGTATCTCTTCGTGAATCATCCATTTTTCTTTTGCAGGCAGTTTCCATTGTCATTCCTCCAGGCTCCCCATTTCCCTTTGATCCTAGATCGGTATAAATATATAAATAATCTATAATTCCTACTTCAATGCTTGTTAGTTTTTCTTCTTATTCAATCCTCTCTCCTGATTTCCAGTGCATTGATCATGAGTATTGTGGAATGTCCTACTGGAATGCATATTTTTTGCTATGTAATCATCATTTGGTGTGCTGTCTATTCCCCCATGCTTGTCCCTAGAGTCCTCTATATATACTTGCGTAGACAGTGGTTTTCTCCATGGTTGCGAATATTCTATCTTAGTCATTTGACGAGGATTTTCTTTATTAATATGTTTTCATATTCATGTTTATTTGGAGATTAATAATATATCTTGCAATTATATTTGATATATATTAATATGTATATTAATTATATAGTATAACACATTTTAGAGTTAACTTATAACTTTTAAATCTAATTTCATTGTTTACTAAAATTATAACCATTTATATTTTGTTATAATTATCATTTTAATTGTTATTTATTTATTATAATATATTATATCTAATAATAGATTATATTATAATATCGATATAACATTATACTTTATATTAATATTTGTCATTTTTATTATAGTCAATAAAGTAATAAATTATACATACATGTATAATATGGCGCGAGCACAGGCGCTAGAGCAGAGCTGGAGCGGAGCAGAGGAACAGGAGCAGTGCAGGGGCAAAGAAGGTAGTTGCATACACATGAGTAGTATTGGTAGGTGAATTTCAGAGTAGGGGAGAGAGAGCGAAGGTTTTCATTCCGATCCAATAAAAACCATTTTGATAGTCAAGATTATTGAAGAAGGGCGAACAAAAGTACTAAGGAATACCTTGACAGAGCTAAAATTGATAGGGATTTTCGACATGAACTCAACCCTCAGCGGAAATAGCTCATACATAAACAGGATTGGAATCAATAGGATTCAAACAAATTTCAATCCTTCGGGTACAAAGGCCAAGATAAAAAACAAATGGGGGCATGCACATCATAAACACTTCGAAAAAGGGACCTAAAGCAAAAGAAAAGAAAAATTGGAAAGAGAAGCAAGATACAATGGATTTACAAAGCCCAACAATTAATTCAAAAATCCATGAAGAAAAGATAGTAGATCTTTGTATCGAAGAATAACCACACAAAGATGAAGGAAAAGTCATTTTTTCTAAAATGGTGTTGAGCTTGGCTTGCCTTTCAGAAAATCTGGAAATGGGTCAATTCGGAATGGGGAGAAAATGTTTTAATGAAAACCCTACCCAATGGTTTTTAAATCCTCATAACATACACTGCTCAACGAATTCTACTTCGAAGACCATTCCTAATGGATGGAATTGGTTTTTATATCAAAGACTGGGTCTTGAATTTTAACCCAAAGAAGGAATCGGTGGAAGAAATCCCGATATGGATTCGCCTTTACAATCTTCCCCACGAATATTGGACAAAGGAAATTTTTGAAACTATTGGAAACAAACTGGGTAAATTCATTAAATCTAATGAAGTGATTGCTACGAAAGACTTTAGCATATATACATGACTTTGCATCTTATGGAAATCACATCCGCTTCTCCCAAAAGCAATAGTGATCAAATCTCCTAAAGTGATATTGAGGCACGAAATTCAAGTGGAAGAAACACTAGAAAAATGCTTAAGGGCTATAGAGGCAGGAAATTCAAGTGGAGAAAACACTGAAAAAATGTGGCACTTGCAAGGAATGGGGTCACTCAGATTAGGAATGCTTGATCCTTCAAAAAGGAAAAGAGAAAGAAGAAAGAGCTATGGAGGCAAAATTGACGAAGATGGATAAACATAGTGATCAGGAAATTAGGGGCCAGAACATAATAAAAACATTAGAAGAAGAGAATATTCCTACTAATAACACGTTGACCCTAGAAATTCTAGAGGTCATGGAGGTTGATCCAATTGAGATTGTGACGGAGTTTGCCAAGGATTTGTTGATTCTAGAAACTCCTACATTTAAATTGGCCTTGGTGATCATTGGGGGCATGAGTGACGAGTGTAATGACCTTGCTCAAATCTGATTGAAAATTTTTGATTGAAGGCTCAAGAAATTTTGTCAAACACTTTGCATACAAGGGTCATATGACTGATATAACTTTTCAGTTTGCTAAAATGACTCTTTTCTTCAATTTGCATCAATAAGAATGCTTGCAAGAAGACTCCAGATTGTCTAAACAATGACCTAACATGAATGTGCAACTAATTTTGGCAATATTCAATGCATATATATGATCTAAGCATGAGAAATGAACACCTACAGCCAACTGACATTTTTACAAACAGTTGGTATGCAAACTAACTAGCTGATAATAAATGATATTGAATTACTCAAATGGCACCAGCAACTGTTATCTCCTTAATTGCAATGAAATTTCTAAATACAATGCTCATGAAATATGGCCAATATTCTTGGCATTTACATGAATTACAAAATATGATAATGTTGGTACAATGCACACCTACAGCTGAAACTCATAACACCTAAAATGCAATGCTAACATGAATGACAAACAAAGGAACCTGGAGAAATGATGATGCCTTAGAAAAGAGCTGATGAAAGAATCAAGTTTCAAGCAAAATGAACTTCTCTTAGGTCCAATCGATGCTGTCACCCAGCTGCCCCTATTCTTGCCTGGCAATACTTTAGAAAAATAAATGCAGCCTCTAAGCTCCTCAAATTTGTCCTTGAAATGATTGTCTCGATGATAGCAATTGAATGCAACAATACCCAGAACCATCGGATACCTCAAGTGAAGATATGAACAAAATAATGTTTCCAATGATGCCCCAGCAGCAGTATATCAGACTTCTAAATAAATCGTAGATGCTGCGAATCACCTCCTCAATGCAAATTCGTTGAAGACTATGAACTCCAAAAAAGTCTCCAAAGCAAACACCGATCAATATCATAAAAAACTTGGCCAAAGGCCCCAAAGTTTTAACCAATGAAGCACAAATGAAAGTCTGAAGTAACTTTCTCCCCAGCTGCAATAATTCAAGTGATATTTCACACCCTCAAAATTGCCTACCAATTGAGAGTTTTCATTCTCAATGGCCAATTGTGACTACTGTAGAAACCCTAGGCTCCACAACCATCAAACATCAACATCAACAACAACAAATCTGCATGCTGAGAATGAATCCCAGGATGCCTATTTATTATTTTTTCTCCACTTTCTCCAGAAACTTCTAGAACATTATTTTATTTATTAAGTGACTTTATAAAATATTTTATAATTCAAATCACTTTATTAAATTAATTAAATATAAAGTTACCTTTTAATATTTGTTTATTTGATAACTTTATAAATAATTAACTTAATACCACTTATTTATTTAATTAAAATAATTAATTAGTCATCTTCATAAAATATTCATTATTTTGGACAACTTAATTAATTAAATTAATTAAATCAAATTACCTCTAAAAAGGGGACATGACAGTCCGCCCCTGCTGAAATTGCTTGTCCCCAAGCAATCTCAGCAACAAGTACCATTCTCCTCCACCTGGATCCCAAGTGAAAACTTGTGTAATGTCCCAATCCTCACCATACTCTTGTGAAGAAATCATTAGCATCAATAGTACAAAAATCAGCAACCGAGAAATTGCACTCAACATCCAAACAACTGACATCATTGACAAAATCATCTGAAGACCAACTGTAGATGCCGATAGAAGAAACCACTTTGCGGAACTCAAGCCAACTGAAACATTGACTCTGTCAAAACTCAAGTCCCTGTCTAACTGACACTCGCACTCAACTGCAGTGTGGATATGACAACAACCATAGGTACCGAGTCACTGCCACCAAATCCAATCTTTGATAAACTGTCCTGGGTGTGTCGATACTGCAGGCTATGTAACTTGCAACTGCCAATTCCATTAGCAAAAGATGGTGCCAATCCATTCCATAATGGATGGTAAGAAACTGGAGCCGATCTACACCTGCGTGAAATCAAATCTTCTATCTCTAGGTCAAAAGAAAAATGATGAGCGTACCCCACCGTATAATGCCAGTAGGGACCCCCAAACTCTGCTATTGGCTCACCATCACTGAACTGGGAATCAGCAGATGGCTCCAATCTTTGAATCCAAGTGGCTGTAGGTTGGATAGGACCCTGTGCAATCCGCTCAACCCCACTTCAAAATCCCTGTGAGGTAGCATAGTAGAAAGGATCACTATAATCTCCCCAACCAATTTGCGAATAGCACTAGTACCTTGGATGAGAACACCTTCTGACACTTTATGCGAGTCCAGACGAACACCTGCACTCTCTAGCAAATACTTCATGAACGGTTCAATGCAGTAAAAATTATACGAGGAAGCATCAACATACTCCCCCGCACACCACAATTGATCCCTTTGTAAAAGTGGCACAGCCAACTGTACCACACTGTCATCTGTGTAAAAAGAATCAATCTGGAGACTCGACTCCACTGGTATCCCAAACTCATCAGGACCAGGTACTCCCAAATCAGGAAAGTGGTGACTGATCATAAATTCTTTGGGGAAATTTTTTTTTTGGGCCCTATTTTTTCGAGATTTTGGGCTGACATGTAATTATTAATTATAACCCTAAAGTGGTTAAAATACTTGTATAAAAGGGCTTAGGGTTAGGGATTGTTTCATAAGGTGTGATGCGAAATTGGTTCTTGCGGCAGTATTGAGCTGTAAGGGATTACGGATTGTAATCAGGTTGTAATCACTAGATCATAAAAATATTGGACTTACTGTTTGGTGGACGTAGCCTAGGGTTGGATAAACCACGTTAAATCTTGGTGCCTTGTGTTCTTTTTTGTGTGATCTATTATTTTTCTGTTATTGGTTATATTTGCATGTAATTATTATTTCTGTCCATGGTTTAATCCTAACAAGTGGTATCAGAGCTTAGTTGTTTTTCAGTTATGCTCTGCAGGAAATTTTCACGGTTGAGTGGGAGCAATGGCAAATGAGGGTAAGCTGAGGGTTGATAGGTTTAATGGGCAGAACTTTTAGTTATGGAAGATGCAAATGGAAGACTATCTATATCAAAAGGATTTATGGAAGCCGTTGGAAGGCAAAGTCAAGAATCAGGGATCTATGTCAAATGATGAATGGGATCTTTTGGACAGAAAGACACTTGGAAGCATTCGATTATGCCTGGCACCATCAGTGGCATTTAATATTACAAAAGCAAAGACGACAAAAGAATTGATGAAAACCCTAGCGACATTGTATGAAAAGCCCTCCGCTTCAAACAAGGTATTTCTCATGAAGCATTTATTTAATATGAAAATGGCAGAAGGTGGATCTGTTACAGATCATTTAAATGAGTTTAATACTATTACTAGTCAGTTATCTTTTGTGGGTATCAATTTTGAAGAAGAAATTAGGGCTCTCTTGATTTTGTGTTCTTTGTCTGAAAGCTGAAATGGCTTGGTAATGGCTGTGAGTAATTCTGTTGCTGGATCTAGTGCCCTAAAATATGATGATGTGATCGGTGTTATTTTGAGTGAGGAAACTCGTAGGAAAACCTCAGGTGGATCTACATCAGCAAGTGCTTTGAATGCACAAAGCAGGGGTAGAAGAACTGAGAGAGTAATTTTGGAAATCGTGGGAAATCAAGAGGAAAGTCAAAGGGGAGGAGGTCTCAATCGAGAGGACCGAATGACTATTGGTATTGTGGGAAACCAGGGCACAAAAAGAAAGATTGCTGGAATCGAAAGAAAAATGAAAGAGATAAATCAGATGGAGACAAGGAGGCAAATATGGTAAGTAACAAATCTGAAGAGGATGCTTTGCTTCTGTCTTTAGAAAGTGTTGATGATTCATAGGTTTTAGATTCTGGTGCTTCATTTCACGCTACACCTCATAGAGGTTATTTCATTGATTATGTCTAAGGGGATTTTGGGCTTGTTTATTTGGGGGATAATGAACCCTGTCAGATTGTTGGAAAAGGGCAAAATTAAGATTAAGTTGCAGAATGGAAATCATTGGCTGCTACATGAGGTAAAACATGTTTCAAGGTTGAGTAGGAATTTAATTTCAGCAGGGCAACTCGGTGATGAGGGTTGTGTAGTTACTTTTAATGATAAAAATTGGAAGGTTTCAAAAGGTTCCCTTGTAGTAGCAAAAGGTGTGAAAGTAGGCACCTTATATCTTTGTACAGGTCATACTGTTCCTTCTACTTTAATTGTTTCAGAGAAAAATGAATGTTCAGGAACAATTGCTGCAGTTGAGTAGGGAGAACAAATAGTTGCTATAGATTTTGATACAACACTGTGGCACAACAGACTTGGGCACATGAGTGAGAAAGGTATGAAAGTACTTCACTCAAAGAAAGTTTTACCAGGTCTTAAATGTGTTAATATGGATTTCTCTGAAAGTTGTGTGTATGGAAAACAAAAGAGATTGAGTTTTGCAAAGATTGGGAAGGAAAATAAAAAGGAGAAATTAGAGCTTGTGCATACTGATGTATGGAGACTGGTTCAAGTATCTTCTCTTGGTGGCTCTCATTACTATGTTACATTTATTGATGACGCAACTAAAAAAGTATGGGTTTATTTTCTTAGACAGAAATCTGATGTATTTCAAACTTTTAAGAAATGGAAATGTTTGGTTGAAAATGAGACTGGTAAAAAATTAAAATGTCTCAGATTTGATAATGGTGGTGAGTATTGCAGTCATGAATTTGAAGATTAAATCTCCACTAATGGTATTCGTAGACAGAAAACTGTTCCAAGGACTCCACAGGAAAATGGAGTGGCTGAATGCATGAACAGGACTATAATGAAACGTGCAAGGAGCATGAGGTTGCATGTTGGGTTGCTCTTACACATGTGGGCGGAGGTTGTCAGTACTGCTGTATATTTGATTAATAGAGGTCTCTCTATTCCTTTGGGCTGTGGTATTCCAGAGGAAGCATGGATTGGTAAGAAGGTGAGTTATTCTTTTCTCAAAACCTTCGGTTGTGAAGCATTTGCTCACATAGATTCTAAAAATAGAACCAAGCTAGAAGCTAAGTCAAAGAAATGTGTATTTGTTGGATATGGCATTAATGAATTTGGTTATATGCTTTGGGATTTTGAAAATCATAAAATTGTAAGAAGCAGGGATGTCATATTCAATGAGAAAGTGTTGTACAAAGATCTGTTGCAGCAACATGAGAAGAAAGAAGATGATTATGTAGTGCTGGATGATACTCCAAAAGCTGATGTTCCAGCCATTCCTCATGATGTGCAACAACCGCAACAACAAATACCACACATCAATGAATGTTAGACGGTTGTTTTACTGTACAAGGTAAAAAGCTTAACACATGTATAACGCAATTCAGTTTGGAACAGATACTTTATTCATGTATGCACTTGCAGATTACAATCCGATTACAATGACTACAATGATCAATGATGATTCCAAAGTTCATCTCGGATGTGTACATATACCTTTCCGAAGGGGTGACTCAAGTGTCGCGCCCGTTCGGATACTACTCTACCCATCGGCTACATTATACATTTACCGACAACATCATCCCCCCCAAAAGAAAGGTCGTCGCCGTACGACAATACAACAAAATTCATTAACAAAATTTTACTAACAAAATGCATCAATGCATAAGTACTAGACAGAGGGATGCGTCCCTGACGTAGTGGCCATCTACGTCTGCAACTCGTTCACCTCTGCCCTCAGCTTGTAAACTTGTTCTTTCCTGATTTTCAGCTCAGCTTCTGCTTTCAACTGGAGCTCTAAGGCTGACTGCATCATCTCTCCGACCTCTCCCAATTCCTTCTTCTTTGCTGCCATCTTCTCTTTTTCTGTCCTCAATTGTTCATTTGTTGCTGCTAACTGTTCTTTTGCTGCTAATAGGGCTGTCCTCTCTCGGATTGCCAGGCCGCTCGCTCCGACTCCCAGGTTGCCCTCTCCAAAGCAAGCCTGGCAGCTGACTCCTCCCAAGCTCTCCCAATTGCTAGCTGGTCTGCCTGACTCCTCCGAAGGGTGTAATATATCTCCCTGTGTAGCTTTGCGATCTCCTGAATCAGTATCTCAATCCGGCCCTCCATCTCAGGTTCCCTCGTCATGGACCAATCTTGTCGCATCTCTGTGGTTTCCACATCGGGCCATCCCCTCTCCTCAAAAAAAATCGTAAAGGCAGCTGGACATCCTGTCCGTATGAAGGATATAACTCTCTCCAGCTCCTTCCTTGCTGACTCCAATGCCTGCGTCTTTGCCGAAGTCAAAACTTCGTGAGCCCGAGATGCTAGAGCTGCGACATCATCAAGAAAAATTGCCTCCGTCACCATTGTCTCCTACGCTAGTGGGTGTTCCTGTTGTATTCCCATAGCCTTCTCTGTTGCATCCACCATACGCTCAACAACGCTATGCGGTACTCCTTCACTCTGAGTCTGCGCGACCTCCTTCTCTGCAACTGTTTCCCGCGTGGGTGTCGGCAAGTATTTAACTCGGGGTGCCGGAGTTCGGTGGAACTTCGTACTCAGAAAAGCACTCACCCTTTGGGTTCTGTCCTCTCTCTCGCTGTCCTACTCAGGTGATGCCATCAGTGTCGTCTCTACTACGACCACCGCATCAGATTCTACTACATCCAGTCGGACACCTGGTGCCCCCAACTCCTCGCCTGCGGGTACCTCCAACACCCCTATCTCCGTGTCTATCTCCATCTCCATGTTCGGAACCAAAGTCTCTCCTGTATCTAGTAGAGTCTCACGAGCCGGCTCCATCAGTGCCTCCGGAGCTACTGTCTCCGTCAGTGTTGAATGTGACTTTGCTACTGCTCGTGTCTTTATGGTGGGCTGTGTCGTAATTGGGACTGGTGTCATCACTATCGGTTGTCTGATCTGTCCAAACCCTGGGATACCATGTATACCCAGCGGAACCAAGTGTGTCATATCTGAAAGCACAGGCGTGGAAATCTCAAGGGCATAGCTGTGATCACTTCTACTTCTTCATCATCCTCCTCTTCCCCCTCAGACCCAATCTCTTCTGAAGATGTCTCCTCTCCACCGCTATCTGTGTCCCCACTATCCAGCCTTAGTCGTTTTTGTCCTACTGTTTTGGTGCTGAGAGTATCCAAGTGCTTCCACTGCATTATAGGTGGTTCGCCAGGCGCGAGTGGTCCTGGTTTTGCCTCCAATGCATCATTCGGGATCATCTGCGTCGTTGCATCCAAAAACAGACCAATAGCATAATGTAGCATATAGAACGTTTTGTGCTGCAGTATCATAAACTCTGACATCCGTTCAGCCAATAGTGCTGCCCAATCATAAACTCTGCCGTGCAAGATTTCTTTCATCATGGCTACTTGTGGAAACGAGATATCTGAAGCGCGGCTCGAACTTGTGAGACAGCTTTTAACTATGTCCATCAAACAACGCCAATGCCCCTCCTGGATATTAGATTTCTTTAGTCCTCTGCCTTTGGACGTGACTGAAAGAGCCTCCTGTTCTACCTGCGACAAGTCTTTGCACACAAGTTGTATCAATTTCATCTTCACTTCACGGCTTAACTTCTTTGGCTTGCTTTCTATTTTTCTCCCACCCTGAGCATGACCAGGTATGCCAAATACTCGTGTAAAATCTGCCGGTTTGAATGATACTGTTAACTGGCAACCAAGATATTCAAATGTACTGCTTCTGGAGAACCTATCATATGTTTCAATCATAATGCGCAAAAACCCCTCGTAGTCTCTGATGCAAAATATAGGCATTTGCACTACCCATTCAACCTGTGCTCTTCAGATACTAGCCTTCACCTGGTGGTTGTCTGGGGTCTCCTGCCACCATTTCTGGCACTCAGCACCATTTAACCCTTCGAATGTGATACTCTGTACTGTAGGAAATTCTCCTTGTTGCTTGGTTTGTTTTGCTTTCTTACTTGCGCCTGCACTAGTGGTTCCTGTATACATCCCTCCTGCTACACGAATTCTCGACAGTAGTGTCTTCGCATTCTTGTTCATGTCTTCGTTTTCTCTTCCAAGCCCTCTTTCCAGCTGACTCCATATTGTTACCCTTTTGTCGTTTGTGAATAAATGTCACAACGTTATGGCAGTTACTTTCCACAATTTTTTTGGCTTCCGTACTGTACGGCTTCTTAATTTCAGCCTCGCAGGTGATGGTACGGCTTCCTTGAAATTACCCAGTACGGCTCTAAAAAATTTCTTTTTATCTTGCTTGAAAATGCTTTAATGTTTTTCAATCCTTAAGATATCCATCCTTCTGTATTTTCATTTGCTTCAAATCCTTTCTTGTGTACGGTCCTTGTAATATTTATTGAATTTTCTCCAGCCGCTCTGGGATGCTTCATAGCCGTATGGGTTTTGAGTTTCTGTCTATCCTACGGCTTCAATAACTTGGAACTACCAATAGGTGGAAGCTTTGTGTCTACCTATTCACTTTGTCTCAATGCAGTGATGGATTGCTGTGACATTTTTCCTCCGTTTCTAATGCCGTATTGTGTTCTGCATGCTATTTACCTACGGTCTAGAGTTATCTCCTTCAATTTCTCTCGCCGTACGGTGTTCTTGTTCAAGCAAAATGGATTTTATATCCACCCCCTTGTGTGGCCTTATACCTTCCCTATTGCTGTCAGCCGTATGGTAGTTCTGCCCTTACTGTACGGTCACACTGTACGGTGGTTCTGTTCTTGCAATTTGCGTGCTCAATGCAGGACGGTGTTCATCTTTTATATTGAAAAAAAACGAGAAGTTCATTTCCAAAGGGTTTCCCAAAGCTGACCTTGTGTGCCAACTTGATAATGGCATCCGTCTGGTAAGAATCTGGAGATGGTGTGAAGGAGAAGTGAGTAGGCGACTTGTGACAATGGCTAAGAGATTGTCGTGCTCTGCACGAATATTGGCAAGCTCATCCTGCGACTTTAATAACTTGTGCTTATAGCTCCACTTTTTCTGAAGATTTTTGATTGTTGCCGAAGATTCATCCACAAATCGGGAAGCCTTTCTTTCACCTCAAACACCATGCTATTACAGCCTCCCTTCTCTGCTCCATCGCAACATCTTGAAGCACTTTGATACGTTTTCTAGTTCGAAGACTTTATGTACCAGCCCGACTTTCTCACATGAATTTTTAAGGCCGTATGGTCATGATGGAAGGCCGTACGGTCTTATTTCCCTCACTGCCTAGGTTCGTACAGTCGTGGGAAGACCGTATGGTCATTTAAAACTCCTTTTTAAAAAAAAAATTCTTAATAAACTTATTTTATTGCTCCATTTTCCATTGTTTTACTTATTTTATATCTTGTTTGTTTTTTTTTTTGCCCCTCAACAAATGTCCTTTGGGCCGTACGACCATCTAGAGAAGCCGTACAACCTTGTAAACTGCTCCGTTTTCCTTTTGTAGACCGTATGGCCTTTTCCTCCAGAGTCATTTATGATTCATTATTTTGTTCTTATTTTGCTTTTCTTCATGCTTTTCCATAATCTCTGCTAAGGCCATCTTGCAGACTTCTGTCCCCAAAAATTCGCCTTTTTATACATTTATTTTATACTTCATTTTATCACTTCATGCTTTTACAACTATAGTTTACTATTTCACATTTTGAAACTATATTCGATTTTAATATTATACATATACACTATTTACAGACATTTTTTCCTTGTTCAATTGTTTGCCCGCGGAGGATCCTTCCTTTCCTTGTATATTTTCAACTTTGATCCATTTACGACATCTGGTATTTCTTTTCCGTCCAATGTCCACAATTTAATTGCTCTGTTATATTCAACTTCCCGTATCTTATAGGGTCCAACCCATTTAACTTTGAATTTCCTAGGCCTTATTTCATTTCGTCCATTATACTTCAGTACTAACTGGTCAGGTTGAAAGTTGTTCAATTTTAGGTGCTTGTCATGCCACGCCTTCCTCCTTGTTTGTGTAACTCCGATGGCCCATTGCGCCTGCAGCTGCCGCTCATCGAGTTTGTTCAAATTGCAGTCTCTCTCGTAAGCTCTCCATGTCGCCTAGTTTATTCTCGATCGCTATCCTTAAACTTGGTACCATGAATTTTGTCAGCACCACTGCCTCCTGTCCGTACATTAGCTGAAATGGGGTATGTCCTGTAGTTACTTTATATGAAGTGCGGTACGCCCATAAAGCAGATGGTAACTTCTCTTCCTAGTCTTCTCCCTCGACTGCATAGGATTTATAAATCACTCCTACCAGAATTTTGTTCGTTGCTTCTGCCTGTCCGTTAGCCCTTGGGTAGTACGGGCTCAACAATGAATGGTAAATTTTGAAATCAGTAGTGAGCACTCTGATAATGTGGTTCACAAAATGTCCTCCACGATCACTTGTCAACTGGAGTGGGATGCCGTACCTTGTAATAACTTGTTCATATAAAAATCTTGCTGTGCTAACTGCAGAATTGTTTGATAACACGCGTGCCTCTACCCATTTAGTTAAGTACTTTGTTGCTACCACGATGTATTGACACCTTGTTTTACTCACCTTTAGTGGTCCAATAAAATCCAGTCCCCACCTCTCAAATAGTTCCTGTGCATGCGAGGGATTCAAAGGCATAAAATCTCTCTTCAATGGTTTTCCTGCCCGTTGGCATGTATCACATGCCATGACCCACTCCCTAGCATCATTGTATACAGTCGGTCACCATAGCCCTGCCAACAGTATCTTCCGCGCAGTAGTATCCGGCCCCATGTGTCCTCCTGCTGGGCCTTCGTGTGCTTCTGTCAGTACTTTCCGAATTTCGTCCTCGAGGACACCGCGTCTTAGAATCTGATCTGGTCCCATTTTATACAGTAGGCCATTCATTAACTGAAATGTCCGACTTCTCAGCACCAATTTTCGTCTTTCATTTGGTGACATGTCGCTTGGAAATTGCCCCGTCGATAGATATTCTCCAATGCATGTGTACCAGGCTGGTAGTACTGTAACTTGAAAAAGTTGCGCATCTGGAAAATCATCATTAACTCCTTCAAGTGGCTCCCCTGATTTTATTCTTGATAGGTGATCTGCACTCACATTTCTCTTCCCTGGCCGTACCACGGTCTTAAATGTGAACTCCTGTAATAATAACAACCATCGGCTTATTCTTCCTTGAATAATCGGCTTATTGACCAAGTAGAGTAACGCTTGATGATCTACGTAGAACACAAATGGAGTAGCCAACAAGTAGTGTCTAAACTTCTGTACTGCATATACCATCCCCAACACTTCTTGCTCCATGGTACTGTAATTTCTCTCCGCTTTCGACAACAATCTGCTTGCAAAGTACACTGGATGGTCCAACCCGTGGTCGCTAGTCTGCGCCAGTGTTGCTCCGATTGCATAATTTGAGGTATCTACATGGACATGAAATTCTTTATCCCAATTCGGATAGGCCAAAATCGGAGCTGTAGCCAACCTTGTCTTCAATCCGTCAAATGCTTCTTTCTGCTCAGCCTCCCATCTATAAGGTTCACCTTTGCAGGTGAGTTTGTCCAGTGGATAAGAAAATTTTGCATAGTTTTTAATAAATCTTCGATAATAACCGATGTGCCCCAAAAATGACTTTACTTCCGACACATCCGTCAAGGGTGGCATCTCTAAGATCACGCGGACCTTGTCTGGATCCGTCTTCAGTCCTTCTTTACAAACTATATGCCCAAGCAGCTTCCCCTGCGGCACCATGAACCTGCACTTTTTCGGGTTCAATGCTAATCTTGCTTGCCTGCACCTCTCCATACACTCCTAACACCATTATGTGTTTGTCTTCTGTGCTAAAAATCGACCAGTCATCTAAGAATGCCTTAAAATTTCCAATAGACATCTTATCAAATATACACAGGATAATCCTTTGGAAGGTCACCGGAGCATTACATAATCCGAACGGCATCCTGTTATATGCATATACTCCATCCTCGACAATGAATGTCGTTTTTAATTTGTCCTCCTTCGCGATGGATATCTGATTATACCTCGAAAATCTATCCATGAATGAATAAATTTCATGCCCTGCTACTTCCTCCAAAATGCTATCTATAAATGGTATCGGAAACGGGTCTTTAATTGTCACGACATTCAAACATCGAAAATCCACACATTCTTATCTGTGTCGTATCCTTTTTCAAGGATATCACGATCGGTGATACCCACTCACTTGTCTGCACTTTAAAGATGATACCCGCCTCCAGCATCTTGTCAATCTCTTTCGTGACCCGCGTTGCATAGTTTTTGTTCATTCGGTACGGTCTCTTCCATACTGGTACTGCGCCTTCGATTAATGGTATCCGATGGACACATAGTTTTGGTGGTACTCCTTTCAAGTCCTTATACGTCCAAGCAAAAAATCCTTGTACTCCATAAATATTCTGAATGCTGCTGCCTTTAACACTGGGTTCCAATCATCTCCTACAAGAATGTTCTTCGAATTTTTCTCATCACCCAAGTTCATTGCTTTCACTGTCAGCTCTTCATATTTTATTGGTTTATCTTGACTGAACGTATGGGCAGGTGTTTCATCCACCTGCGCTTCTCCCTCCTTCAGTTCATTGTACTCCTTCGGAAACTCATGGCCTGCTTTTCCTTCCTCGATACTCAAAATATTGCAGCTCGGAAAGTCCTCATAATCTTCAATTTGCCAGTGTAGCAATTCGTTTACTGAATCTAGGTCGTCATCAGTTGACCCTCCTCCTATTCTGAGCACCCCTTCATCATCTGGTTCCATCCTCTTTTTCCCTTCGTCATCACTCTCGCCACCGCCTTCTGAGTCCGACGACGCGGCTTCTTCTCCTAACATCAGTGTATGCAAATCGATTATAAATCTCCTACCTCCCTTCTCCATCGACAGAGTGTTCCTTTTCCAATCGTGCTTTACCTTAGCTTGCACCAGCCAACCCCATCCCAAGATGGCATCATACCCTCTTCTTTTTAGTGGAACAACCACAAAATCCAGTAAAAATGGTTGTGTCCCAATTGTTACCGGCTGTGCCATTAGAGTGCCCAAGGGTTTTATCCCATGTTGATTTGCTATAAGTAACTGAAAGGTGAGTGGCCATAGTGTTGGTTGTCCAAGTTTTTTCCAGATATCTTTCGGCATCACATTTACTTCCGATCCTCCATCTACTATTGTATCCGTTAGCACCGTACCCAGAATGCCCATCTCCATCACTGCTGGGTGTCTACCTGTTGTAAGTGCTAGTAACATCGGGTCTGTTGTTGTTGTCATGGTTGTTTCCTTACTTTCCTTTGCTTCCTCTGTCACTCTCGGGGACGGTGTCATATTTATGATGGCCGTACGCAACTGTGGCATGGTGAGAAGAAGATCATTTAATCTAATTGGCACTTCCGTTTGCATTATCTGTTTCACCATGTTTTGTTTTGCCAAGCTTCTCTTCGGAGTTTCCGCAGTGTCTTTTACTTGTGACTTCTCCACTCTCATCTGCTTGTTTATCTCTGTTCGGGCTTTTTGTAACCTCTCCTTCTCTTCTTTCACATTCGGATATTTTGCCTTCCTCGCCTGCTCCCGTGTGATTGCCAACACTTTCTCATTATTTGTTTCAATATTTAATAAATTTACGCTTTGCTTTGGACATTTTGAATCTTCATGGTCCCCTGGACCACACCATCTGCACAATAGTTGCGGCGTCTCCTTCGTAGTACAGTCCCTCGCGAAGTGACCCCAAAGATTACATGCCCTATACTGTATCATTGGTCGTCCACTCGCATCATATTGTATTCTACTCCGGCCTCCATTGTTATTGTTATTGTTTCCACCCCTTCCGCGTCTGTTATTATTTCAATATCCACCTGAAGTTGCATCATTGCCTGCGTTGTTGCTATTGTTCGACGCTTCCTGCGTTAGTAACACCTGCTGATGTCTTTTTGTTTTCAAGTTAAACGGGCACTCTTTCAAGGAATGCCCCGCCACCTAGCAGATGTCACAAAACTGCTTCTTCGAGCATGAACCCTTCGTATGGCTGTTCTCCTTGCAGTCCGTATACCATAGTTCTCCTTTACTGTATCTAGATTCATTTTCAAATTTTTGAATTGTTTCATCATCCGCAGCATGTCTTTCTGTAGAGCTTTCACCATCTTGTTTGATTCCTCATCGCTACTACTACTTTCTGGGGATGAATCATCCAAATCAGAGGACTTATGCTTCTTCTTCTTACTCGTCTTCTGTTCACTTTCCAAATCCATGGCACGAGTATATGCATCAGTGTATGACGACGGTGGCACTATCTTCATTTTCTTTTTAAGAGCCGGCTGTAGCCCCTCCATGAACCATCGTTTTTTCAACCCATTTGCTGGTTGGCTCTCCATCTTCCCGATCAATTCTTTCAATCGCCTGGCATAGGTTCGGACTGTCTCATTCTTTCCTTGTTTGGTGCTGTAGATTTCTGCCACTATTTCATTATCATCTCGGAGTAATCTGAATTCTGCTATAAATTCTTTTTTAACATTCTCCCATGTATCAAGTTTCTGAGGACTAGTGTCAGAAAACCAATCCATCGCCACACCTCGTAGGGTCGCTAGAAATTGTCTTACCCAATCATCCTCATCTGTTACACCATTTTCTGTCCATATGGTTTCACACGTTTTACAATGTCTGATAGGGTTTGCTGAACCATCACTGTGAAACTTGGGTAACTTCTCTTTAGGGCCAGCCATTGTTTCTTGCCTTTGATTCTGAGGTACTTTTGTACCCGCATTGTTCTGGACTCCTGCGTTGTTCTGTGCTCTCGCGCTGTTCTGGACTCCCGCGCTGTTCTGTGCTCCCGCGCTATTCTGGACTCCCGCGCTGTTTTGGACTGTACAACAGTCTTGTTTCCAACAACCGCGTTGTTTGGTGAAAAGTCTTCAAGTGATGTTCTATTTTTCGCCTGTATTCGTTCGTCCAGTGTATCAGGAACAAAGAGATCCCTCCACGCTCGTGCTTCCTTGGCACTCCGAGCCGTGCGAGTTGCTTCCCTTCCGTTCAGACACTCTCCCCTCGACGTAGACAGGTTAAAGAATTCTTCCCTTATTTCCTCCACCAAATTCAAGCGTTGTCGAGTTTCTTCCATCAATTCCTCGACACTCCTTAGCCTACTCGGTGAGTGCACTCCCTCCGTCTGTGCCTCTTCACTCCTTCGGTGCCCCTCGACAATCGGCTGAAGTCTCTGTCTGCGCTCTGCTTGCTATGTTAAAATTAAAATTTCTTTTGCTGTACTTAGTTCATTCTTATCTTTCACCTTATGTCGATCTTTGTTTGGCAAATTTGGCATTAATCTTCATATCATTCCTTTGTTCCAGGTACGTCTGGCAACGGCGCCAAATGTTTTACCATACAGGGTAAAAAGCTTAACACATGTATAATGCAATTTAGTTCGGAGCACATACTTTATTCATGTATGCACTTGCAGATTACAATCCGATTACAATGACTACAATGATCAATGATGATTCCAAAGTTCATCTTGGATGTGTGCATATACCTTTCCGAAGGGGTGACTCAAGCGTCACGTGCCCGTTCGGATACTACTCTACCCGTTGGCTACATTATACATTTACTGACAACAACGATGAACAAGGCAAATTAGACTTCCACAAAGATTTTCTCCCTCTTTGTATTCTATTTTACTTACTGATGCTGGTGAACCTGAAAGTTATGATGACGCTATGTAGGTGGATACTAAGATGCAGTGGGAGTCTGCAATGAAAGATGAAATGGACTCTTTGCTGAAGAATAAGATATGAGATTTGTGCAAGTTGCCTGCAGGTAAAAATTTTTTTACAGAATAAGTGGGTTTACAAGTTAAAAGAAGAGGATGGAGGTAAGAAAAGATTTAAAGCCAGGTTAGTTGTAAAAGGATTTGCACAGAAAAAAGGCATTGATTTTGATGAGATATTTTCGCTTGTTGTTAAAATGACTTCTATCCGTACTGTTTTAAGTCTAGTGGCTATTGAAGATTTGCATTTAGAGCAGCTGGATGTTAAAACAACTTTTCTTCATGGTGATTTGGATGAAGAGATATATATGGCTCAGCCACAGGGATTTGCGGTCAAAGGTAAGGAGAACTTAGTGTGCAAATTGAAGAAAAATTTATATGGCTTGAAGCAAGCACCTCGGCAATGGGATCTGAAATTTGACAGTTTTATGCATGAGCATGGTTACAGTAGGTGTCATTCAGATCATTGTGTCTACTTTAAGAGGTTGGATGATGATAGCTACATTATTTTATGTCTATATGTTGATGATATGCTTGTAGTTGGGTCTAACATGGATCACATTAAGGGGCTAAAAAGCCAATTAACACATGCATTTGCATTAAGGATTTGGGGGCAGCAAAACAAATCCTTGGTATGAAGATTTGCAGAAATAGGAAAAATAGAACATTGATGCTATATTAGGCTGATTATGTTGAGAAGGTGTTGCAACATTTCTCTATGGAGAAAGCTAAAGCTGTCAGCACACCTTTACCTGGTCATTTGAAATTGATTAAGGAGATGTGTCCCAAGACACAAGAAGAGGAGGATAAGATGTCCAAGGTACCCTATGCTTGAGCTGTAGGAAGCTTGATGTATGCTATGGTATGTACTAGTGCAGATATTGCACATGCAGTGGGAGTTGTTAGCAGGTATACGAGTCATCCAAGAATTGAGCATTGGAATGCAGTCAAATGGATTCTCAGGTATTTGAGAGGAACATCCAATAAGTGTTTACACTTTGGGGGCTCCACTATTAATTTATAGGGCTATGTTGAACCATGTTAAATCTTGGTGCCTTGTGTTCTTTTTTGTGTGATCTATTATTTTTCTGTTATTGGTTATATTTGCATGTAATTATTATTTTTGTTCGTGGTTTAATCCTAACATCCTGAACATGTCTGTCAACCCCAACAACATGTTCCTTAGTAAGAACTGTCGGAGCGTACTCACCACCAACCACCTCAATATACAAATGAACTGGGTCTGGGGTTGGTGTAGACCGCAAATGCTCCAACTCCACGGTCACCTCCTCTAATTGAAACTGCGACTCCTGTAGATCTTGCTGTGTGACCTCCAAAGCCTCAGTAGTCGCTGTGAGCTCCTGGGTAAGCTCACTCACCTCCTCCTCACGATCCAAGAGTGCCTCATAGGCTGTACTCCCCCACTCAACCAGGTGATCACGGTTGGCTACCAACTGTAAGTAATTCTGTCTCAAAACCTTAACAGCTTCACACAAGGCATGAACCTCTGCCAAAGAAAGGTAACCACCGTTGGACTCATCTATCATAGAAACACCCCAACCAATAACGACTAACAATTGACGTGCAGTATCAAAATGCTCAAGAGTAGTAGTGATATCTCTCTTGCCAACTCTCAACTGGTTGGTCATATGGTGACTCTGCACTACGGGCCTCCTATTAACCGTCTCGAATACGCTGTCCACACTATGAGAGAAAGCTGAATCAAACGAACTCCCCTCAAGATCACCAACGCTCAGTGTACTTACATCTGAGTACACCTCCACACTCTAAATGCCAGCATCAGACTCATCCTCATCTAACTTCGAGGAACCTACTGCTGAAACTATCTCATCATCACAATCTCCAGCTCCCTCGTCCTTTGCAACTAATTGAGAGTCCAGAGCTTGACAAATATCATCAGGGGTCACTGACAAAGTAACTCCCTCAACTGACAAGGCTCCTGCCATTCAGACTCTACGTCGTTCTCATTCATCTTTAGCTGGTTCCTCAAACTGTGTAAACCATGCGGAGTAACTCTAGCTTCATCCTTGAAGTCCTCCTGAAGTATTTTGTGCCCAACATCTTTCTCCAAGTTGGTCTGATTTTTGTCCTCCCTAGATTCGGCTATATGCTGGTCACCAACTGCTGCAAACTCCTTGTAGAGGTTTCTAGATACTTCACTTGTAGAGACCTCTTGTTCCTCTTTCTCTTTGTTTTGTGATGTAGTCCTCTTAAACATGGAAACCATCAATTCATTCATCCTTTTTTGACTTTCATCCAACCTTTTCAAATTTTGTTTAAGCTTCTTCATATCCTTGTCCCACTGCTTCTGGATACTTGAAGTAAACAGGATTCAATGTCCAATCTACCCAACAAGATGGCAGGTCAATAGCTCTGATACCACTGTAACAACCCTGCTCAAATCTGATTGAAAACTTCTGATTGAAGGCTCAAGAAATTTTGTCAAACACTTTGCATACAAGGGTCATATGACTGATATAACTTTTTAGTTTTCTAAAATGACTCTTTTCTTCAATTTGCATCAATAAGAATGCTTGCAAGAAGACTCCAAATTGTCTAAACAATGACCTAACATGAATGTGCAACTAATTTTGGCAATATACAATGCATATATATGATCTAAGCATGAGAAATTAACACCTACAGCCAACTGACATTTTTACAAACAGTTGGTATGCAAACTAACTAGCTGATAATAAATTATATTGAATTGCTCAAATGACACAAGCAACTATTATCTCCTTAATTGCAATGAAATTTCTAATACAAAAATACCTAGAACCATTGGATACCTCTAAGTGAAGATACGAACAAAAATATGTTTCCAATGATGCCCCAGCAGCAGTATATCAGACTTCTAAATAAATTGTAGATGCTGCAAATCACCTCCTCAATGCAAATTCGTTGAAGACTATGAACTCCAAAAAAGTCTCCAAAGCAAACACCAATCAATATCATACAAAACTTGGCCAAAGGCCCCCAAAGTTTTAACCAATGAAGTACAAATTAAAGTCTGAAGTAACTTTCTCCCCAGCTGCAATAATTCAAGTGATATTTCACACCCTCAAAATTGCCTACCAATTGAGAGTTTTCGTTCTCAATGGCCAATTGTGACTACTGCAGAAACCCTAGGCTCCACCACCATCAAACATCAATATCAACAACAACAAATCTGCCTGCTGAGAATGAAGCCCAGGATGCCTATTTTATTCTTTTTTCTCCACTTTCTCCAAAAACTTCGAGAACATTATTTTATTTATTGAGTGACTTTATAAAATATTTTATAATTCAAGTCACTTTATTAAATTAATTAAATATAAAGTTACCTTTTAATATTTTTATTTGATAACTTTATAAATAATTAACTTAATACCACTTATTTATTTAATTAAAATAATTAATTAGTCATCCTCATAAAATATTCATTATTTTGGACAACTTAATTAATTGAATTAATTAAATCAAATTACCTTTAAAAATGGGACATGACAACGAGGCTGACAGAATTGAAGTTCCGGGGAAAGCTGGACCATCAATTGTTGTAAACGTTCATCCTAATGGAGAAGCATAACTAGTTAGAGACACATAGGATAATAGGGCGTCATTGGAAGAGGCGGAAACTCAGAGGATGAAAGTAGCTTTGATAATCCCCCTAGGGATTTCAGATGAAATAGGAATTGAGGAGAGGCGAACAATAAAACAAACAAAGGCTTAATCTATAAAAGCAAATATTGGAAGCTGGAAGAGAGGAAGGAAAACATGGTACAATTGCTGGAAACTCTAAAGGTCAGACAAAACTAAGTCAGACAAAGCTAAGATCAGGGAGAGACAACGTCTCTCACAAGTTACAATGAAGTTCCTAACATGGTATGTCAGGGGCTACAATGCCCTGCTTGATCAAACAAGGTTTGGATCAAGCAAAAGCGGACGTGGTTTGTTTTTAGGAAACCAAACTTTCGAAGAGTGATGCAACCAATTTTTTTTGTGCAAGACAACATTGGGTGGGATATTTTTCTGTTGTGATTGGTGCTTTGGGGGGGTCTAGGGATCATATGGGGTCCTAGGACCATTAGAATGATCCGATACTGGAATTTGGCATGTGGTAACTTTCAATGCCCTGACGATTAATTTCTCTGGGGTGCTGATCAATGTGTACGAGCCTATTCAAATGGTGGAGAAAAGACAAAGTTTGGAAGAGATGGTTGCATTCATCGGCAATAATAGCTCAGGGCTTGTTGTGATAGTTGGAGACTTCAACGCTACCCTTTCTCTTGATGAAAAGAAAGGGTGACGGTCTTAGGTTAGTCAAGTTCAAAAAGATTTTCACGAATTTGTCAATGAAAATGGTTTGTGTGAGGTTGAATGAAAAGGCGATCCTTTTAGATGGACAAATAGAAGAAGAGGTTTCTCAAACATCGCAGAAAATTTGGATTAGTTTTTCCTAACAGGGGCTTGGAATACATTGCCACTAATTTTTGGAGCAAAAACCTTAGGTATCTTTGGCTCAGATCACTTCCTTGTATTATTATTAGCACACAAGGACCTTTAAATTTGAATAGATGTTGTTTAGAGCAAAGGGCTTCATGGATATGGTAATTGATTGGTGGAATCAGCTCCCTTGAAAGATGGTAACAAAGCCTTCAAATTCTTTGAAAAATTAAGACATCAAACAACTCCTCAAAATTTGGAACAAAGAACATTTCGGTGACATCTTCAAAGAAAAACATGAAATTGAAGGCAATCTGGAAGCTTTAAACTGCAAAGTAATGTCTGAGGCAATGGATGAACTAGACTTCTTGAGAGAAAAAGACTTGCTGGAGCATTATGAAGAAATTCTATAGCAAGAAGAAGTCTATTGGAAGCAAAAATCCAGGGAGACTTGGCTGAAGGAAGGAGATAGGGACACAAAATACTTCCACTGCTCAGTTAAGTCATGCAGATCCATAAACATAATACTCTCCATCATAAGTGCTGATGGCTCAACAACTGATGATCCAACCATAATCAACAAAGAAGCAATCTCTTTCTTCTCGAGCCTTACGAGCATGTAGGAAGTGGATAGAAGTTAGGAGCAAGAGGAGTTACTACAGGTTATCCCAGTATTGGTATCAGAGGAGGATAGCAATATGTCAATGAAGCCTATAACCATGGAGGAACTGAACCAAGATGTTTTTGATTTAAGAGGAGATAAAGCGCAAGGACCAGACGGATTCCAAGCATGCTTTTACCAAAAGTTTTGGAATATTTTAACTTCTAAACTACTTCTGTAGTTGAGGAGTCTCGCAAATTTGGCTTTCTTCTGAAAGACTTTAACAATACTATGGTGGCTCTGATCCCAAAAAAAGAGAAACCCTTATCATTTGAAGAATTTAGATCCATTTCACTCTGTAACACGGTATACAAAATCATATCCAAGGTTGCAACAAACAGGCCGAAGCTAATCCTCAACAAACTGATATTGCCAAAATAGAGTGGGTTTACGCCAAATAGAAATATTGTGGATGGAATCATCATTGCTGATGAAGTTATACATTCATCTCGTACTCATAGAAGAAGATACATGATGCTGAAACTTGATACTAGGAAGGCCTACGATAGAGTTGATATTGGATTCTTGGAAAAAGTGATGAGAACATTCGGCTTTTGTAAAGGTTGGGTAAAATGGATTTGAGGCATGATCAAAGACTATCGAGCGTCCATCTTGCTTAATGGCAGTCCGCAAGGTTTCTTCTCCACTTCCTGTGGAATATATAAGGCAAGGTGATCCTATATCACCTTTCCTTTTCATCCTATTAGTAGAAGTCCTAGGAAGATCAATCCAAAGGAAGCGAGCTAGTGGACGATGGAAAGGAATTCACATAGAAAATGGTTTGGAGGCAACCACCCACTCTTAGTTTGTAGATGACAAATGCTTCTTTGGTTTAGCAACCATGGAAGAGGCATGTTAAATGAAACAAGTGCTATACGCCTACAATTTTGCATTTGGACAAAGTGTTAATTGGGTAAAATCAGATGTGTTTTCTTTTTGGACTCCGTATTGGGAAGCTATCTGGCAAATTTCTTGGCACCCCACTATTTGAGGGAATGACTGAAGCCGAATATTGGAAGGAACTTATCTAAGTTGCCAATTCGGTTTCGGAGTTCGATGTTTTAGAATTGGTTCGCAAGATCGTCAAAATTTTGGAAAGGGGTTTGGGTTTGTTAGTACAAAAACATTTAAATAAATAAATTAAATTTAAAAAATATATATATATATATATATATATATGAATGTAGCATATTAGCATAAATAGTTTAAAACAACAATACGTTTAAAACCCCATAAACAGTTAAACTTGTAATCATAGTGGTCATACCATCATATAGTCACATAGTTCAATCAACTTCAACATCAAAGATTAAAAACATTTAAAAAATCAAGTTCAAGTATCATTGTTTAACTAGTGGAATGAAAATCTATAATATTCTTAGTTCTAAATTCTTCAATCTTCATCTTCTTCTTCTTCTTCATCTTCATCTTCACCGGTATTACTTGCGCTAAGGCCAATGGGATCAGCAACAGAAGCAACAACGGTATTGACATCAAAGTCATCAAAATCATCAATTGTAAGCCGAGCAGTGGAAGCATCCAAGTCTGCAATCTCTGCACCTACATCCCACTTCTTTGTCTCCCTTTCTTTGTATTCTTGACTCTTGTGCGAAAGAAGGCACAAGGTGTTATGCACAAATACCAGGTTCTCTACTTTTTTTGATTGCAACTTATTGCGCTTCACCGAGTGGATGAAAGAATAGGTGCTCTAATTGCTTTTTGATGCAGAAGAACTAGCAACCTATGAAGATAACCTAGGGTAAACAATTTAAAAAGAATTAATTCAATCTTATAAAAAATTTAAAATCACTTTCTAGTCATGATTCTTTTGAAGATAAAGTGAGCTAATATTTTTTAATAAAACTTACTTGTGATATAACTTTGATTGCATCCTTCTTGAATTGATGACAAAGAGCATTGGCAAACTCTATGATCTCATCCATGATTACATCTCTCATATCATCATCGGGAAATATTCTTCTAAATGCTGCCTGGTACCCATCAAACACTTCCATATCTCTAAATGGTGGCAACCTTCCTGGTAGACTACAATATTGTGAGCTATAGTATTTGGGGGTCAAGGCATGGGCAAGCAAATGTAATGGCGTGGTCATTTTGTTCCATCTGTCAAAAATAATTTTTTTGCACTTGTTTGAAGGAGGTCTCTTGCAGATCTTGCTTCTTCTCATTTATAACTTGCTTGATTTTCTCAAGCTTTGAGTCTATGCCATCATAGATCTCTCCAAGGCAAGGCCTATCCATGTTAGTGTACCTAAACATGCTCATAATGGGCTTGGTGATCTTAAGGAGATATTTCACACGTTCCCACCATGACTTAGCCAATAGCCTACCTTTTATTTTGTTTGCCCTTTCAGTGTTCTTTTGTTTCCATACACCCCAATTGTGGCTGATTACCATACCTTGAAGTGCATCATTCACTTGCACAAGTCATCTTAAGACGATTATATGTGATGCAAAATGAGTCTCAACAACCTCTGACATAAATTAGAGCAAAAAACAACAACTATTAGATACATATTTTAGAAAAGTATACACATTGCACAAGTAAAATATGAAAAATTACAAATTGTTAGATATTAAAAATTAAATTACTAACTTTAGTTCAAGTTCATTTTGTTGGTTCCCAAAACCGCAGATTGGAATCCTACGAGCCTTTGCTGCTTGATGCTGGGGTATCCAACCAGTTAAGGCCAACTTGATGGGATTGATCGATGCGATCCAAATCCCTTGTGCTTTCGGCTCTACAAAACTGAGGTGGGTGTACCTGATCCTGGACAAAACACTTAAATCCAAGATTCTTATAGCAGATCAATTAGAATGTGAATGCGATGAAAGTCTTTGTAACGGCAAGAATTACGGAAAACTTTAAACTTGAAAATTATGAATTAATAATAAAAGTAAATGACTGTATAAGTGTGATAATTTTTTAAATAAAAAATAATTATAAATTAATGCAACAAATGAATATATTAATTCCTCATATGGATTATGAATGAAGAGTTTTTCCAGTGCTTAATTAAATGGGCAATTAGAGTCAATATTATAAGTTGAAACATACAACTACATAAAGTTCAATACACTTAGACTATAAACAATTTTAATAATTCAACACGATGGATCAATTATATAAATGCAATTTTAAACTAGTGTAGGATGCACTTTAACTCCTGCGGAGACAAACTAGACATAAATATAGAAACAATCAAATATTTCACAATATCTATGTTTATCAAATTTAAAATGCAATAATGACCCTGTCCATTTATCTGAATATTACAATATTTATAGAAATTAATAAAAAACACTTATAAAAGACACAACTTTATAATAATTTAAAACTCCAATGCAAATAAATAAAATAGATATGCTTACAGATTGTGCCGAAAATATAAATTGCACAGAGACACTCCTTACAAATGATCCTTCCAATGCATTTCGATTCTAGAATCACATACAAAAAAATTATACTCAATGATCCAACATCCACCAGCTTAGTTCAAAATTTCATTCCTTAACCAATGAAAGAATAAAAGATATCAAAGTGCATATATATGTAACTATTTTGTTTAAAAATATGAATATGAAAAATTGTCGCTTGTCTGAATTTTACATCTCCTCTTTATAAAGGATGGAAGGGCATATTTAACCATCACACCTCTTCATAACTAATAACCAACTGCTAAAAATATTAAACTTTGATATAATCGTGATTTGATGTGGCCAGCGGTTCTATTATTCTGATGCTCTCTTTTTTCCAAAATTATATGCGAATGATGTGATATTTAAAAAAAAATCATATGCTTCAGGAACGCTTCCAAATTATCCATCCATCGTGAGTATTTGTTCACGGTACTGCAGATAGTCTTCATGCTTCAGTACCTGCAAACAAAGACAAAAGAAGAGTTAGCTGTTGATGAACAAAACTAAAGGATTTGAACTCCTTCAGGTGTCTTCTGAATTTAATTTGGACAGAGCAAGGACTTGGCCACGATAATCATCTTCAGACATTAATCATGTGACTTCCTCCAAAATATAATGTGCTCCACAATAATCAATGGATGCTTGAAACCAGATAATTATCCACTATCTTCAGACTCAAACAGAATTCCAACCAACTATAGATTGATGTCTTCACAATTTAATACAACACGGCAAGAAACGTGACGAAAATGTTAATCCTGGACTGTGCAGATGTTTTTGTGCGGACACATAATTTGATACCCAGCGTGAATTTTCCTCTGAGTGTCATTTTTATGCCAAAGCTTATTGAGCATTTTAACAAGAAATAATCCCCGGTGGTTACTTCATTCAAACGCTGACTTGCCTACATAATGTGCTGTGTGTGATATAGGGTCCTATACAGATGTCATTCTTCATTGTAACTGCTGCCTATGAGACTTCACTTTTCTCAAAACATCTGGTCCATATGCAGTTCATCGCTATGCATGATCTTAGCAATATATTTGATTCATATATTTTTGGCATCCTTAACATCAATAGGTGTATACCATTGGTCTAGGAAGAGCATATCAAAAATGTTTTTTTTAAAATTATTATTACCGCTGAAGATTCGGTGCTGATAGGGAGTGACACTATCATACTCTCAACATCACTGTATATCCTTTTGTTGCTTGTTCTATTCACAAATTTTGTTGTCTTTGCCATCATTACCTTTAATATTTCATAGCATAAATTCGAATATGGGTAGTGGGTACAATCTGGTGACGATTATTGTAATTCTGACCTGGTGACCTGGCTTCTGTAGTTTGAACATTCTCCAAGTAGACTTTATCTCTACATATTCATTATAAAGCATGCAGTGACTCGTGGCATCTTCTGCATTTAAAGGCTCATGATGTTTTAACCATTGTTTCCGCTAGTTAGAATAATTTGGATATCAATAAAAAAAACTCTGTATCCCGCCTCTTAAATTCTTGGTGTTTATTGAAGCATGCTTCATTAATCATATTAAATTATTTGTTCATTCACAATGTCTGCGCTTGAACATACAGTCATTGATTCCAGATGAATTTCAAAAGAACCTTTTTCTCATCCTTAAAATTCCTTGTTGGCATTTTCTCTTTTTTGGCATCTTGACTTGGCTCTAATTGGATTTCTCTCAGCATCGATTATTTTCCTTGGTCACACTTGTTAATATTGTGTTCTGTTGAGATGGAAACTCAGCACTGTGCAAGGGTTTTAAATCACAGATTTCTTCTATGCGTTCGATGCACATCATTTGGATAGTTTATCATTGCGAAAATGATAATTGGCCATATAATAATTGGGTCCTACATATTCCATCCATATTATACTCATTTGTATGCTGACACCATCTGCTGAATCTGGAACATGGTTACCAGGTAAATCTGATAAAAGAACAGACTCCATATTTTACCATGCTTGCAAAACTCATGACTCCAGAATATTCCTTCTGTATCACTAAAAAAGATCATATTAAAATAATTCTGCCAATTCATTCTTGATGGATATGTATATTGTTCCATGATTAAGCCTAGGTATGTTAAGTAGACAATAACTGCAAGGATATATGAAATCAGTAACATTTTGTCATTAAACCATCTCTGTCCATCGAGCCCTGCTTGTGAACTTAAATCTCTGAATACCTTCTTTCTCCAGATTTCATATTTTCTCACTCTTTAAGATAAAAAATGGAGACTAGAATTTTGGGCTTAATCACATTTACCTTCAATAGCTCCAATATTGAGTGGTTTCTGAAAAGAGATGAGTAATGTGGTGGTTTGTGACAAACATTTGGATGTCCTCAGCCTTTCATACACTGTTTTGATCCACTCAATTTGGTTCCCAATCTTTTGTAGCATAAGATTGAGTGAATGGACTGCACAAGATGTCCAAAAGATTTGTTGATATCGTGATTCAACCAACAAACCAGCTGCTCTACAATTCTTTGCGCTGTCTGTTATGACTTGGACAACGTTTTTTGCACCCACTTGTTCAATCGCCTCAATTAGGATATCAACAATAAATGGTGCATCTTTTACTTTGCCGTCACAATCCACCGTTTTTAGAAACAATTCCCCTTTAGGGGACACCGCAAGGACATCAATCAAGGGATAGTTCTTGGAATCCTTCCAGCCATTTGAAACAATTGTCACCCCTGTCTCAACCCACAAGTCCCTTACGGGCTTCAATTGATCTTCAATCCATTGGACCTCTTCATCCAACAAGGTGGTGCACAATTTTTCATACCCGGGGCCACAATACCCTCATGGAGCTTTATTGGCACCCCTCAACATGTCCTTTCAAAATGTGGAGCAGACAACATTAAAGGACAACCCATTTGCATACAGGCATCTTCCCACCTTAATGTCAGCAATTTCCTAACTCTTATTTTGAAAAGCAGTTTCTAGTGACCCCTTTCTTGTGTGTACTAGGGGGACAAATTTAGTGTCAGTGTTTGCTGTGGTACTAAAGAAGGGGTGGTCTTGTACTATAACATCTGGGGGGGTGCTACATTCCTTTTGCTTTTTTACTTTTACTTTTATTGCTAATGAGTTCTGTTGCCTTGCATCCTTCTCTATCTTTTGTTGCCTCATGCTTTTCAGTATATTTTAACACAGTTTCATTTGGTATAGGGGCACCTCTTTTGCCAAGGAATTTCTTGACTCCTCTTTCAATGTAACTGCATAAATGACCTACCACATGATAATAAGAACTATTTCTTTCTACACCACAACCCCAACATCTCCAACAGAATGCACCACCTCCTGGAAGGAGTTTTATAATGTCTACATACTTCCATAGAGGAGAATCAGAGTTGGGTTCAATTCTTTGTTCGGTATTGCCTATTGATGAAGAGGTAGATGCCATTCCTTTCCCTATGGCAAGAAATTAGATACATGTTCATAATTTATATGCAAGAAAATGACAAATTTTGTAAATATGGAAAAAAATATTTGAAGATTGAAAGAGAAATGGAAAAATAAAAAAACTAGAACAAAAACAATAGCAAATGGAATAAGATCTTACCTTTTCCAGCCATTGGAAGTTTGCAAATGTGTATGAATGATGCACAAACACTTGAAGAATACCAACAAATCAATCTTCAAACTTCTCTTTGCACAACCATATGCTTGCTCAAAAACTTATGTGCTCTCCCTTAAGACAAAATAACCTGTTTAGAAACATAAAATGACAATGAGAGGCCACAAAAGCAATTCATAACAACTTTTCGGTTTTATGGATGCCAAAAAAAATTAAACATTGCCTAGAAAACACTTTTCCGACTGTCTCCGGGGCCCAGTTTGTTGCAGATTCGAACTTGGTTCGAAAATTTGGAGTTGGTTCACCCGGGTTCGATCCTAGTTCAAACTCGATCAAACTCGCAGTGCAAAAAATGCACCCTGGTCGAACCAAGTTCGAACTAGATTTGAACTTCAAACTAGTTCGAACTTTCTTGGGTGCAGAGGGGGGGGGGGAGGTACCTGTGCAACTTAGGAACTTATTGATGGTTTCTGGTCAAAATTGGTTGGATGGAAGAGCAGATGGTTGTCCTTTGCTGGAAGGCTGCTAATGATAAAATTAGTCATTTCCGCAATGCCCATCTTTTCTACGTCTTGTTTCAGGATTCCTAATAGAGCTTGTGATATTATCCAACAACGGATGACAAAATTTCTATGGAATGGAGGGCATGAATAGGATAAATTCCCCCTCATGGCGTGGGACAAAATTTGCCGTCCCATAGGAAGAGGAGGGGCGGGATTAAGGGATTGGAAACTACTCAATACTTCCATGGGTGCAAAACTCGTATGGCAACTTTTCTCAAATCCAGAGCAAAGATGGGTGAAAGTATTAAGAGCAAAGTACTTGGACAGCCAAGACAATGAGAGGATCCTCACTATTGACAACCCTCTTAGAGGATCAACCCTTTGAAATTTTTGATGAGTTGTAGAAGTTTGATCACGGAACACATTTCGTGGCAACTAGGTGGGTGCAAAACTCGTATGGCAACTTTTCTCAAATCCAGAGCAAAGATGGGTGAAAGTATTAAGAGCAAAGTACTTGGACAACCAAGACAATGAGAGGATCCTCACTATTGACAACCCTCTTAGAGGATCAACCCTTTGAAATTTTTGATGAGTTGTAGAAGTTTGATCACGGAACACATTTCGTGGCAACTAGGGGATGGCGCGAAAGCTGATTTTTGGTATGATTCTTGGGAAGGGCTTCCAACCTTGGAAGAAGAGACTCCACATAGCATCATTGAAGCCGTTACTAGGTGTTGGGGAACAAAGGTACGAGATTTTTTTGAGTGCAATTCTGTCCAAATTGTGTAGCTCGTGGTATCAAAGGATGTAGGCACATTAGGATTGTCCCTTGATGATCGAACAAGACTTAGGAATATCTAAACAACAGAATTGTTCTTGGAACCAATGGGCCAGATATTATCAAATGGTGTGGGTCAAAAAGCGGAAAATATTCAATAAAAGTGGGATACTCACTGTTAGAAAACATGCAGAAAAATATCGACTGGGAGAGAAATCTATGCTGGCATGACTCGTGTTTATCCAAGGTTGGGGCTTTCACATGGTTAGCAGGCAATGGGTGGGCATTAATTGGAGAAAGATTAAAGCAATTTGGTTTTACTGGGTGATTTAGGTGTGTTTTATGCGAGGAGGAGGAAGAAACATCTGACCATCTATTTCTACATTGTGAATACGCCAAAACAACATGGGAGTTGATATTCAAAAAATTGAACTGGCAAGGTCCAATGCCATTCATATTAAAAGATTGGCTAAATTCATGGCTGTTAAAATTTAAGGCGTCCACCTTCGCTGCAATTTGGAACATCATTCCATCATCTATTGTGTTATGGGCTATATGGAACAAACGAAATAAAATAATTTTCAAGAATAAAAATGAATACAGTGTCGGGTTCCTATCCAGATTGGAAAAGTCAATTTCTGAATTATTCTCTAATGCGGCATCCAAAATTAATCTGGAACGTATTCCCTCTAATTGACTAGATGCTTAGATTCAAAAGGAATGGCTTGCAGTCAAATTCAGGTCTGTTAATGGGCTAGGGGGCTAATCCCCGTAAATCAAAGAAGGAACTAGTAGTGTGGAATCCACTTGATGAGCGATGGAGAAAACTAAACTTCAATGGCGCTTTAAAGGAAATCCTAGAATATCAGGAGTGGGGGTAGTGGTGCAAAGTGAAGATGGAAGCATCATGGTTGTGGCAGCAAAACAGAAAGCAAACATAACTAATAACCAGGCAGAATGTATGGCTGCAATAAAGCAACTTTGCTTAGACTGAAGATTGGGGTGCACAAACTTCATCTTGAAGGTGATTCATAAGTGATTGTTCATGGTATTGTGAAAGGGGAACTTGAGGCCTGCTATTTGGACAAATACATCAAGCAAATTTGTAGTCTTCTAGAGAGGTTTGAAGACTTCAAAGTTTCGTGTGTACTTAGGGAAGCAAATTACATCGCTGATAAGCTCTCAAAATTTGGGGCTTGTGGAAACAATATTTAGCTTTTCAAAGACTATCAAGGGATAGATCCTCATGATTTGGAATAAGTCCCGTAGGTAAACAACAAAAAATTGGCCACACAAGAACAGTCCCACAGAGAGGTGAAATAACAACTTGTCAACTTGTAGAGAGAAGATAAGTAGGCTCGTGGACGAGGCATAAGAGATATCCGCGGAAGGCATAGGTGACCGTGGTAGGAAAAGAAGCACCATAGACAAATAGGGAGCTCACGGAGAAGAACAAAACACACGTGGAAGGATTCTCTTGTCTGCATGCAATAAGCCCCACAAACATTATAAAGCAAAGAAGCTGCGCATTGGCAAAGACAAGAACCGATGAAGGACACAAGGAAGGTTTGGTATCAGAAACAAGGAAGAACATTGTCCACGGATGGTTCAAAGGAAGTCGCGATGGGGAAAAGAAAAGTCACGCCTGAACAAACGAGTCCATGAAGGGGTTTGAGCCCGAGGTTGCTGAAGAAAACATAGCCCGCGGATCACATAATATGTTTGCAGACAACACGAAGTCCTATAGACAATATAAGAAGCGGAAAGGGGAAACAAAATTTCCCGTGGGCATAGCAAGATGAGACGGGCTGTTTAACCTTTTTACAACCCAATAATTAATGGGCATGGCGGAGGAAGCCTTAGATTAAAGCTTATTGTTAGGAGAATAAACACAAATCATCAAACTTTAAAATCTGCACTTAAAGGTGAAATGTCTCAAGGCACATACGAATCAATGATCTGCCTTAATCACATGTCTTCACTCTGATTACTCCTGAGCATCGGAGTATGAGCTCGAGCGGAACAAAGTTCTGTTTGTGGTCGCGGATTGGTGCCTAATGTGAAGGTTAGCGACATTCCCAACTCCACAAGGGAAGTGGCCGTTGCTTGGTTTAGGGATTGAGTTTCTTCGAGAAAGTTTGTGTTTGTGTTTGTTGGGTCTGATCTGATAGTTCCGTTGGTCTTAGTGTTGTAAGTTATTTTTTGCCCCAAATTGTTGTTGGGAAAGTTGGTGGTCTGGTTAGGAAGGTTGTTTAGGATGGAGGACTTGTTAATGTTGTAGCTTCAACTGGATTGAATTGATTTAGAGACAATTCCTCTATGGTTTTCGGTTAATTATAGATTAGACAAACCCTCTTGTGTCTACTCATATATTTATGATATATATTATATATAGATAGATATGTTATATATTAATATTAATATTGACTAATTAATGATTGATCCATTGAGGCATGTCTCATCATGAGACATGTCTCTTCTATGAATATTTATGTCTTCAAAATCTGCATTTGGAGATATACCAATGACAATGGCAGTGCTATTTACATTTGCAGAAAACGATTCATGTTTCTAAACATGGTAACAGAGCAAGGTTCCTTCTATAAAGCCTGAACAGCTTGAAGGTAGATATACTGAGCATTGTTAAATATGAAAGAAGCGTTTAAAGAAAATAAAAATGAGGAGATCATACATCAAATCATCAGATTTAAGAGTTCAATCAGCCATGGAGAGGAAGAAATGGATACATTCTAAATCAACAATCAATATCTTCAATAGGAGCTGCAGCGTTAAGAGGAGAAGGAAAATATGCTCGGCAACTACTAAATAAGAAATGGTAGGTAGAAGATAATGTATAGCAGAAGAGACCTGTTGTAGATATTGTAGAAGGTAATGCTTACATTGCAAGAGATAATATTCTCATCGTAGGGGATGGAGAAGAGGACAGATAATTGAGAATGAACAACTCGGGGAGTCATGCGTATTCACCTCTTTCATTTTTCACACATAGGTGGGGAGTAGTATAAGAAAGAGAAATGTCAATAGAGACAATAAGAAATAAAATAGTGAACAAGCCAAGTCATAAACAGACAGTGATAAAAAGCAGCAAGGAACAGCCAAAGGAAACAGAGTTAAAAATCTGATTCAGAAACTACCGCACTTCAAACGCAGAAATAATGATGCATGTGTCTGTACGCAGTTCTGACAAATAATATCCCTATAGGAATATAGGGGAAGGTACATCGAATGGGTATAGGAATTCAAAATTTCCAAAGACACTTCAGAGATATCTGTCAGATCAGTGACAGAAATCAGTACTCCAATACAATCTGAAATCAATGGGAATATTTATAATGCGTGGGAAAGTTTTGATTAGTAGCCAAGTCCCCAACATAAAGCGATAACTGGTTGATAGTACCAAATGTAGCATTTATTTCTAGAAAGAGAAATCCAATAAATATACAGAGGCAAGGACATAATAAAAGAGACATTTCAAACATATTATGGTCAGTGAGATGTAGGGATCCACCCAGCACTCATACATCAATAAGAGGCTTGTAGACTAATGTAGCAATTTCAGAATCATCAATTGCTTGATGCAGATAATAAACAAGAGGTATTAGTAGGGCAGCGAGTGGAACACATATTACCAGAAAGTCTATCCAGGAGATAACGGATCAGATATAAATCAGAATGAATTATCACAAGATGGCTTTGGCAGAAATATTACATATCTAATGATAAGAGTTTTAATTATATCTATCAAGAAAGATGCATTATTGAACATGGTTGTAAATCATATTTTTCATGATGGAAGTGATTGTCAAGAGGACTAAATTTAGGATTAATTTCCTCAACTCCAGCAAGTTTTGGAATATTGTAAAGACAGAATGGTAAACATTATGTGCAAGGAAGACTAGTTGGTTATCATAAAGGAAAATCATTAATGATAAATCCGGTAACATATGAAGTAAGAGGTACTATTAATGACGAAGAACACATAAAATCTACAAGTATGGATAACTTGGATATGGGATCAACTTCATTGTGCATCCATCTACAATATTCTATCATGTGTGTAAACTTCCAGGAGGATCACATAGCAGCTGGCAGTTGGAATTTCATGTACTACAGAAAGTCACATTGCATTCAAAATTGTGCACCAATTATATTGATATGGTGGGAAATGATTGCAAAAATTGATGTTACAATTTTATGCATATATGAGCAGCAACACTTATAATTTGATGCAGTAGTGATCTGCTCTTACTTGAGTCCATGCACTCATCAATAGCAGCCCTATTCATGCAAATGTTAGATAAATTGGGTCAACTTCTTATCTAATCTTCCTCTTGGTGACAACTTTAATACATTCTTGATTGTTATGGTGTACAAATTTAGATACTGCACTGGTTATCCTGCCCCAAGAAAAGAGAAATGACTGGACCATGTAAAGAAGTCTGAATTTTATGCTATTGGATGCTTATATCTATTGACAGAGGACAGACCAATAAGCATAAGAAAATTCCTTCAAGAAAGGAAGATCTTGATAATTGATTGCATTTCTTCTAAGAGAAAGTTTGATAGTTCATTAGAAACAATCTTGGACAAAGAGCTCGGGAGGTTGATATAAATGGAAATTTTATTGTGGGGGGAATAGTAACCAATGTCCCATTCCCATTGCTTGACAAATGCTTATATGAAAGCACTTCCGATTTGACATATATGGACCTTCATTCGAGAAGCTTGTATCAAATAATGTGTAGATAAGTATTGTTTAAAAAATTAATCCTTGAATATCACATTTATCTACTCATTGTAGTCTCTCTCCTATTTGTATTTCTATACATACTATAAAGAATTATTTTCCTTTATCTTTTCCTATGTATCTGATGATGACTTTGCAGGAAAATAAGAATGGTACATTAGGCATATTGTGCAAACCTCAATCTTATGACAATGGTTTCAAAGAAGCTATAATTAATCATCTGATGATCAGGTTGGATAGAGTGAGGCTCTTGAAGTGAATATCTTTGATGATTGAGATTGAGTATTCTTCTATTAAGAGGGAGGCTTTAAATACATGTGTGTGACTGCATGATTTTGGTGTGCCTACCTTTGTGTACATCATGAGAAAATAATGACTTATCACTAGAAATTTGAAAGAGTGATATTAGACTCAGAGGGAGTGCGATAGGCATTCTTGTTCAAAGAGAGCCTCTAAGGGAGTAACTACAGGACCTGACTTTCTAGGATCATTGTTCAGAGGGAGAAATTTGAATTGTGATATCTTCTCTATAAGGGAAAAGTTCGAAGTGAAATTTCTTGTAATGCATTCATCTCTTTGAGAGAGAATAAAGGTGAAAGTCCTTGTACCACCCTTTGACTTGGTTCATGGTAGTTACTATTTCGCATATGATATGTAATGAAATGTGATGATCTTTTATTGACATATATAAACAGAAGGTAACCATTGTAAGGTGACGATCTTATAAATGGTAGACTTGTTATCATGACAGGCTACATTAAGTTGTTGTCCAGGAGTGTCCGAAGTCATGATAACGAATGTATTATGATCATACTTCATTAAGTTGTTATCCTAGAGTGCCAAAGATCATGATACTTGTCATGATAGAGACCATGACATTGTGATTTCTTGTTATTTGATAGAGTACATTAATTTGTTGTCCTAGAGTGCCGGAAATTAGATAACTCATATCCTACTAGGATATAACATATTCTTTTGGTAGGCATCAAGGATTTGATGTTAGTGTACATACTAAAAGAATATAAGTATGAAGAATATCATATGATTGATATTTTTTGTCAAATCATACTTCAGATGATATTGAAAGATAACATCTAAGTTGGTGGATATATGTTGATATCCTTAAATATGTCATTCTAAGAATATCATATTGACATGATATCTCTCTATATGCTTGAGAGTGTAATGTGTTCTATAATAATTCTCCTTAGCTAAGAGGGAGTGTTAATGTTGTAGCTTCAGTCAGATTGAATTGACATAGAGACAATTCCTCTATGATTTTTCATCAATCATAAATTAGACAAACCCTCTTATGTCTACACATATATTTATGATAAATATTATATATATATATATATATTAATTAATATTAATATTGACTAATTAATGATTGATCCGTAGAGACATGTCTCGTCATGAGACATCTCTCTTCTATGAATATTTATGTCTTCAAAATCTGCATTTGGAGATACATCAATGACAATGGCAGCGCTATTTACATTTGCAGAAAACGATTCATGTTTCTCGACAGGGCTGATTCCCATCCTTGCCATTTGTTGGCCTTTTGAATGTAATGAATATCTTTTTTTGATTAAAAAATATTATGTTAGCAATAAAAAAAAATTCGTAAATAATGTTTTAAAAATTTCATCATTCTTCAATTTATTTATTTATTCAGAGAGAGGACATTACAGATCTATGCAAGGATTGGTGAATTTTAGTTTGAGATGTTGTACACTCCTTTTGATTTTTTGGATCCATGCTTTGCACTAATTGTTAAGGGCAAGCAAAATTCTCAAACACGTTGCTGAAATTGATGGATCGCAAAGCCAAGTTCTACTAGGTCAACCCCCTGATCGAATTAGCTTTACGGTTGTGGAAATGATTGTATAGAACACTTTCAGTTATACAAATGTCCTAGAATGATTGGATATATAATTAGATTCCTTTTAGTGCTCCAATATGAAAATCCCTAGATTGAAGTTCCTTGTATTGCATAGGATTTTAATGATTATGCTGTAATATTTTATGCACATTCAATGCCTTAAAATAACAAACATAGCAAGTAATCATGTGAAGTTTGTCTTAAGATGGGTAGTTGTAAGATAGAAAGGAGCTACAGCTAGCAAAATTTAATTTGAAAATTTGATTTTGGAGGTCAATTCTATGTTTAGTGGGATTAATCTTGCATGTCATACAGTTGACTCAAAACAAAAAATGTGCTAATATCAAAATAGGTAATGGATGTGTTTAAGTGCAAACTTGGGTGCAATATTTGGCAGATGTATATACGTGTAGGTATAGATGAGATAGAGAGTGTAGTGGAGAAGGGTGGTAGATTGCAGAATGAGCTCAGCTTTGCACAATTGCACACCATTTGTTAATATGTAATTGTATAAAGTCATTCCCCTACAATGTTGCCAAAACTAAATGGGAATTCACACAGGACTGCAAAATTCACCATTATAAGTTCATTTGTGCATGTATTAGCATAAATATGTAATATGTGACTGTTCATTCATGTTTGATTATTATGATTTAAGAATATAATTTTCTGTAACTTTTAATTCTTATATTTAATTAAACATTTGGAAAACAAATAAAAATCTTTACAAAAAATCACCTAGGCTAATAGATGCACACAACAACAAATGTACAATTAATTTAGGTGAATAAGAAATAAGAAGGGATATGCTTAAAAAATGTTTAAAAATTAAATAAGAGATTAGGGAACTTACTTTTTGAAACAATGTAATGACTACCCCTTAGTTTTTTGAAATTTGCCAAGGAACAATTGTATAAACTTATTATCAGAGATTAAAACTGCTGTCGTTGAAGTCTGATTTAGATTCAACAGAGATATTCAAGTGCTGATAATATGGTATTGGATTTATTGCACTATATATGTTTGTCTACCATACAATTCTTATCCCAATAAGGTGATAATGAGTTTCCTTGAGCAGACATGTGAATATGCTGCAATTATCAGAACAGATTGCAAAAAATGGTCTGCTGGCTCACTTACAATGCATCCAACTCTCCAGTCAAGTTTTAGGCTCAAACAACTTTGTGATTTGAATTCATTCTCAAGAGCACTCCTCAAGATTGAATGAGCTAGTACTGAGATGTGGTAAATGTTTCTTCAGGTCTGTAGTGAAAGATAAACCTTATTGCAGGTCTGTTGCTATAGTTGCGGGTTATGGACAGCATCAGCCATCTTCAATATATGCCAAACCATCAAACAGACATCACTTTCAGCTATGCGAAGGGACTGAATATGCATACAACTCCAGCAACAATATCAAGAGGCCTCCAGATAAGCTTGGAAGATAGTGTGATGAGAATGTAATGATAGAATTTTCTCACTTACAAAATGACTGTTAACTAAATTAGGTCAAAACAGAGGGAATAGCACTCAAGAACTTCCTCTATCACTTTATAGAAAGTTCCACCAAGCTTCTAAACACTTCACAAATGCTCAACACCTTCTTCTCAACTTCCAATCAACCGGTAATTTCAACTCAAGGAAATTGGATTTTTTTTCAGATGAGTAGCAACAAAGGTGCTGGAAAACAGGGGCAATTTTACCTTAAAGTTAATAACCTCTTCATGGCATGTTTGTACAACCTGAATTTTGTTGCAAATGATAAGCATTAAGATTCATCAGCATGAAGTTTCAAAGCCAAAGCCTCAGCTTCACCACCCAATACTCAAAAGAATGTTATGGTCCAGCTAGGGCATCGAGTACAGCCGGCAATGGAGACTCCAAAAAATTTCTTCAAAACAACAAAAAACTTTGGAACAATCACCAAAACATAAATCCAGAAATCTGCATTCAAAATTATTTGAATATCTTCATTTTGCAGAAATCCTGAATCTGCAACACTGCAGGCAAGAGTGACTTTTGTCTTGAATTACTCCAACTAGCTAAGGGTGGTCAATTAAATCTGAAACTTGCAACCAAATTAGGGTTTCTGTCCTCAATCAATATATAGAAGAACTTTCTAGTTCAATCCAATAGGTTATGTGTATTCTTATGTCTTTCCAAATGAGAGTCCAATACCTCCTTTTATAGAGTTGGAGGAAAAAAGTCAATTTAAAATTTCAAAAAATACATTTAGCATCCAAACACCTATTTGAAGTACACAATTTTTTGAATAAATAGTCTTCTTTATTGAGGTGTTCACTTTAGGGGGGCATACTGTTACTTTTTAAAATTAGAACACTAAAATAATATAATACAACATTAACATAAGAACTTTAGTGTATAATATACATACTCCTGCAGATGTGTGGAAAACAATGCGAAGGACCTGGAGACTGAAATTGAGCATGCCAAAATGAGAAGACTAACACCAACCCAACAACTTACTAAAAATAGGCGTGGTCTCCAACAAGTTTGGGGAACAACCTAGGAGGCCAAAAACACTTCAAAAAGCATCAGTGCAATCCAAATCACCAACTTAGCTCAACACCACCAACAAAATTCATGAGAAGCCGTAATTGAACTCTCCAATAAGTTTGGAGTTCTCCCCAACACCATAGAAACATACAAAAAACTTAGAAAGTGGCCAAGACCTCACAAAACGATTACATAAAAAACGGGGACATTATGTCCAATGATGAAAAATAATAGTTGATGTTGTGTACCATCAAATTGTCTAGGACAACTTGATACCATACAACACCAATTATTATAATTTGTCATGAAGATAGCATTTAAACATGCGATCATTCTAGATGATTTTTTGTGCACATTTTGTTTGGTTTTAGTGCTCCAAGTAAAAAATATTCCTATTCTCCTTGGAATGCTTGAGTTATTTTGCATATTCATGTGTCTAAATGCACAAATGAGTGTCTTTCAGTGCTAAGAGATGACAATAAATGACACAAATGTGTATTGAGTTGATCCTAACAACTAATAAAACATTGGAATTACAAAAAATGATCTTGAATATTTGAATTTAGGGGGTTAATTTATATGACGCAAGGAGAAACCTAGGCAACACAAGAAAGAAACAAGATAGGGAGGCATAAATCTCATTGTGGCGAGTGAATGCATGGTTACGGTGCAATAGTAGATGCAAAAAATTCATAGTAATAGTGAATTGAAAAAAGTAAATGCAATAGGTATATGATGAGGCTGAATGTTTGTGTATGCATGTGTTTATGAATGTGGATGGATAAAGGATCAAGTAATGAGCCCAAGTTCCAACTTTGCACAAGAGTGTGCCAATTTGCATGGGTGTGCAAATTTTATCGTTTAATTTTGCCCACAATGTTTTTGGTGGAGGGTTTTTCTACAAACCTATTAACATGGGAGCATGAGCCATAGGTTGAACCTCTTCTACTAAGAGCAGAGGAGTAAGGACCTGGGCCACAGTCCTAGCCCCATCCCCTTTTTTAATGTTGGAGCTTTGTGCTCATCCTTGGAGAGCTCATTGAGAACCTTTCACCTTCACTTGTCGACCAAATTGACTTTGGCCCACATTTTGAGGTGCATGTGAATCTTAAAATAAATATCTATTTCACAGTCTATAAGTTCTCACAACCATGTATAAAAAATAAATATTTAGACATAAAAGCTCATAGTATCCGTGTAAAGCTCTAATTCTGATTCACTTAGAAAAACCTTTGGACTTTGGTTCAGTCCATTCTACCCAAACCCTCTTATTTGCACATTTGAAAAGAAAATAAATCTCTAATTTTTTGTTTTTGTCATCAAATTTCATGAAAGAGGAATGATGTTGGATTGCTACAAGGGTCTGAATCCTTAGAATTTTCTCATCAAAGATGATGATAATGAGTCTTGCAAGTGCACAAGGCTGTCATTTTATTGTTTATGACTTGCACTAGTTTATCATTGGTTGGTGAGATGTCTTTTGTTGGTTGAGCATACAGTTTCTTGTCATGAAGTTTTCCCCAAGGGATGTAGAGTCCTGCAATTGTTTATTCTTTTAATCTTTGTTTTGGCAAAATATGTTAATACTTTATAAGTTTCATGGTCTACGTGGAAAAATGCTGCAACACTATTATGAAATTTGAATTGACAATTGATATTTATTGAAGTATTTGATATTAAAGTAACACAATATAGGATATGGAGTTTATGTTTAAAGATAAAAATTATTGAAATATGGATGCTATTTTATGCTTACGAAGGAAGGCGGCCTTTTATGGCCTATATCTAGATGCTTTGAGGTTATTGTGTAAATTTGGATTGAACGAAGGTGAAGTGTGTGTGTGTGTGTGTACACACAAAGTAGTAATTCAGTTATAGAATAATGGATCCCATTTGATTTCTTTGTTTGTTCCTCTTTTTTGGCATACGTGCTTCATAAGAATCTACAAAACATAGAAAACCATGTGCAATGAGCATGTTTTTTGACAAGTATGTAAACACAATCGCATGTTATTCAAATTGTCTATGAATGACAAAGAAGGAATGTAGTTTTAGGAAAATTTTGCTTGTACGAGAAGTAATATTGTAATATTTGATCTCAACGTGGTGGTAGTAGAGTGGTATGACACTTCAAACATGACCACGTCATTGTAGTCAAGATACATTTGGAAATAGTGACGAGTCTTTATGTAGGCACCTGTAGGTATTGGCAACATGTTATGCCACCTTCATTTGTTTACATTTGATTGGATGCAAGGAATTGGAGGAGGGGAAGAGTACACAAAAAAAAATGTAGTCATAAACTTGTAAGCACAAAGTTTGAGGTGAAGTAATTAGTCATGAATTCATAATATGACAAACAGTAACACATCAAATCCTAGCATGAAAAAACATATGGATTGGAGAGGATCATCAAGAAATGCAAATTTTTCCTTAGTAAAATGAAAAAAGTAATGTAGCCCAAGAGGTGAGATGAGAATCATGTTAGCATATATGGCATGATAAAGGGTATATCCATACAACATGGCTCTAGGTACATGGTAAAACATGTGAGATCACAATGATAGAAGGTGTGCTATTCTCAATGATATTATTGTTGAGGAACATGATTAGGCTAAGCACATAATGGTATGATGAAGGCATGATGCCCCTGATATAGGAGGAAAACTCTAGGACTATCCAAGTAATTAAAAGTGCAATGTGGAGTGAGAAAGGGCATTATAAACCCTTATGTAATCAAGTAGCTATAGAATCATTGTAAGGAAATGAATGAAGAATGTAGGATGGGAAATGCAGAATGCTCTCCAATCTAATAGGATAGCTCTAGAGAAGTGGTAGGACTTAAAAGTACATGTAATGGAAATATGAAATACACGTAGTGAGCATGGTAGCGTAAGGGTAAACTAGGCATAATATAATTGACTTGATAAGCATCATAGACATGTGAGTAAAGCACGATAAGGATCATAGCTTCATATAAGTATGCGAAGTTGTAATGTCCCCTATTAGGGTTGGTCATGATTGTTATCTATTTAATCAACCATAATGTGTATACCTAATCATATTATTATTTGGTTTAAGGACAAAAAATATAGATGCTATTCAAGCTGCCTAGACACCGTCTATGAACTCCCTCAAAGTTTACACGTCCAAGTCAGCAACCCGAAGACATACAGATCGCTAATCTCTACCAATCATATTATTATCTAGTTTAAGGACAAAAGATATAAATGCTATTCAAGTTGCCTAGACACCATCTGTGAAATCCCTCAAAGTTTACATGGCCAAGTCCGCATCTTGAAGACATACAGATTGCTAATCTCTACCCTCTATTGGGCTAAGATCCATTAGCTTGGAATTATACAAGCCCCTCTTTGGTAACACCATACTTCTAATTTGCTTAGGTTAGTTAGACAATGATTGGTTCAAGTTTTATAGGATGCATTTGAATTATATGAGTAAGGAAAATATTCTCATGTTCATTCACCAAAATAGAGATTCTATCAACTACGATTATTGAGTCTATGCAATCCTTATTATTATTACCTTTTGAATTTAAGAAGAAGACTTCAGATATAATCAGGTTGCTTAGATACCAATCCTCAATGGGCATTCCCTCAAGGTTTACAAATCCAAGCCCTTAAGCCTTTCTTGGTACACTGCCTCAATAGGCTCATTATCATGTGGGAATCTTGAACTCCATCGCTGCTCACCATAATGCAGTTAAACTATTAGTGGATTTGTTTGCTGAGTTTGGCAGGGCGACACTCAATGTATCATTTCGTAAGTCGTGGGAAACTAGGCGCTCAAGGTCACTAATCCCCACTCTATTCTGGGAACAACCAATTGGATGAAATTTACTCGAGCCTTTCCTTAATTGCAACCTAGAGTCCTCTTTTAAAAAAGAAATAATAATAATTAATTAGTTCTATTTTCTTTTAATAATTATCCATAATAAAAGATTTCATTTAATAATTATTTATAATATTAGGAATTGATTCCACACAGGGAATTTGTTCTATTATTATAATGTCACTATATATATATATATATATTATCACAAGTTCTTTACATACCTTATTAGTTTGTTTGTCTAATTGTTCACTGATGTTAAATGGCTAGATGAATGTATGTGATTATGTAATGTCCATAGTTGGGACATTACTTAATTTATCTTTTATTTCTATATCAGAATTTTTTTGCAGACCAATTCCATATCTAACTTCCTCTTGTATATGTTTTTCAGTGTTTTAATATACCTTTATATACTTTGATATGAGAAAAAGTGTGTCTTTTCGGTTAATTAATTTCATTCTATTATTTATTAATATTATTATTACATTATTATTTATAATTATTAATATTAATATTATATATATAATGCATAATATATACAAGATCTAAGGTAATTAATATACCTATGAACTATATTTCCCTCACAAAAATTTGCAGTTTCATTCAAACTTGTGTTGCGAAAAGCTCATACATATAGTCGAAGGAAGCATGAACATTCGATAAAAACAAAGGCAAAACATTGCTCTCTAGATTACATAGACATAAGAAACAATTTTCAACTTGACTTTGGCTTAGGTACTATTGATTATTAATACAAGTTCAGAATGATCAACAATGGGTTGTAGCCTCGAGGCCTTCTATTCTGGCACCACTAATCTTTTCTTTTTCATACTGTCCTTAGAAGGGTTGTTTTTCTTTGATCTAAAATAATTGCATTATTACAATGTTTTGGGCTCTTTTGTTCTTTTGATAACATTATCCAAGGTTGCACGGGGACGGGGGTACTTGGGTGCTTAGGGTACGGGTACGTGTATGAGTACGGCTATTTTTCAAAATAGGGTACGGGGGGTACTTGGGTACATCAATTTTTTTTATATAATTTAATTTTAATAGAAAATCTGAAAATATGAGTCATGACATTGGGTTTTCAAAACAAGAGCATTGATAAAGTTTGCAGATGTAATATATTGTTTCCAGTTTCAGATTTGCAATATGTTTGTAATAATAATATATGCTAAATGTTTAGATGCATAACAGAGAATGCAGTCTTTAAACGTGAACATGAAGATAATAAATCAAGTGATGCATTGCATTGCTTGAGACTATGATCAAATTATTTAATTGAAGATCCAAAAACTATGCTTCATTAAGACTGATCACTAACAATCGTTTATGTATGTAATGCATAAACTAAATAAAGTGCAATCAAAGGGATACATTTAACGTTAACTAATACAACAGTTAGCTCACGAAGAGATGCGTGTAAATGGAACCAGCTTTCATGAATGGATGTGATCCATTCTTCCACCCAACTATAAAGATGGCATTTGATTTGTCTTCCAAAGCACATGAAAAATAATTCATATACATTTCAGATTGATAGCGGAACACACACACACGCTTTTATATATATATATATATATATATAAAGTAGCATCCCGTAGACATCAATTAGTATTATATATTGATATTGGAATATTGTTATCAGTAAATTAAAATAAATACTCCTTAGTAACCTGATCATAAAAGACTGGTACCAGAGCAGGCTTAAGAAAAGATTGGATTAAAAGTAGCAGGGTTATCCTCTCAATTGCCTTGAAATCTGATTGCATTAACATCAAGATGGTGAATGGACTTAAAGTTGAAGACAAAGTTGACGGTGCATCAAATTTTGTCTCCTGGAAGTTCAGAGTCATGCTTATGTTGGAGCCTGAGGAAAACAGATTAAACAAATTTCTGGAGAAAGTGGTTCTGGAACAAAATGAGGAAGATGTGAAGAAGCCTCAATGGAAGAGAAGCTTTCCCAAAGCAACCAAAATGCTGGTTGACTCTGTGAAAGATCATATTGTGCCAATCATCTCTAAGTTAATATCAACATACAGCATATTAAAAACATTAGAGGAGATGTATGAGATCAATAATACGAATTGAGCCCTTGCATTAAAACAGAACTTCCCCACATTAAGATGACAAAAGGAAAATCCATCATCTCGTATTCCATGAGGATCACTGAATTGAGAAATAAACTCTCCATCATAGGACATACTATTGATAACAAATAATTATCCATGGTGACACTTAAGTTCTTAACGGCCTTCCATCATCATGGGAATCAATTATACAAGTGATAAGTGCAAAATCAAAACTCCCTAGGTTTGATCATTTGAAACCAGACTGCATTCAAGAAGAGTCAAGATTGATTACAAGAGGCATTGGACAACATTCTACAAATGAAGAAATTTATGTCCTTTACTCACACTCAAAGAAAAAGGGCAAGAAAGGACACTTCAAAAGGAAGAAAGATAAGGAGTTCAATTATGGTTCTACATTCAAAAGAAGAAAAGACATTTAAAAAATCCAATGCTTTAGATGTTACAAATATGGTCACTATGCAATGAAATGTCCAAATAGGTCTATGCCTCTATCTTCCATTGCTGAAGTTGATGAGGGTCTTCTGAAAAAGGATTCAGATGGTTTCACATTCTATTCAGCCCTCTCAAGTCAGGTACCTACCAACCACAACACTTGGTTAATTGACAATAGTGCATCTTGGCACATTACCAAATTTAGAGGAAATTTAAATGAGGTAATGCAGAGAAATTCGTATGATCAAGTGCCCATTGGAGATGATTCTAGTTATTTCGTGGACAGAGTTGGGACCTCTTCTCTTAAATTAAACTCGGGCATTTCCTTGCAATTAAATGATATACTATTTGTTCCAGGAATTAAACAAAATCTTGTCTTCATCTCTGCTTTGGAAGATGAACGATATCTTATTGCATTTGCAGATGGCCAAGTTCTTGCATGGCAAAAAAACTCAAACATCAAGATGACTAAAGTCATTGGAGTTCGAAATGAACATCTTTAGAAACTTTGCACTCTTCCTACTCAAGCCTTATTTCTTTATTCATCAAGCACTTGTGAGGTTTGGCATAGAAAATTGGGTCATCTTTTATGAAGATGTAGCTGCGATAGAGATCTTTATCTCTAAGTTTATGAAATTGAAATATGATCGTTATAACCATTATGGTCATCTTCAGCTGAAGAAGACATTTGTGATAATTTTTGAGATAATATTAAACAAAGAGACGTGGCATGCGTCATTTGTAGAGGCATGCATATGGAAATATGAAGAGTTTTATATTTGGAAATTGAAGAACCTTTTGTTGTGTAATGAAGGGTATCTCTATTCTTTATATATATATTGTACCAAGCAAAAATAATTGTACCTGAACATTTCTTAGCATCAATGGCATGGCTGGGTTTTCCCCTTCAAGTGGAAGGGTTTTACCAGTATAATCTCTCATGTCTATTGTGCCCATTTTGGTCTTATTGTTGTTCATCCTCATTTTTGGGCAAAATTTAACATGACATCAGGTTGTAGTAAATATTCTAAACCTAGATAGGATTTCTAGGTTCTTCACATTTCATGATGTATCTCAGTGATCTTATTATTTTATATCAAGCTACTATGGAAGAGCAATTGTCATCAGTTTTCTTTTTTTCTTTTTTCGTGCCTTGTATTGAGTGTTTATGTTGTGGACGTATTCCTACTTCATACGTCTTTATTTTTTCACAATGTGGGTGACTGATATGGATTGTAGGCTTCATATTCATGGGTTCCTCTCTCTGCGTTCCTCATTTTTGCTGCTATACGTTTGTTATCTCTCTTTTCTTAGCTTCTATTGCTTGTCAAACTTGATATATGGAAGAGCCTCTTATTCTATCAAGATTTGTGTGTCTTTCCCTTATCTTTGTTGTGTATTGCATATTCGGCATTGTGCATTAGAGGCCTTATGTCTTTATGCCATTGTGACTGTTTGGCTTTATATCTACACGACACCATTTTTGATTGACATCATGCTTAGTTGGCGTTATGATTACTTGGCTTTGATGCTGTTGTCTATCATCTTCGATGCTTATCGTTTTGATATCGTGTCAAGATGGTTTAATGATTTAATGTCATTGTTGGTTTTCTTGTGTTTACTGTTTCATATCCTTTTACATCTTTGTATGCCCCGATTCATTGATGAGGCTAGTGTTTGCATTTTTATTCCTCATTCTTCTATAGTCTATTGTCACCTTTTGTCTTTTTGATGTATTTGAAGATGACTATGAAGTTACAGAAATTCTGTAGTGAGGAAAATTCATTGTATCCAACTCTTCTCTCCACTCTAGAAAAACCTTGAGTGTTGTATCGGTGATATGTTTTGTGCTTCCCTCTTCCTCAAGTGACTAAGGCATCGGGCGTCGTTGGGAAAGTGGCGTCAAGGTTTGAAATTTGTGGCTTTATAAGCCTTTATCACTATCGTTTTCTTTGTTTCCTCCATTATCATTCCATCTTAGTGCATGTCGGGATCTCTGTTCTTTCGCATTTTTTTTGGGTATGCAAACTCTTCTCTGTTTGAACTGGGTTCATTGTGGTTGTTGCTGACTTGGCACTATCTCTGGTTGATCTGATAGCTTCGTGAATTGTTCTTTTGCTTATGCCATTCTGTTTCTCATTCAAGGTTGGAGACCATCGCATTTGTGACCAAGCTTGTAAATATCATTGCTTGCTATTTGCAAGAATTTATTTATTGTGATTGTATTGTCTCTTTAGTGGGCAAGTCTTTGTGACGGGGAAAGAGTATTGCGCTAAAGGTGATTGATTGCTAGACCATCTTTGTTATCATGATCTGGGTATGATCGACTTTCATATTTTTGCAGAGATTATTTTGTGTATCTCTATATCTCAGAACTACTTCTAAGTTTTAGTCGTCCCTTTATTTGTTTCCCTTAGTTCTAATTATTCTCATCTCATGGTCTCCTCAATCTACAATGCACCCTTTTTACATAAAGCTTTCTATTGTTTCAATTCAGCGAGTTCAGAGTGTCACGGCTACTTTTTTTGGTATTGCTTTATTATATTGATGCTTAACTGATTATTATTCTTTAATGATCTTTGGTTGTCTGGTGTTATGTACATATACCCAAAAACAAAAGAACTAAGCTAGAACCTTATGACAAGGGAATATTTGTAGGCTATAGTGTAACATCAAAAGCTTACAAATTCTATATTCCAGAGTAGAAATTTATTGAATTAAGTTGGGATGTGACATTTGAAGAGGATGCTGCATTCAGAAAATCCAAGGGCACTTCTGAGACGGATAGTGAAGATCAAGAGCCTCCTCAAAATATGAAAGACGGCCATACTTCTGAGATTCAGAGGGAGACTCATGAACCTAAAGAAGATGATAATTCAAATGAGCCATTGGATCCTACCGATGGGCCTAGAGATATTGTTGCAAGAGGCTGAAAATTTTGTAGGCCCAAAAGGAACATTTAGGGAAAGTAAGAAACCACACAAGTTTTCTAGATATGTTGCATTAAATAAGTCAAATTATTAAATTAGAACCTGCCAAGGTTGAGGAAGCCACTAAACAATTTTGGCTAAGTCTGCGAGTAGAGGATTCTCTCAGAAGGAGGGAATTGACTATGAGGAGACCTTTGCTCTAGTTGCCCAATACACTTTAGTAAGAATCACTCATTGCTATTGCAGCATCTAAAGGATGGAAAAATGATCAAATGAAAGGACATGATATAATTGAGGAAGAAGTATATATCAAAAAATCTGAAGGGTTTATGGTACATTGTAACATCCGGTTTCTCGGGTCTAAATTAACATCTATCGTATTCAAAGAATACAATTATTACTTCGTTTCATAGGAAGACAGTTATATCATTCATGTTCATGTGAATAAGATTTACCGTTAAAATCAATTAGACAAAATTTCTTAACTAAAAACTTGAAATACCGTCAAATGAAATTACTACAGAAATTGAAAACCACATACCTCGGAAAACTAAGATCAAAATCAAACTAGGGATGCTTCTGCAATCACCCGGGTTAGTCCACAAATATCCTATAACTATTTCACATGACAACTATCATCTCAAAATCGCTATCTCAAAATCAAATGATGATCACAATTAAATACCACTATATTTAAAATTAGGGCATCACATACCATTGAAATCATTATGGCATCGATTACCATTGGAGTTTTTTAGGGATACTGATACTGTTGTATCACGTAGGGCTTCCGTTATCGTGGATTCAATTAGGGCTTCCAATACCACTGATTCAAATAGGGCTTCCAATACCATGGATTCAATTAAGGCTTCCGATACCGCTGGATTCAATTAGGGCTTCCGATATTGCTGTATCATTTAAGGTTCCAACTATCACTCAATCAATTAGGGCTTTAGTTTCCTTTCCTTCTGATTACTTAACTGTGACAGTATTTCAAGATTAGAAATATACTTATATTCGATATTCATATAAATGAAAAGCAATCCATGAATCTATCTCTTATATCTAGGTGTAAAATAACATTAACGATGAAATAACTCAATTTAATCTTACCTCATAAATAAAAGTGATATTACCTGTTTCTGTTAAACAATTGATTGCATAGCTTATCTTTGTCTGACTCATGATTGACATCTTGGGGAGAGGTGAAACATTGTTAGGGGCTTAACCACCCAACCTTGGACCACAACTTATCCCCACACGATCTTTAAGAGAAAAGGCCCTCCCTACTCGGAATAGACAGGGGACATCTTGCCATCCATTGGGCTTCCTGGTAATTAACTCACCATATGACTTGGCAACAGGAGATCACAATAATAGGAATATGCACGAGCTATTAATTGATTCATATTAAAAATGATAAACATTGTTCGGTCATATTTGATACTAATTCATATTATTGATGATTCCTTTCTTTCACCTCATTACCCATCTCCTTGGCTACACAGTCGGGTGAATCCCAGGTATTCGGAATTCTCAGAGTAGACAACTCTGTCAATTATTCAAGAAGATTACATACATCCAACATTTCACACTTCGTGATTACATAATTATGTTCTTTAAAGATTTCAAAATTGAATGTTTAATTAATTTAATCATAACTGATTCCTCTACCGCGTTCTTGCAGAATAACTCCACCTCTTAACCTTTTTCATGGCTTCTCTGCCGGTGAATTCCTCGGTGTTACAAATATTTTGAATATGTTTGGAAGATTTATAAAAACATGTGCATTGATGTGGATTTCGTATTCAATCAAGTTTAATACAACTGCCAAATGATCACAAATGATATATATACATACTCAGAGATACTGGGTGAATGATCTCATATACATTTCAAAATACAAACAGCTTGTATTATAATTTAATCTCTATTTAACATGCCTAGGCGGCTATGGATGGATACTCAAACAGAGAGAAAAGGATCTGATAAAAAGAACATATTTAATTCATTCTCAACCCTATCATTATGTATCAGCTAAAGATAACCATTAAACTCAGTAAAATCCATTCATGATTTATATTGCTTCTATGGTATTCATTTTTGAAAATAGGAAGAATTTTTTTCTAGTTGGCTCATCTTGGAAAAATAAAACAAGAATATATCATTATCAGAACTCATGACTTGGGTTTCATTTGTATCCTACCCTCCCACAAATTCGAGGCTTAAATCTGGCTTCTATCTGACAACTATGATAAACAACAAAGTAATTGTATTTGCTATACCGTAGGGATTTGGGTGCAAAAATTTTGACCCGTAGTAGGGTGTTTCTTCCTCCCACGGCCTGAATAAAAGAACTCCCATGACCTCCTTTGCTAAGTTCTTGTTGACGGTGAAGAAGAAAAAAAGATTCAGCTCGAAAATGGCTAGATATGAATTCTGAAGTTATTCTAAGATTAACTTGGCTTGCAAAGCTTCAGGAAAATGTAAGGTAGAGGTAAATTGCAATATGAAGAAGAGAGTTGTCTCCGATACAATCAATGGTATTCTAAATAATGGTCGGCCATGTCTAATCAGCTACCTTCGGTTTAAAAGAAATCCGTTCGAATTCCCAAGATGACCATTCAGATTCCGATTATTTAATCGGCTATGAAGAGAGAAAAGAATAAAAGAAAAATAAGTTGGAAAGAAGAATTGGAAGATTATAACTTGAAATTTATAATAATTCAAACATTATTATAATGTACAACTAAACATCACTCTATTAAATTAGTAAATGATAATGGTACCAAATCATTTTTATATTATATTAATATGCACATATATAAATACTTATTAAAATAATATGATGAAAGTTAAATTAAAATCCTTTAAGATACGTTTTATATTTTAACTCAATTATTTTATTTAAATTATTTATTAAATAATTCATGTGGGTTCCGCAGATGTATTCTATTCCAAGTCGCTAGGTCCTCTACCCATCTACTCAGTGATGGTGATGCTCCTGCCTAATTCTTTGTGATGGTGATGCCCCTGCCTAATTCTTTTCTGACAATGCTTCCACCCCATTGACATGCTCCCTACATGGAAATTCTCCATCGTTAAATTATATTATCATAATAAATTATTTAAATAATCACAACGGTTAACCATCTTCTTAATTCCATGAATTCGTGGTTAACGATCAACTAACATGTCATCTTCACTTGAAATCATAACGACTAACTACCTTACCATTTCGCTAGGTTATAACAAATTAAACTGTCAACTGACTACATGCGAACCTCAATGGCCATATTTCAAGTTAGGTCAAAAATTGGGATGTAACATACATAGGAAGACAACTCATGTTTGCAAGTTAAAAAATTCATTGTATGGCCTTAAGCAGGCTCTACGTACTTGGTACGAAAGGATTGATCGCTCCTTGATGAGCTTGGGTTTCTCCAAGGATGATGCAAATTCAAACTTGTACTTCAAGGGAGTAAATTATTTAATGGAGAAACTTTAATTTTAGTACTTTATGTTGATGACTTACTTATCACTGGAGAATATCATCTTATTATAAAATGTAAGGAGTTAGCTTCTGAATTTGAGATGAAGGATCTTGGTTTATTGCAATATTTCCTTGGGTATGATGAGATCATTCGGAGTCAAGGAAAGTACACCATTGACATATTAAAGAGATTCTGGTATGATGGATTGTAAATCCACGTCCATATACATGAAAACCAATTTGCATAAGTTAAGAGAGATTGCAACTGATTTAGATCTGGTAGATTCTATGCTATACAAGCAAATGATTGGGTCCTTAATGTACCTGATTTAGACCGGATGTTTTTTATGCAACTAGTGTACTTAACCAATTCATGTGTGAACCAAAGTAAATACATCCAGTTGCAACAAAACATATTTTGAGATACTTGCACAACACAGTTGGATATGGCGTAAGATATTCTTCTTGCATAAACTTGAAGTTGCATGGATATACTAATTCCAATTGGGCAGGATGTATTACTGATCAAAAGAGCACCTCTAGTTGTTCTTCTAGTTAAGGTTCTGCTATGATTTCTTGTTGTAGTAGAAACAATCTTCAATAGCACAAAGCTTCGCAGAAGCCTAATACATTGCAACGTGTGGGAGCATGCGAAGCAGTGTTGCTTCAAAAGCTTCTTGTAGGATTGATTGGACAATCCTTAGAGCGCATTATTCTTTGTGATAATCAAAGTTATTTAAAGCTCTCTTTCAATCCTATGCTTAATGACGGGCACGTGGAGGTCAAGTATCACTATGTTAGAGATATCGTGGAAAGGAATGCTATTCAATTGGGATACATTAGTACTGAAGAGAAAACGATAGACATTCTCACTGAGCCTCTCTCTAGACTAAAGTTTGTGTGCTTTCAAGATAAGCTTGATATAGTGGAGAATGAAGCCTTAGTTGAGATTGAATTTCAACATCATTGATTATTTTATATACATACTAATGCATTTTGTTTTAAGATGTTTAAAGTGTAAACTCTTATTGAATTTCTCGTTGAAGAGAAATTTGAGGTATAAGCCTTTATCTCCACCCTTTAATATGGTTTCATGGTGGAGGAGGTCATGTGGTTGACGCCATGACAACATCACGTGAGAGAGTCAATGGTGATTTTCTTGTATTTGTTTGTTTACCCTCTGGATGAGTCATGGTTAATATCATTGTGAGGTGACAATCTCACAATGATGAAACACTTGTGCATCTTATCATCATTGTGAGGGGATGATCTCACAATGATAGTTGATATCTGGTAAGTAATATTTATGGATAGCTGTAATGGTGGATATTATGTGAGGTGATATCTATGGATAAGCCATAATGGTGGATATCATGTGTGGAGATATCTATAAGCCATGATCATGTATATCACGTGAGGTGGTATCTATGGACAGCCATAATGGCGGATATAACGCGAGATGTGAGGTGATATCTATGAATAATCCATGATAGTTGATATCACAAAGAGGTGATGTCTTTCCTTTACACATGAATGTAGTCATTGTGGTCAAAAAGATAATGTAATTTGCGTATGTTAAGGATTCTTCCCTAGCTAAGAGGTATTGGTGAAGATAGTGTCAGGAGGACAAATCTGAGACATCTGATTGTCTCAAGTGATGTATTGCATCACTTGATACAATGAAAATTATTTAATGAATATCTAAAACACTACGTTTTGTTAAGACAGATTACTAACATTTGGTTACGTAAGTAATGCATAAACTAAATGAAGTGCAATCAAAGGTTACAATTAATGTTAACTAATACATCCATTACCTCATGAAGAGATTCATGTAAATGGAACCATTTCTCATGAATGGATGCGATCCATTCTTCCACTCAACAATAAAGATGACATCTGATTTGTCTTCCAAAACACACAAAAAAGAATACATATGCATTTCTGATTGATAGCAGAATATTTATACATGCACACATGGCATTAAAGATCGATAACCAAAGAATACCCAATCAGATTGATAGTACTAGACCACACACAAATATCGTATCATATATATTGCTGAGAATATATATATATATATTTGTCACATGGCTCTATATGTAATCACCACAGAGGATAAGATATTATTTTTTAATACATATTGCTGTATATATTCCAAAGATAACAGATATTCGAGTTCTCTGTACTTACAATGGTGTATACATATATATAAAGTAGCATCTGTAGACATATCAATTATATATTGATATTGGAATATTGTTATCAGAAAATAAAAAATTAATACGTAATCTGATCATAACAAAACAACAGATAGCATGTGCAGTTCGTCTCCATGACTCCTTAACGAACTCATGGATGAACTGTCTATATAGAGCAGAAAGTTGCATGCAAATTACGACACATGCTTTATTTGCATTTAGCAATTTCACCAGGCAAGAGATTTTAGGTAGCTGTAGGGTGAACCATCAATACAGAGCAGAAAATTGCATACAAATCAGGACACTTCTGCATTCTTTGCATTTAGAAATTTCACCAGGCAAGCGATTTTTAGGTAACTATGCCATAGCCCTCCTAAAATAATTATAAGATCTCTGTATCTTTGATTAGTGTGGTCTTCTTATTTAGTAATTTCACCAGGCAAGAGATTTTAGGTAACTAAGCTATAGCCTTCCTTGACTAAATTAATTATCAGTAAAAAATTAAGATCCACATCTTTGATTAGTCTGGTCCACTAGTTGATTGTTCGATCTTTCTTACATTAACCATACATCAATTGCTTTTCATAGGAAGCATGTGAAAGGACATGCACTCTTAGTGCATGCTAAGAATAGGGTAAATTGATTGTCCATTGCACTTCATGACTTCTCAAATGCACTTGCAGAGGAGTTTTATTGTACTGTGTATCTATAACTCGGGTGTAACCCTCCTTGATTGTATTAATTATCAGTTAAAAATTAAGATCTGAATCTTTGATCAGTGTAGTCGACTTCTGCTAATTAGAACACTTCTACATTCTTTGCATATAGTAATTTCACTAGGCAAGAGATTTTAGGGAACTACGCTATAGCTCTCCTTGACTAAATTAATTGTCAGTTAAAAAATAAGATCTGCATCTTTAATTAGTGTGGCCCACTAGTTTGTTCAATCTGTCTTAATTCAATTGCTTTTCATAGGAAGCATGTGAAAGGACATTCACTCTTAGTGGTTGCCAAGAATAGGGTAAATTGATTGACTGTTTAACAACTCACTTCATGACATCTCAAATGAACTTGAACAGGAGGTTTATTGCCCTCTATATATATTTTTTGAATCTCCACACCATATCTTCAGGTTGAGGTTAGATTGTAGGAAGTGTGTGAGATGTTTCTGGGTTTTTCTTATGCTGCGCTTCTACCTGTGAATGTTGATCTCTATGGAATTATAGAATCCTGTACAACTATCTCCCCAAACTAGTTGCTGTATGTTCTTGTTCCCCAGAACTGTTTAATTGATACAATAATGCTCCTTAAAGCTTTAGAATCGCAGGACTATGTTCTTGGCTGTTTGTATGGCTCTGTCATGGTAGCACCAAATTGCAGATATCTTTAGGGTTGTAGTTTTTAGCTGTAAAATGATGTACTCTGCTTTGAGTTGAATGTTATATCTTGACCATTAGATATCACTTTCTCTCATCAATTCCAATCTTTGGTGTAAATACAACTACACCGTTGCTAATTGCAGAAAACACATACTCCCCGTTGACAAATCAAGTAATCTATGTGGATTTGGAATTCCATAAATAGGTTTTTGTAGTTGACAGTCAAGTAATCTTTACCGAGTTTTGCATTTGCGAGGTAAGATAATTAATCTTAACGACAGTTATCAATTAGTAAAACTGGGGCATGGTTTGGTTGAGAAAAGATCCCTAAATGGAAATACAGCTTCATGGGTTCAGATAGCAATGCAAGAATACCTCTACGTGAATTTTTGTACTGTGAGATGGGTGCTACCCTGAATCTACATGCTGATGTAAAAATATATAACATGATATATTGGAAGAAAAATCTGTACGTTGCATTGAGATTCAAAATCCATTCTAAGGAATGAATGTATAAGTCAAACACGAATAATGAAGTAGTCCATACTTTGAAGCAGAAAAGAAAATATGTTCTAGTCAAATGGTATGGTAAGTGTAATCTTAATATATTGTTTTGGCACAAGTTCAAGATTTTTAATGTGTTCTCTCCATTTATTAGTTTTTCTGACATGTTCAGGTCTGAAGGAGTGCCACATTCCATTTAAGATTGTTACATACTCATTTGATGTATATAACTATTAGTTTCCTTGAAATTCCTTACACGTTCACGGGATGCATAGGCCACAATCAATAGAACATAGAATATTGTTTGTTTCAAAATCCCAATGGCAAAATCTCCTTACTGTTAACACTTCTAAAGATAATCAAGTAGACCTGCTTAATTAAATTGTTTTGGCATCTGGTTGAAACAGGTTGGTGACTTTGGTCTTGCACGTTGGCAACCTGATGGCGATCTTGCTGTGGAAACAAGAGTTATTGGCACGTTTGGGTCAGTCACTATCAGTTTTGTTATTTTTAGCATGTTTTTGAATTTATGATCTCATATTCGATATGACTTTAATGAAGGTATTTGGCACCGGAATATGCCCAAAGCGGGCAAATTACTGAGAAAGCAGATGTCTATTCCTTCGGTGTAGTGCTAGTGGAGCTAGTAACAGGCCGCAAAGCTGTAGATATTAATCGACCAAAGGGACAACAATGCCTCACAGAATGGGTTTGTGAAAGCCTAGTCTCTATATTCTTAATGTCCACAAAATCAACATTAAACTTTGTTTTCAAACAGTGCCTAATATTGCCATTAATATATTCAGATTTATAATTTTTTTTCTCAGTTTCTTCCAAGTTATTTGCGGTGTGCAATTTTCTTTGGCCTTATAGCAAGTAGGCAGCTAAATTATTCCTCACCACTATGGGACATGTACAGGCACGCCCTTTGCTAGAGGAGCATGCTATCTATGCATTGGTGGATCCACGTTTGGGGAACAAGTATTCACAGAATGAAGTCTATTGCATGCTTCATGCTGCTTCTCTGTGCATTAGAAAAGATTCTCATTTGAGGCCTAGGATGTCTCAAGTATGTCAAAAGTTACAAGACGGCAAAGCCAAATTTAGACTTATTCAATTTTTATCAAAGTAGCGGGTAGAATAGAGCAATTGATACTGAATTTCACGTGTATGAGATGAGTACTGATCGGAATGTTACAAATTGTTATTTAACAGGTACTTAGAATACTAGAAGGCAATGCAATGATTAATACGAGTTATGCTGCAACACCTGCGTACGGTTCTTTGACTTTTGTAAACAGAAGCAGGACATCGAGCGAAGAATGCGGTATTAATACTTCTCTCGACCCCGACTCTATTGTGGACTTGAGAGGTAAACTGTCCTTGCATGGAGAGCCCCATGTGAACAAATTGTCATATGAAGCATTAAAAGCAGCTTACAGGAAAAAGGGAAGTTGTGCACGATCTCATTGGAAGACTAAAAAATAATATCAGGATCATGAGAGCATTCATTAGTATTTTTAACTACCCAAGGGCAGCCTTGCTAGTGTACCCGGAGAAGAGCTAGAAAAGCTGATTGTATATTAATATATAGATTTCCTGTTGAGGATAACTATTGGAGTCAGAAATGTACAGAAGATTTATTTTCATCACAGGCGTTGTGTTCCTTTATAGTTGCACTCAAGTTATTGCCAGTGTTATATAAATATGGAGCAGTGTGCGGCCAAGTAATTTGTTTTGTAATTCAATAAAATGTTTATTGTATGCTTATACAGAATAAATCAAAGAAATAATTGGAGGAGACCTTCGTTCGGAAACTACACGTAAATATTTGGTGCATTGTTGCACAGTATGCTTACATGCGAAAGTGAGATGTTGCTGGAATTATTAATCGTGCTGGAATTGAGGAAACCGTTCTAAAATGAAATGTATTTTTGTCTTAACGAAAATTTCTTGCCAAACAAAGAATTGTATGTAAGCGAAAAACCTGTGGAGGTCATTTTGTACTTTTCGTTTTTCCAAATTAATTAGCGGTCGATTTATACAAATTAATGTATTTGCAATTTCTCTTTTGAAGAATGCAATAAAAAGGTGTACGTTATATCAAAATTAAAATGATTTTAATTAATAACTATTGAAAATGATTGAAATTTGTAAAATAATGTTAATTTTTAAGAAATTAAATATGATAAATAAATTATTATATAAAACATTGTAATTGTAAATGAATGAGACTAGCGACAATGAGTAATTTTGAAGGTTTAAAGAATAATTATTTCTGGAAAGCAAATTGTATCGAGATTCAATAAGATTATAGTGCATTATTAGTTGAGTTTCGTGGCTGTAGATTGGTTCCGAACACAAATGGGCTTTATTAAATTTTGACTTGGTTTGTTCATAAAATTAATGTATATTTGATTTGGCTTTAATTCATACAACACAACTCTCTAGCAACACAAAATTGTTTTGGTTCAAATTAATTGTGACACATGAGCTTTAATAAGACATATAATGCATCAAAGTCCTTGTCCTTGCCTATAGTTAAAAAGGAAAATAGAGATATGGGGAGAGTTAAAAGGCATGTAGTGTCAATTTAAAACAAGGAGAGAAAAGAAATGAAAAATAAAAATTATAATAAAAATAACATATACAATTTTAAAGTGGTTCAACAATTATTTACATTATTTCAACTAGGGAATCAATCTATTATTCAAATCTCTAATTACAATAAATATACTACACAATCATTTATAGAAAGCTCTTTGACTCTCATATCCTAACAATCTCCTCCATGAAGTCCAACTAACGTAGTCATGAACTGTGACATCCCTTTGTTGATGTTTGGTAGCTTCAGTCGGTTAAACCTATGAGACTATAGTATAAATATACATATATATTACATACATAAGTGTGAGTTGTAATATATATATGAAATATTATATATATTTTTATTTTATTAATTATAATGGATAGACACGTCTCATGAGGAGACATGTCTCTTCATGTGTCATTTGTAATATATATAAGAGGAGATTGATGCATTTGAAAAGCATATACCAAAAAATGGCAATGCAATTACATTTGCAATCGATCTTAAGAAATCAACATGGTATTAGAGCCTACTTAGAGATGAATAGAATGAAAAGCACTTCAAATGCTTATAAAGCTTGAAGTGGTAGAGAACAAGGATTTGTGATAAAATAACTATTTTGTGCATGCTATATATGTGTTCACATATTTGACTACGGTGTATGGTGAGGAAGAGCCAGTTTGTGATGTGTTTGAAGAATTGATAGCAACGTCGAACATGAGGCTAGAGCAATCCACAGACTCAAATGATTGTAAATGTCTCATTTAGGTGACAGTAGCACTTGCAATTGTGGCCGCAATCTTCACTGTGAAACTTGGTACAAAGTATTAACAACTTACTTCTTGGTGAAAGTTGTGTGTCTCAAAATTATTTGGACTTGTGGTGTAGAGATGTGCATTGATGATAGGAGTCTATTATGTTTGGGAAACGATTTTAACATTTGGTGATTCTGAATGGCCTCTCTTGCTTTTCGAGTTTTAATCTTTTTACAAGTTGGCTTTATGGTGGGGGTGCGAGCGTGGTTGATTATATCCTCATTGTTGCTTCTTTCCTCCCCTCCATCCAAAACTTTACTATCTCCGATCTTCCCTTGGCTGATCATGCCCTCCTTAGCCTTTCGATTTGTGTTTCTTCCCACTCTTTACCACCCACCTCTAGTGTCCGCCCCCATACCTGTTTTTGTTTTAAGGATAGTGATCAAGACCTCTTCATTTTTCATTTGAGAAGATTCCTCTGCCCCGCTAGCTTCATGGATCACAGTCAAGGGTCCACCATGTTTCATTCACTAGCTATCGCAATTTGGGAATCGACTCTCCTCTCTATCCCCCACTGCTCCATTCCCAACACTACCAGATCTGTTCGACGGAATAGTCCCATGAACTAGTGGTTTGATGATGCCTGTAAAATTTCTACCGCTCCTTACGCTTGGCTTTAGATACTTATTCCCCCGCTTGCACCAATTTACGACTCTCTTACAAACATTTTCTTCGCCATAAGAAATGATTATTTATTGCTTCACAAGGTAGATCCCTCCGTGACACACTTATTCAGTATCCCAAGTTGTTTTGGCACATCATATTCCCCCGACATAGCCAACTCCAGTCCACCCCCGACCTTCACCTCCTTGCCTCCCATGTCTCCATGTTGTATGACATCTCGGGTCAGCTCACTCCCCTTCCCAACCCACTCCCCATTGTCACTTATTCTCCACCTCCAACATTTACGAGGCCATTAGACTTATGAGATGCAGTAGGGTAGCTGATGAGGAGGGTTTTCAGGCTAAGCTCTTCAAGCTCGATACCATGCTCTTGGGCCCTTATTTCTATAGTCTTTAATAGAGTGGTTTGTTTTGGTTTTTCAAACTCATGGTCGATACATGTTATTCACCCGATCCATAAGTCTAGGCTGGCCTCCAACCCCGAAAACTATAGGACCATCATGATTAGGCATACATTTGCCAAACTTTATGCTACAACATTGAATACTATCTTATCCAGTGAACTTGACAAGAGGAATTGCAAGGCTAAGGGTCAAGCAAGATTCAGGGTAGACTACCAGACCATGGGTCATATCTTTACACTACAAGCTATTATCGAGAAGGCTCGACACCACTCAAAGAAAGTCTACTGTTGTTTTGTGGATTTTTGTAAGGCTTTTGATTCCATCCCTAGAGCGGCCCTTTTTGAGAGACTGAGATTTTGAGATCTTACTGATGGCTATCATGAGGTTATATGAGACAGTGATTGGTAGACTCAAGGCCACAGAGGGCCTTTCCAACCCTATCTAGAGCACCATTGGGGTGAAGTAGGGCTGCCCCCTCTTGCCCACCTTGTTCGGGATCTACATTGATGAGCTTGAGGCTTTTCTTAGTGACTCCTCGCTTCTGGGTGATGGTTGTCATCTACACTAGGTATTGATCTCCATCCTTCTCTTTGCTGATGATGTGGTTTTTTCCTTTTCTCTTGAGGGTTTCAGAGGCTTTTATAGATAGACTTGCATCTTTTTGCGACATGAGACAGCTAGTCATAAACCTTGATAAGACTTGTGTTATGGTCTTCAACGGTTTGAAGACCTACATATCCATTTTCACTTCTAGGGTCGAGAAGTTGAGATTACATCATCTTACACATACCTTGCCGTTAAGTTTTCTGGATCTCATTTCAACTTGAGACCAACCATTTAGCCTTAGATCAGTAAAGGGTTGAGTTCCCTTGCCATGCTCGAGAGACAGTGCTTCAGACAACACTTTCAGGATACATCGTCTAAGCTATCCCTCTTGGATTCCTTAATAAGACCCACAATGCTCTATGGTTTGGTGGTTTGGGGTCTTTCCCTTTTAGACTCAGATTGGGCCATGATCGAGCATACCCAGAATTTGCTCCTCCGTTGGATTATCAAATGTCATAGATCTACTTCCCATAATATTATTTTGGCTGAGTTTGGAGCTCACCTATTTAGGCTTGCAACCATTTTTGACTTGATCTGGTTTCTCCATCGTCTTCATGGCTTTGCAGACTTGGCTAAAGGCCAACACAGACACCCTTACTTAGCCTACTGCTCCTCAGTTGCTATTGCAGACTCTGATCCAACCACTAGATCCCGTTGTTGGTCTACTCAGGCTATTATCCCACTGAGTTCAGTTGGGATCGACATTGACTATCTCCCTCCCTACCAGTTCTCATTGGACACTCTTGCTCATCTACTCGCCTCTCGGCAAGAGTTGAATGGGCATGTCAGACTTGACATTTACAGGCAGTATATCATATGGACTTGGGCGGATCCTCTAGGGGGACTATGTCCAAGAATGGCTTTCTACACCAAGCACTTCTTAGATATTTGGGATGGGATTATTGTACACCTTGAGTACTTACATAGATATTGGACACATGCCCTACGTATCTCCCTTGGCTCCTTTAGGGTGGGCTCGCACAGACTCTGGATCTAGGTCGATCACCATATTGCTAGATAAGATTGGGTGTGTAGACTTTGTACCTTAGCAGAGGTAGAATCTAAGATCCATTTTCTTTTCAAATGCCCCATATCTATGAGATTAGAGGGAGATTATTATTATTATTATAGAGATTGTAGATCCCTCTCAGATTTTTTCAGGTACACAGATCAATGTTGCATTGTCCTCTATCTCTGAGAGTCCTTACAACTTCGTGACCATACTTTACAGCTATCATTTCCCAGGAGTTAGGCCCAGTCACAGCTTATTACAACCTTCTTCTTGCCCTTAGCTCTGGCTCGGGGTGTGAAGCGACCATATAGTTTTCATAACACAGGCCATTCTAGATCTGTGAGACCTCATAGAGGATCTCTTCACCAACGACACTCATCTCGTAGCACTTAGCTTCATCACATGGCCTCTGGTAGCCGCATAGATCAATTGCTGTTGGACTTTTTCCCTGTGAGGACATATACTTAAACTTTTTCGTGATGTCTCTTGCTTTCTTCTTCTTTTGTTGTACTTGTTCTTTTTTTTAAGACACCGTTTGGTGCTTCGTTTGTCTGCTTTCTTCTTGGTGTAAGCTTCCAGTCCCATAGACCCACATTGTGGTCTTTTATTGGACATTAATAAAATTATCTTATCTTATCTTATTGGAAATAATGTCGATGCCCAATGGATGTGAGGTGGACACCACTAGGGATGCAAATATTCTTGTCTTGCTTTATGTTTGAGTCAATTTGGGTATGTATATTGACAATGTTTCAACCGTTAGTCCCCACCTAGTTGGCATGCATAAATCCTTGAATCAATCTATTATTCAAACATGTCAAGTTGACCATAGGAAAAACATAGTACAACTTGAGCACTAAGATTGATATCAAACATACTGTCACACTAAGAGGGTGTTAGACCAATTCACAAACGATATTTTAGGGTGAACAAAAATAAATACACGTAGCCTATTTTTTGGAGGCTTGTCCCAGAAGCATTCAAGGTCTTCAATAATGGAAGCTCATGTGGAGCGTACCCTAGAATCAATTTACAATATTCTAAATAGATAGAATGAGAGAGATAAAATAGCGACTAAACAAGCTCATACAAGTTACATCGCCAATGCAGAGGAAATAGAGAGGAAGTAGAATTAGAATCGGTCAAAGGGAACACATCAGCTATTATAAGATGTGACCCAAACCCATAGATGTGATCGAAAGGATTGAAGACAATGAACATGCAGTGTGGAAACAATATGTGAGGAGCCCACATCATCGATCTCACATGCAGTGTGCGCACAAAGGGACCCTTCGTTAACAAGATAGATTTTAATGTAACAAACTCATGGGGATGATGAGGTAAAATCGAGGTATGAGATATTAATTTGTTATTTTGATATTAAGTAACTATGCCATTCTATTTTTAAAAGGTGAAGTAGATTATTATTTTTAAATATATAGTTAAGTTATCAATAAACCTTTATTGATAATGAACATTTCATAAATATTCATTCATATGTTTAATATGATTTAGATATTATAATTAAAAGTATAGTTGATAACTATATATATGTATACGTGTGTGTAGAACAACATGAATTTTTAAAAATAAGTTATAAAAATAATGTTTATTTAATAATGTTTATTTAAGAAATGATTGATATTTTATGAGATCAATATAATATCTTAAAAGGTGAAAGAAATTTAGTATTATATGTACAATTATCACGTCAGTGATATCAATGATGGAGGTGTGCATATAAGTATTTAATTCTTAAGTATTACAATTATTTGTTCATTATTCTCCTTCTCTTATTTGTATTTCTATATGTACTATAAGAGTTGCGTGCCTTGACCTTTTCCTCTGAGAATTTTATTGTAGGAATAGGGAGTTTGAGATTCAGAGGGAGCTTGACATTTCATTAGAGGCAACAATGAAAGAGAGTGATCAAATAGAGAATGCAAACAACTTAAAACTTCAATCACTTAATCTACTTTGTTATGTATCTAATCTACTTGCATGCATGGAGCATAAAGCAATAAAGTAACAACACTATAACACTTTGACACAAGAATTGGTAACCTAGAAACCCTCCAAGTAGAAGGTAAAACTAGGGTGGAGATGACACCCACAATGCTTCATTACTGTAGTAATAAAGTTGTCTTGTTAAGGCTTACAATTGATCACTTTCGATGATCTACTCAGTTAAAGAGTAACAAGGACTGTTAGGTCCACCTTGTGAAAGGATTTATAAAATACAATTAAGCATGTACTCTATTAGGAGTTTTTGCAAAGGACTGTTAGGTCCACCCTATTAAAGGATTTAGGAATGATGCACCTGTTAAGATGAATTGGTGATTTAAACTTTGATATGAAACTCTGATTGCTGATGAAGATCCTTTGAAGTGAAGTGATCATCTGACTATGATAGATGAGTCTCTACCTTTCCTTGTGCTACTTGTAGCCTTCTAAATATATTCCACTCTTCCATATTCGCTTGTAGACAATGTTATTCAACTCATAGTATCACTTCTATATGTTATTTGGATTAAAAAAAAACCTTATATCCATCCAAATAATCCCATTATAGGTTGGCTACAACATAAATAGTTCCAAAATAATAATCAAGTCAGTTTAGTGCTGAAACTTGGGTCCAATGGATTACTCCGGTGATACTAAAGACACTTGGGCAACACTGTCACCTTAGCTAACTTTGGTACTCGGTTGATACTGCATACTCAATTCATATTGATCACTCAAAAAACACTGTTGGCTCGGTTCACACTACTTTTCCTACTTGGTTATCATCTTAAAACACAAATACTTAGCTAACTTGGTTTACATTGGAGCTTGGTAGATACTGTCAACTCGGTTGACACTACAAATCGGTGGGAACTGTCAACTCATTGGACACAACAACTCCGTTGACACAACTTCATTCATACTAGGTTAACAATATTATCTTGACTCATTCATGAGCTCAGTTAACATTGATGTATGGTAGCTCAGTCAGTGCTGACTTTTGATAATGACTAAGTGTTTTGGCAATAATTGACAATATGTCTTGCCATTAGATTAACAATCTCCCACTTTGGTATTAGCGACAAAACACTTATCATGTACAAAATCTGAAATGAATTTTTTATAGTCAAACTCCCCCTTTGAATATGCTTTGTTCTGTAGCTCGGTTTGCACCGAAGACTCTGCAATTCAGTTTGAATTGAAAACTCTATTTTTGACTTTTCAAAATTGTTTTTGTATAACTTCTTTTTACATATACTTAATCTGTACATATTTCCTTTATTCTATACATACTTTCCCCCTTGTTTTTGTTACAAATGCGATAAATTTATAAGGTTATGCCAAAATGATAAAGAAAATCATGATGTACCTTCAAAATCAATGACATAGTCTTATCCTAGTTATCTTGAAGTACCTTTAGTATGTGTAGATATTTATGAAGCTCTACTGATAACTCCAACATGTGATCTACCACTAAGAGGTTTGTGTCCTTAACTAATGTCTTTGCATGATCTATTCTTTTCTGCACAATGTCCATGTGGGGGAGCATCATACTATGTATATCTACTAATGTTTCCCTTGTTCTGCCTTTTTTCTCTTAGTAGTTATCCCTGAAGATTTGTCAAAAATTTGTTTTTTGCAAAATGATTTGAACTATAACTTGGGTTGAGTGCCAACTGACTAGCACTAGCCTTTAAGTCCATATCAATCTTAGCCGGTTTATCTTTTATTTCCTTGGTAAATTTGTTGTATCAATCAACTTTACAAATAGAGATACAACATTATTCACAACATTTTCTAAAGTAAAAATCAAAGTAGACAATTCTACTTGATCTATGGCTATTTTCTGTGCTATATTCTCCATCACTTAATTCTCAAACTTCCTTTCAACTTCCTCAAGGAGTTTTTTTTTCCCATATGCATCCTCATTGAACTTATGTACAATATCAATTAATTGATCGATGATAGGGGCTTTATCATTTACCTCTATAGATAGAGCATCCATAAATATTTCTTTGATGTCCTCCAAAACTTTACTTCTATCTCTCTTTCTGCCCTTAGCATCTGTTGTTTGGCCCTTTTCTTCCACAATTCTCCCAAAATATCCATTTTCTCAGTAGATAGACTAGATTGGTCCCAATTTGGGATCACAATCTCTTCATCTAAGCCTATGTCATCAACTATCTTCTCTTTGCCTTTTCTCTTAACAATTGATGAAGGTGTGATCTCTTTGCCTTTGTCAACCGAGTCCTTCTCCTGTTGTATCTCTGTTGTAATTGTAGGAGCTTGTTGCTTAGTTACCACAGGGATAGTGGTTGGTGAAGATGTAACAATCTTCACTTCACTGCTAAGTTCAACTAGGTTCAACTCAATGGATTGTTTCTGAGGTTTTGCCTTAGGTGGAGTGGTAGGAAGAGATGCCATAACTTCTGCAACAATCTTCTTAGGATCAGACTGTTCAATTCTCTGAATCTCTGGTAGGTGTCCCTCTTCTTTGATATCAAAAATGGTTTTCCACATATTTTTTGTGGTCTGCACAACATCTTCTATCCTTTTTGACAAAATTTGAAAAGTTTTAAATCTAGGAGTCTATTTGTTTTCATATTTGGACATGGCCTCCTTGATTTCCTTGTCAGAGAGGTTTGATATTATTTTTCTCAGAGTCTTCTCTTTGATGTCTTTCTCTATTTTGACAACATTTTCCCAATGGAAAGAGACAACCTTTAGTAGAGCTTCAAGATCTTTCCCTTTAAGTTTAGAGGGGTCATATTTCCACTTTTCCATTTTCTCAATCAATGCATCTTCAATCTGCTTTTGCTCATGGTTACTTTTTGTTTCATATTTCTAATATCTGAAGTCTGCCATCCCACTTCCTTCCCTTTATTCTTTTAGTCTTTGTTCAAAGGTAGGTGGTGGCTTCTTGAGAGAGATGATAGGAGTACTGTCTTCATCTGAATGATCATCCTCTTCTTCAACCTTCAGTTTCTTTCTTAGCCTCCTAGGCTTGGTAGCAGTGATCACAAGAGTAAACCTTGCTGGTTTCTTTGATGTTGACTTTGATGGGGTTTTAACCTTCTTCTTAGGAGGTTCCTCTACCTCTTCTTCTTCATCACCATCCTCTTCATCTTCCTCTTCTACATCATCACCCTTTCCTTTAGCGAGCATGAGAGGTGAATCTATTTTGGCAAGTTTCTTCTCAAGGTTATCTAACCTTTCCTTTTCTCTCTTTAGGATTTGTGGAATCTGAATCTCAAGTGAGATTCTTGTCTTGGCTTCCTCATACGTTCCAAAATATGTAGCCTCAGGATCCACATGCTCATTAATGAGAGTCTCAATAATGCCTCTTGTTTCATCCATATCTACCTCATATGCCAAAGGTTTTACCTACGCAATCCTAGGTCTAACTATCTGAATATGAACTTTGTCACAGTCAACTAAGAAGCATATATCCTACTCATAGTCATCTACCAACTGCTTAGGGATCCTAAGCCTAGTTTGCATCCTCTCCTTGAAGTTATCAAAGTATGCATCCATGATGCTATCAAAATTCTCACCCATCTCAACTATGAACTCATTAATCTTATACAATACTGGGGTGTCCTTCCTCCAGATAACATTTCCTTTTGATGGAAAATAATTTTTACACATAAATGAATAAACATACCAAGAGTGAATTGAACTTACATGAGTTGTTCTTGGAGGCTCAAATACACTCCATGTTCTTGCTTAGCTGGATGCAGTGGAGCTCAGTGAGGTCAAAGGATAGGATCTTCTTCACAACCTTGTGCTAGGTCCACTACTTGACATGGAATGTAGTTTGGATGACTTAAACTATAGATTTTGTGTGGTATGACATGGATGCCAAACTTGATATCCATGTCAGTCATGTTGTTCAATTTCATTCCTTTGCCATCCCATTCAGCTAGGGTTAGCTTTGCTAGCTTTTCCCGTCCTAGGATTTTGGTAGCCTTTGACTTCTCCAACATTGGATACTTAGTTATCCTATGAATCTTTTTCTTTATGATGGGATAGGTCTTCTCAAGCTAAAATGACATATCATGGAATCGATTCAGTATGAACCTAATCCACTTGATTCAAAATTCCTGGGCATGTGAATGATGTGGGTCAAGCCCTTAACCTCTACATGCTTGTGTTCTAGTTTTAACACATCATTATTGCATAATGCACCATATGCTTGATCCAACTGAAAATTACCTAGTTCTTGAATATAACAGTAATAAACGATCTAATATTATGAATGAGAAGTACCTTGGGGGGAATTTATGAGTGTGCCCCTTGTGGATCCTTCTCCTCAAAAATTACTGGATACAACTTGAATTTCAGTGGAATGGATTTTGAACTCTTTACCAACATTTTAGAACCGCTTTTGACCTTAGCACTCAAAGATGCTACCATACTACTTAGTTGATGAAGGATTTGAAGATAGTGACTTCTCCTAAGACTTTCCTTCAACAAGTTTTCTCTAAATTTCTTTGGGAGCTCGAAGAATGTTGTGCTCTGTAAAAAATTTGAATTCGCAGTGAAAAATGAGTCTTTGATTTATTCCTTTTATCAAATTTTTAAAATTAGGGCCTCATTAATGTTCTGTACCTAGGTAGGTGAAAGAGGATTGGCTTGGTATTCAAACCTTGAATGCACCTTGAAGCTTAGATAATATTAACTAATCATACTTGGTTGAGTCTATCCCTGCTCAGTTTGGTCTAAGGAGTAACTCGGTTAGGACTAAGAACTTGGTTAGGCCTAAGGAGTGACTTAGTTAGAGCTGACAGCTCTGTCAAGTATGGGATTTTCCTCTGTCCAAGTGCATATGTTATGGTGATTTGGACTATCTTTTTTGGATGACTAGAGTTGATGTAGAATATGAATTTGTTCATAGGTCCAGTGGTCTCCGTGCATGCTTATGCAAAGATGATTGAGTTACCCAATTAATTGTCTTCAGTGTCAATAACCTCATTATTTTCACTTGAATTCTATGGATATTTCCTCACCCATTGCTACTTCATTTGAGTCTTGATCTAATCATCCTTTGATTTATTTTTATCTTCAACTATAGCTCTATTCATGTAGTTCTTTTCTAGATGACCAAGTTTCTTACATACATAGCATCTTTTGGTAGGATTCCTCTTTCTGAAGTGAGTCTTCATGTAGTTAGCTCCAATGTGTCCATAATATCCACATAGATAACATCTACACTAAGTTTTGTAATCCCAACCAAATATGTCTTTAGCAAGTTGTTCAATAGGATTCCAGTTCTTGGTTCCACACTTTGAGGATTTGTGACCTTGTTTGTTGCATGTGAAACATTTTCCTTCAAACTTAGTTTTGTCTATGCATTCACTATCTCTATGCTCATGTTTGTTACAACTGTAGAATTTACCATTAAAATTTGACTTTCCATTACTCCAAAATTTGTTTGATGTATGCCTTTCTACAATAATTGCATGTAGGTATTTTTTTGTTTTAAGCTCCTTGTGAGATGATTCTCCTTGTTCGGTGTATCCGAATCCTGATTTTCCTTTGTGTCTATTCTTAGATAGCTTAACTAATTGATCCATGCTATCATGTGATCTTATTATTCTTTCATTGGTTTCTTTTTCTACTCTAAGATCATTTATGAGTCTTTCATTTTCTATCCTTAGATTGATGACTTCTTGATTTGCACTATTTAACTGATTTACCATATCTGCTTGATATAGTGAGATTTGGTGGATTTCATTGTCTTTTTCTTCTAACATGGTGTTGAGCAATATTCTATCTTCTTTTTCCATATTTTTATCATTTTCATCTTGGTTTGTTTGTTCCATGACTTCACATATCCTGATAGAATGAATCTCCAATTCTTTTTTCAATTTTTTTGGCTTCTTCTTGTAGAATAAGGTTCCTTCTAAGTAGATCTTCTATAGCTGCATCTACTTCACCTGATCTTCTCTCTCTGCAAATATCTTCAATTCTTTCTTCCATGTATAAATTGTCATTCACATGTGTTTCCAATTCTTTTCTTCTTTTCATGGATTGAGAAAGTTGATTCTTTAGTTTCTTGATTTGTTCCATGGCCATGACATATAGATCCAACTTTTCATTTTCAATGGATTTCTCTATCTTGTATACTTTCATTGTCTCTGATCTTTTCTCTCAAGCTCCTAAACTTCTGATAAGAGAACCTTTCTTTGATACCTATTGTTGTAAATGTAATGCAAGCTAGGTGACTGAGAGGGTGGAGGGGGGTGCGTGTATTAGGAACCACTTAAAACTTCAATCACTTAATCTACTTTGTTATGTATCTAATCTACTTGCATGCATGAAACATAAATCCATAAAGTAACAACACCATAACACTTTGACACAAGAATTGGTAACCCAAAAACCCTCCAAGTAGAAGGTTAAAATGGGGTGGGGATGACACCCATAATGCTTCACTACTACATTAATAAAGTTGGCCTATTAAGGCTTACAATTGATCACTTCTAGTGATCTACTAGATTAAGAGTAATAAGGACTTTTAGGTCCACCTTGCGAAAGGATTTATATAATATACTTAAGTATGTATTCTATTAGGAGTTTCTACAAAGGATTGTTGGGTCCACCCTGTTAAAGGATTTAGGATTGATGCACCTGTTAGGATGAATCAATGATTTGATCTCTAATATGCAACTCTGATTTCTGATGAATATCCTTTAAAGTAAACTGATCACCTGACTATGATGGATGAGTCTATGTCTTTCCTTATGTTTCTTGTAGCCTTCTAAATATTATGCTCTTCTATATTCACTTGTAGAAAATGTTCTTCAACTCATAGTATTACTTCTATATGTTATTTGGATAAACAAAAAATACCTTATACTTATATCCATCCAAATAATTCCATTACAGGTCAAGTACAACATAAATAGTTCAAAAATAATAATCAATTTGGCTTAGTGTTGAAACTTGGGTCCGATAGATTACTTGTGTGATACTAAAGACTCTCAAACAACACTACCACCTTGGCTAACTCTAGCACTCAGTTGATACTAGATGCTTGGTTGATACTAATCACTTGACAAACATTGTTGGATCAGTTCACATTGCTCTTCCTGCTTGGTTATCATCTTGAAACAAGAATACTCTATTGACTCAATTTACACTGGAGCTTGGTAGATACTATCAACTTGGTTGACACTACAATTTGGTGGGAACTGCCAATTTAGTTGACACTACAACTTGGTTCAGATGACTTCATTCATACTATGTTAACACTGTTAGCTTGATTCATTCATGATATCAGTTGACATTGTTGTCTGGTAGCTCGGTCACTACTGACTTCCCATAATGACTAAGTGTTTTGGTACTAATTGACAATATGTCTTGCCATTAGATTAAAAAAGTTTGGTTGAGGAGCTTAGATGATTTATTTTTAGACGGAGTTCAAAAGAGGTCATGTGTGACTATATGAATTTAATGGGCGTACCCCCTATGTACATCATGAGGAAGTGACAACTTCCAAATGATGTCACTTGTGTTTGCAAAATTTATTGAAAGGTAATGATCTTACAATAACTTATTTTTCTATAATGATGGATATCTTACAATGTATATGCAGATCATGATAGATTATACTTTTCATTATGGATGTTTATATGGTATGCATTATGTGAATGTGAGTCCACATACCTTATGAACTTTTAAGCACTTAGTGAATGGAAAATGAGATGAGATTCAAGAATGTCAAAAGAGTTGACATTCAAATATCAAATAAGTTTATTACTCAAAGTCAAATGAGTTTACTTTCAAATTGAGTTGACATTTTCCAAATGAGTTGACATTTAATAAATCAGGAAGTCAAATGAGTTGACATTCCAGAAACTAGTTTTCCATTGAGGTAATATGTTGTTCATATTCTTGTTTATCCTCCCTAGCTAAGAGGGACTGTTGATGTTTGGTAGCTTTAGTCGGTTAAACCTATGAGGCTATAGTATAAATATACTTATATATTACATATATAAGTGTGAGATGTAATATATGTATATTAATTACATATATTTAATATATGAGGTATTATATAATTTATTATTTTATTAATTATAATGGATAGACATGTCTCTCCATGTGTCATTTGCAATATATATAAAAGAGGAGATTGATTCATTTGAAAAGCATATACAAAAAAATGGTAATGCAATTACATCTGCAATTGATCCTAAGAAATCAACACCCTTGCTTCCCTATTTTGTATCTCATAGAACAATTGGGCCTTGAGAAGATCTCGACTTTGATAGACTTTGATCCAATACACGCTAAATGAGTCTTCTCCAAATAAAATCAAAATCAAATATATTTTCCCCAACACAAAACTTAGACACAAACTTTCCCATTAGTCCATAATGAAAAATGTAGCTTTCTACAAATTCAAAACATACTTCTCTAGAACTTATAAAAAAGCTACATCCTCCTTAACTCCCCTAGCTACTATCCTTAATAGAGCTATTCTTAAATAGAGCATCCAATCAATTACTATGTACTATTGAAATATAGGGACTCATACCCTCTCCTAAAATTTGAAGTACCCATACTTGAGAATCCCCACACTGGTACTCGAGGTACCCGAGTAGCCCCACCTTGCCAATTTGCAACCACATTGTTGTTGGGATGAGTACCCAAATTTCTATTTGATTTTTGATTTTTGAATGTTTCTATTGGGTATATACTATGTTGAATGTTAAATGGTTATATTTCATGTTGCAATTTTGCTATGTTTAAGTATTTTAATTGATATGTTATACTAAAACATCATTTTTTAACTAGCATTTCAAGTTCTATATGTATAGTATACAACACCCCTTTATGTCCTGTCCTCTCCTTTCCAGCATCTCATGGCCATCTACCTTCCCAAAATTAAGGCCCAATATCTTCCGTTACAGAACCTTGTCCTATTGTCCTATCATCATGACATACCTAGTACTTGTGTTACACTGCTATGTATTCAAATTTGCGTGATAAACTGTGGGCTAACTATTTCTCAACTTCTTGGGAGGTTTTGTAGTGGAGACGCACATAGTGATATCCCCTTGGAACAAATTTAGCATATCAAATTCTTATTATATATGCCAATATTGTAGGAAAGAAGAGTTGTACCTCAAATGAGAAATCTCCAAATGTGTTATTCCACCATTAGAGTGTCCTACGACTTGCAATAATCTTCAACTTCAACTCTCAACATGTCTCTTGGTGGAACAAGTTTGACCCTACATAATCCATATTTCTTACACCACTTGGAAAATGATGTGGCACAATGTCCATCATGGGGCTTTGTGGTAGAAAATGTGAATTGGACAAGGAGAGAATTATCCAAGCTTGTGGAGAGCTACTCTCCTACCTCATTTAAATAAATTCTCGATCACAAAGCTCATTGTGAAAATTACTATTGCATTTTCTGATTATTAATCTTCTATCTTAAACAATTATTTAATTGCTGAAAATTCATAGCTAATATTAAAAAATAACACAACTGCAAATTCACCAATAATATATGGAAATAAATAAGCAACACAATGACACAATATTTTTAGACAAATCATCCTTGGAAAAACCCCTAACGGTAAGCCAATTCTACAGATGAGGAATTATATTAATTTTCAACAAATCAATAGATACAAAATTCATTGCCTCTTACTGACAAAACTCCAACAAGCTCCCAATTTCTCCTACTGATATTCCCCACTGTTACCCTAATGCTATCATTGCACCCTTGCTAACACTGTAAAACTATTTTCTATCACTATAAATTCATTTGCTAACACTACAAATGCTTCTTCAACTTGTGTTCTCCAAATTCCCCCTAACCCCCTTTTATACTACTCCTATTGGAAAGCCAATGGCCGAGATTGATTACAAATCAACAACTAAGATAAAAAATAACTTAACAACCCTAACCAAGTGGGCTTCTAGTTGCTTCTAAAAAGGGTCAATTATTTAACAAATAAATTTCCCTACTCTAACTAATTAGTTAGTGAAACTATTATTTGCCTAATAATTACAAATGGATGAACAATTTTCTAAAGGTACCAAAACCAATACTCGCTCTTAGCAAGGAAGCTGTTTTGCACAACACCCAACTTATCATTGAAGAAAATGAATTTTGCCTTCCGTAATGCCTTAAGTCAAAATTTCTACCACCTGCTCCTCTGTAGGTATGTATTGTAGTTACAATTTTTGATGAAGTGATATCTGGTGTCTATATGTTTAGACCTATCAAGAAATACTGAATTCTCAAACAACTTGATGCAACTTTGATTGTCATAGTAAGTCATATTAGTCTCAACCTTCTAACCAAATAAGGCTACTAACAAATTTCAAAGTCATATAACTTCACATGTCACCATGCTAGCTACTATGTACTCTGATTCTGCTAAACTTAGAGCCATTGACTTCTGCTTCTTGCTGAACCAAGATACACCTCCTAATCCTAAACTAAAATAATACCCTGAAGTGCTCCTTTTGTCTATTGTATTGCCTACCTAATCTGTGTCAATATGTCCTATCAATCTAATACCTTCACCTCAAATATATCTGATCCCATACCCAAATGTACCATGTAAGTAACACAACACATGTTAGTCATTGTCCAATGCATTCTCTTTGGTTCAACCATGACTTGACTAAGAGCATTTACTGAAAATTCTATATTTGGCCTGGTGTTGACCAAATACATAAGAAAACTAATCAACTGCCTATATAAGGTTGGATATACATCCTTCTCCCTGGATGTATCTACCTTCCTCTAATTTGTGATCATGGGTGTAGCCATGGATTTGCAATCCTCCATCTTGAATCTCTTCAAGATTTCAATGCAATATTTCCCTTGACTAAGGAAAATATCTCCATCTATTTGCCACACCTCCATACCTAGAAAGTAGTGCATAAGTCCCAAATCCTTCATCTAAAATCTTCTACAAGGTCCCTCTTGTAATCCTCTCTAAGGCATAGTGAACCTATAAGAAATAGGTATCCACATAAATAACAAGAATGAGAACCTCACCCCCAACCACCAAGTAGTAGAGGTTAGCATCCACTTCTCTCTTCACAAAGCCCATTTCTTGTATGTATCAATGTGCTCATACCACACTTTGGGAGCCTACTTGAGTCCATATGAGGATTGCTTCAATCTACACACATGGGTCTCTTTTTTGTGTGCTACAAATCCTTTTGGTTTCTCTATGTATATCTCCTCCTTCAACTCACCATTAAGGAATGCTATATTGACATCCATTTGATGGATTTTCCATCCCATCTATGCTGCAAATGAGATTAAATATCTTATTGAAGTATACTTGGCCACTGGAGAAAATGTTTCCTTATAGTCTACTCCCTCTTTCTGAGAGAACCCCTTTAGCACAAACCTTGTCTTGTATTTCTTGATGCTACCATCTACACCGTGCTTTATTTTATATATCTAGCATGATCCAATTACTGCTTTATCTATTGGTCTAGGCACTACCTCCCACACATTGTTATGAATTATTGAGGAATAATCAACCATAGCATCTTTTCATACTTGATGATCTACAACCTTTTGACAGATGGAAGGCTCACTATCTACCAAGTGATGAACTAATGCCACATAGTCATTGAACTTGGTTGGCTGTCTCTACTATTTAGTATTCTTCCTAGGAGCTCCACACACTTTTGAGTATTCATGTGTGTATCTTGAATCTCATGGTTCCTATTGCCAAATTTAGAGGATGAAATATCAAACTCTATGTCTTCTTGATGCATTTCTTGTTGCACCAGTTGCTCCACATTTAGTGAATCTTCACCACCTGAGTCTACCCTTATACTGGTAACTATTACCATTTTTTTTTATCACTATGCGAAAATGGGTAGAGCTGTTGACCAATCTTTTCCATCTAAGGTGGTTGCCATATCTCAAATCCTTTTATTTTATTCATTAAATGCCATACAATTTGGAAGGGAATGTAAAAAACCACACATATACTTTTATCCCTAAGTCTTTGGTCATGTTGCCTTGTTATATATTTTGCCTCTAACCTATCTTAAGTTATGATCGAGTGATCGATGCATGGTGGTCATCATGGCCTTGCAAGGATGAAGAATATAATTACATTTAATGTGGCGATGGTGTGATATAACTAGTCAAGTGGCTAAGTCTCAGATTGCCTAGTCACAGACAGTTAATGATAACTCAGAGTTAATGCAATGACACAGTAAAAGCCTTATCCACACAGTCACAGAGGGTTAGAGATAACCATAGGTTTATGTCACGAGGATGCATTTGCCTTGTCACTTGATCATAGGAGTTAATGGTCTGATTAAGTTTTAAGCCACGACAATGCTCTAAGGAAGAAAGTAGTCAATGAAATAGTCGGTCGCATGATCATAAGCTTAAATGCTAAGGTCAAGATATAAGTTGCAAAGCAGTGATTCCTATCTTATCACAAGGTCACCTAGATTTAATAAAGAATCATGGTTGAGGTTATGAGTGTGCTATTCCTCTTTTTTCGCATATTCGTGAATGGTTAAGACTACTCATGAGTTAAGCTTGCAAAGTGGCAGAGAGGTAACACATAGCATTGTGGGCCTTATTTTGACCTTTGAGAGAGGATCGTTCATCTTCCTAGTCATTTGATCAAAGATATATTAGTAGTCATCATCATGTTGCTAACCAAAGAAGAAAAAGGTTACCCAAGGTGACACAACAAGAGGTTGACATGTGTACCAATGGGCCCATTTTTTAATAGTAGTTCATATGCCCTTATCGCGGGATTACAATGAGTTAATTGTAACTTGAGGTTAAGGTTTTGATGTGACGATTCCTTTTTTTCTTGGTCACAAGGGTTAATGGTTGAGTCAAGATATAAGTTACAAAGTTGTGATTTCATACCATTTCAGTTAGTAGTCAACTTTTAAGCTCAATGCAATGTCGTAGCCAGAATCTAGCGGTCACAGAATATGTCACGAGGTTGTGATGTGGTCAATATTTTTGCTTGTCACATGACCACTATCAAGAATGATGTTAAGGGTTTAATTGTGGCGATAGAGTGATCGAGTTGTGATCACAATGTTGAAAGGTCAGGGGTAAAAGTTTGAAGTTGACTCTTCAACTATACGTGTGATCTCATTGGATAGTTAGTTAAGACTTTAACCAAAGGTGGCAAGAAATGATAGGTTCAAGCTGCAGAGCTGAAGCAAGAAAATAAAGATCTGATCCTGGATAAAGTAGAGCCAAGAGATCAAAAGGAAGGATTAGATATTTTAAACAGCCCGAGAGAAGAAATGGACGTGGTAAGAGTAGTTAAAGATATCATGAGTCTATCAGATAATGCAGCTGAGGAATTTCATGATGAAAGATAAAGGAAAACAAAATTAGTTAAAGGACTCCTGTAGCAAGTACCATCCTAGCATTTTTCATGATTATCTTCCTAGTTTTAGCCGAATACAAAGATGTAAAATGTAAATGTAAGATGTAATTTTCTAAAAATATCTGTATTTTTCCAATAGTTTTTTGACATGTGCCCCTCCTAGCTAAGGCTTGTTTCAATTCTTCTCTTTATAAGGATTCCCAAGATGTGGATGGGTAGGCTAGTTGAATCCTCAGAGTTTTAGATGCAAAATTGATGTTGTCATGATCTCTTCTGAGTCCTTCATAGCTTTTTTTGCATTTTCTACTCTATAGTTAGTCTAGAGGAATTTTGTGGAATTACGTTTGAAATCTAAATAGAGGAATAGTTTAGAAGTCCTTATTATGTCTTTGTTGCTCAAATTACCGATATGATATAACTTTGGTGATTTTTCTAAATCGCTATGTCTATGTCTTGGTTTTATTTGCAAGTAAGGTTTTGGATGTGTTCATATAGGTTATAAGTCATGAATCTGTGCTTTATTTCACATAGTTAACTATGAATGTTATCATTCCCTTTAGCATCTTTCCTAAAGTACTTTCCTTCTTATAAAATACTTCTGTATGAGTCTCCAATGATCACTATTGTACTTATTTCAATGATTCAGAACTGTTTCATCATGTTAGTCTAGAAATATCCTCATATTAATGTTTGGTGTATCACCTTAGCTTACCTTCCAAAATTTACTTTCAAGGAATCCTTCTATCCCTTTCCCCCTCAAGTTTAATTTCAATTTGAAGAAATAATTATGTGGACATCATAAGGAACTGACCTGTAATCGAAAGATTCACTCCTAACCTTGGGACACCCACTACCCAAGAGTGTTTCCATGTTACTTGAAGTGACTGAATCCTAGAATTGTAGTTTTTGATCAAGGTGCAACTTCTAGAGATAACAATTCTAGCACACCCGATGGGACAGAGAAAAGAGTTTCCAATCTTTTTTTCATATTTTCTTGCTATTGTTGATGTGTACAATTGTTTTTGATTAGATAAACAAGTTTTATAGGGATCCTAAAACCCAAGTTTGAAACAAAACAAAAGGCTGAAAATAAGCAATTAAAGCCCAGCCAAAGGACAATGACCAAACAAAAGGCCAGAACAACAGATCACCAAACAAAAGGTGACCAAAGTGGCAACAAAACAACCACCAACATAGGTTTTGACTAGGCTCCTAAAACCCAAAGAAGATAAGGGAAAAAAGTCTCCATCCATGATACACAACAAAATACAATAGGCCAAAAGCTAGGGGACAAAAAAAGTACGACAGGCCAAAAAGACCAGTCATGCTTTGCCTTTAGATCCCTTCTTTTGAGAACATAATGCCATATCAAAAGAGGTAGTGGATGGCTTGATCTTTTTTCCTTTTACTATGGTCCATCCATCCTCCACCAAACTAGTAGCCTTTTGCCACCGTAAATCAACAACACCAGAGCCAAGTCCATAAATCCCTGAGACCAGGGAAGAGGCCACAACAGGAAAATCTGCAACCAGAGAAGAAGGCATAGGAGGGTTCGACCTTGATAAAGAAGAAGTAGAGGGCATGGCCATATTTCCTTTTAATGAGGTCCTTCCAATCCCCACCAAACCAGCATCCATTAGGCTCTGAGAAGCAACAATGCCACAACCAGACCCTGAAACCCCTGAAGCCAGGGAAAAATCTGCAGCAGAGGAAGATACAATAGAAACAAGAGAGGGTACATCAACTTGAGAAGGAGCCAGAGAGGTGGTTATCCCCAGGACACCAAAAGATAGAACAAATGCATCCACAAAAGAAGCCAAAGGAGGGTCCTCCATCAAATCACTAGAAGATAGGACAACAGAAACCAAAGATTGATTTGCTACAACCAAAGGTGCCAAAGGATGATCCTTTGCTGAAGAGCTAGGAATAGTAGAAGAATCCTCCACCAAAATATCTTGAAGAGAGTCAACATCACCTGTAGAGAGGACCTTGTGGACCATGTAGTGACCCTTTGAGGCCCCTTTCCACCAAGAAGGGGGCATCTTCGGTCTAGATTTACCAGTGGAGCAGCCATAAGCCAGGTGACCAGTCTTGCAACACTTCTTATAGCGGAAGGGGATACCCTCATAGTCAAGAAGGATATTACATGATCCTAATGTAGAAGCCACTAAAATAATTTCTAGAAGTCCCTTGGAGACATCAATTTGAACTAGTATGCAAGCATACGTTGTTCGAAAAACATTGGATGAAGCCTTATCAATCAAGCAGAATGCACCAAGGGAGCTCCCCACCTCCTCCAAAATAGAATCTACCCAAAGGTGAAGGGGGAGATTCAACAACCTATCCCAGACAGGGAACATATTAAAAGATTCTGTCAATGGGTTGAAATCTTTATGCCAAGGTTTAGCCATCAAGGGAAACTTTGCTTCCCAATAGAAAACATGGCAAAGGATAGCATCTCTATTAGTAGTAGATTCAAATTTAACAATGAACAACCCCCTAGGCAAAGAGTAAATATGGGTTGTCTCTGAAATTATGGGGTCCCAAAAATGGGAAATCCAAGCATGCAAGTTCGATAAAGAAGGCCAAAAACCCTTAAAATAAAAGATAGCAGCATTGACTGAGAAGTCAACCATACAACTTGAGATCTCATCAATAATATCAGATTTTAAATCAATCTATAAAGGGTTACATACTACAATCGGAGCCCCTAAATGCACGGTATCATGAAGCCCTGGCTTATCAGCAAGTCCACCAAGACCAGCCTCAAAGGCAGCCACATCAACATAGGAAATGGCCGAACCACCTGCACTAGGCAAACAAACCCTAGAAGCCGAAGGGACCTCCATAAAGATGATCACAAGAAAAAACTCAAATTGAAGCCAGTTGCTGGAGAAAGAGTAGGATCCACATTGGAGCCAAGGTTGAATCTAGGAACAAAAGCCAAGCCGAAGTCAAATCCAGGCACAGAGGCAGGATCAAAGCCAGGGGCTGAAGCCTAAGCCTAAGCCAAGCACAGGGAACCAGGCGGGATAAAATCAAAAAGTTTTAGAGCCAAACAATGACTCCATAGCTAAGAGTCCATGAAGGTCCAGACGTGGAGGCTAGAAATGCCAAGGGTCAAAGCAAAAGCTGAAGCTGAAGTTGAAGCCGAAGCCAGGTGCAGGGAGCTAGGCAAGAAAAAAATTCAAAAATCGTAGAGCGCACAGGAGTCCATGAAGGTCCAGACGCAGAGGTCAAAAAGGCCAAGGGCCGAAGCGGAAGCTGAAGTTGAAGTTGAAGTCGAAGCCAAGCACAGGGAGCCAAGCGGGAAAAAAATTCAAAAATTGCAGAGCCCTAATGTGTACAATTGTTAATCAACCTGTTTAGAGGTGAAAGGATATACACATATGGTGACTCTAACTATGGAAAGAAGACAATCACACATGATTTATGAGAAGAGTACAAACAAGAAGTAGCTTTGCAAATTTTGAATATAAGGAGTTGTCCCCACCTAAAAGGAGAGGTAGAATAGCTAAAAGAATCCAGGATACCCTCATTCATACAAGAAGTGCCTGATCTAAACTTCCACTAGCAATCCTTGTCATTGTTGCAGTTCCAAGGAGAAGAGTTTTCCAAGCACCAATGGAAAGGCAATATAATTTTGTCCCTTTTAATCAAGGGAGTGCAATATTTTTTACTCAACATCATGATATTCCTCTAGATACCTTGAAGAGTTTACTAGATTTCACTAGGGAAGGCTAGACAACAACATTTGAGCATATCAAAGATGTTCCAACATTATGCAATGTGCACCATGTCACTAAGGAAGATGTTGCTATGAAGATCCTTGTAGCCTCATTCAAAGGAAAATCTGTGCAATGGTTTCAAAGCCTTGTTGTGGGTTCAATTAATTCCTAGGATGCATTAGGAGATGTCTTGATGAAACATTTTAAAGAAAAATCAAATTTTCTATCTTTGGTTGAACAACTCACAACCATCAAGTGTGCTCCTCATGAGAAGATGATGAATTTCAACTATAGATTTAAGAGAACATGGACAAGAATACAAATTTAGGTTAGGCCTTCAGAGGAACACACCTTTCTATATTATTTGAGGAGCCTAAATAGTGATATCTCTAGTATGATACAATCTATGGGGGGTTACTCATTACTAGAAGGTTATGACATTGCTATAAGAGGTGAGAATAGTCTCATTCAAGCTGGTACAATTTCTCCTAGGCCTCCAATGCCTATATATCTAGATATCCAACTTAATATGCCTCTAGCCATACCACATTTTAACCCATTATTGGCTATTCCAAGCCAAGAAATTGTAGCCACATGCCCTTCATTAGAGCTACAAGAGCTAAGAGATGGCCAAAGAAAGATGGAAAGCCTCATGAAAAACTTGGCTAATGAGCTAGTAAATGTTAAGAAGGGAGGTTATCAGGCTAGGTAGCCATCCCAACCCTAGAATCAAATTCCAAATGATCCCTTCAAGTAGCATTTTCAAAACCAATGTACACCTAATAGGAAAAATTATAATTAGAGACCTTTCAAGCCTTATAATCCTAATCCTTTGAATGCTCCTCCTCCTCCAAGTACTGTTAGAGATATGGCCTCTACTCAAAATAAATTGGTAGTAGACTATGATTGGTGCTATCCTTGTAATAAAAAATACAATTAGGCTACATGCCCCAGTGAGATGATGAATCAAGCCTTAATGGTTCAAGGTGCTTCTAGTGCACAACCTATATCTGATGTTGATGCAGAGAGGTAGCTATAAATTTCTCCTGTAGATGCTACATTCTTGAAATGACAAGAAGAGGAACATAGTGATGTGAATAGAGATAGCACCACAAGTGGTGTCTACACTAGATCAAAGAAAAGATCCCTAGAGAGTGATGTAGGGACAAGTAAGGACATGACATCTGAGAAACTATCCTCACTCCAAGGAAAAAAAGAGAAGCAAAGAAATCCTCCAGTTGTCACTCAAGATTAGTCACATCCACAAGTACATCTTGCTATCCCTAAAATCCAAACAAAGATAGATGCTATGGTTCCATTTAATGTTGTGGAAAACATGAAAAGGATGAACATCACCATGTCTATGTGGGATTCTCTAGCTATCCTAGGATAAGTTAACTTGTTGAAAAAAGCCTTGGCAATAGATATTCCAAATCAAGCTACCGATGAGCCTAGTAGGGATGTATTCAAAAATCAGGGAGCTATTTCTCAAGCTAGCAATAAGAAGGAAAATTAGATCCAAGTTAAGGATGTAAAACCTCCACTATTTTATGTTTCATTGATTATTGGAAACAATCTGGTGCATAATTGCATGGTAGACAACGGGGCCACAAGCTTTGTTATGCCCAACAAGATACCAAACCAACCAGGTTTAAGATATGAACCCCTAGAAAAAGGCATAGTCCAACTAGGTGGTTCATGTGTCAATACATTAGGTCTCATAAAGAATAAAAGTCTAACACTTCATGCATGTCCTACTTTTTCTATTCCCTAAGATATCTTTGTGATAGAGCCTCCATATTTTGCACTTTTCTTGTCAAGAGAATTCATAGCCAAGATAGAAGGCTATTTATTTGCAGATTGGTCACATATGCTATTTAGGACTAGATATGGGACCAAAGTAACAATTAGGTTTGAGTTTTTTGCAAAAGACCACATTGAACCTTACACACCCAGTGTGATCAATGCTAATTATATTGCACTTGATCAAGAAGAAGACTTTGTTGCCCAAGACACAAATACTAGAGTTGATAGTATTACTGATGTCTTACCAGATGAGAGGGCAATAGAAAATATCTCAAAAAAGGAGACCAATGATATTACCATTGAAGATATTATAGATGTTGGTCTAGGGAATTATGTATTCCAAGAGGCTGGGTTAGTGATGCCAAATCTTGTCAAAGACACAACTGATCACCTTGAGCAACAAGATAAGGTTTTGGAGTTATACTTTGATGGTTCTAGGAGCAAGAATGGTTTAGGTGGAGGAGCAATGTTGATCTCTCCTCAGGGAGATAAATATTATACAAGCCTTCATTTTAGTTTTGTATGCACAAAAAATACACCTAAATATGAGGGTCTAATTCAAGAATTGGAATGGTCTAGAATGAGAGGTGTCAAATGCATAAAAGTATCTGGTGATAGTGAGTTGGTTGTCAACCAAGTGAGAGGGTTACACATGACCAAAAATAACAAATTAAAGCTACAAGAAAAGAGTTTGGGATCTAATTCAATATTTTTATGCTTTTAACATAGTTGCTATCCTTAGAAGATTAAATCAACATGTTGATAGATTAGTTGCTATAGGAGCACAATTTGATATAGTTGAAGATATTAGCAAAGAGGATATCGAAAAGCATATCAAAGTTGTGATCAAACCCTCTATACTTGACAATGATGTTAAGTGGCAAGTTTTTGACAATGATGAACAAATTTGATCTTTTTGCTTGAAGAGGACATGCATTCAGATTTCAATCAACATAAAGTGAAGGGACAGTATGGTGATCAGGTTATACAACTTAGTTCCAATAAGAATCCCAAGGGGTTGCTTATGCTAGAGTCTATCTTTAACACTGATGACCAAGTTAAGAAGAATAAAACCAGCTTGGTGGTTCAACAATGTCACTATGAAGATATTGAAATTACAGAGGGGAAGAATTTGAATTTTGGTAAGGCAATTCCTGCTGAGGAAAGGTAATCTTACATTTAGCTTTTCCAAGAGTTCAATGATGTTTTTTCCTAGGGATATACATACCTTAAGGGTTTTGATCCATGCCTTGCCCAACATTCTATTGAGTTAGAATCCAGTTCCAAACCCATAAGGCAGAAGCAAAGGCCGATCAATCCAAAGTTAAAACCCTTAATGTAAAAAGAGATTTTCAAACTCGTTGAGAGTGGAATAATTTATTTCCTATCAAACACACCAACTGGGTGTAAAATTTGGTTCCTATCAGAAAAAAAAGGAAGAGCTGAGATTATGTGTGGATTTTAGGGACCCCAATAGAGCGTCATTGAAGAACTATCACCCCTTGACATCCATAGAACAAATGCTTCAAATACATTTTAGGTTCTGAGATATTCTTACTTCTTGATGGATATTTTGGCTATAATCAAGTTCTAGTCAAGGAGGAAGACCAATTTAAAATTGCATTCACAAAAAAAAGGGGTACCATGGCATATAGAAGGATGCCTTTTGGCTTGTCTAATGTAGAGGAAAATTTTCAAAAGGCCATGGAAATGGATTTCAGTTATCTGATATACAAATTTGTGCTCATCTATCTAGATAATATCATAGTTTTCTCCAAGCATGTTGCAAACCACCTTGGACATCTAACGCAAATCTTCGAGAGATGCAGAGAATTTGACATATCTCTCAATCCAAAGGAGTGTGTGTTTTTTGTCCATGAGGGAAAACTAGTAGGATATGTCATATCCAAGCAAGGCATCACCATTGATCTTGAAAGGGTTGCAACCATTATAAAGCTACCTTTTCCACATCATAAAAAAAGATTGTAGAGTTGGGAGGATTAACTTTGTGAGACCTTTTATTCCAGATATTACTAACTTACTTAATCCATTGATAACAATGCTTAAGAAAAAGATTGTTTTCAACTGGTCAAAAGAAGCCAACCATAGTTTTGCAGCAATAAAAGAAGCATTATCAACTATTCCTACTTTGGTAAATCCCATTTTTTTGAAATATTTCATATTATATGCATATGGTAGTATGGATACCTTTTTGTAGTGCTGGTTCAATAGAATGATCAAGATTTAGAAAACCTATTGCTTTCTTCAGTAAGGGTCTAAAAGAATATGAAAAAAAATATAGTTTCATTGAGAAACATGTGCTTACTATGGTAAAAAGACTAAAAAAGTTTAGACACTTAGTATTTGACAATAACATCCATCTTATGGTAGCTCACCATTGTGTGAAAGAATTCTTGTTGAGAAAGGATCTAAATGAAAATAGAGCTGGTTGGATAACTTGAGTCATGAAATATGATGTAGAGATTCAGGTGATCAAGCTTGTGAGAGGGAAAGGTTTATGTGAACAACTAGTGAATGAGAAGACTCAAACCACATATGATATAGTAGAAACTATCATAGCTAATCAAGATATTCCCCAACAAGATCAATAAGAAAGATATGGTTCATTTTTAAAAATTGGAGAATATCCTCCGTTACTTGATAGAGCCAAGCGAAGGTATTTCAGATTGCAGTCTATACCTTACATATTGATGAATGGTATTTTTTTCAAGAAAGATATGAATGGAGTACTCCTCAGGTGTATTGAAAATGACCATACCAATAAATTCTTGGAGCAATTCTATGATGCAAGAGGTCACTTTTCCCCAAAGAAAATAACTTATAAGATTATGACGATTGGATATTATTGTCCAAACCTATTTAAGGATGGTCATGCCCTAGCAAGAAAATGAAAGTAGTGTGCATTATTTTCTAGAAAAGAAAAGCTAGCTACCTTACACCTCTGCATCCTATTCTAATTGACTAGGCATTCATGAAGCAGGGTATTGATTTTGTGGGCCCTATAAATCCAAATTCCATTTTTGGCCACAAATAGATCTTGAGTACACATATTATTTCACACATTGGATAGAAGAAATAGCTCTGAAGGAGGCCAATGAAACTTTTGTTTTGAGTTTCTATGATGATTTGATTTGTAGATTTGGAGTTCCTGACTCCCTTATGTTTGATAATGCCTTGGCATTTGTGGGAGCAATAATAATCGAGTGGGCCTTACAAAAGGGAGTATGTCTCAATAATTCATCAAACTATTACCCTCAAGGCAATGGTCTAGCTGAGAGTATGAATAAGAACTTGCTAAGGATTTTGAAAAGGACTTTAGCAGACAACAAATGTGATTGGCAGTCCAAGTTGAAATCAGCCTTATGGCTTGGTAGAATCACTCCCAAATGAATTATTGAAAATTTTCTTTATGTTCTAGTATACGACAAACAAGCCAATCTACCCAATTCTGTAGAATTTCTCTCATTAGAGGTAGCTGATAATCAAATTCTTTTTGAATAAGCTAATCCATTGAAGCTAAGGTATATTAAGTTACTAGAGCTTGAAGAAGAGAGGAATAAATCATTGCAGATGATGGAATACCAACAAATTAAGACCAAGAAGGTGTTCGAAAAAAATTCCAAGCTTAGAGTTTTTAAAGAAGGAGATTTGGTTCTATGTTGGGATGTTTTAAAAAGTAGACTGAGCCACCATAACAAGTTTGATCACATGTGGGTTGGTTTGTTCTTGATTTCAACGTGTAAAGAACATAATGCCTACCAACTATCGACTATTTAAGGAGATGTTTTGCAAATCCCTGTCAATGGGATTCTCCTCAAGTTTTTCTTTGAGGTATGATCTTCAGGTTCCTTCTTGTATATAAATTTTCCTACTTTTGTTTTCCTTAAGTGCTATTCAAGCACATTTGTGTCTAGTTCCAATTTTTCCTGCTCACAATAAAGTTCCAGAGTTCCAAAGAGGCTAACAAGAAAAGTATGTTGCATATCTGCTAGTGTAAGAGAATCCTCATTCTCAGCCATTTTTATAGCCTTTCATGACCCAAATGCATATATCTAAGCATGAGAAACTATTTGTAAATTCCATTAGCATATATGATTTGATTCTATACCCAATAGATCACCCAAGGCCATTGGTTTGATGTTTAGCAAGTAGCCATTTAGTAGAAGTCACCAAAAGTGTTACCATTTTTATCACTATGCAAAAAGGGTAGAGGTGTTGACCAATCTTTTCCATCTAAGGTGGTTGTCATAGTTCACATCCTTTTATTTGATTCATTAAATTCCATACAAATTAGAAGGGTACGTAAAAAACCATGCATATACTTTTATCCCTAAGTCTTTGGTCATGCTACCTTGTTATATATTTTGCCTCTAACCTGTCTTAAGTTGTGACTAAGTGATCAAAGTATTGTGGTCATTGAAGCTTCACAAGGATGAAGAATATAGTTACATTTTAAGTGGTGACGGTGTGATATCATAGCTAGTCAAGTGGCTAAGTCCCATATTACCCAGTCGTAGATAGTTAATGATAACTTAGAGTTAATGCACCGATGTAGCAAAAGCCTTATCTGCATAGTCACAAAGGGTTAGAGATAACCACAGGTTTATGTCATGAGGATGCATTCGCCTTGTTACTTGATTGCATGAGTAAAAGGTTAGATTAAGTTTTAAGTCACGACAATGTGCTAAGGAAGAAATCTATCAATGAAACAACTGGTCACATGATCATAAGATTAAATGCTAAGGTCAAAATATAAGTTGCAAAGAAATCATTCCTATCTGATCACAAGGTCTCCCAGAGTTAATAAAGACTCATGGTTTAGGCTGCGTATGTGTGTAAGACTAATCATGAGTTAAGCTTGCAAAGTGGTGGAGAGGTGACATGTAGCATTGTGGGCCCTATTTTGACCTTTGAGAGAGGATCATTCATCTTCCCAGTCATTTAATCAAAGATAGATTAGTGGTCATTGTCATATTGATAACCAAAGAAGGAAGAAGGTTACCCAAGGAGACACAATGAGAGGTTGACATGTGTACTAGTGGACCCATTTTTAAATATCAATTCATATGCCCTTGCCTCAAGATCACAATCAGTTAATTGTAACTTCAGGCTAAAGTTCCAATGTGGTGATGCCTTTATCACTTGGTTACAAGTGTTAATGGTTGAGTTGAGATATAAGTTGTGAACCTACGATCTCATACCATTTTAGTTAGCAGTCAACTTTCAAGATTAGTGCAGTGTCATAGCTAGAATCCAACAGTCATAGAATATGTTGTGAGGTTACAACGTTATCAATGCTTCCACTGGTCACATGGTCATGGTTAAGAATGATTTTAAGGTTTTAATTGTGGCAATAGAGTGACTAAGTTGTGATTGCAAGACAAGAGGTCAGGGATGAAAGTTTGGAGTTGACTCTTCAACTATTATATCTATGATCTCACTGGATAATTAGTTAAGAATTTAACCAAAAGTGTTGAGAAATGATAGGTCCAAGTTGTAGAGTTGAAACAAGAAAATAAAGATTTGATCCTAGATAGAGTAGAGCCAAGAGATGAAAAGGAAGGATCAATATTTTGAATGGCCCCAGAGAAGAAATGGATGTGGTCAGAGTAGTTGAAGAGGTCGTGACTCTATTAGCTGATGCAGTTGAGGAATTTCATGATGAAATGCAAAGGAAACATATTCAGTTAAAGGACTTGGTGTAGGGGCCCTAGGTTTTGAATAAGGTGGTCAAACACCAACAAGGAGAATATGAAGGTCAATAAGTGTCTAAGTTGACACAAATTATTTTAGGCATTCTTATTGTGCATTTAGACAACTTGATTACATGTTATGCTAAAGATATAAGCAAAGTCAAAGGGTTGTCAATGATTGGTCAAACATGGGGAGTTGACCAAAAATAATCAATTTTAAGTTTCATAAATTTTTTTCATGTTTGTGTATAATTGGGTAGCCATGGTGAAGTTTTTATGTTAAGATTTTGAGAAAAATGTAAAAATTGCAAAAAAGGTTGTCATGCAACTTTTTTTGAAAATTTTTGCATGATCAATAGTCAGAGATTTGTTTGATTTAGTAATGGTTAGGTGAATTTGTAGGGACAAGGTAAGGGATATATAATTTTTTTTAATCTTCCATCTTGAGTAGTTAGAGATGCCATGGACGAATTTGGAATGAATCAATATACATCTTTGGAGGGAAAATTTGTATATAGTCAACAACTTCATTTCTAAGCTTGGATACATTGTGACACTAAGTGATTATTTTTATTTTAATAAAGTTATATCTTTTTTATGTGATGAAGAATACAATGTGTTTGTTCCTGAATTTTGATTTTTTAATACCCTGCTATTTACCCTAGTTTGAAATGAGCATTTTGATGAAAATAACATATTTCTCTTAAGTTCCTTGCTAGAAACTTTTGGTAGTTGGTAAATAGGAAGGTTTTAATACATGAAAAATGTTCATGGAGGATTCATGGTTGCATTGCACCTGTTTGTGGCTCACCAACAGTATTTGGGCCTGCCAGTATCACTGTTTAACATGTTGATACATAGAGATTACAACACAACAAGTAGATAAAGAGCCTTGGAGGGATGAGATTTAGTGGAAAATTTGAAAGCATAATGCCAATGGTGACTAGAGAGGAAAATCCATTTTGGGTTTTGTGGGTGTGAGCCTATAAGGCTGAACAACAATTTCAAGCCTAAAAGCCTAGAAACTAGGGCTCGATAGGAAAAGACTTTAAACTTGAGATCCTAACTTCATATTTGGGATTTAGATATGGATTTTATTATGTTAAGATATTCTATAATTTTTTCGGTTTTTGTGTGGAAATTTTTGGAGTTTAGCATAATTTTGGGTAAGACAGGGATACTTGGATTGAGCCTAATTTAAGCCTCCTAGAGTAACTTTTGATTTTGGTGTATTGAGAAGCCCTAGACCAATTAGTTGGCTAAGAAACTTTATAGAATGATGTGTTAGACTGTATGAAAGCTTAAGATCTTGGAGGATGTAGGTGAAGTGAGGTGTGAGGGTGGTTTTTTCTTTGAGGAAGACTCTAGAATACTTGGAAGATAGGGTGAGTTGAGAGTGTAAAGTTGGTAAGGGGATAAAAGACCATTTCACATCTACCCTAGTCTTGAGTAGATTTTAGGAAATAATAGTAAGATATGCTTGGGATTGTGTACCTATCTTACTCGCATTAGGACTCCTGCAGCAAGTACCACCCTACCATTTTTCATGACCATCTTCCTGGTTTTACCTGAATACAAAGATGTAAAATATGAATGTAAGATGTAATATTATAAAAATAATATTATTCCAATAGTTTTTTGACATGTTCCCCTCGTATCTAAGGCTTATTTCAATCCTTCTCTTTATAATGATTCCCAAGATGTGGATTAGGGGTAGGCTAGTTGATCCTTAGAGTTTTAGATGCAAAATTGATGTTGTCGTGATCTCTTTTGAGTCCTTCATAGATTTTTTTGCATTTTCTTGTCTATAGTCAGTTTGGAGGAATGTTGTGGAATTACCTTTGAAATCTAAATAGAGGAATAGCTTAGAAGTCCTTATTGTGTTGTTGTTTCTCAAATTACCAATATGATATCACTTTTGTGATTTATTTTGAATCCTTGAGTCAATGTCTTGATTTTATTTGCAAGTAAGGTTTTGGATGTGTTCATACAGGTTATAAGTCATGAATATGTACTTTTTTTCACATAGCTAACTATGAATGTTATCATTCCCTTTAGTATCTTTCCTAAAGTGCTTTCCTTCTTATAAAATACTTATGTATGAGTTTCCAGTGATCAATATTATGCTTATTTTAACTACTCAGAAGTGTTTCATTGTGTCAGTCTAGAAATATCCTCATATTAATGTTTGGTGTATCATCAGAGTTTACCTTCCAACATTTACTTTCAAGGAATCCTTCCATCTCTTTCCCCCTCAAGTTTAATTTTAGTTTAAAGAAATAAATATGTGGACATCATAAGGAACCGGCTTGTGATCCAGAGATTCTCTCCTAACCTTGGGACACCCACTACCCAGGAGTGTTTCCATGTTACTCGAAGTGATTGAATCCTAGAATTGTAGTTTTTACTCAAGGCACAACTTCTAGAGATAACATTAACTATACTTGAGCTTTGTTGTCCTTGACTTGGCCTTGAAGCTTTAGATGGTTGCTCACTTTGATCATCTATTGGTAAATCTTTGGATCTTCTAAATGCCTCATCCTACATGAACTTGACATCACATCTAACAATAATTCTTTTGGTCTTGGGGATAAAAATCCCATATGCCTTTGAGGTTTTATTTTACCCAACAAGGCACCCTCTCTTTGTAGTCTGATCTAACTTCATACATGTATCATTTGGAAAATGAAAATATGCCAAACTCCCAAATATCCTAAAGTGACCAACATCTAACTTCTTCCCTGTGAAAGCTTCCTCTAGTGCCATCTTCCCTAGCACCTTGTGTGGAACCCTATTTTGAATGTAAACTGCTATACTACATGCATAAGCAACGGGGCAGGTCTTGGTCATGTAGCATATCCCTTGCTACCTCCAATATAGAATGGTTCTTCATCTGATAAACTCCATTCTATTATGGATTGTAATGAACCACCCACTCTCTCTTGATTCCTTCCTTGGTATAGAACTCATGGAAGATGTTTACTTTGGACTCACCTCCATTGTTTGACCAAAGAACCTTTATCTTCCTTCTTTGCCAAGTTCTCGACATGAGCTTTGAACTCGGTCGTCAAGAAGTATAACTAGGTCTTCCTAAAAAAATCATCAATAAAAGTAACATAGTACTCATATCCTCTAAGAGATTTCATTGGCATTGGTCCACAAACATCTGAATGTAATAGATCAAGAACACTATTAGATTTTGTGTCACTCCTTGGAAAAGATGCTTTCACAAAATTCCCCAACACATATACCTTACATACATCATCATGCTATGTGATCATCTCTGGGATACCCATTACTATCTCATAAAGCAATTTAAGTGCTATAGCTCTCCAAGAGCTCTAGGATTACTATTGCTCATGAGTGCCTTAGGAGTATCAAAGTGCAACCTATAAAGGTGACCACTCCTAACTCCAATAGTTATGGGTGACTTCCAATCCTTATGCTTGATCAACACGTGTACCTCTAAAGAGCACATCATACCCCTTATCCCAAAGAATAGATACACAAATCAAATTCATACCTAAGCCTGGCACATACAACACATCATGTAGTGGAATTATCTTTCCATTCTCCCTCTGAAACTATACAATTCCTTTCCTAACTAAGTTGAGTTTGGACAAGTTTCCTATAGAAATCCATATATTGATGTTCTCCTCCTTATAGCTAGAGAAATACTCTCTAACTCCTATTATATGAAATGATGCCCCCTATCTATATAAAAAATACACTTTCAAGTTGAGGTTACCATACAAGCTATGAGTGCAAACTCATCTTGCATTCTACTAGAGAGTTCTTCTACACTTACTAAAGTTGCCACCTGCATAGTGACTATACTGATGACAACCAAAACACTTGACCTTAGAAAGGTCCTTTTTAACTTCTTTTGACTTTGTGAATTCAATGATTTACTAGACCCCTTCTTTTCTTTCCATTTTCCTACTAGGGCAACATTTCCTTGTTCCACCTCACTTTTTTGACTCTTGTTGGCCCCACTAACAAGACTTAGTCTAAACTCTTCCTGAGTGAAATGACTACATAGTTGATCCCAACTCGATAAGGTGTCTCATGTATTGAAAAATTGAACAGAGATACTCCACTACTTAGTAAACCCATTTAGGGCTATTCTCACTAGCTCGTCATCACTAGGGCTATCTCCAATAGATGCTAACTCATCCTTGCAAAGTTTGAGCCTGGTGAGGTAACTTGTGACATATTCTCCATGGTTCATCCAAGTATTCTTCAACTTCTCTTTGAGTATCATCTTCCTATTAGTGGTAGCATTTTGGTATAGATTCAAAATGGCATCCACATCTTCTTCATTGTGTCTAGCTCTACAATATGTGGAACAATATAATCCTTGACACCATCAAGGATTATCTTGCTTGCCTTGTCATCATCCTTCTTGTATGCTACAAGATGTGTTGTATATTTATGTATAACTACAACAATGGTAACATAATCCTTGTTACCATTCTCTTCCAACAAAAAAAAGTTTGGGCTTCCAGACACCAAAATTTTAGGCACCATCGAATCTGTCTTGATCACTCAAACCAGTTGAAGCCATCTCAAGGGATTAAAGCAATAATAAATCTAAAGAGATCAACCTAGGTTTTATAAACCCTCAATTTATTTCCTAAGGAAATTTGTTTTACACTCAACACTACTTTGATACCATGTAAAAATTACTATTGTAGTCACTAATTATTAATCTCCTACCATAAATGATTATTTAACTGCCAAAAAATAATATAAAAAATAACACAAATACAACTTCACCAATAAAATATGGAAAGAAATAATAAACACAATGACACAATATTTTCAAACAAATCGTCCTTGGAAAAATCTCTAAGGAAAAACTAGTTCTACAGATGAGGAATCATATTAACTTTAGTAAATCAAGAGATACAAATTCCTTGCCTCTTACTAGTAGAACTCTGACAAACCCCCAATTTTTATTGCTAATAATCCCCACTACTATCCCTAATCCAACCACTATGCCCTTGCTAATAGTGCAAGACTATTTTCTATCACTACACATTCATTTTCTAACATCGCAAATGCTTCTCTAACTTGTGTTCTCCAAATGAAATCTTGACCCCCTTTTATACTACTGCAGTTGGAAAACCAATACCTGAGATTGATTCTCAATCAATGACTGAGATAAAAAATCAACTTAACAACCCTAACCAAGTTGGTTTCTAGTTGCTTCTAAAAGGAGTCAATTATTTTCCAATAATTGTCCCTATTCTAACTAATTAAAATATTATTTGTAAAATAATTACAAATGGAAAAACAATTATCCAAAGCTACCAAAACTACTACTCATTATGGTCAATAATCTTCCCTCACCTAGCATGATGCATGTGCTAGAAACAGTCTCAAGGATATGCTCCTAAACACTTTTTCCAAGTCTCTTTCTCCCATACACTAGTCTTAGAGAACTCACTATTTTCTTTCCAAATTCCTCAAACAAATCTACCTCTCCACTTTCTTCAAGTTTTTACTCAAACTCATCATCTTTCTCATGTGAATGTGAATATACCCTTTGAGTTACCAATTTCTTGAGATCCCATGATTTTCTCCTTGATCTCTTTCATCTTCAAAAGACAAAATCAGTGGATTATGATTATGTACCCCATCATTTCCAAGGGGCCCATGTTATTGGGCCTCTTTAACCTCCTCTTGGGCCTTTCCTTTTGACCTTCACCAGTATTCTATCTTGACTTCTTGTTTTTAAATTGCATCCCTTTCAACTCGAAGGAAAAATCCACAAAAATTTCAACTTGGGTCTCTAATGAAACATTCTTTGAACCTTCTTTGTTCTTAAAACTAGAAACCATATCTACCTTTGGTGTGGGAAAATAAGTTGAAACCTATCTCACTAGACCATCTATTCTTCTGAATATATGTCATAACTACATTAATTTAAAGGAATAAGTAAGCCCAATGCCCTCCTTTATTCAAGTGAATCCTCCTCTTTTTTTCAACCATCTCACTAACATATACAAGGTTTCTTTTTAACTTTCATACACATAAAATATCTTTCTAAATTGTCAAGAAATTTCTTGATGACGTAATCAAATTCATCTCTTCCACTTGTAATGCTTCTATAATGTCTAAATCCCAATCGTCATGCTCTAACATATTCTACTATTACATATTCTTCCTTCATTTGTTGCATTCAATAAAAATAAAACAAGAAAATGTAAAAAGGTTAATATAGTTTTCTAGTATGCTGAGATATAGAGAAAGAGCTGCTAAAGGTTGTAAATGAGATTTGAAGTAATAAATATATAATTCATTTCTTGAAGAGGGGATGTAATCCAATTCTCTAGACAAATCACTATATAATTTTCTGTGTCTATTTTTATTGTGCTGATTTTGCATAGTTTTAGATTTTATTTTTACTTCTATATTTTAATTTAGCTCAACAATTGGTAACTGAGATGATTAACATCATTTTATTTTCTAGAAAGCAGTGAAGATTTGTAGGTGCCATGGAAGAGATATATAAGTGGAAAATTGATTATTTTTTTGGGCAAAACTTTGAGCCATGGAAAGTGCAGATAGAGTCTTTTCTCATCAAGCAAGATTTGCAACTTTTATTGCTTGGTAAAACAAAGGGCCAAGAAAAGCTGACAAATGATAAATGGGAGAAAATGAATTTGAAAGCAAGGGAATTTTTTTTCTTAGCTCTCTTAAGTAACATGTTGTATAACATTTCAAGTGAGAAGACAATAAGAGAGCTGGTTGAGAAATTATCTTCATTACGTGAGATATCTTTAGCTTCAAATATATTTTTTATAATGAAGAATCTATACAATTTGAAAATAAAAGGAGTGACTTCAAATCATTTGATTGAATTCGAATCATTTGATTGAATTCAATACATTAGTTAGTCAACTTATTTCAGTCAGTATACCTTAAGATGATGAAATAATAACCATTTTATTATTATGTTCACTACTGAATAGCTGGGAAGGTGTAGTAATGGCTTTGAGCACTTAGTTGCAGTTAAGTCTAAGATGAAATTTGATGAAGTTGAAACTACACTACTTAGTGAAGAGATGCAAACGAAGCATCAATAAACCCTCTTCTGGTGATTCTCTTACAATTGCGAGCACAATCTATAGAGGTAGAAGTCATGAAAGAAGTAAGCATAACAACAATGGAAGAGGAAGATTGAATCATCATTCAAGATCTAGAGCAAGTAATAGCACATGATGGTTTTGTGGTAAACCAAGGAACATAAAGAAGCAATGTTGGAATTACAAGAAGGTGCAAAACAAAGTAATAAATGATGTTGTCAATACTAAAACTATTAAAAGTGATGGAGTTTTGGTGCTTGTAGTCAATGACATGAATGTGATTTTGTGGGTTCTGGATTCAAGTGTATCTTTCCATGCTACTAGTACCATGTCAGAGTGCATTTCAAAAATTACCAGGAAGGTATGTATGGTAATATTTTTCTTGGGGATAACAAAGAATGTGATATTGTCCACAAAGGGGATATTTTATTGTCACTAAAAAATGGTATCAATGGCTTTTAAAAGATATTATGTATGTTCCTACACTCAAGTGTAATATGATTTCTCTAAGTCAGTTGTATAGATGGCTATAATGTTAATTTTGGTCTTGATTCTTAGAAAGTGTCAAAAGGTTAGTTAGTTTTGGCTAAAGGAATTAAATTAGGAACTCTTAATATTTTAGAGCGTAATAGTGAAGTGGGAGAAACCATGGCCATTGCAGATAGTAATGCTAAAATTTGGCATATGAGAGTTAGTCATATGAGTAAAAGGGTCTTGAAGTGATGCTATAAAGAGGCCAACTTCTAGGTCTTAAATTGCTCAATTTGGAGCTATGCAAACATTGTCTTTATGGGAAACAAAATCAAACCAACTTTGTAATAATGGGTCATGAGAAGAAATATTCTCCATTAGAGCTCTTGTATTTTGATTTTTTTTTCCTATAGAGGCAACTTCAATAGGTGGTGAAAATTATTTTGAAACTTTTTTTGATGATTACACATAAATTTTAGGTTTACATGTTGAATAAGAAATCAAAAGTTTTTTCAAAATTTAAATTTTTAAAATGCCTATTGACATACAATGGTGGTGAGTTTTTCTCTTTGAGATTTGATAGCTTTTGTGCAGATCACATTATTTGGCAGATTAAAACAATCCCTTATACACCTCAAGAAAATGGTGTAGCTGAGAGGTTGAATATAACTATTTTTGAGAGAGCTTGGTGTATGTTACCTAATGCTTGATTAGAAAAAGAATTTTGGGAAGAGGCATGCAATACAACTATTTATTTAATTAATTAAGCTTCTTCATCTCATCTTGATTTTGATATTTTGGAAGTGAGGTGGACTGGTAAAAGGATTTCATTTTCTCATTTACAAGTGTTTGGCTATGATGCCTATGTTCATATTCCTAAGAAGCAACAAACAAAATTGGATTTTAAATCCAAAAGATGCATGTTTTTGGGGTGTGGTGAGGACCAATTTGGATTTCATTTATGGGATCTGATTGCTCATAAACTCATCCATAGTTGGGATATAGTCTTCAATGAGAAATCATTCTTAGGTTTGCATGCTTTTCTCTTGATTATATTCAATTTGATTTATTTGATAATGGAAGACACATGCTCAAGACACATTAGGTTATATTTAATTTCGTCACCATTTTTATAACCACACCCCATGGTGAATACTCCATCCCTACACAATATACAACTTGTGTTATCCCAACCTCGTCTCTTTTTCAAATTCCTCCAAATTTGATTACCCCACATACTATTCATGTTGAATACACTATTACCATTTTTTATCAATATGAAAAAATGGGTATAGTGTTGACCAATCTTTAGCTTTAAGGTGGTGGCCATATATATTTGCATTATTAAATACCATGCAATAAGAGGGATACATAAAATGTTGACCATATTGACCATTTATATCCCTAAGTTTTTAACCTTTAATCCACATGTCTCATGTTGCAATTAAACCTTATTATAGCCTATTTTGTGGCTCTTGCATTGATTTTCAAAGGAAGGAAATCATGCCTTTTTGGACCATTAGATCTTACACAAATCAATGGTGGACACTTTTCTACTTTCTCAAAATGCTTGATGTTTAGACAATGTGGGCAAGTGCCTTGCCACCATGTGGATAGGTGGGTCTAGTTCCCATTGTGGGCCACAAAAATATGAGCTTGTCAGAGTAGCTCAGAGACATGTCATGTTGCATTGGCATATAGAGGGAATTTTAGTGGGCAACATTGATGACTAGGCCAAGTGATAATATAAATCTTGCATGACTGTCAATTTTGCAATGATCAATGGCTATCGCTTCCCCATTTTTTGAAGTTACAAGGGTTTTGGTGAGTGTGGGGAAGTGACTTTGCATCACATGGATTTGTGGATCCATCTTTTTTCAGTGGACCACTAAGATGGATAGGTTGATGTGTTAGGGTCAGGTTGGCATACAAATGCATTCCCATTGGCTAGAGATTTTAAGGGGCACAAAGAAGATTCAATGATATTTTCTGCTATAATCTTTGGCAGATCTACGATTATCATTTTGTCACTAACAAAAACTACAAGATCTTTGTCTATAGTGATAAAGTAAGGAGGTAACGCATGTCCTAGTGGACCTAGTTGACAAGTCAATAGAGGTAAGCAAATCAATGGCCAACATGTGGTACATTTTATAAAAGAAGCAAAGGGTTAAAGGAAAATGGTAGGGCCATGTTTCGAATGAGTTTCATAAGGTCATCGATAAAGGAAAGTATGATTCATTTGATGTCTCCTAGCCAAAAAGGAATGGGTTATGATCTTTCAATAGTCATAAGGTTGTAAAGCCAAGGAAAAAGGCCTGAGATGCTATGCTTCATAATGGGGTCGTATCATCATAAGATTATGCTAGTCATAATATTGGATGGAGAAGGAAGTGAAGTTGAGATGTCACAATAAAGATTTTAGGTTCTAATTTTGATACATGGTATGTCATGAGACTGTGAAGGAAAACACAGAGACCTACAACCATACAAGGATAAGGAAATCATAAGATCGTAAAGGGCAAGAGATGTGAGCGTAATATGTCAGGTCTTGATCTTACAACAAGAGGTAGTCATGACTTCATTAAGAGTCTTGTGAAGGCTTCCAAAGCTATGATAGAATAGTTGATCGAATGATCGTAAAGCCAAAACTAAAGGGGTCTGATAGCATGGTAGAGGATGATAATAGGATTGTAAGTTTTAAAGTGATAAGACAAGGTGGGCCCGAGAGAATAAGAAAAGGAAAATGTGCACATGCTAATTCTAAAGCTTTGATGCTATGATAAGAAAAATGTCGAGAGGTCTCAAGGGCCAGTAATGCAGGTTGCAATCTTAAGATTGCTATTTGTTGTGGGATCATGAAGGTCAAATGTCAAAACTCTGATGCTATGCAAGATAGAAAGGTAACAACCATCATTTGATCATAAGGTGCTAGGTTAATGGAAAATGGATGTGATGTTACAATAATCTATGTCATGAATTATGAGGGTTAAAGTAGTGATTCCCAAAGCTATGCCAATGTTTAGCTAGCCACAATCATAAGATCATAGAGCAAATGAAGATGAGTTAAGATCCTATGCCAAATGAGTTTGAATAGTGATTGTAGGATCATAGGAGGCTAAAAAAAAAGCATGTTTTGATGCTATGATATAGGGTTTATCATATGGTTGTAGAGCTATTTTCATGGGCTTGTGACACTGTAATATAAAGAACATTTCTGATGATCACAGGATCATGAAGTTGGGGTCATCATGGTAAGATATTACAAAGGGTTTTCCTCCCTAGTATGTCATAAGGTCGTAGTATCGAGAGATTAGGAGTCAAAGTTTAAAGTTGACTTTTCAACTATTATTTATATGACCTTGTTGGATAGTCATTTGTGAAATTGACAAAAGGTGGTAGAGAACGATAGTTTTAAGTTGTAGAACTGGAATAGAGAAGTGAAGATCTAATCTTGGATAAAGTAGAGCCGAGAGATTGAAAGGAAGAATCAATTTTGAATGGCCCAAGAGAAGAAATGGACATGGTAGGAGTAGTTAGGGATGCCAAGGACCTACCAGCTGATATAGTTAGAAGAATTCCATGATTAAAGGTAGAGGCAAACAAAATCAGTAAAAGGAACTCCTGTAACAAGCACCATCTGACATTTAATGATTATTTTCCTGGTTTTAGCCAAAATGTAGAGAATGTAGAATGTAAACGTGAATGCAATTTTCTAAAATATCTCTGTATTCTTCCAATAATTTTTTGACATTTACCCCTCCCATCCAAAGCTTGTTGTAATCCTTCTCTTTATAAGGATTTCCAAGATTTAGAAAGAGGGGGCTTGGCATTTTTGGAAATTTTTATGCAAAATAAGTGCTGTCAAGATTTCTAAAGAGTCCTTCATGCTTTTCTAGCAAATTACTTTGCTTTATAGTCAGTCCTAGATGGATGTTGTGGAACTACCTTTGAAATCTAAATAAAGGAATAGTTCAAGAGCCCTTCTTGTGTATGTTTGTTGCTTAAGCTATTTATTTGATAGAACTTCTTGCATTTTACTTTGACTATCTGGGTTTTTGTCTCAATTTTAGCTACAAGTGAAGTTCTGGAATGTACTTATAGGTTGCAAGTCGAGATGTTGTGCTTTCTTTCAAGTTTTGTAGAATTCTGAATGTTATCATTCCCTTTAGCATCTTGTAGAAAGTGGATCCTTCTTGTGAAATACTTATATATGAGTTTCTTGAGATCAGGTTATGCTCATATTAGCTATTAAGAAGTGTTTCATTGTATTAGGCCAATGACATTTTCATCACAATATTTGGTGTATCAACTCATTTACTTTCAATATTTACTTTCAAGTAATCCTCCTATACCTTTCCCTCTCTAGTTTAATTTTTGTCTAAAGAAGTAAATTAGTGAAACATCATAAGGAAATAACATTTGACCTGAAGATTCACTCCTAACCTTAGTACTTCCCACTACCTAGGAGTGTTTCCATGTTACTCAAAGTTCATTGAGTTAGAATCTAGTTTAGGTGCAACTTCTAGATATAACAATTCTGGCATGCCTGTTGGGACCAAAAAAGAGTTTCTAATCTTTTCTTCACATTTTCTTGCTATTATTGATGTGTATAATAGTTGATCAGCCTATCTAGAGGTAAAGAATATACACATTTTGCAACTCTATCTTTGAAAAGATGAGTGCATATGATTTATTAGAAGAGTATAGACAAGAAGTAATTTTGCAAGTTTTAGGTATAGAGAGATTTCACCACCTAGAAGGAAAGGTAGAATAGCTAAAAGAATCCAAGATACCCTCATTCATATGAGAAGTGCCAAATCTACTCCTCCACCAACAACTCCTATCATTGTTGCAAAACAAGTCATTGCTCCAACAAGAAGAGTTTATCAAGTACTAGTGACAAGATAATTTTCTTTCATTCATTTCAATCAAGGGAGTCCATTACTCTCTGCTTAACATCATGATATCCATTTAGCTACTTTGAAGAGTTTAACAGACTTCACTAGAGAAGGCCAGATGACAACATTTGAGCATATCAGAGATGTTGCTACATTATGCAATGTGCATCATGTCACCAAGGAAAAATTTTCTATGAAGCTCCTTGCAGCTTCATTCAAAGGAAATTCTCTACAATGGTTTTGAAGCCTTTCTATGGGCTCAATCAATTCTTGGGATGCATTGGTAGATGTCTTGACAAGGACTTTTGAAGATAAGTAAGATTTTCTATCCATTGTTGAGTAACTCACAACCATCAAATGGGCTCCTCATGAGAAGATGATGGACTTTAACTATAGGTTTCAAAGAACATGGAGCAGAATACCAGTTTAGGTAAGGCCTTCAGAAGAGCATGCTTTTTTGTACTATTTAAAAAGCCTAAATAGTGATATCTCTATTATGATCCAATATATGGGGGATTATTCATTACCACAAGGTTATGAAATTTCTATAGGAGCCAATAATAGTCTTATTCAAGCAAGTAAAATTGCTCTTAGGTCTCCAATGCCTATATATCTAGATATCCAACCTGACACACCTCTAGCTATGCCACCTTTTAGCACATTACCAGCCATCCCAAGTCAAGAAATAGTAGTTGTAGGCCCTTCATCAAAACTATAAGAGCTAAGAGGTGGCCAAAAAAGGATGGAAAGCCTCATGCAAAACCTTACCAATGAGCTAGTAAATATTAAGAAGGGAGGATACCAAGCTAGGCAACCATCCCAACCTCAAAATCAAACTTCAAACCAACCTGCTCAACATCAGTTCCAAGGTCAATACGAACCTAATAGGAAAAACTATAATCAAAGGCCTTTTAGGCCTTATAATCCAAATCCTTTGAATACTAATCCTCCTCCAAATAATACCAAATATATGGTCCCTGCTCAAAATAACTTAGCAACAAAATATGAGTGGTGTTACCCTTGTAATCAATGACATAGTTAGGCTACATGCTCCAATGGAGTGATGAATCAAGACTTAATGGTTCAAGGTGCTTCTAGTTCACAACCTACATCTAATATTGATGTTGAGAGACAACTAGAGGTTCCTCCTGTGGATGCTACATTCATGAACTAGCAAGTGGAAGAACATTGCGGTGTGAATAGAGATAATATCACAAGTGATGTTTGCATTAAAGTAAAGAAAAGAGCTCTAGGAAATGATGTAGGGACAATTAAAGATGTACCAATTGAAAGGCCATCCCCATTTCAAAAAAAGAAAGAACAACAAAGAAGTAATCCCATTGCCACTCAATAACATCCACAATAGCCAGTACACCTTGGTGTTTCTAAAATACAAGAAAAGGTAAATGCTACTGTGCCATTTAATATTGTTGAGAACATGAAAGGATGAGTATCACCATGTCTGTGTGGGATTCTCTAGCTATTGTGGGATTCTCTAGCTATTCTAGGACAAGTTGACTTGTTGAAAGAAGCCTTGGTGGTAGGTATTCAAATCAAGTTGCTGATGAGTCTAGCAAGTTTGTGTTTACAAATCAAGAAGCTACTACCCAAGATGATAATGAGAAAAGAAATCAAATCCAAGGTAAGGATGTTAAGCCTCCACCATTTTATGTTTCATTGATTATAGTAAAAAACTTGGTGCATAATTGTATGGTGGATAGTGGGGGTATAATCTCTTTCCCACCCAAGAAAATAGTAGACTAGCTAGGTTTAAAATATGAACCCTTGGAAAAGGGTGTGGTCCAATTAGATGGTTCATGTGTTAACACCCTAGGTATTATAAATAATGCAAGCCTAACACTCCATGCATGTCCTACCTTTTCTATTCCCCAAGATATCTTTGTGATAGATTTGCCCCCATATTTTTCCCTTTGCTTGACAAGAGAATTCATAGCCAAGATAGGAGTCTATCTATCAACATATTGGTCTCATATGCTATTTAGGAATAGATATGGAACCAAAGTAACAATTAGGCCTGAGTTGCTTGCAAAAAACCACATTGAACCTTACACACCTAGTCTGACCAATGCTAATTGTATTACACTTGGTCAAGAAGAAGACCTGGTCAAACATGATACAAATATTCAAGTTGATAGTATCCTCAATGTCTTACTAGATGAGTGGGAAACATAAAACTCCCCAAGAAATGAAACCAATGACATTAGGATTGAATATATTATAGATGTTGGTCTAGGGAGTTATGTCTTCCAAGAAGCTAGACTAGTAATGCAAAACCTTGTAAAAAAACACAACTGATCATCTTGAGTAGCAAAATTAGGTTTGTGAGTTATACTTTTATGGCTCTAAGAGAAAGAATGGTTTAGGTGGAGGAGAAATGTTGATCTCTCCTCAGGGAGGTAAATATTATACAACTTTTGATTTTAGTTTTGCATGCACCAACACTACAACTGAATATGAAGGACTGATTCAAGGATTTGAATGGGCTAGAATGAGGGGTATCAAATGCATAAAAGTATCTAGTGATAGTGAGTTGGTTGTCAACTAGGTGAGAGGTTTGCACATGATTAAGAATGACAAATTGAAAGGCTATAAGAAAAGAATGTGGGATATAATTGAAGATTTTGATGCTTTCAATATAGTTGCTATTCCTAGAAGATTGAATCAACATGCTGATAGATTATCCATAGTAGGAACACAATTTGCTATTTTTGAAAACATTAGCAAAGAAGAGGTACAAAGAAATATCAAGGTTATGGTTAGACCTTCCATACTTGATAGTGATGTCAATTGGAAAGTTTTTAATAGTGACAAACAAATTCTAATTTTTTTGCTTGAAGAAGACATAAATTTAGCCTTCAATCAACATAAAATAAAGGAACAATATGGTGACCAGGTTATACAATTGAGTTCTAATAAACTATCCAAGGGTAGAGTGTATCTTTAACACTGATGATCAAGTCAAGAAGAATAAAACCAGCTTGGTAGTTCAACAACATCATTATGAAGATCTTAGGATTACAGAGGGAAAGAATTTGAAGTTTGATAAAGTAATTCCTGCTGAAGAGAGGCAAGCTTACATCCAACTTTTTTAAAGAATTCAATGATGTTTTTTCTTGGGAATATGTAGACCTTAAGGATTTTGATCCATGCCTTGTCCAACATACCATTGAGTTAGAGCCCAATTCAAAACCCATAAGGCAGAAACAAAGGCTATTCAATCCAAAGTTAGAATCCCTAATGCAAAAAGAGGTTTTCAAACTCATTGAGAGTAGAAACATATTTCCTATCAAACACACTAGCTAGTGTCAAATTTGGTTCCTATCAAAAAAAAGAATGGGGAGTTGAGATTATATGTTGATTTTAGAGACCTCAATAGAGTGTCATTGAAGGACCACCACCCTTTTCCATCTATGGAACAAATGCTTCAATATATTTTAGGCTCTCAAATATTTTCACTTCTAGATGGATATAGTTTCATTGAGAAACATGTGCTTGCTATGGTAAAAATCATAAAGAAGTTTAGATACTTAGTGTCTAACAACAAGATCTCTCTTATGGTAACTCACCCTAGTGTGAAAGAATTCTTGTTAAGAAGGGATCTCAATGAAAAGAGAGATGGTTGGATAACTTTAGTCATGGAATATGATGTATATGTTTAGGTGACTAAGCTTGTCAGAGGAAAAGGCTTATGTGAATGATTGACTAATGAGAAGACTTAGACCACTGATAATATAGCGCAGAAGTTGTCCTTTCTAACCAATATATTCCACAATAAAACCAATCAAAAAGCTGGTTGCAAGAGATGGTTCTTTTCCTACAAATTGGAGAATGTCCTCCATCCTTGGATAGAGCTAAACAAAGGTATTTCAAGTTGTAGTCTGTACCTTATATTTTGGTTGATGGTCTTTTGTTTACGAAAGATATGAATGGAGTAATCCTCAGGTATATTGATAATGACCATACCATTAAGTTTTTGGACCAATTTCATGATGAAGGAGATCACTTTTCTCCAAAGAAAATAACTTATAAGATCATGAGGGATGGATATTATTGGCCGAACCAATTTAAGGATGCTCATGCCTAGGCAAGAAAGTGCAAGCAATGTGCACTATTTGCTAGAAAGGAAAGGTTGGCAACCTTACCTTTGCATCCTATTCTAATTTACAAGCCATTTGATGAGGCATACTAATGTATTAATTTTGATATAGTCTTCATAGTTTGGACTTACTCTTTGTGCTTTTTCAAAAACATTTCAAAAACATTTGTGTAAATATCTTGTGAACTTATGCCAGAGATAGCTAGAACTTACCAAACCTATGGGTAGTGTGTATGACATACTTTGCTTAATATTATACATAAAATGAAATATTTCATATAAATATCTTAAGCTATGTTCTAATATCTAAATAAGAGTAGGAGTATTATCTTGCATATATGTTCTTGATGTCTCTAACTTTTAGGAAAATGAAGAGCAAAGTAAAGGGTGGTGATTACTAAATTAAAGGAAGAGGATGATGGAGACTAATCATGGCAAGGAAAGCGTAGTTCAGTTCCTATGGATAAGCTACACCTGTAGAGGAATTACTATTCCAAAAAATCTAGGAGACACAACTTGCTAAATTTCCTGCAAGTTATTATTCTATTGCTTAGTAATAAATGTACTATGTCATGGTTGATCTTCTGCCTTCTTTTCTGGTGATGTTTGTTCAAGACTTTAATGTCATGATTTTAATAGGTATCCAATCCTCTATATAAATAGTTTGGATTGTCTTACTAAGCTAATGAGAATATAGATAATGTTGGTTTAAGATTCAAAAGTTACTCTTTTTCTATTCTTCATGAATTATTTAGTTGATGTAATTAAAGAAGGATTTTAATGAAAGAGTGATTTTTTGGAATACTTGATGTGTTTGTAGTTATTTGAAACCAACCAAGGGCGCCCACTTGAGAGGTGGAATAGATTTAGGTAGAGTAGATTCATTTTTTGCAATTTCCTATTTTCAAGATAGATTTACTGTATTAGTCCTGAAATATTGTTATTATGAAAGTTCCTGCAACAGTTGTAGAAAATGATCATGGTGGATGTTTTGAGTTGTTAATTAGTTTAGGTTCATTTTCCAAAGCTTTTTATAGTTATCTATTGTTGTCCCAAGTGTGTTTATCATTTTGTAATAGTAGTATAGATTCTTTTCATGGATTTCACTTTCCTGCAACATAGGTGTTAAGACTCTAAAAGGAACTTAGTGCACATACTATGTTGACCCATTTCAAGTCTTATGTCCTTGGGTTGACAATTCAATTATATTTCATGATGGAATAGGTAGTCTTCAGAATAGATATAGTATCCTTGAGAGACAATGGTGTGATTATCTTCATCTATTATGAAACCGTAAACCATTCATGAAGTAGGGTATTAATTTTGTGGGTCCAATAAATCCTAATTCTAGTGTTGGTCATAAGTGGATCCTGATTGTCACAAACTATTTCACACATTGGATAGAAGTGATAGTAGCTTTGAATGAGGCCAAAGAAACTATTATTTTGAGTTTCTATGAGGATTTTATTTGTAGATTTGGAGTTCCTAACTCCATTGTATCAGATAATGCCTTGGCATTTTTGGGGACATGAATAATTGAATGGGCATTGAAGAATGGATTATACCTCAATACTTCATCAACTATTATCCTCATGAAAATGATCAAGCTAAAAGTACAAATAAGAACTTGCTAAGGATTTTGAAGAGGACTTTAGCAGATAACAAGCATGATTGACACTCCCAATTGAAGTCAACCTTTTGGCTTGATAGAATCACTCCCAAATGGATTCTTGGCAATTCATCTTATGTTCTAGTATATGGAAAACAAGACAAGCTGCCTATTTCTATAGAGTTTTCTTCATTAGAGTTGGCTAATAGTCTAATGCTTTCTAAAGAAGATGATCCATTGAAGCTGAGATATGTTAAGTTACTAGAGCTTGAAGAAGAGAGAAATAAGTCATTCCAGATAATGGAATACTAGCAGCTTCAGAAAAAGAAGGTGTTCAACAAGAAATCCAAACTCAAAGTTTTTAAAGAAGGAGATTTGGTTATGTGGTGGGATGTTTTAAAAAGTAGACTAGGGTGCCATAACAAGTTTGATCACATATGGGCTGGGCCATTCTTGATTTCAGAGTGCAAAGAGATTAATGTCTACTAGTTATCAACCATAGAGGGAGATGTTCTACCAATCTCTATGAATGGGATTCACCTCAAGCTTTATTTTGAGGTATGACCTTTAGGTTCTTTCTTGTATATAGTTTCCTGCTTTCATTTTCCCTTAACTGCTGCCCCAACACAAGTGTATTCTTGTTTCTAGTTGTTTCTTGCTTTTAGTAAGTTCCTAAGTTCTAGAAGGTTGATCAAGAAAAGTGTTGTATTCTACCAGTGTAATTATGTCCTTAGTCATAGCCATTTTCTATAGCTATCCATGACCCAAATGCATATCTTTGAGAATGAACAACTAGTTTTGAAACCCATTATCATATTTTTCTTGACTTTATGCCCCATATTTAATGTCTACCTATTAGCCATTCGTTAGAAGTTGCCAAAAGTGTTGACCAGTCTTTTCCTTTAGGGTGGTGGCCATATATATTTGAATTATTAAATGTCATGCAATAAGAGGGATATGTAAAATGTTGACCATATTGATTATTTATATCCCTAATTTTTAACCCTTAATCCACATGTCTCATGTTGTAATTAAACCTAATTACAACCTATTTTGTGGGTCTTGCATTGAATTTCAAAGGAAGGAAATCATGCCTTTTTCACACCATAAGATCTTACATAGATTAACAATGAGCACTTTTTTGCTTTCTCAAAATTCTCAATGTTTAGACAATGTGAGCAAGCACCTTGCTGCCATGTGGATAGGTAGGTCTAGTTCCCATTGTGGACCACAAAAATATGAGCTTATCAGAGCAACTTAGAGACATGTTAGGTTGCATTGGCATATGGAGGGAATTTTAGTGGGAAAAATTGATGACTAGGCTAAGTGATAGTATAGATCTTGCATGATCGTCGATTTTGTGATGATCGATGGTTGGCACTTCTCTACTTTTTGAAGTTACAAGGGTTTCAAAAAATTTAGGGAAGTGACTTTGCACCACATGGATTTGTGGGTCTAGCTTTCTTCAGTGGACCACCAAGATAGATAGGTTGATGTGTTAGGGTTAAGTTGGCATATAGATGAATTCCCATTGGCCAGAGATTTTGAAGGGCACAAAGAAGATTCAATGATATTTTCTACCATAGATCTCTGATAGATCTATGGTTATCACTTTCTTGCTAAAAAAAATTGCAAGGTATTTATCTATAGCAGTAAAGTGAGGAGGTGACACATGTCCTAGTGGACCTAGTTGACAAGCCAATGAAGGTAAGCAAATCAATGGCTAATATGTGGCACATTTAAAAAAAGAAGCAAAGGGTCAAAGGAAAATGGTAGAGCCACCTTTCAAATGAGTTTCATAAGGTCATTGATAAAGGCAAGTATGATTCATTTAATGTCTCTTAGCTAAAAAGGAATGGGTTACAATCTTACAACAATTTTAAGGTTGTAAAGCCAAGGAAAAAAACTTGAGATGCTGCGCTTCATCTTGGGATCATATCATCATAAGATCATGCCAGTCATACGATTAGATGGAGATGGAAGTGAAACTGAGATGTCACAATAAAGATTTTAGGTGTTTTTGTAATGATACATAGTGTGTTGTTAGATCATGAAGGTAGAAGAAGAGACCTACGACCATACAAGTATAAGGTGATCATAAGATCATAAAGGGAAAGAGATGTGAGGGTAATATGTCAGGTCCCAATCTTATGACAAGAGGCAGTTGTGATATCATTGAGAGTCTTGTGAAGGCTTCCAAAGCTATGATATAATTATTGATCGAAGGATCCTAAAGCCAAAATGGAAGGGGCTTGATAGCATGACAGAGGATGATAGTAGGATTGTAAGTTTTAAAGTGACAAGACAAGGTGGGCCTAGGAGCATAAGTAAAGGAAAATGTGCATGTGCTAATTCTAAAGCTCCAATGCTATGAAAAGAAATATGTCAAGAGGTCTCAAGGGCCAGTAATGTGGGTTACAATTTTATGATTACTATTTTTCATGAGATTGTGAAGGTCAAATGTCAAAACTTTGATGCTACATAAAATAAAAAGGTAATTGCCATCGTGTGGTCATAAGGTGCTAGCTAGGTGAATGGAAAATGGATGCAATGTTACAATAGTCTATGTTGTGACATTGTGAGGGTTAAAGTAGTGAATGCCAAAGCTATGCCAATGGTTAGCTATTTGCAATCATAAGATTGTAGAGAAAATGAAGATGAGTTAAGATGCTATGCCAAAGGAGTGTAAACTACGATTGTAGGAGGCTAAAAAAAAGTATGTTCTAATGCTACGATATAGAGTTTGTCATATGGTCGTAGAGCTATTTTTATGGGCTCGCGATGCTGTGATATAAAGAATATTTTTGATGATTGTAGGATCATGAAGTTGGGGTCCTCATGGTAAGATATTACGGAGGGTTTTCCTCTCCAATATGTCGTAAGGTCATAGTACCGAGAGATCAGGAGTCAAAGTTTAAATTTGACTTTTCAACTATTATGTATATGATCTTGCTAGATAGTCATATTTGAAAGGTTGTAGAGCTAAAACATAAAAGTGAAAATTTGATCTAGGATAAAGTAGAGCCGAGAGATCAAAAGGAAGAATCAATTTTGAATAGCTCCAGAGAAGAAATGGATGTGGTAGGAGTAGTAAAGGATGCCGTGGCCCTACTAGCTGATACAATTAGGAGAATTACATGATTAAAGGAAGAGGCAAACATAATTAGTAAAAGGCACTCCTATAACAAACACCATCTGGCATTTCATGATTATCTTCTTGGTTTTACTTGAAATGCAGAGAATGTAGAATGTAAATGTGAATGTAACTTTCTAAAATATCTTTGAATTCTTCCAATAGTTTTTTGACATGTGCCCCTCCCATCTAGATCTTGTTGCAATCCTTCCCTTTATAAGGATTTCCAGGATGTGGAAAGAGGGGGGCTGGCATTTTTGGAAGCTTTTATGCAAACTAAGTGTTATTGAGATTTTTGAAGAATCCTTCATACTTTTTTGCAAATTAATTTTCTTTACAATTGGTCCTGGATGGATATTGTGGAACCACCTTTGAAATCTAAATAAAGAAACAGTTCAAGAGCCCTTCTTGTGTATGCTTGTTGCTTAAGTTGCTAGTTTGATAGAAATTCTTGTGATTTACTTTGAATCCCTAGGTTTGTGTCTCAATTTTAGCTGCAAGTGAAGTTCTAGAATGTACTTATGGGTTGCAAGTTGAGAAATTGTGTTTTCTTTCAAGTTTTGTAGAATTGTGAATGTTATCATTCCCTTTAGCATCTTGTCTGAAGTGTATCCTTCTTGTAGAATACTTATGTATTAGTTTCTTGAGATCAGGATTGTGCTCATCTTAGCTATTCAAAAGTTCATTGTGTCAGGTCGTCGATATTTTCATCATAATATTTGGTGTATCACCCAATTTACTTTCAAGTAATCCTCCTATCCCTTTCCCTCTCAATTTTTATTTTTATTTGAAGAAGTAAATCAAAGAAACATAATAAGGAACAATCCTATGACCTAGAGATTCACTCCTAACCCTAGTACTTCCTACTACCTAGGAGTTTTTCCATGCTACTCAAAGTTAACTAAGTTAGAATCTAGTTTTGGTGCAACATACACCACATAGAACATTTCTCTATTTCCACCTTCTATTCAAACTAAAAAATCACCCATTGTTAATTCATCATTTTCTGCTATTGACTCATGCACTACCATTCCAACTCAGGATTTTACTCCAGTGTGTAACACTTTGTCTTCCATGCAAATCACATGTGTTATCCATTCCAAAAAAGCTTTGGGTTCTACATACCAATCCCAACCTTGGTCAAAATTATGTGGTGACTACATTGATATTCCCAAGACCTACATTACATCCATATTGAATGGTGCTCACTCCATGGGCTCATACCCCCACTACAAACTAGTGCTCAAGTCTCCAAGCTAGGTAGTCAATATGATACAAAAATTGTCATTAATAATTCCTCTTTGTTGCATTTCATCCATACTCCCTTAGCTATAGGTCTACCTACCAATGTGTTTACACTAGGCTCCCAATCCCATGATGATAGGATCTTCTATTGATGCACCTCCAATAAATCTAGCAATCCCTCATGATGACATAGTTCCACAGGGTCATGATATATAGGGAACTGTCACTCATGATTTTTTGATTGGGAAACATAATCAAAATTTTGGTGATCATAATGTTCCATTTGAATAGGGCACTAGTACTAATTTTTCTACTGGGAATAAAGAGAGTATGAATGAACAACATACACAACCAAGAAGATCTACTAGAGAATGAAAATGTTTAGAAATTTGATGATTATGAATTGTTATTTGTTGTGTTCTAATTAGGTAGAGCCACAACATTTTATGCAAGCCCATAGTGATACAAATTCAGTTCATTAGATGGATTCCATGAAAGAAGAATTGGAGTCTATATATGCTAATCAAACTTGGAACTTGTTTCTTCTTCCCCCAAATCATAAAGCTTTGAAAAACAAATGGGTATATTAGATAAATGAAGAAGATGAAAGACAAAAATGATTCAGGGCTAGATTAATGGTGAAGAGATTTTCTCAACAAAATGGCATGGATTATAATGAGATCTTTAGTGGTAAAAATGAAGACTATTCATTTGGTTTTGGGCATAGCAACAACTTGGGACCTTGAGCTTGAGCAATTCGATGTAAAACAACATTTCTACATGGGGATATTAATGAAGGATTATACATGGAGTAGATGGAAGGATTTGTTAAATAGGGGTAGGGGCATTTATATTGCATGTTAAAGAGGAGTTTGTATGGGTTGAAGCAAGATCTACACCAATGGTATGTAAAGCTTGATAAATTCATGACACAACAAGGACTTACTTGTTGCGAATCAAACCCACGTGTTTACTACAAAAGGATTTCTATTGGTGAGTTTGTGATTTTGCCAATTTATGTTCATATGTTGATTGTTGGAAATAGTCTATGAGTTATTCATGAGTTGAAGATGCATTTGGCTCTTCATTTTTCCATGAAAGATTTAGGGCTAGCAAAGATGATTCTTGGGATGGACATAATCCACAATAGACATAAAAGAGAAATCATACAATCTCACGAGAAATATATTTTAAAAGTTTTAGACAAGTTTAATATGTCAAATGCTAAATCCATTGCTACTCCATTGATTGTTCACTTTTGTTTATCTTCTAAGATGTGTCCTTCCACTCTATAAGAATAGTGTGGGATGGATGGTGTTCCTTATTCTTTAGTAGTTGGGATTTTTATGTATGCCATGGTTAGTATGCATCCCGATCTTGCTCATGTAGTGGGAGTTGTGAGTGACTTGATGAGTAATCTAGGAAAAACTCATTGGCAAGTAGTTCAATGGATTCTTTAAATTTTGAGAGCCACTTCCTCATATTTTATGTTTTAATAGTAATAATCCTTATATTTATGATTATACCAATCCTGATATGGATGAATACTTAGATAAAATGTGATCTACAATTATAGGCTACGTGTTTACTTTTGTTGGGGTAGCGATTAGCTCGACTTCTCATAAGCAACAAGTTGTTGCTCTTTCCTCTACCAAGGGTGAATGCATTTCTCTCACTGAGGGGGCTAAATATATGATATAGTTACAATGATTATTTGGAGAGTTGGGGTTTAAACAATCCAAATATACTCTATTTTTTGATGGTAGGAGTGGCATTCACTTGGTTAAAAATTTAGCTTTCCATAGTTGCACAAAGCATATAGAGACTATGGAGGTATATGTATATGTCTATAGAGGAAGAGGATAGATATATAGTATGGAGAGAGGAGAGAGTGAAAGAGGTAGAGAGGGAGGAGGAGAGTAATAGGAAACTATACAGGTCTAGAGATTGGTAGAGACACAAAACATGTGATAGAGATAAAGCAAGAGAGTGTTGATAAAAACTTTCTTATTACCGAAACTTGGCTAACTCATTTATTTATTTATAAGATCTCAGATTTTGAATTTTCATTTTGACTCCCAAAGATCTAAAACCACTCCAAACATATTGATTGTATATACACATATATTAATGTATAAGAAAGGGAAAAAAACATTGAGAAAATGTAGCTTATACTAAGATGTTATATTTTGTGTTTGTATCCTAACGAGAAAACTATTTATTTCAATTAACTTTAATTTGTAGAAAAACATATGAAGTTTGCTAATTTTACATAACACACATAATTTCTATTTATCTAAATAAAGGTGTACATTACTTTTCTCATAAAAGTGCACACACATTTTTTGTTCAAATAATACATACACATTTCAAATTCAAATAACATGCATATATTGTAGGCTTGTAGTTTAGCTTCGATGACAAAATGAGAGAGCTTTATTTCTCTCATTTTGTTGTGTTTTTTTTCGCCTTCTATCATGATTTCTCAACTTCATTGTCATTAAATTTACATATCAAGTAAAAATTTGTAAAATTACCACAATAGTTTTGTTGATCTCCTAAACTTTCTAACCATATATGTATATATTGGACAACATTAACATAATAGTCTTTAATTTGTTTTCACAATGTCTTCAGACTTTGTAGAGACATACATGTATCATTTTTAAATAAAATTTTCCCTACTTGTCCTATTTAAAATAAATTCTATATTATAGTCCTACACTTCATTTTAGCAATCTAAATAAAAAATTTCAAATTTCAATTAGTTTGGTGCAAGTTATCTCTAATACACAAATAAATACCGTATTTTCAAGATGTATCCAATTTGGAAATTCATTTTAAAAATACTCTATAAAAATAAACTTCTATTATTTATTATTTAGTATTTTTATACAAAAGGGTTTCTCAAAATATTAAATGAAACTATTATTTTTATGACACACATTATATATTATGTTATGTTTTGCTAAAAAAATATAAATAAGTTTTAGTGCGTGAAAGATTTGACCCCCTTAATCTTATGCATTTTTATTATTTTAAGTAGTTTGAAACTAAATTAAGAGTGCTACAATTAATCTTCTTTTAGTATCTTCAAATATTGAGTGCACAAATCTCAAATTTCTCCTCTAAGTTTAGATGATTAAAGAATAAATGTAGCCATGTCTTATACCATTTTTTTTCAACCTCTTGGTGTATTTACCACTCGAAAAATAGATATAAAGAGAACCCATCACAAGTGTAAAAGGATAAAAGGTGAGAACACAATTCACCAATACAAATATTTAAGATAGAGCATAAGTTTGATATGTCTACATCAACTTGTAATTAGGCAATTATAATCTAAATAAAGAGTAGAGATCAATTAGGGGAAAAAAGGATGCACAATAAAAGAATATTAGTCAAATGTTAAGAGAAAATTGTGAAGACAAATAAGAGTAGGAATTAGGGAAATAAAATAGATCTCAAATTGATGAAGGAGATTGATCTAATAAATCAATCTAATATAATTTACTAGACTTCACATATGTACACAATTGTTGGAATTGCATCCATTAATCAACAATGATGCATTTGATCTGCCTATATGAAACACAATTGAGTGCAAAATAGAAGAAATTTGATACACAACTGAGAAATCTATTGTGTTTATAAATATTTACACTAGAATGTATGCAAAAAAGGAATGCTTAAACCTAAATATCTATTTAACTAATAATATGAATTAATTATAATAATCGATCATGTCAAGGGAAGGAATAAGTTAAAGTGAAAGATCCCTCATGAGGCATGAGACCTCACAAAGATGATTAAGGACTGTGAGGCCAATGAGTATAAGGTCATGTTCTTAGGCCTAGGGTTGAGGGTCATTTTAAGGGAACCCTATTGTATCCTCCCCTACAAAAATCACATTGATTAATCATCAAGGGAACCAAAAAGGATCCTCAATTGTAAAAGGTAAGAGGTTGACATGATGGAATTCACACACAAACCTCACTTGGTACATAATATCATAATATGGTTAAGGACTAAAAGAACAAAGAGGGAAAAGTATTTCCATTGGGAATTGAGAAGACGATACTTAGGGTGCCTTATGATGTCTTCAACTACATCTCCATTATGATTGAACTTCCACATAACTATTTAGATTTTTAAAGTATCTAAAAAATTATCTTTACATTATTATCTCATCTAGTTTTGGGTTTCCAAAAATAGACTTATCTCATCTTATTATTAAATAAGAATTATATAATAATAATAATAATAATAATAATAATAATAATAATAATATTTAGTCATTTGGATATGTGAATGTAGGGAAAGTAAAAGGCCATCCAAGAAAAGGACATTAAAAGTGGTATTAGAGCATTTTCCCTACCAACCTAAGATGAATAGTAGTTGATGAAACTTAGCCAAAGGGATTAAATAGATCTAGAGATGAGTAAACATGAATCAATAAATGTAGTATAGACAATAATAATGATATAAAAATGTGTGTAATAATGTGTATTATTTTTTTGTATATATATATTCATGTGTATACTTTGTGTATGCTTTATGTATTTTTTATTCAAGTGTATGCTTGGTGTTTGATTGATAGGATCTCTCCAAGGTGTGCTTTTACAATTGCTAACTCGACTATTCTTGACCTAGTCTCCTCTAGACCCTAAGCTAAATTATAGGGCCTTACAAGTCTTGAAAAACCTGGACTAAGACTTCCCTAACTCAACTCTATGAGTAAGTTCCTTTGTGCTTTACCTTGAGGGATGACTATCATTAGGGTGCTTTAAACCTTCAATATTCTTTGGTTGACTCCAAGGGTAACTTCATCAAATGACCTTCACTAGTGTTAAAAGGGGTGTATCTATCACTATACCATCCAATTGAATCCTAAATAACTCCATTTGAATAGGGCATCTAGGGTTTTCCTATCAAGTTTAGGATTTTCTTTGGTTTTTTCCTAATAGGCCTAATTGGTCAATTAGCCCTAGTCAATGGGTTTTTCTTATTTCTTTCTCAAAAAATCCAAATAAACCCCCCAAAAAACTAGATATTTAGATACCCTTTTTAGAGATCTCAAATATTTTTGTTCTCTTAGGTCCCTAAGTCATCTGTATAGTGGGTTCCTAAAATGTAGGGCTAATAGGGCTAAAATTATACCGATTCCTGACTTCTACTTAGAAATCTAACTCAATGGATTGGCCAATTAAAAATTTCACTCCTAGGTGTTTTTTGGATATCTAGGATTCCCAAACCATACATGGTTAAATTCCCTCACTCTTTCCCCTGCACATACACATTGATTTTGCACTGTCATGCACCTATTTAGGCTCGTTGATCTCGCCTAGGGCATGAGGCTAAAAATAGTTAAGCTACCTTCCAAAGCTCCTCCTTTCACACACAAAAGATCCAATGGATAACCTAATATATTCCTCTGATATGCAATGATTTTTATGGTAGAGAACTATGAGGGAGCCATAAAACCAAAAATTGTCAACTTCTGCCCCAACAACCAATCTATTTACAAAACAATTTCTAAACTTGCTCTAACGAACTCAAACCAACTTAGTTATTGAACAAAAAATGTTTAAAACTATCTAATATAAAAAATATCTAATACTAACTCACACAAAAAAATCCATAAAAATACATTTACTCTCAATGTAAGATGACTGTCACTCGAAAACATAATTCTCAACATCATTCCACTTCCAAACTTCCACTACATCACACTCTACGTCAGGTAATGAGATACTAGAAGATTAAATATGACCTACCCTTGATTCTAGGCCATTATAGAAACTTCCTACAAGTATGCCTCAAAGAGAATCCAATCTTACAGTTTGTTGTCATGCAATTTTCAAAAATTGCAAAATATTGTCAAGCAACATTGTGACAACTTTTACATCTTTTTCCTAAATTCATGCTAAGGGTATCTAATAGACCTAGAATGATGTAGAAACATCCTAAGAATTAATTTAGGCATATTTCTACCCTTTCCCAAGCATTAAAGGCTTTAAGACCTACTTTTACCACTTTAGGCCTAATTTAGCACTGATAACATTTAAAGCAACAATCAACTAGGTTGGGTTGATCTTAGTCTAATCCACCTAGGAACACACAAGCAAGACCTTATAAGGTTGAAAAAAAAATTAATTACTTGGATAAGGTTAGTACAAGCCAAAATTGAACAAGTTTGAGGAATAAGCCTAGGTGCTCCTGCACCATCCTCCCCGAATGAAAAGATTTCAATCCATCCTTGGATTGAGTAAGGTGGAATCTAGTCCCAACTTATTGAATTCAATATCCTTGATAAAAGTGGCCTATTTTCCATCCCATTTTACCAGATGCTCATAGTAAGCTCTCTGCTTGGTATTCTTATAGGTCTTGGAGTCAAGTATCTTCTCTGCCTTTCTATGTGGTGTAGGGTTTAGATTCAGGTCCACCACCTCCTTTATGGCCTTTGTAAGACTTTGATCTAGATCTAGTATAGGACCCTTGTAAATAATCATATTTGCAACATTGAAGATTGGAGGCAAGCCCATATCTTTTGGGAGCTCAACCTTGTATGCATTGTTGCCATATATTGGAAAAATGGTACATGGCCCTATTCTTCTCATTGGCAACTTGTTTGGGACTCCCTTATGTAATCTAGACTTGTTTAGATGAACCATGACTAGATATCCTACTTAGAACTGTATATCTTTCTTCCTTTCATCCACCTTCTACTTGATCTTTGTTATATTCTCTTGCAGATTTCTTCTCACTGTTTCATGCACCTCTTTCATGGAGCATGAAAAATCCTCAACATAACCACTACCCTTGGCTCCATACTTTAGTTATTTGAGATCAAATATGCCTCTAGGGTATAGGCCATAAAATATTTCAAAGGGACTCTTTCTAGTAGTCCCATTCACAGTATCATTGTAGGCATATTCTACCTATCCTAGGAGTTATTCCCAAGCTTTTCCATACTCCTTTTTAAAAAACCTCAATAGGTTTCCAAGGCTTCTATTGACCACCTCTATTTATCCATATGTCTATGGGTGATATGTAGACCTAAAAGATAGATTATTTCCTAATTTATGCCATAATGTTTTCCAAAAGTGACTCATGAATTTAGTGTCTCTCTCTGAGACTACACTTAGAGGTAACCCATGTATCCTCAATACTTCCTTAAAGAACAAATGTGCTATGTGGAATGCACCATGAACTATCTTACAAGGAACAAAGTGGGCTATTTTTCTAAATCTGTCAACTATAACATATATATTGTCAAATCTTTTCTTTTTCCTTCGAAAACCCACAATAAAGTCCATGCTCAAACATTCCTTCCTTGGAAAACCCACAAAAAATCCCATGCTCAAACATTTCCATGGTCTACTTGGAATGGGAAGAGGTTGGTAAAGGCCTGCATTGGAAGATGTACCCTTTTCCTTTTGACACACTATACCACTCTCTACATACTTCCTAATATCCAAATTTATCCTAGGCCAAAAGTAAAACCTCTACACTAATTCTTCGGTCTTATTGACTTGAAAATACCCACTAAGTGCACCATTGTACTTCTCTTGAATCAAAATTTCCCTAATTGACCCTTTAGGGACACACAACTAACTTCCTTTAAATAACAATTCACTTTGCAAGGTATAGTTAGAAAAATCATCATGAAATGATTCTTTTGTTCTTTACACACCTTGTATATCTCTACAAAGTATTCAACCTCTACATATAGGTCTTGAAAACTCTTAATACCCATGCTCTACAACTATACTTCTTGTACTATCAATAGTCTTCTACTTAGGGAATCTACTACCTTGTTCTATAGTCACTTCTTGTGTTTCATGTTGAAAATGTATGCCTATAGATACTCCACCCATTTCATATATTAATGACTGAGTTTGTCTTGTGAGTTTAAGAAAATTAGTGCTTGATTGTCTAAAAAGACCAAAATTTCCTTTGGAAGCAAGTAGTGCCTTCATTTCCTTTGTGCCTAGACTAAAGCATACATCTCTAAGTCACAAGAAGAGTACTTCTTCTTGGCATCACTTAAATTTTCATTGTGAAAAGCCACTGGTCTTCCCTCTTAGCTTAAAATAGCACCAATAGCCACATTGCTAGCATCACACCCAACTATGAATAACTTCTCAAAGATTGGTTGAGTGGAAATCTTCTTCTTCAAAAACTCAAATCCATAGTTAGATTGCTGATTCCAAACAAACTTAGTCTTCATTCCTCCTTTTATAGTATCAAGCATAAGAGCACAAATAGTACTAAACTACTTAATGAACTTCCTATAATATTGGGATAAACCATGACAACTTCTTACCTCTATTGAAGTCCTTGGGGAAGGTCAGTTGAGAATGGCTTCCACTTTTCTTGGATCCATCTTTAGATTGCCTTGGGATAATACAAACCCAAGGTACACCAGCTTTGTCTTCATAAAATCACACTTCTCCAAGTTTATCATCAACTTCTCCTCATGTAGCTTCTTGAAAACAATCTAAAGATGCCTAATATGTTCCTCTTTAGTCTTGCTAAAGATGACTATATCATCTAGATAACTACTAATTTTTTTCCTATGTAGTCTTTTGGGACTTCATTCATGAGCCTCATGAATTTAGAGTGGGCATTAGATAATCCAAATGGCATTAATAGCCATTCATAAAGACCTTCTATGGTTTTGAAGGTTTTCTTCCATTCATCTTCCTCATTGATCCTAATTTGGTGGCATCCACTTTTTTGGTCAATCTTAGTAAAGTATTTGGCTTCTCCTAGAAAATCCATTAGATCTTTTATCCTAGGGATATGGAACCTATACCTAATGGTTATCCTATTTATATCTCTCAAGTTAGTACATAGCCTCCAAGTTCCTCCCTTTTTGGGTACTAAGATAGTGGGAACAACACAGGGGCTAATTCTTTTCCTAATGAGACCTTGGCTTAGGATTTCTTGTATTTGTTTGGAAATTTCCTCATTTTGTTGAGAGGTTATCTTATAGGCTGCCTTTTTAGGAAGGGTAGCTCTTGGGATAAAATAAATTTTATGAATAAAAACTCTCTTAGGAGCTAGGGTTGATGGTTGACCATTACTTACTACGCCTTCATATCTTTGTAGCAACTCTTGCACTTCCTTTGGTAATTCTTCCTTCTTGTCTACCTTGTCTATACTTTATTCTTTTGGATTTATTACAAGTGCAAATCCTACTCCCTCACCTTCCTCTAAATTTTTCATAAACTCCATTTCACTAACCATAATAACATTGGGACCTGAAAAATTCATCTCTCCATCCTCTAGAAGTGATTGTATCTTAAAAGTCACATTGTCCTTCTTGAAAGAATAAAAATTATTTACTCCATTATGCATGGCCCATTTATCAAATTTTCATGGTATTTGAAGTAGTTGGTGACATGCATCATAGGTAGGATGTCACACAATACTTTGTCTTTATACTTCCCAATGGAAAACTTTGCCCATGCTTGTTCATTTACTAAGACATGTTTTCCTTTGTTTAGCCAAGTGACCTTGTATGGGTTACTATGGGGTATCCTTTTCAATTTCAACTTGTTGAATCCTCCTCTATCACTATATTTGTAGTAGGCCTTGAGTCTATGATGATTCTATAGACCTTTCCCATCATTTTTGATTTCACTCTAAACAATGACCTTCTTTGACTAGGTGCCTCTTTCATTGGCTCCTTGATTAATATTCTCCTCATCATCAAGTTCTCTCTTTCTTCTAACTCTAGGCATACCTTAGGATGTTTACTTCCACCACTAGCCTCTTATTGAACATATTTTATCCTCTTATCACCTCCATGTGAAGTAGAGCCTTTCTCTAGACACCTATATGTAGGGTCTCCCATTTGGTTGCAATGGTAACACTTCATAGTTTTAAAGTAAGAACCTCTACCTTGACCACTTTTTCTTCCTCTTTGATTATTTTTAGAGTTCCTTCCTCCATTAGAATTGACTTTTTTTGAACTTCCTTCTTGCTTCTCAATAATCTTGGTCTCTCCTTGAGCTCTAGTCTCAAAAATTCTACCACCATATCCACCTCTCTATAATCTATTATCTCTTCCTTTGCCTCTACCTCTAGTAGTGCTTGAATCTTTCTTTTTCCTTAGCTTCTCTTCTACCTCTACTACTATTTGGTGGGATTTTTGAACTGTATCAGGAGTCAAGAGAGTCATTCCATCTTGTATAGCCCACTTGAGACCATTAAGATACCTTGTTACCTTTAATTTCTCATATTTTGCAACTCTTGACCTCATACACAATCTTTGAAACTCCTTAGTATAAGAGTTCATATCCAAGTCCTTCTATTTAAGACTTTGTATCCTTTTATGCAACTATATTTCATAATCCTTAGGTACATAAGCATCTCTGATCTTAGCAACCATAGCCTTCCATGTGGTAATGGGATTCTTTTCTTCCTTCTCTCTCTCATCTTGGATAAATTTCCACCAAGTGAGTATAGACCCTCTTAATTTGGCCTTAGCAACTTTGACCTTCTAATCTTTAGTTATAGCATCACATTAAAATTTATTTTCTACCTTAGGTTCCATCTTACCACTATAGATTGGAATGCCTTCTATAGCCTTGCCACTTAAGGTTCTCAATGCTTTAAGGAAAGGATCTTCTATGAGTACAAGGTCTAGTTCAGGGATATCATCCTCAATTACAACCTCCTTATTCTTTTCTTCTTTATTGTATTCTTCAATCTTGTCCTTGGCTTCTTTAGTCTTCTCATCCACTTCATCTACTTTTTGCTCCAATTAAACTAGCCTAGCTTTGAGCACTTTATTCTCCTCTTCTTGCTAATCTACCTTCTTTGAAAGATCTACATTTGTCACCATTGTAGACTCACATACTATTTCTTCTTCTTCTTTCAACATTCACCACAAGCCTAATCTTAACTAGGCTTTGATACCAATATGTTAGGATCTCTCCAAGGTGTGCTTGCACAATTGCTGACTAGGCTATTCTAGACCTAGTCTCCTCTAGACCCTAAGCTCATGTCTAGGGCCTTACAATTCTTGAAAAACCTATCTTAAGACTTCCCTAACTCAACTCTATGAGTGAGTTCCTTTGTGCTTCACCTTGAGGGATGACTATCATTGGGGTGCTTTAAACCTTCACCCTTCCTTAGTTGACTCCAAGGGAAGCTTCATCAAATGACCTTCAATAGTGCTACAGGGGTGTATCCATCACTATACCATCCACTTTACTCCACAATTACTCCATTTGAACATGGCATCAAGGTTTTTCCTATCAAGTCTAGGATTTGCTTTGGTTTTAATGTAATAGGCCTAATTGGTCAATTAGCCCTAGTTAGTGGGTTTTTCCCAATTCTTTCTCAAAACCTCTAAATAAACCCTAATAAAACTATATATTCGGATACCCTTTTTAGAGACCTTGAATATTTTTGTGGTCTTAGGTCCCTACGTCATCTGTATAGTGGGTTCTTGAAATGTAGGGCTAATAGGGTTAAAATGGCTAAAATTGTGTTGATTCTTGACTTCTACTTGGAAATCTAACTCAATGGATTGGCCAAGTCCCAATCTCACTTTTAGGTGTCTATAGGACCTATGGGCTTATAAAACCATACTTTTTTCAATGCACTCACTCTTTCCTCTGTGCATACACATTGATTTTGCACTGTCGTGCATTAGTTGGGCTTGCTGATCTTTCCTAGGGCATGAGGTTAAAAATAGTTAACCTACCTTCTAGAGTTCCTCCTTTCAAACACACAACCTCCAATTTCTTTCCTAACATATTCTTCTAACCTGTAATGATTTGTATGGTAGAGAACTATGAGAGAGCCATAAAACAAAAATCTATCAACTTCTGCCCCATCACTGTATCTATTTACAAAACAATTTCTAAACCTACTCTAATGAAAACAAATAAATTTAGTTACTAAAAAAAAAATGTTTAAAAATATCTACTCCACACAAATCTAATACTAACTCGCACAAATCAATCCAAAAAAACACATTTATTCTCAATGCAAGATGACTGCCACTTCAAAACATAATTCTTAGCTCTATTCCATTTCCAAACTTCCACTACATCACTCTCTACCTTAGGAAATGGGATACTAGAAGACTAAATATGCCCTAACCTTGATTCTAGGCTATTATGGAAACTACCCATAATTATGCCTCGAAGAGAACCCAGTCTTGCAATTTGTTGTCATGCAATTTTCAAAATTGCAAAATGTTGTTAAGCAACATTGTCACAACTTTTACATCTTTTTACTAAATTCATGCTAAGGGTCTCTAATCAACCTAGAATGATGTAGAAACATCCTATGAATTAATTTAGGCATATTTCTATGCTTTCCCAAGCCTTAAAGGCTTTAAGACCTATTTTTCCCACTTTTGGCCTAATCTAGGACTAACAACATTTAAAGCAACAATCAATTAGGTTGGATTGATCTTAGTATAATCCACCTAGGAACAAACAAGAAAGACCTTATAAGGTCAAAACAACATCATTGACTTGGCTAAGGCTAGTAAAAGCCAAAATTGAACAAGTTTGAGGAATAAGCCTAAGTGCTTCTGCACCATTGACTCTATATGTTAGTTGATCTAGAATATGATAATAACTAGAGTAAAACAAAACATATGGATTTATTGTAAATCAATGACATGAGTCATACTATTGTATAAATTTTGGACAATCCAAAATGGTTTTGATGCTACTACAAGATGATCTTGTTCCTTCTCTCATAGTGATGTACAAAACATTATCTTAAATTAAATATTGCTAGTTTCCAACTATTGATCACAACTCATATTCTAAATAAGTGAGTAAACATGTGTCTACACCTTATGAAATTTTCAATAAAATAAAATAATATGGTTTAAAAATTATATTCCATGATTATTCTATCATTTCTCACGGATGAGAAATCTTGGGGACAATGTACTATCATATCCTCACCATGTTAGATAAATGTTCTATCTCAATAACCAAATCCTTACTCTTATTTGAAGGAATTAAATATTATTTCAATATGGAGGGCCAACTAATTATTAAAAGAAAAATAAAATAAAATATTCTTATTCTTGGCCAACGTAGTAAATTAATTAAAATATTTAAATGACAACATGTGAAGAGTTTCATCATCTCTCATGAATAGATATGAAGAGAGTAGAGAACAACTACAAAAGGAAGGAAGTTATAAACAAAATTCAATGATAATGATAACTAAGATATAGAAAAATTTTAATTTGTAAATCTCTACTTGAGAGTAAACAATAATTATCTAAATTAAAATTATAGATTGATCAAGGGAAATTAAGTTGCAATAGTAAAATAATATTATTCAAATTTTAAGAGAAGACTGTAAAGATGAGAAAGAGTAGGCATTGAGGAAATAAAATATAACAATTTTGTTCCAAGATGAAGGAGAGTTATATAGGAGATAAATTTGATATAAGGTGTTAGAATTAAAACATATATACAACTTTTGACATTACATCCATGAATTGATAATGATACATTCAATCTTCCTATATGCTATAAAATTAAGAGAATAATACAAGGAATCAAATATACACCCAATAAATCTATTTTGGTTAGATATATTTGTGCAATATTGTATTCAAACAAGGAATGCTTGCACCTAAATATCAATGCAATTAACAATATAATTTTTTTGTAATAATTAATCAAATATAGGGAAGGAAGGAGTTTAATGAGGGGTAATAGTGGAAGATTCCTCACTAGGTGAAACACCTCATAAAGATGGTTTAGGATTGGCATAACTTAAATTAATTAATTAATTATTTAAATTATTGATAGATAGGTGTAATGAACCCTTATTTATTATTCTAATTTGACCTAGAAGTCATATATTAAGTATACATTTTTATCATAATTTTTTTTTTTGTTTAATCCTACCATAGTTCATCATGAGTTAATGCCATTTTTACTAAATATATAAGTGTATTCTGAAAATAATTATCACATATTATAATTTACCTTTAGACATCCAAAACTATGTAGATCTATCTCCCCTTACTAAGACCAAGCTAGGATGGAAGAATTACCATGACCAAGGTGCTAAAATAGTCTACAAGTATGTTCCCTCAAGTTAATTACCTATTTAAGGCCCTCCCAACTTGTGACCGAGTTAATTTCCACTCCCCTCACAAAATACCTTTCCTATAAAGGTATTAAAAGTGGTACTAGATTCATCAGTCTTGAGATTTAACATAATTAATTTATACAACTAACAATTCATGTTTAATTCAAGTCTCAAGGATTCATTATTTTTATCATATTATGTATGCAATCATAACTACTAAATTGACATTCCTAATTTTATAGCAAGTATGTTTCCATATATAATGTTCTTATTTCATAGTTTTTTCACCTAATGGCTTTCACATGATTGGTCATATAACATATTATATTCACATAGTAAACTATTGTAATGAAAAGGACATCAAATTCACAACTATTAATACTAGTGCTTGTACCCAGACAGAGTGCAAGAGTACAACTAATAGGTGTTGGGGTTGAAATGTCCATCAACATCATTTTTCTTTTGTTAATTCTATTTTTTAGATTGCATATTTCATTTTTTTTTTGACTTTGTTTTCTTATTAGAATGACAGAGATTGAAAAGGCCCAATCCTTTAGATATCACAAATCAATAAAAAAAACAACAAAACCAAACAAAAAGCCATGTTAAGTGATTTTTTCTACAATGAAAATAGTGCTATGATGCTATTGTGTGAACTGTGATTAGAAGACACATCATAAAATATTTAGTAGTACATAAAAGTACTTTATATTTTCTTTTCATTGCTTTAATAATAGATCTTAAAATATGATCTAAAACGTTGATGAATCTTATACAGATAAATCTAAAATAAAAGCACATCTATATGTGCCATTTCTTTTCAACCAATAGATCAATAACCACATATGTAAAACACCAACATATCACCCATAGAACATAAATAATGTAATGCCCTGCCAAGGGATCCAAAGAATTAACCTATAATTTCACTAAGTTTGGTAGCATTTTATTATTATTATTATTTTACATGAAAGTAATATCATTTACAACTAATACACAATAATGGAAGCAATAGAAATGTCCATCTAAAAGTAAACATAACATACATAACATATTACATTCTTTAAGGATCCCTTGACATTGAATTACATCTAAATCAACTAACATTATTGAATCCATCTAATACAACAACCACATGAAACAATAATGATAAGTCCAATGTTTATACATTACATTTCTAACTGCTCAATAATCCACTATACATGTCACAGGGTATGAAAAGCTTAAAAGAATATACATATGAGGAATAAGGTACATCATCCTATTCTAATCCATGATACATCAGAGTAAAGATAACCATATGATACACATGATACATCATCATAGAAGATATATACATCCATCATAAAAGATCAAACATAATAAACTAAGTGCACAGTTCCTCCCAATCGTTAATAACATCATTAGACCATCATGGGTCCTAGCCATCCTTCCGTGCATGACACTCCAAATCATCGAAGAGATCATTGGTATTAACAAGGTAGGAATGTCACTCCTAACATATACCACATCATATGCAGAAAGTAATCTAACATGCAAATATAAGCATAAGATAACATCATCTAACATATGCTAATCATCAGTGAAAGGATACATATCCACCATCATGAAGGACGTATCAGCCACGATGTCTCAAATGGATCTCAAATGATAAGAGTGGAAAAACACTACCACCCGACCGCGTGGCACCTAAGTGGTCCACTCCCACCGTACTGAGGAGATAATCTCAAGTCCCAAACAGGCTAACAAAATCACATAGCATAAAAATACTCTCTAAGTACAAGAATCCTAAAAGTATACTAACTCAAAGGTTACAACACATAAATCAACATCTAATTCCCAGAGGCACACAATGACATGTAGGAACCTACTATGCAAGTGGAAAAGTGTCATCACATATATCATGTAGCAGTTACCCTGGTAGTTAGCTAAAATCCATGGGTCCCTACTGATCCTCATGTGGCCACTAGTATCCTCTCATACTAACAAGACATACTATGGAATGCAAGGTCACAACCATGCGTTCTCTCTACTCCCATCCTAGTCTGTACTAGCACTCGAGGCATGGGCGAGAACAAAACAATTATCTTTTTAGGTTCATTTAGTTAGTATTGTATGCACCCAAAAATGGTCGCCTAGACTATGGGCCCTTATTATTCAATTTATTAATTTATCAATTTTTTTGAATCAATGGTTTGTAATAATTTATTAAATTAATTCAAATCAATTTCCTTGATCAAATTTGATTTATTTCATTTCTAAGATTGATCATTTTATTCCAAGTCTTATTTAATTAAAAGAAAATCTTCTCTTTTAATTAAATAAAATAAAATCCCCATTTAATTAAAAGAAAACCTCTCTTTTAATTAAACAGTTCATCCACATTTAATTAATTAAGAGAAAAACCTCTCTTCTAATTTAATTAAATATCTTCTATTTAATTAAAAAGAACTTGCTCCCTTTTAATTAAATAAAAATCCCACTTAAATATCTCTTTTGATGAAAAAAGGAAATAAAATAAATTCTTTTTATTTAATTTCTCTACACTTAAAAATGTGATCTAAGTGGGATTTATCTTTCCACTTTCTCCTCAACCACTCCTCTTTTCTAATTGGTGGAATCTTGTCTCACATGGATCACCACTTTCTTCTCAACCACTCCTCTTTTCTCATTGATGGAATTTTGTCTCACATTGATCAAGCTCTATTATCCCATATTGGTTGTGAGAAGCCTCTCACCTTCATAATTTTCTTTATAAGGGAGAGCCCTCTCCTCATGTTAGACACCCATGATTATGCTATCGTTATGCTGCAGGTTTGAAGACCAATTTTTGAAAGAGTTTGAATACAAAAGATTTTTGTGGAGAACTTCTATTTTCTTGTCTTTTTCTCTCTTGCACCCATCATGGGATTTTAGTTTAGATCTTGCATTTATAGATTAAATTTTTCTTTCATAGATTAGATCTTATTTTCATGCATATTTGAAGATCATGGAGACTAGCATTCTTGCTTTTCCTCTTTGAATCTCTCATCTCATGGTGTACTTGCATGGGCACAAAAATAGGTCAAACTGAGGGCCTCCATTGCAAACCCTTGCACTCTATGAGTAGAGAGCTATGAATCAATTTGTGAGGGCTCATTCTTGAGTTTTCTTACATGTAATGATTAATAGAAGTGTGACAACATTTTAGCACACATTTTTGGCACCCACCGTGGGGCTTGAATCAAGTTTCTAGCTCCATTTACTTTTATTTTTTATCTCTAATTTTTTACAGCAGCATATTGGATCTAATCAAGTGCTTTTGTAAAATTTTTACTTTGATTTTAAGGCCAACCCATATATAGATTGGTTTGCACGCAAAAAATCTAATTGGTTTAAAGATTCAATCATATCTTTTAAACCACTTAGAGTTTGGTTCTAAAATTTTTTTTGTAGGTTAAGTATGTTCCCAACATGTCCCAATTCGAATTTTAGAGCATTTTGACATGATTTGCGTGAGTTATGAATTTATCTTTATTTTTCATAAAAAGCCATTTTTGATCGCAAATCAGCATATTTTTCAAAAAAAATTACATTTTCAGAAATATTTTTGAATTCTAAGGAGGGTTCTTTCTTTGTGTTTTGAATTTTGATACTGTATTAAGGATCAAAAACTCAATTTGATGAATCTGACCTATTTTAAAAAATTGGGTCCCTAGGGCACAAATGAAGAGAGTTTTTTTAATTTCTTACATTTTTGGAAAGCTCTTTAGTTTTTATTAGGGGTCTCTTCTTTTCATTTCTATTTTTGGGTCCAAAATCATAACAAAAAAAAGTCTAATCATGTTGACTAGGTTATTCATATTTTTTGCAGGGATTTTCGTGTTTTTCTAATTTTTTTTGCTAACTGCTCACTGTTTTGGGTTTTTTTGTGTTTTCTAATTTTTTTGAGAATAACATAGCAGAAAGTTGTGATTTCATTGGAAAAATGTTCTAAACTTGTTAAAATTAGGTAAGATCTACTAAGTGCGTTGCGAGGACTTCAGGTATTCTTCTTTGGCTGATAACACTTTGATTTGGAACCTTAAAATGAACCTCTCATGTGTCTAGCTTGTGTGTTTTGCTTATGCTTTTATTTTTCAAACACATGCATAATTGATACTAGGTTGTAATCTCCATTGATTTTTATTTAGCAAGCTTAATTATTAGTGATAGATTTAGATAGCTATATTGGGTTATTGGACTTGCTGAATTCGTCGGCCCCTCATTCCACCCCATGGTTGCAAGATCAGCGCCACATTAAAGGGGAGGGGTCTACAAGATAGAAGTGTTAAGTGCTCCACTTGGAAACCCTCTTGTGCTTTCTAGAACTCACCAATCTTTGAGTTGTGGACTCGTTTTGGCTTGTGTGAGGGGTTAAGTGTTCCACATCTTTGGACTCACCTTGCATTAGTTAAAGCATTAAGTGTACCACCTTGTGCTTTTTGATTATTCTTGGATAGATTTGCTTTTGGAGAATTAACATTTGTACACACATAGTAATTAGGCCCCATGAATACTATTCGTGGATCTTGAGGGAGTGAGTTCCTAGTGAAACTTCTCTCAAAGACGGATTCCTTGTAGGTGGGGAGGATACTTTGAGAATCTCTTAGATAGATGGATCTTCAACTTGGTGATTGAGGCATCCTTTCTCCGGAGAGGTTGATAGATCACTAGGGGTTGATATCATAGATCTTGAGATAATCTTAGTTAGCATGTCAGATTAATCTACTTGCTTTGATTGGGCTAAAAGTGAAAAGGTATCAAAACCTTGGATCTGAAAGCTAAGTCCCCTTGTGGTCCACTATTGTGAGTCGGTCACCTTTAGAGAGGGTTAACCATAGCAGACCAAACTGCGGACAGAACCTCAAGCGGTAATAGCCACTTCTGCCGTGGTTGCAACAATCGCTATATAAATGTCCTCATGGAAGAAATCTCCATGGGGTATGGTTCATTGTGGGTTGTCAAATCTCCCTAGCAGCTCTTGAAGATTAAGTTCTTAGACTGTGTCAAAACCTTGGTGCGCCGGGATTGGAGGTCACCCCTGTGAATCATAAAAGTTGCATAGTCAAACCATTACTAAAAACTTTAGAGAGGCCAAATTTTATTTTTTAGGGATGTATGCAATGATTGTGAAACTCTTTGAGAACATACACAATTAGCTCTCCTAGGGATTAGCATAAACTAAGTCACTTGATTGCTCATGCGCAAGGTTGCTTTGCCCCTTGTTCATTGTTTGAAGACTGTTTGCTTGAAATCCCTATTTTCTATCTTGCGTGCTTGGTTTATGATAAAGAATCTATTGATACATCTAGTTGGATATTTAAAATGAACAAAATTTGAGTTCTTGAGTTGAGACTTTACGATCGAATAACTTTGTTATCCCATTATTTCTAGTCTCCCTAGGTTGGTCCTATTTGGATTAGGCTACTTTTCCCATTGTTAGAAGCCTTTCTGCACCTTGGGTTATTGTGCTTTGACCTCTTGAATTAGTAGTCATTGATTTCACAAGAGACCTTGTTTGGAGTTGGTGAGTTAGAAACCATCCTATTTGAGAAAGATATACACTTGGATCCTTTGATATTACACTTGGAGAGTCTTAGTAATCTCTTGTCAATTCACTTTCATCAAAGTTCAATTTTAATTATTTATAATTTAGGTCAATTATCCTCCTGGTCCATATGTGCTAGGGTATTCACCCAAAGTTGTGGGCACCTCTGTGGCAGTGTTGGTTTATGCCTATTGCAAAATTCTATCTTATCACATCTCTTTTGGACAAGTTAGTGCTTTTACTATCCTAGTTTGGTACCAATGTTTCTTAGGGTTATCCTTTCAACTAGTACCTTTTCTTTCATGTTTATTACAAGTGCTATTACATGTTTCTCAACATTCAAATGATCTCAAATGGTATCAAATTTCCCAAAATGACTTTTGGTCTTCTTTCTTCTTTATCTTCCATGTCTTTCTAATCTTTCATTTCCACTCTTCCTCTTCTTCATGTCTTCTTGATTCTTTTCCTCCTATTATCATATAGTCTACCTTCTTCTATTCATTCTTTCTCTTCTTTGATACTTGATTCTTCTTCTTCTAGAACCATGGATCTTGGATATCTTTTTAGGGATCCTCATTTGAGATCAGATGAAATCCACCTCCTTCTTGAATTTGAAAAGTGTTGTCACTCCAATAGATGCATGGATGCTAACATTGCAACAAAAATGATTAAAAAAATGGATAAATCACACACTTTTGCTAGGATCATGTGCAAGATTAAATCACAATATCCTTCTTCCAAATATTTTCCATCTTCTAAGTCTTATCATGATTCTTCTAAATATCATTCAAATACTTCATTTTCTAAATCTTATCATGATTCTTCTAAATATGATTCAAATTCTTCATCTTCCAAGTCTTATCATGATTCTTCTAAATATCATTCAAAGATCTTCTAAGTCTTATCATGGTTCTTCTAAATATCATTCTCATTCTTCATATTCTAAGTCTTATGATGATTCTTGTAGGTCTTCACCTACCTCTTCCTCACAATATCATTCTTCTTCTACTTCTACCAAGAGTCTTATTCCTCTTATTGAGACATATGATAATGAACAACGTGAAAAGTCTTGTGATATGCCTATCTACAATGCCTATAGTGACAATGATTATGATGATGATGATTATTACATTCCTACAGTTCCTAAAAGTCCTCCTAGTCCTATGCTTTTGATTAAAGGTGATGAGTCACAGATGGATATTGATGGTAATCCACATGAATCAAATCTTGAAAACAACATTGATAAATTTTGTGAACAATACCTAAATGATAAATTTTCATTTTTTGATGAAGAGAAAGCATTTTTTTGTGCTGAAATACAACATCAATGGGATAAGAGTTCCTCTTCTAAGAACCCTCATGCTGAAAATAAAGATTACACTCTTGAGCAAGATCATGTTCATGTTGAACCTTTGTCTTCTGATGCTCCCCTTCCATCTTCTACTTCCTCCACTATCCATACATTCCCTAAAGATCCTGAGACTCTCAAATCTTCTACCAATCATTCGTCCAACAAAGATCCTAATGCTTTTCATGCAGTTCCCTATAGTTATCCTCAAGGGCTACCTCTTAAAGAAACTCAAGCTAACCTTCACCTAGCTGCAAATACTTTTGATAATGCTAAATCTAAAGATCCTAAGCTTTCATGTGCTATAATGCCTACTTTAGCTAGTCCTTCATCATCTATTCCAAAGTCTTCCATACAATTCCAACATGCTTCCTTCTCCTTAGCACTAGCTTCATGTCAAGAGGACTCTAAAAATGATAAAGAAAAGAATATAAAAAAAGATCAAGATCAAGAACCTTCCATGTCATCCAATCCTTTTCACAATGTTTTTGATACATTTCATGGTTCTTTTGATCCCTTACACCCTTTCTCATTCATTCCACCGTGTCTTAAGTCTTCTCCTAAGCAAGATCAAGATACTGCTTGCACCACTGAGCATATTGACAATAAAAATGGCCTTAGTACACTTTCTCCTTCCAAAGATGATACTTCCATTAAGGTTATTAAAAATGATGCTATTACTTCCAATGTTGAGCCTATTGAAAATCAAGAGAACAATTCTATGCTTATGTTATCCAAAGATCCTTGTCAAGATCAAAGTATTCCATCTTCTTGTTCTACCACTCCATGTTCACTTCCACTTTCTACTCTTCGTAAGTCTTCTCAAGCTATAAGTTCTCCTATCAACGAAGTTTCTCCTATTAAAGATGTTTATTTTCCTATTGAAAATCCTGATGCTCACTCTAAAGATGCTGATGTCCTTGATTGTCATATAGATGTTAATGAACTTATTGATTATCCTTTTGCATCTTCCGCATCCATCCTTGGACCTCCCCCACCAATACTAAATCCTTCACATTTTCCTTCCATCTTGGGTCCTTATGTCCCTTCACTTTCCCCTCCCAATTCTCCTAGTTCTTCATCCATTTTGGGTCCTTATGTCCCTCCCTCTCCTATCTTTCCTCAAGATCAACATAGATGCATGAATCCTTTTCATCCACCCACTCACCTAAACTAGTCATATCATCCTTCTTCTTCCACAAGTCCCAAGTCTTTTGGAAGTAACTTGAATGTTCAATACAAGAAAAAGAAGCAATTCAAGAATCCATATAAAAAAGAAGACCACCATGTCTCTTCTAATCGACATGGGGGCATTAAGTCAAAAGAGATATCTAAGAAAAAAATTACAAGACAAGTATGGGTTCCAAAATCCATCATTGAAGATATTATCTCTAAATCATCAAAAAGAAATGAAAAGAAGCCTAAGGCTATATGGATTCCAAAATCTCTCTTGAGAGAGTCTAATGTTGAACAACAATTAAATTTGACATTCAAGCTTCCAAAGAATTCCGCTTCATCTTCTTCCAAAAGCATTCTTCCATTCCATGTGCCTAAACTGCAACCTTTTCTATCCACTCACCATATTCCTTCATTCACATTTTCTCCATCCTTTTTCCATCCTTCAAGGTGTGTGTTGGCATTGATCTTGCCTTCATTTCTATCTTCCAATCTCACTTGCTTTGCATAAAGCCATATGCTCCATTTTTTTGTCTTCCATCTTCCTTTCCCTATCGGCATCTTTGAGCATATCATTTCAAATCCTTTGCATGTCATGGTTTAAAATTTCAAAGAGAATTATCTATAAAGCTTGACTTCTTCCAAAAAAAAAAATTTGAAAAAGATTGAAAAAAAAGAAAGAAAAAAAAATGAAAAATTTGAAAATGTGCCTTGGTGAAAACCTGGTAATCAGGCACCTTGGTAGAAAAAGTAAAGAGACATAAATTCATCCTATGGTGAAAAGCACTCCCTTGTGGTGCCTTGGATAAGTACCATGATGAAAACCTAACAAATAGGCATCATGCGTAGTTCTTCTACATCTTTCATTCATTTCGTCTTCTCTCTTTGATCTTGACAATGTTGACCTATAGACAAACATTTGGCTATCTTGTGAGATAACTTATGATGATCTTGTTTTCATTCCTTTCATGTTTAGCCTTCATATCTATTTTCCTCCATTCATTCTAGCCTTTTGCTACCCTTTTCCCATTTACCCCTTTGGTCTTGATCTAATAAAATAGAGTAAAATATGATGCTATCAAGTCTCTTGACATGTCTACTTCTTTGGATTGCATCTTTCCCACTTTTACATTATGCTTTCTTGAATTATCCTATACTGGCCTTTCATTTCTTGTCCAAATGTTCTTTACATGACAAATTTTCCCTAGCTTGGGTACTCTTGAGGAGTCAACCTTTGAAGATCACTTTCACTTGCTTCATACACTCCTTGCTTATCCATAATATCCATTAGCTTATTGCTTAATCATGTCCTCCACCTTGTTAGACATTGGGATTGCACGATGTGATCTTGCTTAAGAGTTTAATGCCCATTCTATCTAGGGGTATCTTTGTACATATTTATTGATCCTGAAAAAAAAAAATTCAAAAAAATTGATATATTTCAAAAATCCAAAAAAATGGTATATTGTAAAAAAATTCTAAAAATTGAAAAATGTCCTGAAAAAATGATCATCTTAGTGACAACCTAGCAAAAGGCACTTTGATGTATCTTCAAAAAAATTATATATTCCAAAAATACAAAAAAAATAAAAAATTCAAAAATTCAAAAAAATAGAAAAAGTGCCTTGGTGAAAACCTGGAAATAGGTGCCTTGGTAGCAAAAATACAAAAAAAAATAATTATAAAAAGTCCTGAAAAAAAATAAAAATAAAAATAAAAGAGAATCCAAGTGGTGAAAACCTCGAAATGGGCACTACTTGAGGCCTTTGCACCCTTATTTTTTAGCGCATGTCCTCGACACTTAGCCTTTCTCCACCATGCCTTGTCCTTGTTGCATTGGTTTGGAATTGGTCTTTGTCTAGGGGGTATAATAACTATGTTAGCTTTGGTTTCTTATATGTGTGAGTCTTTAGGACACCTTGCAAATGGTGTTTTTCAACACCCATTAACATCGAGTGTTTTTCAACACTTATTGGTTTGGTCTTACCTAGTATCATCATGTGATCTTACCTTCCTGCAAGCATTTGATCCTTGTCTTCAGAAATCAGTATCAGTTAACACACTTAAATTTTTAAACGAAACACTTAATGCTTGACTTATGTCATGATTTTTTTCTTTGTGTACTAATTGTTATTGGTTTTTGTTGAGTGTCTTTGTCTGATAAGTCTCTCCATGATGCATCGCTAGAAGACTTGGGGCATGAGACATGTTTTTATTTATTTTTATTTTTTTGCTTGTGGGTGTGGTCTTGAACTCTAGAGTGTCTTTTGTTGTCCCCTTGAAACACTTAGGAGATTTGAGACATCATCCTTGATTGTTTTTGCACAATCATTCTTATAGTCATCTTGGCATCTATGCTTTGATGCGAGCATAGCTTTTCTATATTAAATTGGGTAAGCTAACATCGAAGTCATCTTGACCTTTATGTCTTTGATGCTTATGTTAGAATCTTTCCACATTTCAATCCAATATAAATCACATTCATATCTTCATAGTTGCATTTGTAACTAGTGATGATTGTGTGATTTTTTGATGTCCATTAATAATGGCCCAATGATGAAAATAAGTTCTTTTACATTCTCTAATGAATGATGAACACAAAATCCTATGTTACAGTTTCTCTTTTGCAAGTACACCATTGCATTTCATGTAGCTTGCATTATTAGACTTCATGTTAGTTTGCATTTTTAGGCTGCATTATGAGTTTGAGAGGGTTCTCCTTTCATCTTTATTGTGGACATTTAATCAATTGTGGTCACATTTTGATCTTCATTTTCTTATTTTCTTTCGTGATCTCAATCAAAATTTCTATCTTAAACAGTTGATTGATTTTTGGAGATTTTTTTTTCTTATTTCTATTTCTTTCCATATCTTTCAAACTTCTATCTTCCATTTTCTTTTTCCCCACTTCTTTTCTTCTAAATCACCTTTGGAGCATAATATTTCATGCTTGATGATCTACCTTGGTTCTATGATTCTTATATCTTTCATCTTACATCAAGAACCTTATCTTTTGTTCGATTTGATCAAATTTATCAATTTGTTGTTTCTCCTCTATCTCATTTCGATTTCAATCACGAGGGGGCAGTAATTATCAATTTCAATCCTTGATTCAGTTTTATCAATTTTATCCTCGACTTTTTCAAGTTAAAATTTATTTGTATTCTTTGTCTTGATGTGTTCCCAAGTCAACCACACATCTGGGTTGTTTTGTGATCCCAAATTGACCTCACACTTCAATTTATTTCTTTGACTACATGTGTTCCCGAATCGATTACACATTAGTCAAAGAGGGGCAAATGTATGCACCCAAAAATGGTCGCCTAGACTATGGGCCCCCATTATTCAATTTATCAATTTATCAAATTTTCTGAATCAATGGTTTGTAATATTTTATTAAATCAATTCAAATCAATTTCCTTGATCAAATTCGATTTATTTCATTTCTAAGATTGATCATTTTATTCCAAGTCTTATTTAATTAAAAGAAAATCTTCTCTTTTAATTAAATAAAATAAAATCTCCATTTAATTAAAAGAAAACCTCTCTTTTAATTAAACAGTTCATCCAAATTTAATTAATTAAGAGAAAAACCTCTCTTTTAATTTAATTAAATATCTTCTATTTAATTAAAAAGAACTTGCTCCCTTTTAATTAAATAAAAATCCCACTTAAATATCTCTTTTGATGAAAAAAGGAAATAAAATAAATTCTTTTTATTTAATTTCTCTACACTTAAAAATGTGAACTAAGTGGGATTTATCTTTCCACTTTCTCCTCAACCACTCCTCTTTTCTAATTGGTGGAATCTTGTCTCACATGGATCACCACTTTCTTCTCAACCACTCCTTTTTTCTCATTGATGAAATTTTCTCTCACATGGATCAAGCTCTATTATCCCATATTGGTTGTGAGAAGCCTCTCACCTCCATAATTTTCTTTATAAGGGAGAGCCCTCTCCTTATGTTAGACACCCATGATTATGCTATCGTTATGCTGTAGTTTTGAAGACCAATTTTTGAAGGAGTTTGAATACAAAAGCTTTTTGTGGAGAACTTCTATTTTCTTTTCTTTTTCTCTCTTGCACCCATCATGGGCTTTTAGTTTAGATCTTGCATTTATAGATTAGATTTTTCTTTCATAGATTAGATCTTATTTTCATGCATATTTGAAGATCATGGAGACTAGCATTCTTGCTTTTCCTCTTTGAATCTCTCATCTCATGGTGTACTTGCATGGGCACAAAAATAGGTCAAACTAAGGGCCTCCATTGCAAACCCTTGCACTCTATGAGTAGAGAGCTATGAATCGATTTGTGAGGGCTCATTCTTGAGTTTTCTTACATGTAATGATTCATAGAAGTGTGACAACATTTTAGCACACAAGTATTAGGTGTGAATGTTTTCACTTATTAAACAACTTACAATGAGTTACCCTGGCAGCATCTAGAGCCCCTACCCCCATTGCAAGCCACTTCCCGACACTACAAACAGATTACCTACCCTAAGCTCATGGAATCATAAATCACCCAAGTCCTATAAAAGTGATTGGAAAGAAAAATCAAAAGATAATCCAAAATAAGAACATCGAATATCCACAATAATAGCATCAAATCTCCATGAGCATCTGAAAAACATCATAGATAATCATGACCACAACAGTTCTCTATTGACAATTGAAGGTATCCCTGATAATCATAATAATCATTGGTTCTCAATAACCAAAATATATCTCAAATCATACTGATCGAAGACTCCAAAATGGTTGAGTCAAAACATGTCACAACATGACATCATAAACCAACATTTCAGTCCCATCATGGTAACTGGAAAATAACCAAGGATAACTGATCGATGACTCAAAAATGATTAGGTCAGGTGTCTCATACATAAGAACAACATTCAATAAATACAAGCATTTCATAGAGCATTCCATCACATAACCATGGTTGGGTTTATAAAGATCAGAAATAAGACATCATCATGACATCACAATCATAACCCCCAAGCCTCTGGTAGACGTCCTATAACTGGTCAACACTAGTCAACCCAAAACTCAAAATAGAAACATAAAGAATACAAAATGCAAACACATGTTTTGGTTTTGCTAAAATTACATCATTGAATAGAGTGTGGAGGTCTCAGTTTTCGTTTCCAAATTTATATATTGAGTAGAGAAATTACACATGTATTGTTTTGGATGGATAAAGGTTTTCCTTTATAAGTCTGAAAATCCATCTTCCATTTATAATATTTTGAAAACGCCCCCCATCAAACTACCAATTGAATTTCATATTTTTTTATAACTTAAATCAATTAATTAAATCTTAATAGTTAAATTGTAATATTATTAAATAATTCACCGTTATAAAAGATGAACCTTTAATATAAATCATTTATCAATTATATAATAATTTAAATTTATTAATAACATATTTACATACTTACATATATTCATATATATACATACATATATAAATTTATATAAATATATATAAATATATATAAATATATATAAATAATTATTAATATTACATTTTATAAAAAAAATGAAATATAAAATTGAATTACAACAAATTTTGATTAATATGATAATATATAAAAAAAACTTTATCACATACCAACACTGTTTTAATAACAGTCGCCATCGGCTATTAAAAAGCCTTGCGACCCCATGCCTACCATCGCAGGCTTGTGACGGCAGTCGTAGTACCTGCGACTATAGGTATGGTGTCACCGTAGGACGTGCAGGGGGGTACGGGTTATATACCCACCCAAAGTTATGTTTATTATTATTTTTAATAGCATTTTTAAAACACTTTCCTCAGACATGAATCGCGATGTGATTTCTTAATAAGGTTTTCTCAATTGCAATTTAATAATTCAATTTTTTAATTAAATAAATAAATAAATATATATATACATATCTATGTATATATATATATATAAATGTATATATGTATATATATGTGTGTGTGTGTGTGTATATATATATATATGCAAAATTTTATACATATACATACATACATATATATATATATATATATATATATATATATATATATATATATATATAAAGTTTTCTCAAATAAATTTTAACTACCCATATTGAGAATGCATACAACCAAAATAGGAAAAATTCTCAAAAAACATATGGAAGACACGAAGAAGACAGGAAGTGCAAGATGCGAAAATAGCATAAGCAAAATCACAAGAGTCTACCCAGATTCTGATGCTAATTCACTTTTTTTTTAGAAAACCCACAGAGCAAGCTCCTCCCTTCTCCAAAGTTCTTGAGTCCTCCAATGCTCCAAAATGCTCTCCCACGCTGTGTCTAAGCTTCTAGGAATGCCTAAATATAAAGAGCTCTCAGGGAGCACCTAGAATGTCTCTAGAAACAACTAGAAGGTGTAGACAACTAAGCATGAGTCTATTCCAACCTTCTAGATAAGTCATAAGGTTGTAGACACCATGTGCTTAATTGGTGCACTAATCCCCGTGTTGTTGACATATGAGAAATAAAAATGTGCATTTACTCCTAGGCAAGCTTATAACTCTTATTTAATTTTTTTATAACTTTCATTTTAAATTTTATAACTTTTATTATTATTATTTATTTATTAATTTATTATTATTTTATAATTATTATTAATTATTAATTATTAATTTTCTTTTATTTAATTCTTTTCTCAATTAATTTCTCATTTAATTAATTATAGTCAAAATATCAAAGATCATGATATTATATTAATTTTTTCCAAATAATTAATTTATTAATTAAATCTATTTATTAAGACTTAATTAATAGAAAATTCACCATAGACCTCCAAGATAAAATATGAAAACCCATCATAGAACAATTCACACAAAATCAGTCTAAAGGGTTAAAAATCATGAAATATGTCATCTGACACATTCGATGGGTAAAATATCCAGATACTTGTCCTACTTCACTAGGACAAAAGGGTTTAAGGGTTTGAGATTTGGACTTGAGAATTTATCTCCCTTCTCTTATCATTGAGATAGTGTAATAGGGTATGCTCATCCTGGCAATTCAGGGAAGTCGATACCCGGTACCTGCAACCTGCATAAAAACCATGCATGTACATACAATATATATAATGCTAAGGTAAACAGGCAATGGCAAGAAGTGGTGCATCATGTAGATCCTGACTAGTAGGTGACTACGACTCCCTTCCTTAACCACATCAGAAACACCATACAATAAGAACAAACACGCACACCATACACATACAAGTATGGGGTAAGTATCCATAATAAAACACATGAGATAATAAACCATCTAACTGATCATCATCAATAATTGAAAGCAATGTAATGATCATCATGCATACATGAAATGTAAAGTCTAAATAATCTCATCATATATCAACTGAATCCATAACATAATGTTTGATAGTCTCAAAACAATACTACTAATCCATCAACATAAAACAAGTCTAACATATTCTGATAATAATAGCAACAATATGTGCAAAAAGATGTGAACGAGGGCAGGCACTACAAATAACCCAAAAAAATAAAATGCCCACATATCAACCATAAAATATAGACACATAATCACAAAAAATAACTTTTGAATCATATAAACCCAACAAAGAAAACATGTATATCTAGAGGATTGTGTTATTTAGTTTGAGATTCATCATTGATATTGGTGATCATTATGAAAATCATGAACAATTGACAAAGTTTGCAGTGAGTATTTTGATATGAATGAGGGTACTTACAACATAATATATAATTAAAACTGATTGACCTACAACAATGGGTTTCATTAACACTATCTCTAGAATATCTGAATCATTTTTTATCTTTGATGAGGGTCCCTCCGCATCACATCTCTTACATACATTTGTCACTATTACGCTGGCTGGATCTCTTCTCTTGGATGCTTCAGATATTACTGATCCTTCATCTACCTTCTCAAATGTTGATCTTATATTTGATAAATCACATTTCTTCCCTGCATTCCCAACAATAAAAAATCTTATCTATATTAGAAAAATAAACATCACATATGATAATTTGAAAAAAATTTCTCATCTATAAGAAAAATAAACATCAAAGCAATAATATGTAAATATGTTTAAAGGAAATAGAAAGAAAACAAAAAATAATGATGCCATCTAAGAAAAATAAAAATCAAATAAGATATGAATGGGTGTTGCTGTTTACTCTATTGCTATCGTAGAAATTGATTGACAATAGTTTAAAAGCCATGGTGTACCACATGATAGAAGATTTTGTAACAACAAATAGAAAACTATGAAATAATTATAAAATGTCACCTTTCTTGCATGATAAATAACAACCAAACTCTATATAGGACCCTAAGTTGATCATTGGCAGCGACAACCATCTTGGTGGCAAAAGCCATTTTTAGTTGGCTTGAGAACAATAAAACTCTCCTCTAATGGAAAGCACATAAAACCCTTTGTGTCTGAGGGTATTTCTTGGTAGTTGGCATGTAGTGCTCAATCACTGGAAAGTAGGATAGTAGGATCCTGACATGCTCTTGCCGACGATGGAGGTGAGAGAATTCTGGTAGCCATATGCAAGAAGGAGCATGGGAAAATTTTGGTGGACTCTTGCATACAAGTTTAAAAGCCTATCAACAATTAGTTAACCAATTCAATCTTATGTGGTTCATGGTTCAAAGCCAAGTCTTTGTTTTTTACTTATCCTCTCCCTATCTTATCATGTATTCTCTTTTAGGTCCTTTATGCTATGTCTCTTTTTTATCCTATCTCTTTCCTTAGTTTCTAAACTAGTCCATTTATATGATGATTAGAATGTATGGGTTGTGACATTAATTATAGCCATTGGTTCATTGTCCTCGACTATGACTAAATACTACCAATTTATTACAAATTTAAACTATTTAGTATCAGTGACTGTGACCAAATGCTGATCCATTAATTAATATGGATAATATTAAATAGTTAGTACTATTACTTACATTAATTACTTAAATATATATTAATATATTATTAATACCATTATAGATATTAATTATAATAATAATTTATTATTGATACTATATCACATTATATTCATAAATTGATTATATTAATAATAATTAATAATATATTATTGACTAATTTTATAGAATATTATGAATTAATTAAATATTATTATTTTTAATATTGAGGATACATCAGTCATCATGTTAAAGGTAGTATTCATAATGTACATACACCAACTATGGTTTATGAGTAGGAAACAATTAAATGAATTTCTTAAGTTATTTTTGAAAATGCAAATTTCATATTAGATCATTCTTAAGGAAAAATAATCAATATTCTAAATTAAATAGTTAGATTTTATTTGAATTATAATTTTTTAATATGAAATTTATTTTCTTGTGACTAAAATATAAACCAAAATTAATATACATGATGTCAATAAACAATTAAATAAATTAAATGGAAATCTAATCCATATGAATATTAGGTTTGATAAAGTTTATTTTCTTGTTGAATCATTATGAATGTGCATGCATACACATATTTTATTTAGCTAAACCTTTATTTAGTTTATCAAAATTATGAAAATTTCAAATTATTACCAATGTTGTTTTTTTTTCCTAGAAAAGGGGTTTAAATTTATTATAACTAAAGAGTGATGAAAAAAAGTAAGTACCCAACAAGAAGAGCACTATATATTCTTGTCCCTATCCATTAATCAATCAAGCATACAAGACATATCAAGAGGTAATCACCTCTTATCCATTATATTCCACTTTTGTGTTTGATTTGAGACATACTTGGCCAAATAATCAGAAACACCATTCTACTCCCTAGGGATGTGAGTAAAAGTAATAGAGTCCAAATAAATACATAACTAGATAACTACACACATACACATTTATTTCTATTCACTGATTATCTAAGTGCCAACTAAAAGCTCCAGGATCTTGCCTTGTTAACAAGGTCACCACAACTTGAGAATCATACAAACAAATATTCCTATTCCAGCCAAGACCACATCATTGCTCAACAACATACAAAAATGGAAAAATCCTCCATTAAATTATTTGCATGAAGGTGATTATAAAAAATAAATTTGAACATCATAAAAACTATCTTTCGTAACTCTACCAATGCCAACATGTCTAGGATTCTCACAAGACAAGCCATCAATATTAACTTTTAAAACTATTTTGAAGAGGGGGAGCTAACTAACCTCCCAATTGATTTTATGCAAAGGGTATCTACCTCTATGATTTTTATCATGACTAGAACACACTTGAAGAGATGAAGTAAGATGATTGAAAACAACTACGTCTACCATATCCACACCTCCAACCTCATCATATTTAGCCAAAGTAGTCTTACAATGATTGTATATTTTTCCACCATAATTGCATGACACCCATCCTCATATCTTGGAAAACCCTTTGGTTCCTATCTAGCCAGACATGAAAAATAATAAAAGGACTAAGAGCCTAAGTAATTTGTAGGAAAAATAAGTTTTAGCAGGCGTTTCACCACAATGAGCCAAAATTCAGCCAAATACGAAACATGGCAATAGGTATGCCCACAAGTACCCCACAAAAAGTGCCAAATATTTGTAATAAAAGATCATGGAAAGAAGTAATGAGAAACACATTATTTTCTATTACAACACAAGATGCAATTCAAGGGGCCATGAAAGCAATATTTTCAATAATTATTCCAATATATTGATTGTGAACCACCAAACACATTAAAAATTACATTTGGGCCAAGAAAATTAATTGAACTTATTTTCATCAAGGAATCTCAATACCTCGAAAACATTTTCTATTAAGCTCCAAGTAACCCATAAAAATAAAGTATTTACTAGACAAATCACTACCCTAGGCTAAGACATCTGGATCCTCTAAGGAAATGCATACCAAAGAAGTTAAAACAAAAAAAAAAAATCATTTCGATTCCTTTCTTAGTAACCCATAGGCTATTTAGAATTATCCTTCTATTTGTATCCTATGGCTAGGTCTAAGTTTTGAGCAATCACATAATGCATAAATTTGTCCCATCTAGCTTCCAAAAAATAAATTGCATAGGGCTTATAGATTACGATACAAGGAAAGAAGAGGGGGATAACCATCCCAAGATTTTTTCCAAAAGTGAGTAGAGGAGCCCCTATTATGAATCCAAAAGAAGTCACTCTTTGTAAGATTTCTACAAATTCTGATAAAACAATTATGATAAAATACCTTCTTCTTGCTGCTAATGGTCTTTACAATATCTAGGACAAAATATTAATTTCTTTTGATAATAGTATATTGTTTTGAAAATTGTTTTATATCCTTGCTATAAATCACCCAAGGTAGATATGCTAGAAGTGCAAAGTTGTATATTGAATGTGTGTCTTCTATCCACATTCAAACCCATTATTTATAGTCTAACTAAGGTGCATGTCCTTAGAAGAGACATGACCCTATCTAAGTTGGCCCCTTTACAAAATAGACTATCCTTCAAAAATTGACACCCCTATTTGATGAATAATAGTTAGTAATTACCTAACTACAATTAGGAAATTGAACATTAGTTTAATGTTCCCAAATAGATGTTGATTCAAGTGAAGACATTGATTTATTTAAAGGTTAATTTAGTTTAGGGATATAACATAATTAATTAGGTCTTTTGATCTGAAGAAACTGATAAGTATATTATCAGAGTTATTCAAGGATTAACACTCCCTCTTAACTTGATAATCATATTGAGAGATAACATATCTAGCTCATCAATTATGATAACTAAGCATAGATTGATACTCTATATCTATCTAAATCTTCTAAGCATGTGGTATCATTGACCACATGATACTTGTCATATTAATATACCTATAATATGACTTATCACCTAGTCTTGTGATAACAATATTACATGGAATGCAATACACAGGATAAAATTCAGAGAGTGATTAAATTCTTCCTTTATCCAAGTTGTGACTCATAGGTACTGACAAGACTACATCACAATATGATCCTTAGTTAAGATTTATCAGTACATAGGATAAAATCCAGAGACTAATTAAATTCTTCTTTTATCCAAGTTGTGATTCATAGGCATAGAAATTTCTACATCAAAATATGATCTTGAACCCATCTAGATCTTATAGTAGTTCTCTACTATTCAATACATTATCTCAAAGATCATCATCTCTCATATTATGTCTTTTATACAAGTGTTCATTATCTCAGAGATCATCACCTCTTATATAATAAATACAAATGGTGAAGCCCATAACAGTCAATAGCCTGGAAATAATAATTTTAACACAAAATTATTTAATTAATAATTAAATAATACAAATGTATTATAATTCAACCATACCAAGTCTTTTTCTAAAGTGATCTATCTTCACTCGAGAGAGATGTTTGGTAAAAGTACCTACTGTATGATCTGTAGTGCAAATGTATTCTAACTTGATAGTTTTCCTGTCTACCATATCTCTTACATAATGGTAAGGAATTTCAATATGCTTAGATCTATCATAGAAAACTAGATTCATAGAAAGCTTGATGGAACTCTAATTATCACAATGAATAATAGTGGGATTCATGGGTTGACCAAATAGTCTCACAAGTAACTTTCTAAGCCAAATTGCTTCCCAAGAAGCCATTGCAATTTCAATGTATTCAATTTTTGTGGAATCATGTGCTATTGATATATTCACGATATCATCATTGAGCCTAAAATGAAACAACATCCTGAAGTGCTCTTCCTATCAATAACACTTCTAGCCCAATTTCAGTCTATGAATCCATGTAAGTCCAAGTCAACTTTCTCACACTTGAGCCCAAGCCTAAGAGTGCCTTGTGAGTATCTCATAATGTGTTTGAATGCAACCAGGTGAATCTCCTTTGGTTCACACATAAATTGACTTAAGGAATTAACAACATAGCAAATATTAGGTCTTGTATTTACCAAGTACATAAGAGACCCAATCATTTGTCTATAAATAGTAGAATCTATGGAGGGTGATTCTACTACTAATTCCTTAAGTTTGTGTAGATTATTCTCCATTAGAGAAGACATAGGTTTGTAGTTCCACATTTCAAATCTCTTTAAGATATCTAATGTATACTTTCCTTGATTAAGTATGATGCTGTTAGCGTTCTGCTATACTTCTAGTCCTAGGAAGTATTGAAGGAGTCCTAAATCTTTCACATCAAATTATTTGATTAGATCTTTCTTGCATTGATCTATAAGATGATCATCATGCTATTAGTAAATCATCAACATATAGTATCAAAATTATCATATCATCTTTATCCTATTTATAATAGAGATTTGGATCAACTTCATTATTAGAGAATCCTAAACTAGTGAGATATTTATCAATTCTTTCATACCATGCCCTTGGAGCCTTTTTAAGCCCATAGAGAGCTTTCTTGAGCCTACAAACAAAGACTTTAGGGTTATGAGTTTTAAATCCTTCAGGTTGTTCCAAATATACCTCTTCAGTAATCTTTCCATTCAGAAATATTGTTTTCACATCCATCTGATGACTTTCTATCCCTTTGATGCTACAATAGCTAGGTCTACTCTTGTAGAGGTGTATCTAGCAACTGGAGAAAAGGTTTCTTCATAATAAATTCCCTCCTTCTGAGAGAATCCTCTTGCTACAAATCTAGCTTTGTATTTTTCAACGCTACCATTAGCAACATACTTGATTTTAAATATCCATTTAGAAGAGACAACAAATTTTTCCTCAAGCCTTGGTATAATTTCTCAAACATCATTCTTAATAATGGATTGGTATTCTCCCATCATGGCATCCTTCCAAGGTGTATGTTTGATAGCATATGAAATATTTGTTGGTTCTAGTTTAGATAGGTCACTCATGTTTGCTACATAGCTAGAAAATCTTTTAGGTCTTTTGCTTTCTCTAAAGGTTCTAGATGGTGCAACGAAGTCTTGTGCTTCCTCTATAATATTAATAGCTCAAAGTGGTATTTTCTTAGGACTTTGAGTTTCCTCAAGATTAAGATTTTGAATTTCACCTTCAATTTCTTCAATGTTCTCCCTCTAAAACTCAGATTCATGATTTTCTTTAGAACTAGGCATATGAGAAGGATCTTCAAAACTTAGGGTTCTTTTGAATGTAAGCTCTTCTTCAAAGATGAGATCTCTACAATTTCAATGTTCTTTTGAACAAGTATATAAATTTTGTATGCTTTATATGTTTCACTATACCTAACAAAAATACCTTTCCTCTCGGAGGGTTCTAACTTAGTTCTCTTTTCTTTTGTAACATGTATGTATACTAGGTACCCAAATATCCTAAAATCACTTATATTTGTTTTAACCTTAGAAAAGACTTATTCAGGAGTTTTATCTCTAAGGTGGGAGTGAGGACTTTTATTTTAAATATAGGCAATAGTACTTGAGAATTTTTTTCAAAGATAATATTCTAAATTTTGATCAAGTATCTTAGTTCTTGCTGCTTCTATAATTGTTCTATTCTTTCTTTCTACTACCCCATTTTGTTGTGGGTTATAAGGAACAATATACCCCCTCTTAATTCCTACTTCTTTACAAAAATCTTTAAACAAATATGAAGTATATTCCCCTCCATTATCAGACCTAAGAGTTTTAATTTTGTGTCCTGATAGGTTTTCACTTAAGGATTTGAATTCTTTAAATCTCTTGAGATTTTCTTTTGATTCTTTACATTTTAAGAAGTAAATTCATGCTTTCCTAGATAAATCATCTATAAAAAGTATATAGTACTAGAATCATCCAAGAGAAGGAACAAACATAGGCCCACATAAATCTAAGTGGACTAATTCTAAAATATTGTTAGTTTTTCTAGTGCTATCTTAAAATGGACTTTTGGTGTTCTTACCTAGAGCACATCCTTTGCAAATGCTCGAATGATCTTTATTCGACTTAGGTAAACTAGTGACCATCTTCTCCATAGTCAATAAGGCTTTGAAGTTTAGATGTCCTAATCTTCTATGCCACATTTTTCTTATATCAACAACTTCATGAATTAAGGCTTGAATAAGTTTTGTATTTAATTCATACATGTATCCCTTTCTTTGACCAATTAACTTTGATTTCTTAAATGAAGAATTCTTAGACTAGGTCAAAAATTTACCATCCATGAATACAACCTTATGTCCATCATCTTCAGGTGTTGTAAAAAAGATTAGATTCCTTTTGATTCCTGGTACATAGACTACTCTTTTGAGATGAAGATAAATACTTGAATTTAGTCTCAAGTTGTAGTTCCCAATTCCTTTGACAGAATGTGTGGAATTATCACCTAATTTAACTTCATCAGTAACTTCTTCTGATATTGATTCTAGTGCTTCTTTGTATCCTCTAATGTGTTTAAATGATCCACTATCAATTACCCATGCATTTCTTGATACTTCATTTGATAGAACTGAATAAAATACATGTTTCTCAGGATCATAATTTTCCTCCTTCTTAGTAATGTTTGTATGATTTACTTGTTGCTTTGTATTCTCTAGGAAATTTGATTTATAGTGTCCAAATTTCTCACATTTAAAGAATTTTAATTTGAATAGATTTCTCTTAGGTTTGTCATTTCTGTGATGAGCCTTCTTCTTCTTGAAGTGCTTCTTCTTACCTTTGTAGGAATTTGTGTTGAGAACATGAAGTTCTTCATCTTTAGTTTTCAATTTCCCTCATTTCTTGTGTTGCCTAGATTCTTCTTGAAGGCAATCTCCTTTAAGTCTATTGAAGTTTGGAAGTTTGTCTCTAGCACTTACTTGTGAGAATATTTACCATGAATCTGGTAATCCATCTATTACCATTAATTTTAGTTCTTCATTATCAATTATGTACCCAATGCTTGTAAGATCATCTCTTAGACTAGTTACCCTTAGGAAGCATGAATTCATAGATTCTCCCTTCCTTATTTTTATATGATTTAGTTGCCTTTTTAGTGAAAGGGTTCTAGTTGCATTATTAACCTCATATGCATTTATTTATGCACTCATCATATTGAATGATGTCTAATTTTTGATTAGCATATGTGCTATTTCATTTTAAACTCCATCTAATATGATTTTCATGGCTTTCCTATTTCCTTTGATCCAGATAGTTTTATAAGGATCAACATTAGGTTGCTTGGATTCCTTATCAACAAATTGTATTACATCATTTTCTTCAAGAGCCATCATATTTTTGAATTTGCATGTAATGAAGTGGTCTTTTTCATCAAACCTATCTTCGAGTCTAATTGCATTGGCCATTGTAGGTAGAAGAATGTTGCTTAGATATGTTTTAAATCTAATTATCAATTTGCAAAGCCAAGGTTCGACTACCAGAGCTTTGATACCATGTAAGATTTCTACAAATTTTGATAAAATAATACTGGTGAAATACCTTCTTCTTTCTACTAATGGTCCTTAGAATATTCAAGACAAAATATTAATTGTTTTGGAGAATAGTATATTATTTTGGAAATTGTTTTATATCCCTGCTATAAATCACCCAAGGTAGATATGTTAGAAGTGCAAAGTTGTATATTGAATGTGTGCCTTATATCCACATTCAAACCCCTTATTTATAGTCTAACCAAGGGGCATGTCCTTAGATTGGGACATGACCTTATCTAGGTTGGCCCCTTTACAAAATAGACTACCCTTCAAAAATAAATGCCCCTATTTGATGACTAATACTTATTAATTACCTAACTATAATTAGGCAACCAAACATTAGTTTAATGTTCCCAAATAGATGTCGATGCATATGAAGAAATTAATTTATTTAAAGTATAATTAAGTTTAGGGATATAACATGCTTAATCAGATCTCTCAATCTGAAAAAATTGATAAGTATATTACCAGAGTAATTCAAGGATTAACACTCTTTACCAACCAAACTCCTATTTTTTAGAGTATGTCAACTATATATCCACTATCCTCTAAAGGATAATTTTTTTTTGTCAAATAACATATAGAAACCAACTTAATTAGGATCCATTTAGAGTTTTTCAATCTACCTCATGAAAAAAATTGGCTTAAACCAAACATCTATAAAAATATGAAGTGGTTAAATCATCAATTAAAGGAGGGAATTTAAGTAGTATTAGAAATATATTGATGGATCTAATTATTGACCTTCCTACATAATTTATCAAGAAAGTCCTTTGAGAAAAATCTAGGTTTTCTACCAATCACAATAGGAATGCCTAAATAAATCAAGGGAAGAGAGCAAATTTGAAACCTTAAGGAAATGGAAATCCTCCTCTAAATAGAATATGGAATATTGAAAAAGAAGATTGAAGAGTTATGATCATTAAACTTTTGACCCAAGGTAGTTGAATAAATATTCAATACTTGCCTCTGAAGGACAAACAACCATAAATCTAAGCCATCCCCAAAAGAATAGTGCCATCAAAAAATTGAAGATGAGAAACTATGAATCAGATTTTGGGAAACCCAAGTCTTAATAAATTTTCCAAGGCCCTAAACTATAATAAAAAAAAGATTGGGAGAAAGGTATCCCCCTTGATGAAGGACCCTATAAGCACTAAATAATCTAGAAGGATATCCATTAAAAATGATAGAAATGATGAATTAGTCACGCAACTCATAACCTAACTAACCACCCCATATTGAAGCAAAGAGATATCAAGAAAATCTTATATCTATCATAGGCCTTATCCATATCCAATTTTATAAACATAGATTTCTCCTTAGAAATGGCATGGAGTAAACATATATGAAAGAATAAACCACCTCATCCATAAATTATTGTCTTGCCAAAAAACCTCCTTTCTCATCTAAGATCAAGGTGGGAAGCTATGGCTTATGTCTCTAAATAATAAAATTATTAATGATTTTGTAGACCATATTACACGAAGTAACAAGCCTACAATAATCAAACTGGTTAGTACCTTACTTCTTTGGTATAAGGAAAATGAAGGCAGATTTCAAGGCACAAAGAATTTTTTTTCTAACATTAGATTCACAAACCACCTCAAGTAAATCAAAATTAACAATTTCTTGGAACTCCTAAAAGGATTAAACTAGGAACCCATTTGGACAAGGAGATTCACCTTTTACACATTCTAAAAATAACCTCCTCCAATTTAGAAAAAAGGTATTGGATGCATGAGAGCCTCATTCATCACACTAGTGACTAAAGAGGAAATAAAATAAATGATCATGGACTCCTCATTCATATTAGAAGGATAATTATTAGAAAAGAGAGAATAATAGTACCAAACAACATCATGAGATAGAGCTTGTTGAGAAGACACCTAAAAACATTCTAAAATAACCAAAGAGGATAGATAACTAATATTCCTATAAGAAAACATAGATTTATGGAAGAAATAAGTATTCCTATCACCTTTATAAAGAGAATACACTCTAGCCTTCTATTTCCAAAAAAAACCTGCTCTCAAAGTTCCTATTCCTTTAATTCTTTAATAGCTCGAGATTCCTATCTACAAGAATTATTAGAAAAACCAACATCCTAGATTTGATGGATGATATCATTTAGGAAAACTTGAGCCTTCCTTTTCATGACTTATATCTTTCCAAAGAAACATGTATTCCACTTCTTAAACTCCTATTTAACAAATTGTAATTTCTTAACAAATGAATACATATCCATACCACAAGAAAGGTCACCATCCCATCACCATTGATTCATTATATTATGGAGATAAGATTACTAGAGTCACTTTAATTATAAATTAAAAGGGGAATTTTTTGGAGGAAAAAAATTAGCTAAAAAATTAATGAGCCAATGATTATAGCCCCATAAAACAACCCAAAAATCCATAAATCTATCCAGCCATTTAAATATAACATCTTCTCTACTCCTATTATCCCAAGTAAAGATCCCATTGAATGACCTAGTATTGATTAATTTTAAGAAACCCAAACTCTCATGAAGAAGCTTTGAGGAAGGAACTAGAAAAGGAAAACCTCCCCTCTTCTCTTCTAGATTCAACACAAAATAAAAAATTGAAAATGAACACATGATCTAACTTATGAAATATGAGACCAAAGTAGTAATTTTCTATGAAATGCACCAAAGCATACACATTAGTAACAAAAAAAATCTCTCCATTATATAAAATAGAGGCTATCACAAAGAGAGGTGAGTGATTAGAAATCTACTAGAGAGGAATGAACTTATCCAAATCCCAGAAAAGAGCCAGAGCTCAAGAGATAGCCAAAGAACTAATACACTAATATTGCCCATACTGCCAACTTCTAGGAGCACAAAAAAATATGGAGTCAAAAAAAAGCTTAGTCTCTAGCATACAAAAGATATATGGATAATGAACTTCCACCAAATCCTAAATAGTCTCATGTTGAGGTATGTTGTTCAACCCCCTAAAATTACATGAGAAAATAATGATCAAGGGTATTAGGATAAGTGAGCCCCAATGAGATTGAATAATCCAAATTATAAAAGTAATTCCACCATTGATTTAATCTTCTCATGATCCTATTTGTAACCACCTTTCAAGGAAGTATCAAAAGAGAGTTTCTTGAGGGGTTGCTGCTACAATATTACATTCTTGAGAAGACCTTTATCTTTACCAGATGCTTCCACCTTATTAGCCAAATATGGAAAAAATAATACCATCTTTTAAACCTAGAAAATTTATTGAAGCCCCTAACATGTGAACAATAAGGGAAACCATTTTCTTATGCATAGCATCTTGACACATAACAATAGTCTCCTGATGCATATTTCCCACATCCATTTTAGTTGCAGCAAGAGAAGTCTTAATTGCTACAATATTAAATTCTTGAGAAGACCTTTATCTTTACCAGATGCTTGCACCTTATTAGCCAAATATGGAAAAATAATACCATCTTTTAAACCTAGAAAATTTATTGAAGCCCCTAACATGTGAACAATAAGGGAAACCATTTTCTTATGCATAACATCTTGGCACATAACAATAGTCTCCTGATGCATATTTCCCACATCCATTTTAGTTGCACCAGGAGAAGTCTTAATTGCTACAATATTAAATTCTTGAGAAGACCTTTATCTTTACCAGATGCTTGCACCTTATTAGCCAAATATGGAAAAAATAATACCATCTTTTAAACCTAGAAAATTTATTGAAGCCCCTAACATGTGAACAATAAGGGAAACCATTTTCTTATGCATAACACCTTAACACATAACAATAGTCTCCTAATGCATATTTCCCACATCCATTTTAGTTGCACTAGGAGAAGTCTTAATTATAATTCCTTTCTCTAAGGCTAGAGTGTCCAAAGCTTCAAACTAGTTAAAAATCTCCTTATTCTTCCTGTCCTTATAAAACCTCTTCACCCCTCCCCCCTGCAACATTTAGAACAATACTTAATTAATATAAAACCATCCTTACCATTAACATCTTCTTCTACATGCAATTTCCATTTCCTTGATTATCCATCTTTGGGAATGAGGAAGTAGGAGAACTACCAAATGTGCTAGTATATCTACCAATACCATTAATAAATTGAGGAAACTAACATTATAGATTACCATAATCATGAAATATCTAGAATCATAGGGAAGCTACTCATAATCTTATTGTTGTACCCATGAAGAAGAGTCTAAACATGTTTCAAAAGATTCTTGCAGTTGATTATTCAAATCAATTTCAACACAAATACATATCTAGAGGAAGAGGCTAGAACTAGATTATTCAAGTCATTACGACTAAAGAAAAAGGAGAATTTCTAAATCTACTAAAAGGATCTACTAGTATCTTAATTAAATCAAGGACACTAATGTTAAAGATGGCCATCTCATGACATATTCAACATAAAAAAGGAAGAGATTCATTATCTTATTGTTGCATTTGTGTAGAAGAGCCTAAACATATTTCCAGTGAGTCTAGAAGTGGATTAATCAAATTAATTTCAACATAAATATGGGAAAAATAAGTTAGATTCTTGTCAAGGGTTTGTTGGGAAATTATAGTTAGATTCCATAAATAATGTTTAATTGTGAAATGGAAAATAGGATAGAGGCCTCCACGTCATGTGCCAAAGCATTAAAATGTGCATGTGGGGAGGAGGACAATTTCTACGCATAATCCCTTTTGAATACAAATTAGATTAGCAAGACCCAAGTAAAGGAAGGTTTTCCAATACTCAATTATAATTATGATAAGGAATGCAATGCAAGGAAATTCTCTTTGTCACATGTGTGATATCTAAATGTGATTATGCATTTGAACTAATTGACTAAGATATGTAATGTAATCTAAATTCTAAAAGTATGTAATCAACCCAATTAAGATATGAAATTATGTTAAAACTATAAATTGAAATAAAAGCTAGAGTAATCACCTTGAAATGTGTAGAGGAAAGTGTATTTTTCCTCCAAAAAGTGTGGATATGGACCTAATTCTAAAATTCTATCCTCAAATCCCTAAATGAAATAAAGAACCTAGAAATGATTTTTCCCATAAAAGCTCTAGAATAGGTTGACCTAGATGAAAAGTGTATCAAAGTTGTACTATGAAGTCACTATCTTCCTCAGACCCTTTAGCCAGGTTGACACAATTTTTTTTGAAAGGTCTGAGGGATTATTATCCTGATCTACAACCACAAATTCACTATCTTGTTCTTGCATAAAGTAAATTTAAATTTTGGTTTTTTGGTTTTATGAAAGGCTTGCCTTGGTTAAGCCATAGATTGAGGAATTAACCTTAAAATTGAAATGTAATGATAAAAGAAAATTCTAACATGTAGTAGGTCAAAGAAATCAAATGAAAGATACAATTACCTTTGTAGATGCAATTGAGTTTGATATGTGATCATGTATGTAAATGTAATAGCCTTGAATCAAAGAAACCAAAAGAAAATTAAAGAAATTGAAACCAAAACCATGCTAAAGAGGGCTAAAAGGTCTCACAATGAGGTTTTTCCATTTTAAGATACTACAAAAAATAAATAATCTATTGTACAATATCTTCCCTCCAAAACTTGAGAGAAGTTTGTGGATGATGAACCAAAAGTAGAACCCTTGAGGGAATTCCTCTATAAAACTAAACCTTGCATGTAGGGTTTAAAAAAAAGACAACTTGATTATAGAAATATGGTCCTCCCTTAAAAACATGATTATGATTGAACATGCATGTAAAGAAAACCATGAATTATCCATTTGCAAGTTTCCTTCAACCTTCCATGTTTAATGAATCCAAGATTCCAAAGAAAATAAACAAATTTGAATCCTATGAAATTTAAAAATAAAATCATTCTTTCTATAATAAGCCACATATTCCATAAATGATTCAAGAATGATAAGAATATGATGATCATTACTCCTTGGAAGGAGCCCACTCACTTTATTAAATTTAGCACATAACTCAATATAAAAAGAATCATATGAATATTCTTGCAAAACTATAGAAGATTAAAAACATGGCCCAACATGAGTAACCATTAGGCTATTAGAAACCCTATGATCCTCCTAGGAAAAGGATGAGAAAAGCTTCAAAAAAATAATAATAGAACTCCCTCAAATAGAAACACAAAAAAAATAAAACCCCCAAAAAATACCTCCAACAAAAAAAAGGTACCCTAAACTAACCACCCTTTTAAGCCCCCCAAATAAACTACAAGATATCCCCAAATAGGCATGAAATAATTCCCTATAAACACTTAGAAAATAAATAGATTAGAGTATATAAGCCATTTTTAGAAATAGGGATTACTAGAGGGGGTGAATTAGTAATCTACAAACTTTAGTAGCCAACTAAACATTATTTCTTACTTTAAACCATGCATAACAAAGCAATACATTAATGCTGAATAGCAATAGTAACAATGCACAAAGACAACTCATAACACCATATTTTGTTAACTAGGGAAACCATGGCCAAGGGAAAGCCCTAGTGGTGATGATACCCACTAGATAATATACTGATATATAAGTTTCTTATTAGAGGATGGACTTTGTTGAGAGTCAATGAGAAAATTTAGTATAAGGAGTCCCTATTAGAAGACTTTGAATCCCTATTAGGAGATTCCAACCCTGTTAGGAGTTGTAGTATAGTGAATGAAAGATGAGCCCATTACCCAAACATTTACTTCCAATTACAAGTAGAGCTCATTGCACAAACAAGTAATTAGAATGAACATTAGTACTGTAAATTCTTCCTCAATTGATCTTTGATCTTCATCTCAATCTCAAATTACCAAATAACTCATATAAAACTTCACATATATCACTTTCACAAAAGTTTGCAATAATTACAATTACAAGATAACACTTGCAATCACAATCACTTACTTCAATCTTACCGCAAAATTTCCTTTGCATAAATACCATGCCTTTACACAATTTTTTTTTGGGTCAGCTAAGATTATGATCCACTTTTACAACTTAGAGTAGACATATAGGATGTTAGCCCTAATTGGACATTATCTTGTAAAAAAAATAATCCTTTCCTTCAATTTCGTTGTCCTGTTTCACTTCAAACATGATTATCTCTATTCTATATAGTTCGTACAGACTTCCAAGGTTATACATGTCATCACCAACATGTATACTATCTCCATCTAACTTTTCTAGTCATAATATGACATCAGTAACAAGTTATAAAAAAAACTATACACTGCTGTAAACCAAATTCTATACTTAGACAATTTTCTAATTACCAAACAATAAGTATCTTTATTTTTGAGGTTTCCTTTGATCATTTACATCATGTGTTGCCATAAATGACAAAAATTACATATCACTATTAGCCAATTGTCAAAGATCTCCCCCTTTGGCATTGATGGCAATGAAATAGGGAAAATTGGCTAAGTGACAAAAAAATAAATAAATAACACCTTTCATTACATCTATTACAACTTGTTCATTTTTACATATGCTCCCCCTTACAATATAATTTATACTTTTATCTTCTCTTTACCTAATTTATAATTTTCACATTGTATCTCTCCCTCTTTGACATCAATTACAAAGGTCAAAATATCAAGAATTTGTCCAAAAAACTTTCCAAAAATGTTGTCCTTCCTTATGTTGATATGATCTTTATACAATCATCAAAGTTTTCCTTTAGATCATCCATACCCTTAGTCCATGATTTCTTGGTAGATTCAATTGATGTGAGTATTGCACATAGAGCATATGATGCAATCTCAACTGCATTAATTTTAGAATACAAAAAGTTTGAATATGTGTCCTTGGCCTTGACACATTCCTCCAATTGTTTCTTTAAAAAAGATAATTTCAGAGCCATAGATTCTTTGAAATCTAATATCCTCTTCAAAATTTGTTTCTTTTGAAGCTCTAGTTGTACACTTGATTTGTGTCACACTCTAAACCATTCTATCCAAACAATTCCATGAGTTGGAATGTTCGGATGCCGGCTTAGAGGTCCCTATCCACGGAGTGCAAGAGAGTATATTTCAAGAATAAGAAGGCTCTTAGATGAGCCTTAGAGATACTCTTCTTGCTAGTAAACCATGCAATGGGAGGTTCCAAAGACAAGATGCAAGAATGCAAATGTCCCAAGGAGTTCCTCAAGAATGCAATGCAAATGAAGATTAAGCTAGAATGAGATGCAAAGTGGAGCTATGCTAAAACATGTATGAGAGTGTTACAATACCATTATTAAGCTATGTGAGATTAAGCTACATGTAAAAATGAAAGCTAAGCTAAGCTAGAATGCCATGATGCCATGAATGAGAGAATGCAGACAAGAAATAGAAGTTCTCCACAAAGCTCCAAAGAAACTTGTTAGAAAACCTGCAGCATGACAATATTCAAAAGATGGATTGAGGGGGAAAGCTCTCTCCCTTTTAAAGATGTATGGACGGTGGAGATCAAGATGAAGATGGTGGATGATCAACGGTGGAATTCAAAAATAGGAGTGATCCATGTGCACACACAAGTCAACCAATAGAATATAAGTTGACTTTTCATATAAGACAAAAGTCACAAAGCCTTTTCTTTTAATTGCAAAATAGAAAAAGGACTTTATGTGTGCACTTTAAGTGGGTTAGAAGAATGGGGTCTTTTATTTAATTAAAAGGGGAAATGTTCTTTTAATCAAATAATGAACTTAGGATAGCATAGTCAAACTATAGGTTATAATCAAATAAATTGATTATTAGCAATTTGGTCTAGGTAAATGATTAAATTAATTTAGCCAAAATGTTGAAAAGGGGGCTAATAGTCTAGATGACCATTTTTAGGTGATTACAATTGCCCCTCTTTGACTAATGTGTGATAGATTTGGGAACACATTATGTCAAAGAAAATAGAAAGCCAAGTAGGCGGTGATAGATATAGATATCTGATTCCAAAGAATGAAATGCAAAAATAGATAGCAAGTCCTGAATGCATAGCCTGATAGTGGTAGTACTGAACACTAGGAAGAGAACAATGTTAGAATTCAAGAAGAATGTTAACACCTAGAAAAGTAGATAGAGTGAGAGAAAGTGAGAAGATCAAAAAAATGCTCCTAAGAAGTGATAGAGTATAACAATCAGCAATAGAGTATTTCTGCCCCCTCGGGATCGAAATTGAAATGAGGTAAGAGGAAGTAGAAACTAGCTAGACATGAGAAAACTAGAATATAGCAATGTACAAGATGATAGATAGATGATTAGAACCCAAGAATTACTATTAAATTTTTTGATAAAATGCCCCAATTAGACTAGAGTTGACCTTGAAGGATATAGCATAAAAATTAGGTCAAAATGAGCAGAAAGGTGATTTTAGACATGAAACAGTGAATTGAAGTAGATATGAAGTATGGAAATGATGAAGACATGAAGAAATGAAGATGCCCTAGTGATGATTCAGAGATTAGACCTCAAAAGGTCAGCTAACTGCTCAGAAGAAAGTATAATTTTAAAAGACAATTTTGATCATCAAGATGAACTCGAATTTGGATTTCAATCTCGAAAATGAATCTAGGACGTTGAAATTATTTAAGAGGTCAAAAATTTATATAATGTGATGATAAGATAGAAAAGAGATGAAGTGAAAGATTAAAAAGGAGTTAGCTGATATGTCCACAAAAAAGATGAAGAGAGAGCTCTCCCCATATGCAAGAATGCAAGACTAATCTAGAAAATGAACCTAAAATGCAAGCTAATATGCAAAGTGGTTTACTAGCAAGAAGTGCATAACATTTAGACTCTTAATTTCATCATTGAGCATTTATTAGGGACATCATGAGATCATAAAACCATCACTAGTATAACTATGAGGATATGAATATGATCGATATTAGATAGGTATGTGGAAATCCAATCTAAGCATCAGAGACATGTAAGTCAAGATAACTACGCAATTAGATTCCCTAAGTTTAATTTAGCAAGATTACACCTGTATTAAGGCATAAGCGTCGGGATAAACCCTGAGTGCGGTCTTGCAAAATAGTCAAGGATGATACATTTGTAAGTCAATGTGTTGAATAGGACCATCATAAATTCTTACAACACTATAGGCAAACAAAAGTATACCCACAAGCAGAAATCAAGAAAATATGTCCCATGCCCCCAGTCTTCTAGTCAATGACATCCTTGAAAGACTATTAAGGAGGGAACACATGGTAAATAAATCATCATAGATAGCACACAAAGTAGATAAAGGTCAGCATAGCTCAGTCGTTTAAGTGTTAAAGTGCGTGTGTGTAAGTCACTTGGCCATTTCTTCAATACTTGATTCTGATAGTGAGAAATATCGTTACATCGGAGACCATAGGTAAACTATCTGAAAAGTGTTGAAAAACACTTGATGTCAAGGTGGGGGAAGTGTTGAGAAACATCATTTTGTGAGTTGTCAAAGAAACCCTAATGCACAAGAATACCTCAATAGGCTAAGTAGCTATGCCCCCAAGACGAGGACAAGAAACAATTCCAAGCTAGGAAATGTGTAGCAAAATAAGTGATTGAGACTGATAGACAGATGTGCAAGGGTCTCAAGTAGCACCAATTTCCAAATTTTCACAACTTGACAGATTTTTTCAAGACTTTTTTCAATTTTTTGTATTTTTGAATTTTTGATTTTTTTTGGTGATACATCAAAGTACCTATTGCTAGGTTTTCACTAAGAAGATCTTTTGTTTCAGGACATTTTCTAATTTTTAGGATTTTTTCAGCATCATATATGATTTTTTGGATTTTTTAGAAGGTTTTAGATATCACTAGTTCTCAAGCAAGATCACATCATTTTCTCCCAATGTCTAGCAAGGTATAGGATATGATGGAGCAACGAGCCAGTGGATAAGCAAAGATGGATGAAAAAAGAGTATGAAGCAAGTAAAAGTGATCCTCAAGGACTGACTCCTCAGGAGTACCCAAGCTAGGGAAAGAGGTGAAATAGTCATATGAAGCATGTTTTGGATAAGCAATGGAAGTAATGAGAAAGATAGCATGTAGGATAAGCAATGAAGCCAACAAGTGAGATAGCATGAAGTGTGTAGTCCAAAAGAGTAGCCATGTCAAGAGACCTATGAGAACCATGTTTCATTTATTATGATCAAGACCAAGAGGTTAACTAGATAGTATAGCAATGGGATAGAGCAATAAGAATAAAGCTCAAGATAGAGGCTATGAGTGAATGGGAGAGTACAATAGAAAATCTGGTGGATAAGATAGCCAATATGCAAAGATAGCTCAACATTGTCAAGATCAAAGAGAGAAGAAGGGATAGATGGATGATGGAAGAATTATGCATGATGCCTGTTTGCCAGGTTTTCATCATGGTACTTATCCAAGGTGCCACAAGAAATAGTTTTCACCATAGGATAAATTTATTTCTCTTTACTTTTGCTACCAAAGTGCCACAAGAAGTGGTTTTCACCAAGGCACATTTTCATTTTTTCATTCTTTTTTTTGAATTTTTAGAAAGAGCTCAAGATGTTTGAATGTAGATAGCGCTCCTATAGAAAAGATAAGTCATGATAAGCCAAGACCATAGAAAGTTATGCTCAAAGATGTTGATAGGGTGATGAAAGAGAAATGGTAATAGGAAGAGTATATGGAGGATAATAGTTCAGGTATAGAAAGTAAGTGTAAGCTTTAGAGGATTTCATGAGGGTAGCTGAAATATTGGAAAAGATCAACGTTGACACACACCTTGAAGGGTATTGGAATGATGTAGGAATCATGGATGAAGTATCTTGAGGTTTAGATGTATGAGGTGGTAGAAGAGATTTGGAAAAAAGTGGAGTGGAAGGCTTTGGAATATTTTTAGGAAGATTTTTGGAAGAAGATGGAATGGAAGCCTTTGGAAGCTTGAATGTCAACTTTGAAGTACAACATGAGGGGATGCTTTGATCTTGACAAGTAGCTTCGGATAGCATAGGAAGATAACTTTTCTCATAATTTTCAGTAAGCTCAAGGGAGATAATGGAAGTGGTATCTTCATAATACTTGGGGGGTGGACAAGATATAGGATATGGAGGGGAAAAATATTGAAAGAGATGAAAGGGTTCTTGATCTTGATCTTTCTTGACATTTATAGCTTTTTCTTTTTGAGAGTCCTCTTGACATGGAGCCACTTCTAAGGACAAGGGAGAATGAAGAGTGAATGGAGTAGTGCTTGGATTAGGCATAGTGGTGCATGAAGTTGAGGATGTTTAGGATTAGTAGCATGGAAAAGGTTTGCAGCCAAGTGAAGGTTAGCTTGAGTTTCTTTTAGAGATAGCCCTTGAGGATACACATAGTCAATGTGGAAATAATTAGGTTCTTTATTTGATGGAGGCATGTTGGAAAGATTTGAAGTGTTGGGAGATGCACGAGTGTTGGAAGAAGTGGAAGATGTAATAGAGCTGCTACTAGACATAGGTTCATTAATGTAATCTTGCTCAAGAGAAGTATCTTCACCACATGAGTCACTAGAGGTTCCAAGATCAACAATCTCATCATCAATGAGATCTTGGATTTTATGTTTCAGCTCTATACAATCAAAAGTAGCATGGTCATTAGATTGATGATAAGCACAATAATCATCCAAGAAAGGATTTCCATAGGAGCTAGACTTAGGTAACATGATGATCTTATTGCCAAGAAGTGTTCTCAAAATGTCATCATAAGAATTTCCCAAGGGAGTAAAATTTCTCTCAAAAGTATGTCTACAGTCCTTTGGTTGCTTCTCAAGTAAATGGTATGTATCCATGTATTCATCATTATCTTGGTCAAAGATAGGTCCATCATGAAATTTTAGCATAGGCTCAAAGGAGGTATCACTTGCTTGTTCTCTAAAGAGATCTTTACATCTAGAAGATGAAGATATTTGATGTCTTGAAGTAGAGCATGTATACCTAGAAGAAGAGGATGACCTCAAAGAAGGTGACTCACATGCATGTAAAGACCTTAAGGAAGATTCATGTATTGATGCAATCTTCTCCTCTAACCTTTTCTCAAGTTTAGACTTCATTTCCATCATGCGCTTAGAGAGATGAAGGTAAGAAAGATCATTTGTCTCTTCTAGTTCTTTGTATTGTGCATATAGATCTTGAAACTCTTTAGTGACATGGAGGATATCATGATCATCTAGATTCGGTTGAAGTTTGGTAGCACAAGGTTTAGATCTCATAGTTTTAGATGCAAAGCCAAGCATAAAAGAGCCTAGAAGATAACTTGATGTTGAAACTATAGGAGGTAGAGTGTTTACTTGCCAAGATAGTAGAGAGAGATTAAAGTGACTTGTCAAACAATATGTTCAAGAAACTTACGACATGAATGACTCAAGTCAATAGCTGGGCAAGATGCCCAAATAGCCAAATAGATAGAGCAAGCGGGGTGACAAGTGAACAACTCTCCAACCCAAGAGTGTAGTCAAGAAATCAAGGAAACCATTTTAGCAAAAGGATAACTAGCAAGCATGCATAGACCATGAAGACAAAAAGACCAAGAGCACTAAGACCAAAGAGCCACTTTAAGCATGTTCAAGAACTAGAGACATATAAAATAAAAATCAAATGATGAGACTCCCCTTAGCAAGAAACACAAGAAAATGTTTGCATTTGATGTTTTGACTTGGTTGACAAAGTTTGACAATAGTTGATAGCATAGCAAGTTTGATGTTCAAAAGAAATTTCTTTCCAAGCAAGATAGTGACACATGAAGTAGTCTTCAAACAATCAAACAAGGGACAAAGCGACCTTGCATGACACAAGAATATTTGAGTCTTAGAAGAAATCCCTAGAATTATTTTCATGTGTATGTTCAAAAGATTTTCACAAGTATACCACATTCAAGAACACATCAAGTAATATCTACCTAAATGTCATGGTTCATTATTCAACAACTTGGCCCACACGTGATGCTCCTTCGCCTCACACCAAGTGGTTTCCCACAATAGATATTGGCTTTGTCATGGAAATGCCATAAGCATAACCAAGGGAACACATATGGTGAGTGTAAATCTTGGGGTGATCTGGGTAGTCCACTAGGATCAATCCTTGCACCAAGAAGTTGAGTGGCTAAAAAGGGTAGTTACTAACTTAGGATGTTTAGATAGGGCTTCCATTCATAGTGTTCCTCTTTCTCCCAATTACAGGACACCTCACCTTGCGATGAGTAACCGATCTCGCGATCACAAGAGTACCTTAAGCATTCTTGCCTAGTGATCTCCCTATGGTTGAAATCCCATAAGCGATCACACTAGGTGAAGATAAACACTATGTCTACCAAGGTTTAGTGTCCTTGATAGCCTTGAGTTTATAGTGGTTTGGAAGAGCCGGGTAATCTACTTGTCCCCACTTGGGTCGTTCCTCTCAGGTTGTCCGAGAGCAGGCCCTCTAAAGGATTCTAACTACACAAAGAGTGGATCAACTTTCGAAAGTCAAGATTTTTGATTCACCACAAGGGTGAAGAGAATACTCTCCTATTCCAATCATTTTCTCCCAAACACACTAAGAAGATTCAGTTGCCTCTTACTTTTGAAACCAAATGGTAAGTCAAGATTTCTGATTCACCACAAGGGTGAAGAGCATACTCTCCTATCACCAAAAGATCCCAATTGTAAGTTTTAATGTGCTTAAAAATAAAAAAATAGTATATGACAAACATGTAAAAGTAAAGAACAAAAAAAATTGGGTTTTTATGCATTGGGCAGCCCTGCAAACAATCGTTAGTAGCCCTTGTACATTTGAAGCTTTGACATGCGTTCTTTTTATGCAATGTTTTGATTTTTTTTCACAAGGATGGCAACCTGCAATCACAACTTGTTAGCACCATAAGTTAGTGTGAAATAACATAAAATACTGAAATAAAAAGTGGTTAGTTGCCTCAAATATCCAAGTTATCTTCCAATCAAGTGTATGCAAAGAAAGTGGAAACTAATCACAAATGCTCTCATTTTTACTCTTTCCTTTTGACCTAGTTAACAAGATTAGACTTTTTTGCTATTATTTTGGATCCAAAAACATAAATGAAAAGAAGAGAAACCAACTAAAAATTAGAGAGCTTTCCAAAAATACAAGAAATTCAAAAAAATCTCTTCATTTTCACCCTAGAGACCGATTTTGTCAAAACAGGCCAAATTTATAAAATCGAGTTTTTGATCCCTAATATGACCTCAAAAGTCAAAACACAAAGAAATAACCTCCATTAGAATTCAAAAAAATTTCTAAAAATGTAAGTTTTTCTGAAAAATGAGCTAATTTTCGATCAAAAATGGCTTTTTATGAAAAATAAATAAAAAATTATAACTCCCACAAATCATATCAAAATGATTTGAAAATTGGACTGAGACATTTTAAGCACATACCCAACCTGAAAAAATAATTTCAAAACCAAACTCTAAGTGGTTTAAAAGATATGATCAAATCTTTAAACCAACTAGATTTTTGGCCTTCAAACCAATCTACTTATGGGTTGGCCTTAAAATCCAAGTGATAATTCTACAAAAATACTTGATTAGATCCAATATGCTGATGTAAAAAATTAGAGGTGAAATATAAAAGCAAATGGAGCTAGAAACTTGATTCAAGCCCCACGGTGGGCACAAAAAATGTACACTCGAAAGTGTCCCACTCTAAACCCTTCTATCCAAACGATTCCATGAGTTGGAATGCTTGGATGCCGGCTTAGAGCTCCCTATCCACAGAGTGCAAGAGAGTATATTTCAAGAATAAGAAAGCTCTCAGATGAGCCTTAGAGATACTCTTCTTGCTAGTAAACCATGCAATGGGAGGTTCCAAAGACAAGATGCAAGAATGCAAATGTCCCAAGGAGTTCTTCAAGAATGCAATGCAAATGAAGATTAAGCTAGAATGAGATGAAAAGTGGAGCTATGCTAAAACATGTATGAGAGTGTTACAATACCATTATTAAGCTATGTGAGATTAAGCTACATGTAAAAATGAAAGCTAAGCTAAGCTAGAATGCCATGATGCCATGAATGAGAGAATGTAGACAAGAAATAGAAGTTCTCCACAAAGCTCCAAAGAAATCTGTTAGAAAACCTATAGCGTGACAATATTCAAAAGATGGATTGAGGGGAAAAGCTCTCTCCCTTTTAAAGATGTATGGACGGTGGAGATCAAGATGAAGATGGTGGATGATCAACGGTGGAATTCAAAAATAGGAGTGCTCCATGTGCACACACAAGTCAACCAATAGAATATAAGTTGACTTGTCATATAAGAAAAAATTCACAAAGCCTTTTCTTTTAATTGCAAAATAGAAAAAGGACTTTATGTGTGCACTGTAAGTGGGTTAGAATAATGGGGTCTTTTATTTAATTAAAAGGGGACATGTTCTTTTAATCAAATAATGAACTTAGGATAGCATAGTCAAACTATAGGTTATAATCAAATAAATTGATTATTAGCAATTTGGTCTAGGCAAATGATTAAATTAATTTAGCCAAAATGTTGAAAAGGGGGCTAATAGTCTAGATGACCATTTTTAGGTGATTACACTAGTTTCCTAATGTCACTATGAATACTAGCCACTCATCCTTCAAAATCATCTACTTTGCAAGATGGATGCTAGATCTGGCTAGATAAAGCCTCTAGATCACTCATCTTTCCTTCTATCTAACTATCAATGTCTTTAGTTAGTTTGTATGATAAAGTGCACTTAATATATAGAGTTTTTCCATCCTATTGGCATTTTTGAAGTTCCTTTATACAAGTATCAAGATTAATCAAATCATTCTTGATGTTTTGATAGATGGTGTTAAACAAGTTAACATCATGGGAAATTTGTGCCTTTGCCTCTATAGCATTCAAAAAATTGGTAAACTCTTCATCAAATGATTTCAACACTTCTTGTGACCTCTATTCAAGATTTGATTCAGTGTGCAGTACTACCAAGGTACTGTGCATTCTGTTAGTAACTTCCATTAAAGTTCTTTGTAGACTATTCACTTTCTTATTCTTCTCAATAAGCCAAGGATGAGATTAGATATGTTTGATCATCATCATTAGTAGCTAAACTGGCAAGAGAGAGCGGAGTAGATAAACTAGATGGTGTAGTATCATCCTCTCTTTGTTTCTTCACTACTTCTTTTGTCCTCTCTTCTTCTTCTTCTTCTTAATTTTCCCTTTCTTCTCTTTCTCTCTTCTCTTCCAATATTTTCTTCTCATTTTCCTTAGTTTTCTTTCTCATCTCTTCTTCTATAATTCTTCTCTTTTCTTCCTCTTCCTTCCTTTTCTTTTCTTCCTCAAGAAATTTCTTCTTGGCTTCTTCTATTTTCCTCTTCTCTGCTTCAAGTAGCCTCTTCTCCTCTTCAATCTACCTCAACTTGTCCTTAATATCCTTGGTTTCTTATTCATTAGGTTCAGAACCACCAAATGGATTGGTATTATCAATGTTAATGGTTACATTGGTTTGATCAATTTTCATAGTGTTACCACTTATTGACACTTTCAAGGTTCTAGGTGTTGGAGGAGATGTTACCATTGACTCTGACAATATTTACTAATCACCACTACAGTCTCATTCCTTAGTTTATCCTTTCACCAACCATGAATAGAAATGGTCTCAATTTATTCCTTAAGTATGGTGTGAGGTTATTCAACAATCTTTTAATTTCTTCTTCATCATTAGTCTTGCAAATAGTTCTAAGCATAGACTTTCAAAGTTCAAGATCTTCTTCCCTTGCAAGAGCCTTCTTCTGAATGGTTCTCTCATAGACTTTCTAGTTAATTATGCTCTCAAGATCCTTTAATTTCAAATTGTTTTCTATAATATATCTCATAATAGATATATCAATCTAATCCTTTTCAAAGTTATTATACAAATCATAAAACTTGTTCATCTAAACAAAGTTAACTTCATTAGCAATAGTTGTATTGATCATCTCTATCTTTAGCTTCCAAGGTTGTCAAGCTTTGCCTACTGATTGCTTTGCTAGAGTCACTTTTTCTTCTTGCTTGACCTCTTGTTCCTCTTCTTCTTCATGACTGGAATCAATCATCAACAATGTTTTCTATCTTTTGCCTAGTTTAGTGGCTTGCTATTTTACCCTCTTTGTCTTAGTAGTTACTGCTTCCACCAATCTTTCAGATTTTCTTTTAGGTTCACTAGGCTAAACATCTAATATTGCTACATACAAAATGCTCTATTATGAAGATGTTTCTACAATAGATACTAACAAAGGTTGAATGTTTAGTATTCCTTACTTCATCATTTATCTTATAGCCTTAGATTCACTCTTTATTATTCTGGCCTTTGATAGTGCCTTCTTCATTATAGACTCTACTTTCTTATGTGATCCCTTCTCCATAGATGCTTGATGAGTTGGCTGTGTGATCTCATAATATATACCAAATCTATATTCTTCTTTGTTTCTATCTAAATTCAACAACAAATCAATATAACCAACTGCTATATCATCATTTAATTCATAACTCAAGGGATCAAGAAATGTTTCCCGAGGTTCCACTGCTTGAATATAGGTATATTCTGTATCAACCAAAATATAAATCTCTTCCTTAAATCTATCCACAATTGTAGGTGCAATTCTAAATCTCTATTTTATTTCATTTTAAAATGTTCTCATTATTAGGTTGTCACTATCTAGTATCTTGTCTACAGGGTGCCTTCTACATACTTCTATAATCTTCTCCATTGTGCATCTGTCACTACTCATTATGTCTATGATTGATAAGTAAGGAAATATTTTAATTACATGAAAGAATATGTGGTTGATTAATGATTGCAATCTAAACACACCATTCTTTGTCCTCTCGATCTTTTCTAGGTTTTCTAAGAGTTGCATTCTCAGTATTTCACTAAGATTCTCTTTTTTGACACATATCTTATATGCTACATAGATGAATCCCACAAAAAAGTTCATCAATATTTAAACTTGCACAAATAGAATAGGCAATAATTCTACTCAAAAATATCACATCATCTTGCTTGATGGTGCTAATCACCATAGCCTTTCCATTGTACACTGCTTTAGTGTAGCTTTCAACTTTCTTCTTGATCAATTTCTCAGCTATAGTTACATTGCCTTGTTCACTAAGACCAATTACGTCATGAATAAGGTTAGTAGAAATATCAACTACATTATCTTGCATCCATAATTTACCATCATGTATCCTACTCAATATGATCTGTGTCCACTCATCTTTGTCTAACTCATAGTAGAAGTGATATTTAAACAAGTCTAATTCCTTTAGATGTTCAAATCTGGGCTTCATAGTCATGTCATGATTGAAAACTAATTCCATATCTTTGTTCATGAATTCACCACAAATTGACTCAAACTTGCTATTAAAAAAATTTCCTACATCTTCAAGATATACTACATTGTTCAGAGTGATAGACAACACTGAGTTAGGGTTTCCTTTAGTAGGTTTATGGAAATAATCTTTAACTTAGGTCTATCTTTATTCTCAACATTGTGCACTACTAACATATCCATGGTTCTATCAAACAAGAACTTTTACCAAAAAATTTTGCTAAAAAAGGATAAAATACCTCTTTCTAAAAATAGGATTCACTCTAAAATCACTTTAACAAGTCACTTTTGAGTGCTCTTCACTTTAGATGAGTTCACAATGAAGTAAAAATCAATTTTGTACTCCATTTATTCCATCAAATTGAACTTGCATTAATCGTGTACTTTGCAAACATGAAAAAAGTTGTTCATGAAAAAAGTTTTTAATTATGTTCTATAATCAAATAACTACTTAAGATCATCTATTTGATCTTCAAATGTCACTTGAGGTTTTCCATAGCTAGTTTCCATCATGACCAAACTCTGCTGAGCTTCGCATCACAAAATTCTCTACAAAAAACATACTTTTCATCTTCTGTTATAGAATTAGCCTTTTCTTGTAATACCGATAACTCTAAATTTCTTCATAACTTGTTTAGATGAGCTCCAAATTATGAGCGAACTTAGGTACATCTGAACTTATCTCAATACAACTTTTCCCAACTTTTCTACCTTTGATTCAATCTCTGGATGAACTTCTCAAATTTTGATGTCGTGAACAAGCTTAATTCAACTTAGCTGAATCAAACTCAACAACTGATTTTGATCTTCCTGTCTCATCATCTTCTAACATTTCTTTTGAGATATCTACTCCTTTTACAAATGCCTCATTAATTTCTTCTCAAGGTTCACTAACAATGTTTCTATGTTCCTCATTGTCTCTATTGGTTCCAGAGTTCCTTTCATGGTTCCTTCTATCATTTTTGACATTCTTTCTATTCCCAAAGTTTCTTCCATTGTTCCTTCTATCTCTAAAGTTTCTCTCCATTCTGTAGTACTTTTCTATGTGTTTGAAGTTGCTACATAACTGATATACATGTACTCTACTTCTAGGATTCTACTGATAATCAGGTGCATGACAATTTCGAGTAGTGTGTCCTAAGTTGTTACACTTCTAACACATGATCTGTCTTCTATCTTCATAAGATCTTCCTTCTCTCGATGTCCTTTCATTAGATCTTCTATCTACAAGGTTAGTATTTCTAGACATTCTACTATTTCTTCTATCATTATCATACTTATGTTTTCTACAATGAATTGCATTATGACCCATACCATGACAATTATGACAATAAAATTCCTTAGCATGATTAAATGACTTATTAGTACAATCTTTTTTTATATGACCTATTTTATTACATAAAAAGCACTTACCTCTAAATTCATACTTGGTTTCCTTAGGAGATTCCACATGCTTTGGTTCATTCAAAAATTCAACATCCTTGTTTTGTTCAATTTCTTTGGATTTTTTGGAAGATTGATTAGATTCAATCTTATCTCCAAATTTGTCTTTTTTTTAAAGATCTGATCTAATCTCAAGTTTCTTCATAGACATGTTAATTTGATAGCCAAGACTAGTCTTATCATAAGTAGGTCTCTATATTGACATAGAATTATCAAGCTTTTCTTTGCTAGAATAGAGCTTCTCAACATGTTTCTTGCATTGAGTTAATTGACCTTTCACAATGGTATTATACTTATGAAGTTCTTCATGATCTTCTTTCAATGTTTCAAACTCAAATGTTTTCTTTGCTAGACTTGCTCTCAGATCTACATTTTTAGTCTTCAAATCATATTGAACTTTGCTAGGATCATTTCTCAAAGTCAACTTTAGATCTGTAATCTTCAATTCATGTTTCAAAATCTTGTACTTTGTCTTCAACTTTGAATAATCATCATCACTAGTTCTAGATTTAGTAGATTTAGGTTTTGATTTGAGATGTTCAATCTTTTCCTTCAATTGACCAATGTATACTTTGGAGTCTTCATATCTATCCTTTAGCTTATCTCTTTCTTTAGTAAGGAGATCAATTTGTTGAAGAGCTTCTTCAAGGTTCTTCATCAATTGTTCCATATCCATAGGGATCTTACTCAAGTTGTTAAGCTTTTTCAAAGTAACTGTGCTCTAATACCAATTGTTAGAAATAGGGATTACTTTTGGTGGGGGGGGGGGGGTGAATCAATAATCCAAAAAATTTAGTTGCCAACTGGATATTATTTCTTACTTTAAACCATGCATAAAAAAGTAATAAAGTAATGCTGAATAGTAACAATAACAATGCACAAAGATAACTCATAACACCATAATTTTTTAACTAGGGAAACCTTGGCCAAGGAAAAACCTCGGTGGGGAAGATACCCACTAGATAATATACTGATATATAAGTTCCTTGTTAGAGGATGGACCCTGGTGGGAGTCAATGAGAAAATTTAGTATAAGGAGTCCCTTTTAGGAGACTTTGAATCCTTGTTAGGAGTTGTAGTATAGTGAATGCAAGATGAGCCCATTACTCAAACATGCACTTCCAATTATAAGAAGAGCTCACTGCCCAAACAAGTAATTAGACTAAACATAATTACTGTAACTTTTTCCTCAATTGATATCTGATCTTTAGCATGATCTTGGATTACCAAATAGCTCATATAAAACTTCTCATATATCACTTTCACAAAATTTCCCATATAATCACAATTACAAGATACCACTTGAAATAACAAGTTGGAATATTTTGTCAAAGTTTTTGCCTATATGAAATTGGTGTCTACTGCTGATATTCTCATGCAAAGATGAAAAATCAATGTTGAATAAAGAATGTATATAAATTTATTCTACCAATGACAATAAAAAAATGAACAAAAAATAGATGGTATCTCAAGAACACCTTAAATTATCAATAAAAAACAAAGTTCTATATCAATAATTTTACTCACTTGTTAACACCCATTAATCTCCATTAAGTAGAAATAAAAGAAATTTCCTAGAATAAAGAAAAAAAATCATCAAAATTTGAGTCACACTTAGTTATCAAAATAAGAAGGGAAATCTTGGAAAGCTAAGTAATGATCCTTCACACTGTCTTCCATTTAGAACTATATAGTCTTTTAAAATTGTAAACCAAAAAACTATTTCAAAAAATATTCCAGTAATTATCTTTTAAATAAGATAAATTAAGATTAGAACACTTACAAATAAATCATAAATAGAAGCCAAAAATAGAAATTAGTAGACACTTATCATGACACTTTTCCCTATCCTTCTTTTGCAAGGGGCTATTAGGCTACTTGTTTATCCTTGTACTCATGTAGAGTATTCACAACCATTGTGATGCCATCATGTTTAGGAAGAATATCTATTACCTATTTTTACATATTTTAGCTAAAAATAGCCTCACACATGGTCTTAGTCCATTATTGAGAAATTAAGAGGGGTTTATTATTGGAGAAATTATTTTTTTCTTCAAAAGCTATCTTTATTATGTTGTTTAAGTTTGAAAAAGGTTTTTTTTTTAATAAATCGATAAACAACCTAAGCCTTGTAAATTATATTAATCATAATAAAAAACCAACAAAGTATCTCCATTCAAATGAGTACTGGTAGGAAAGAATGGAAAAGAAAACCTCTAGCCTTGCTTGGAACCATAGTCCTATATTATTACATGACTTAAAAGGTTCATACCTCAGTCTCAAAAGAGTTACCATTTACTTTTGTTTTTTATACATTAGAATTGATAAGATTTACATCTGAATGTTTTAAAAAATAAAGATATTTATAAAGGACACTTTTACATTTCAAAGGCTTAGAAGTGAGTGACAAAGATGATCTAATCTTCATTTCCTTGCAAACCATTATTCTACTTCAATCCAAGCTAATGTGATTACATCTTCCTTACCTATTGATAAATAATGAAACTCAAATATAACATTAGTTCTATTAGAAAATATAATAATCAAATTTGATATCCCTATTTCCCTAACTAGGTTCCCTTTTATCTGATTCATGCAGCTAAATGGTAAAAAATTCTTGATATGTTATAAAATTGTTTGTATTAGTAAACCAATTAACCTTTCTCTTATGATCCACCTATACTTAATTTGTTTATCTCTCAAACTATTTATATTATTGTTTAATACTCTATCTGATTATATTTATCCCTCTTTAATCAATTTAGATTAGAGAGACTATCCTTAAAACTAAATTTTTGTATTGCTTGGAAATGATGAAAGTGATTGCAAATCAAAATTGGGCTCACACTGAGAAGATAATTGTTAGAGTAATCAGTTGTTTTCACTTATTAATTAAATCACTTTGATTTAATTAATTGAGTTGCCTATTACTCTAGTTTGCTTAAGCTATCTTGTAGGTACATATAATTAATATTTTATTAATTATAATGTGCAACCCTAGCTTTTTTAGGCTTTAGGTTACCCTTTTTGGGTTTCAATCTCCTTTATAAGGATTGATCTCTTATGCATTTTCACATTTGAGAGAAACTTTTCTTTTATCTCTAGTTTTTTAGATCAAACCCTTGCCTCTTCTTGTCTTTTTCTTCTTTGTGATAGGTTTTTTGCATGCAAGTTTTCTTAGGCTTCATAGATTTGTTATGCACTTTTGCTCAAATCCTACATGGTATCAGAGCTAGATCTGCTGTAACTTGTTCAAATTTTCAAGAAAAAGGGAGAACAAGGGTTTGGAAAATCAAATCTAGTGTTTTAAAAGGTTTTTTCTAAGAAAATAGGGGGGTCACCAATTTTTGGAGTAATTTGAGGCCAAATAGATATCATGGATTGATTCAGAAGGCGTCAAAACTCCCATTTTGATATAAAATTTATCCAATTTGGACAACATTGATTTGGGAGGCAAATTTTTTTTCCATATAGGGCCATACGACCTCTACATGTACTCTAAGGCAGAATTTTACAAAAAAATTGCAAAAAAATACATTTTTTTTCATAGTTTTAACCGTGGTGGTTAGTAACCCACAGTGGAGCCGCTAGCGATCATCATTGTGGTCACTGTTGATGGCCACTACGAGTGGTTACCACTCATCCACCATGGCCTTTCCATGCTCTGCCCTCCCTCTGCCCAACCACTGCCCAACCGCCGCTCTGCCAGTGGTGTGGGGGTGGTGCGAGTTTTTTGTTTTTTTATTAAAAAAAAAAAATTTTCTTGCATTTTAGAGGGCCTGGTGTTATTTCTCCTTAACTTGAGCATACAGACATATTTTTTTGATTTGAAAAATGTGTTGAAAAGTTGGTTCCAAGATGAAGATATTTGTGCAGGTGTTTTTGGGTTTTGGTGCAGTTTGGTTGTTGTTTTGGCAGTCAAAGCTGGATGTTCTATTTTGCACTCCAGGAGGTGTATCTTGAGCATCTGATCTCTAATTTTGGACTTCATGATATTGCTGGAAAGCTCTTTCTGTGCTCTTTTTAGTGATGCTAGTTTTTGTTCCAGATTCTTCCCTAGACACATTTTATTAGCCTTCTACTTTTTTGGATGTTGGTGGATATCCTGGCTATTTCAGGTCTGGGGATCAATTTTGTTGCTTCAGATGCTTTACCTTCTATTGTATTAGCCTTATGCTTTTTTTGATCATTATTGATATTCATTGTAAGCATCTTTTTGCAAACGCACTGAGATAAAGTGCCACTTCTTTCATTTCGGGATCCTTTTCATCATTGTGGTTTGTTGTACTTGCACTATTTTATAAAGTGCCATGGGGGGGATAGTTGATTTCTATTTTGGCCCTCTTCCTTTGTCAAGTGAGTGTACCTTCCATGACATTAGCCCCATGATGTGTCAATGACATGTGCCTTCATAGGTGTCTGTACCTCACTTTTGATGTGTTTGGTTCCTGTGTTGTAGGAGATTTTTGGCCCATCTTTTCAGTTTCCTGTCACCTCACCCCATCTACATTAAGGGGGGGTTATATTGTTGGTTCTAATGCTTCCTTGGTTTGATGGTTTGTTAGTGTGAGCTATGTATTTAGTACCTGATCCTACATACTAGGTGATTGCAGTGGTTGGCTACCTATGCATTTCGGTGAGATGGATCATCTACCATATAGACATGCTTGGTTTGTGCCTTCTATTTCCATGGAGGTTCTATAGATCAGCACCTTTTGATAGAGTTTTGTGGCTTTTCATGCTTCAGTGGTTCTCTTCATGATCTCTCTTTGTTCCTTCTTTTGGAACATTCTTTGCTATCTCTTTTTGGAGTAGGGTTTTTCCCATGTGGTTTTCTCTATTTCTCTAGTTTACAAAGATTTCCTTGTATTGGGTACTTGATTAGGCCTTGTTGTTGGGACCCACTTTTCTACTTTTATAGTTGTGCTAGGCTAGCTTACCTCCTGAGCTTCACTTAAGCGGGGGTGCTAGAGTAATTATTGTTTTCACTTATTGATTAAATCACTTTGATTTAATTAATTAAGTTTCCTATTACTCTAGTTTGCTTAAGCTATCTTGTAGGTACATATAATTAATATTTTATTAATTATAATGTGCAACCCTAGCTTTTTTAGGCTTTAGGTTACCCTTTTCGGGTTTCGATCTCCTTTATAAGGATTGATCTCTTTGTAAATTTATCAAGAATTCATTGAATAATATTTTTCTTCTTCGTCTGAGTTTTTTAGATCAAACCCTTGCCTCTTCTTGTCTTTTTCTTCTTTGTGATAGGTTTTCTACATATAGGTTTTCTTGGGCTTCGTGGATTTGTTATGCACTTTTGCTCAAATCCTACAATAATTGCTATAGTTTCCTCTATTATTTAGATTCATGATAGAATTTTAATGTTAATACTATTTAAAATTTTACTTTTAAATTTGTCTCATTTCTTTGATTTTTTTGATAGATCTGATGCTTAATATTGGATACTTTTCACTTAATACTTATTCCCATTGTGCCCAAATCATAGTGACTGAATCTTATAGGAGTAATTCATAAATACTTCTCAAAACTATACAGGGGTTCATTATATGCATCTAAATTACCATTACCAATGCATCTTATACATAAACAAAACAATACACGAAGAGTCAAGAACTGAATGCATCCAAAGTGTATACTATACTGATAAAAGGGGAAATATAAAGGATCATTTGAGGGTTACATATGCCAATAACTATACATGATAATTACAAATGAAGTAAGATTCTAAAAACTACCCAACCATCAATGAATTCTATAGGGGATGATTCCTTACTTCCACTTAACAATTTCTTCCTTGAGATTATTTTAGAACCCAAGACAAAATCAGAGGGCTAAAAAAACACAAATGAAAAAACCCCTTATGCCAGGGAAGCTTAGGAGAAACCTGAGTGCTACTTTACCCAAAGCTAAAGTTAAGCTATAAATAGAGACCATATGATCCCAAAAAAATCAAAGGGGGACCTAACAAAGAAAATATTTGACTTCCAACAAAAATCTTAGTACTTGAGAATATAGAAGCCACAATCTATATAAAACCTACTGCTAACATAACACTAAAATTATTCTTCCTCCTTCTTCAAACATACCATTATGATTTCTACAGCTTCCTTAATATTGGTAACCTAGCTTCATAGAGGGAAAAATATACAAAGTCCTTTCTTTGTTTGACTTGTATAGATTTGGAAGGATGAACTCTACATCATTAAGATTATCCAAATCCACCCCAAGTTAAATGTATGCAAAATACAAATTTAGATAATTTTGAAGCCATGTTGAGTTCTGTTCCTCCACAATCCCTTTCTAGCATAGTAGGAAGAAGATGTTGGCTTCCATCTTTGGCCATTCCTAAAAAAATATAAAATTATCCCTAATTGATAGGATAGGACACTTGTAAACATTTTTTAACCCTAAACCTAGAGCATGATTCATGTAGACCTTAGGAAGGGGAGTCCTCAACTGATGGTTTATACTAAGGATTACATTTTTCAAACCCTCCAACCTTGTAGGGCCAAAAAATTTATGAAAGAGATTGATAACCTTAGAAAGATCAATATTTTCCCTAGCTAGACATGCTATGAATGACCCAATGGCTGAGTTGTTAGTATGCCAGGTGTAGCCATAATTGAAGATATTCTCACCTAATACCCTACTAATCACTACCCTTGACAAATAATCCATATGACTAAGGATTCTATTCCACCTTTCAAGTTTAACATTACCCCTAAATTCCATGGTTCAAGTTTCCAGAGCATGACAGACAACTACAACCATCTCCATTTGACATAGAGATAAAGCACAATTGACAAGGCATAAAAGTGATAGATTGAAAACAAGTGACAGATAGAAAAAAAAGTGATAGGAAATAAGCAATAGAGAAAATACAAGAGGGGAAAACCTCTTTTATAGAGGAAGTCAAAAATGAAGGCTCTAGATCCTACTAGAAATTTTGGGGTGAAATTCTCATGATTGAATGCCAATTGTCAAAGCCATGATTACTATTCTCTTTATTCATTATCAGTACATATTCATTTCTGGCCTCTATAAATAATCAAGTAGTTAATTGATTATTAAATAAATAGTAATTAATTAATTAATAATAGATAAACATATGAGATTAGAAGGGAAAGAAAGAGAAAAAAGAACTTAGGATAAATTTTAACATCCAACGTCCTTTGTTTAATAATCTTGATGTATTAAAATGTCCTCTCCATCTACTCCCTTATTCGCAAGGCGATTTGCCTTTTTGTTTCCTTCTCTAAATATATGCCAAATTTTAGTTCCTTCTAATAAATCTAATAATTTTAAAATTTCTTCAAGTTTCAAATTCAGAACCAAATTTGGAGTTTTCCTTTTCCTTAAGGTATTAAGCATGATTTGGGAATCCCCCTCTATTATAATTTTCTTGATTCCTAAATTTAAGCTTAGTTGAAGCTTTTCTTGGAGGGCTTCTAATTTTGCTAAATTGTCTATGATGATACCCATAGGCTTGGCTCTTTTAATGACCCATTTTATAGAATCTAAATTGATTATGCATCATAGTCCTACTTTTCCAAGGTTTCCCCTAGATGTTCCATCAAAACTCAATTTATACCAACCTTTTGGTAGATGTTCCCATTTGCATTCCATCTCTGCTTTTTGATTGTGTTTTTTATATCCTAGTGATGGGTTGATAAGTTTGTTCCAATTTCACTTCATTTCTCCATCCCATACTGTAAAAGTTCCTTCCTCTTTTACTACTCTTCTTGAATGATTATTCAAGATTTTTATTATACAAGCTTCTATTTTGTTGAGTAATGATGGAATTCTTAGTTCCAATTCATAGAAAATCTACTAGTTCTTTTCTTTCCAGATCTCCCACATAAGGATGGAGGGGCCAATGTTCCAAATTTTTCCACAAATTTTAAAAGAACATCCATCAGACCATCCTATCAATAAACTCTCAAGACTCCTGGGTAGGGGTGAGGTCCATTAAAGATTTTTTTGGAGCCACTTCCAACATTCTTTTGCATGTGAACACTAGAAAAAAGATGTTCCAAATTTTTGTTTTCTTGTTTACACAAATAGCACCTTGATGGTCCCTCAATTCCTATCTTCCTTAGTCTATCTTTTGTTAGTATCCTCTTTTGTATTTCTACCTAGAGAAAGATTTCTACCTTTGCTAGGCATGTTGAATCCCAACAGAATTTGAGAGGCATATTAATAGCTTCCCATCTCTATGATTGAATTATTAAGCTATATCATCTTTTAATGTTGTATTTTCCATCTTTGGAAGCTCCCCAAATAAGTTTTTCACTCCTATCTTTATGATTAACCTTTTGATGTTTAAGAGCTTCCTTGAAAATATTTTTTTTCCTCAGATTCCAAGCCTATATTTTACATAGATTTCTTTTCCCATATATCTTTCCCATTTTCCTCCTTGTGTTGTTTATAATTGCTTACCTTAGAACCCCATTATTCATTCAGAAACTAGAAATAAAGATGGTATAACACTTTGTCTCCTTTACCTATATCTTAGGTTACATATGTACTAATAAGTGGTTGACATTTTACTATAAAATTCTAGCTTTCTGACCTTTCTTGTAGAATTCACATTCTAAAAATGGATGTGGGATCTTCTTCAGTTAAGTATTTTTTGTAAAGGATTTTAGCCCAATCTTGTTCCCATTCTTGATATATTTAGCATACTAATTTTTCTCCTAAAGCTTCATTTTTCCAATTGAGGTTTTTTTTTATCCCTAAGCCCCCTAACTCTTTTGGTTTGAAAATATTTTCCCATTTTATTAATGCCATCTTCTTTTGTTTGTCTAAATCATTCTAAAAGAAACTTCTAAGTTTTCCTTCTAGGCTTTTATTCACTTTTTTGATCAATGGGAGGCATGACATTTGATATGTGGGAATTGTGGATAGAATTTCTTTAATTTTTGTAGCTTTGCCTGCCTTTGCTAACCATTTCCTTTCCAACTCCCTATGTTCTTATCAATTCTTTCTAAAATACTATTCCATCCTTTATTGAGTCATGCTCCTTTTTCTAATTCTATACCTAGCTATTTGCATGGAAACAATCCTTTTTATATCTCAAAAGATTACAAATATGGTTTTACAATTTAGGTTTTGTGTTTATGAAGAAAATTTCAGAATTTTTTGCATTTAATTTTTGACCTGATGCTTCCAAATACTAGTGTATGGTGTTTTTAAAAATTTGGGCTTCTACCAAAGAGATTTATCTTGGTAGTATTGTGTCATCAACAAACTATTGGTGTTAGGGATATTTTCCACATCAGTTATTCCTTTTATTTTACCTTCTATCTAGGCTCTATTTATTGATCTCCCAAAAGCTTCTACCATAATGATGAAAAAAAATAGTGATACATGATCTCCTTTTCTAATATCTCTTGAAATATTGAAGAAACTTTCTGGGTTTCCATTAGTGAGGAGTAAAATTTTAGGAGTTGAGATACATTTGAAGATAGTGTTGATACAATGGTGTGAAAACCCTAAAGCTTCTAATGATTTACATAAGGATCTCTAGTCCACCATATCATATGCTTTTTGTATATCTAGTTTCATATACATGCTTGCCTCTTTATTTCTAGTTTTTGAATGAATCATTTCTTGAATGATGATTATACCATCTGAAATGGATCTTTCTAGTACAAAATCTATTTGTTCCTTTGATATGACTTTGTTAAGTATCAATTTGAGACAATGTGCTAAAGCTTTTGAGAAGATTTTATAAATAGTATTGCATAGTGCATTAGGTCTAAAGTCCCTAGTAACTTCTGTGGAAGCTTTTTTGGGAATAAGAGTAAAGAAGGTATGATTGATCTTAGTTAATAATGATCCACCCTTTCTAGATACTTCTATGGCTTCCCATAGTTCTATCCCAATTATGTTCCAAGAATTTTGATAAAAGAAAGCATGAAAGCCATCTGACCTTGGTGATTTATCAAGGTTAAGACTAAAAAGAGAAGATTTGATCTCTTCTAAGGATAAGGGTTTGTTAAGTAATTTATTATCTTCTATTGTGAAAAACTTTGGGATGTTGTTAGCATCTTTGATAAGTCATAGTTGTTTAGATTTTTTTTGATATAATCCACAAATACTTCTACTATGTTTATTGGATTTTTAATTATGTTTTCTTCTCTATCCTTGATCTTCGTAATTTTGTTTAAAGATATATTAAAATAGTGCTATTATGAATTTTTTTTGTGTCGTGATCCCCTTCTGCTAACCATGTCTCTCGTGATTTTTGTCTCCAAAATATCTCTTCTTTTGCCAATATTTCCTCCTGCTTTGCTAGTAGTTCTTTTTCTTTTAAATATTTTTCAGTATCCATTCATTTCTTTATAACATCATTGTTTGATATTTTTAAATTTTCTTCATTATAAAATTTTTCTTTGAATATATTATTGAAATGTGTTTTATTCCACTTAAGGATATTTTCTTTGATCATTTTCATCTTAGACACAAAGCAATACATTTTTGATCCTTAGAAGTTTTCCTCTGCCCACCATAGTTTTATGTTTTCCATGAAACTAGTATCTAAAAACCACATTTTCCACATTTAAAGGGATTTCTAGATGATCTTATAGGTTCAGTTAATTTAGTTCTTAGAGGATAGTGATATGATTATGCTACGGGCAAGATAGTTGACTGAAGTACCATATCTATGTCTCTTAATTCTCCTTTGAATAATAATCTATCTAGTTTTTATTTAATATAGGTGAAGTCATTCTTTCTATTGTTCCAAGTATATGTTCCATTGCTGGTTGGACTATCTAGAAGCTTATTTTCCTCTATCCATCTTTTAAAATCCATAGTTTATTGTGTGGTGTGCTACAGTCCCCCACTTTTTTCATCCAAATTTAAAATAACATTAAAATCCCCACCTATAAGTATGTTTTTCTTGTGATAGTCTCTCATGAATATGTTGATTTCTTCCCATAACTAATTCTTATCTGCAGTTTGTGTTGGCCCATACATTGATTAGGATGATTTGGAGATGATTCTTATTACTCTTTATTTTACAATCATCCAATTATGATTCAATATTATCATATCTAAGGTTATTCTCCTTGGACTCCATATCATTCCTATCCCTCTTGATGCACCAATTGATTCTTGTAAGACTATTCTCCAACTTCCAAGTTTCTTTCCTAATTTGATTCCTTCTTCTTTATTAAGTTTTGTTTCTTCTATTAGTATAATTTTAGATTAAAAAGAGATATGTTTCTATATAGTAAGGCTTTTTATGCTAGGGGCATTAAGGCCTCTAACATTCCATGTTGTAATACTCATATTAACATAGGAAGGCTATTCTCCTTCCCATCTTTTAGAATTTGAACAAGTTTTTTCTTATTCTTTAGCCTAACCATTTGCCTCTCTTAGTTCTTTGAGTGATTTCCTCCCTCATTTAGACTTTTGTTTGCCACATTTTGGTGTCTTGATGCCTTCTTGATTAACTGGGATTCCAAAATTTCTAGATATTTCTGAGCATTGTTGATGCTTAGTGTATTACTTTCTTCTTCCTCATTTGTCCTTTTCTCCTTCGTTATTTTCCTTTTCTCCTTCTAGTTCTTTAATTATCTATTCTTCTAAATTAATTTTATTCCCATATTGTTCTATATTTTCCTCAATCTACATTCTCCCTTCTTTGGAATCTTCTTTTTCATTGTTCTATTTTAGATCCATCAAAATTCCACATTCTTCCCAATTCTTCCAAATTCCTTTCTCACTATATTCTTCTTGATCCTAACTAGTGCTATGCTTTTCAGTATTTGGAGTTTTTAAGAGTGCTCTCCTTCTACTGGAGATGAAAATTATTCATTGTTTCTAGGCTCTTCATCCTTTTGAGTTTCCTCACCAACTCTTACTTCAAAAGGATCTATTCCATTCTCTAGAGTTTCCTAGAATTTTTAGTTCTATTTTTTAACTCTTTTCCTGATAGTGATATTACTCCATTGTGCTACTGATGTTGGTGGAATTGTGCCTTCTATTTCCTTTTATACTTTCTCTATGCTTGGAGAGTTCCTTGTTGTAAAAAGCCATTCATTTTCAATTTCTTCAATAGCTTTGGTACTTTCCTCTTTTTGAAGTGGGATCTTTGCATGCTTGTTCTAAAAAACTAAGCTAATCTTCTTCGTGTGTTGTTCCTTATCCAACTATTGTTTTTCCTCTTCTTTGTTTTACCTTCGAGGCTTTTTGATTTCCAATTTTTACTTTCCATTGGTTTTTTTTGCTTGTTCCTTTTTATTATTATTGTAGAATCTCTATTTGATCAATGGCGTCATTAATTTAGAGTGTGATTTCTATTAGCATGAATGTTGATGATACTACTTTGGGGTGTATCCTGAACATTGGGGAGTATTGATATGTTATATTCATGTTTGTGTTTGTTATTGATGTCAAAATAGCATGGTTTCTATAAAGAATGGAAGAGTAGAAAACATAGATCTTGATGGTATAGACAATGGTTTGATTGTCTAGTCATGCATAGTTACAAACATGTAAGGCACAATGTCCTAATGATGTGGTTAACTATACAACGTTTGTGTTGAAGACGTACAAAAGTTATACCTGATTTAGAGAGAGTAGTTTAGAGACAGAGTATTGGGAAAGTATTTCCTAATGTTTTTTGGCTATCTTACATCTAGGATGTACTGAAGAGATGTGTAGTCAGACAATGATAGAGGATAATCAACTAATGAGGTTAGAGAGTGTGCAAGCCTTAGTATCGTAGGTGTGAAGTTTTGTATAGACTATGAGCTCATAGTGCTATTGTAATTATAATTAATCAATTATCTTATTTTAATTAATTGGAAAAGCCTCAAGGCAAACTCAAGGAATTATTATGAAGATATGGTATAAAGGATAGATGTTTTCCTTGATTGAAAATAGTATCTATTCTTGCAAGAAGTGTGAAGTGAGAAAAGAAGAAGAGTGCTTATTGAATATGTGTAAGTGATCCAAGGGATTATTGGATGCATGATTTGAGATATGGTTACAATATTTGAAGGAGAAGAGGTTTGGTTGAGAGGACAAAGATAGAGGAACAAAGTACATTTTAGTTCTATTATTCTACAAGGAATAATACATAGATCATTTGGACAATGGGTTCATTGATCTTGCCCTCAAAGCTATATGGGTTCATTGATCTTCTGATAGGGACTCATATGTATTAAATATTTTAACAAACTCCTAACAGGGTCTATCCTCTAACAAGGAATATTTATATTAGTACATCATCTTGTGGGTACCATCCCCACTAGGGTTTTCCCTTTGATCAAGGGTTTCCCTAGTTAACATATCTAGTGTTATTGTGTATGAGTATCTTGTTGTGGTTTCAATTTATATTACTCATATGGTTAAGATTTTTTAAAGTTGTTAATTGTGGTATTAGTTGAATAACTATTTCACCACACACCCCCCCCCCCCCCCCCCCCCCTTCTCATAGTTATATCAGTAGACTATATATTATAACAATTGGTATGAGAGCCTTAGGTCCTTGAAGAACAAGCTTAATAACTTTGGGAGATCAATGGAAAATAGGTTCATGAAGGATAGTCCAAGATTTGATGGGGCCAACTATGATAGTTGGAAGGAGAAGATGAAGAGTCATCTATTATGTATGGGTCCAAGATATTGGATCTTGACAAAAAGTCAGAAGATAATCATTGAAAAAGAAAAGCTTGAAGGATGTAGTGAAGAAGAGAGAATTATTTCACTCTCTCACCCTGATGATGGATCATGGAGTATGATCCAAAATTCTGATGATAATTTTTTTTACACAATCTTGACCTAGAAAAATAGTTGCATAATTCATGGATTGTGGAAATCTCATAATTGCAAAAGAGAGAGCTCTATTCATGTGTAATGTGAGAGCAAGAGAATATTTATTGATAGCTATTCCAGAGAATGAATATAGTTAGGTAACATCACATAAAATTTGGAAAGCATTATAATCTACTTTTGAAGGTGATGATCATGCAAAAAGAATGAGATTACATAGTTGGATATGTGCATTTCAAGATGCTAGATCAATGAAAGATGAATCTATAAGAAGTTATATTGGTAGAATATCAAAAATAGTTCCAGGAATTTAGTCTCATGGTGGAACTAAGGAAGATGATGAACTCATATGGAAGATCTTGAAAATTTTGACACCACCATTCAAGCAAATAACTTAGATGATTCAGTTGGTAATGCCTTGCAGTAAAGATTTCACAAAGGAAATATTGGTTGGAAGATTCAAATATGTAGAAGTAGATTTGGGATAGTTTAGAGAACTTGGAAAAGTCCAAACAACTTTTACTACCCTAAAAATTTAACCTAATTTTACAAGGAGTGCAAGCACACATGGAGATTTTTTTGGCAACAATAGAGTCTATGAAGACAAAAAGATTGAGGAAGGAATTGTCCTTCTGGTGAGAAGAGAAAAAGATGGTAAGAAAATCTTTAAATATTGGGCTTATAATGAATTTGGTCATTATGCATCTGAATGTCCTAAAAGAGAGAAAAAGTATAAGGGTAAGTTTAACCCTAGAAGAGATAGAGATAGAGATTGTTTGTATGCAAATGAAGATGAAAAATTTGATGAGAAAGGTCAAAGAAAAAGTGATGATAAATTAAGATTTTTTGCTATCAAGTAAGATGACCTCGATAGAGAAATTAGAGAAGAATGAGCTCTAATTACCCAAATAGAAAAGAAGTCTGATTGGATAATTGACAGTGGTTATTCACATCACATGATTGGTGATATGAATAAAATTGTTAAGTTCAAGAATCATGATGGAGGTATTGTTAGAGTTGGTAACAATGCAACTTGTCATTTAAAATAAATTGGATCCATTACTCTTGATGGTAAAACTAACACTGATGATGTCTATTTTGTTGATGGATTGAAGCATAACTTTTTGAGTGTTGGATAGTTGGTGGATAAGGATTATCTATTGTAGATCACTAAGAAGACCTATAGTGTCAAAGACAAAGATGGTAAGATGATTAGAATTAGCAATAAATCCAAAAGTAATCTATTTTAGTTGAATCCTACTAAGATGATATGTTTGGTAGCTAAAGTGGATAACAATTGGTTGTGGCATAGAAGATTTTGTCACATAAAATTTGATAATATTGTGAAGGTTAGTAGCACTTTTGTAGTCAGAGACTTGCCTAAGATTATTAAGCATACTAATGTTATGTGTAAGGAATGCATTTTGGCTAAGTAGAAGAAAGTATCATTCCCTAACAAGAAGTTCACTACCATAGAGAAGCTAGAGATCATTCACACAAATATGAGTCATCCTTCTAGAACAAGAGGATTCTATGGTGAAAGGAATTTTATGGTTTTTGTTGATAATTTCACTAGAATGATGTGGGTAGCATTTATTAAAGAGAAATCTGAATCTTTTGAGAAGTTTAAGATATTTAAGAATAGAGTTGAGAATGAATTTGGTGTTAAGATTAAGTGTTTGAGATATGATAAGGGAGGAGAATTCACCTCTAGAGAATTTAACATATTTTGTAAAGAAAATAGAATCAAACGATAGCTATCTACACCTAGAAAACCTGAGCAAAATGGGATTCCTAAGAGAAGAAATAAGTTTATAGCAGAGGCAAATAGAGCAATGTTATTTGAGAATGACGTTTTTAAGACATTTTGGAGAGGAGTTTATACAACAGTAGATACTTTGAATAGAGTACAGATCATAAAAGCTATGGATAAGATACCTTATGAACTATGGTTTGGATAGTCACCATCAGTCAAATATTTTAGGATATTTGAGAGAAAATGTTATATTAAGAGAAATGATGACTTTGATAAGTTTGATCCAAGAAGTAATGAAGGTATGTTTCTTGGTCATTCATTGAAAAGTAAGGCTTAGAGATATTTTAACTATACAACTAAGATGATAGTTGAATGCACAAATGTAAGGATTGATGAGAAGTTTAGAACTAAAGAAAGTATGGTAGATTATAATTTAGATGAAGAAGAGGATAACTTTGGAATTATTAGATAGAATGTTGAAGTTTTTTTTAAGACTAACAATGACTTGTAGAATGATGTACTAACTTTTGATCATAGAGGAGAATAGAGTTCTGAACCTAGAGAAGAGATAAGAATTGAGATGTCAACTCCTACCTCAAACATGAATTTGACAAAGAATCACCCTCCTAAGAGATAATTGGAACTAAAGCTAAAGGTGTAATGAAAAGGAACAAAGTAAATGAGGAGATATGTTTGATATTTCAAGTTGAACCCAAGTGCATAGATGAAGCAATCAAAGATAATAATTGGATTAGATAGAAAATAATGATACATGGGTGTTAGTTCCTAGACCAAAAGACAAGTATGTGAGAGGAACAAAATGGGTTTTTAGGAATAAGATGAATGAGCAAGGTGAAGTTGTGAGAAACAAGGGCATGCCTATTTGTAAAGGTTATATACAACAAGAAGGCATTGGTTATGAGGAAACATATGCAACAGTAGCAAGAATTGAAGTAGTAAGGATATTCCTAGCTTATGTAGTGAACAAGAAATTCAAGGTTGATCAGATGGATGTTAAATCAAACTTTCTGAATGGAGAGCTAGAAGAAATTTTTTATATTGAGTATCCTAAAGGTTTTCCTTTATTAGAAAATAAAGACATGGTATGTAGATTCAAGAAATGATGTAGGAGCATCTTGGGTTAACATGTTATCCTACTTATTTTTCCAATTGTTGTCGAGTTGCAGTCATTGTTGAGTTGCAACAATTATCGAGTGCGAGTGATTTTGTAGTATCTTCTGAGTTGAAGTTATCTCATGTCATGTTAACACTCAGATTAGCACATTGTCCCATCTTAGTTTGTAGTGTGTGCCAAGCTCCACAGTGTGTGCAAAGCTATCCTTCATGTGTTGAGTGATCCTTCATGTGCTGATTGATCCTTCATGTGCCAAGTGTTCTTGTTGATGTCGAGAGTCAACATTTTGGACACATTTTATGTGTTTTGGTTCTTAATGGAAGCTAACTTGTGGGATTAATTATAATTGTGATATTTATGATTAGATTATCTTGGGATGTGTGCAGATCATCTTTGGATCAACCTTTCTATTTTGTAATGTTCTAGAATCTTTTGTAAGCCATTTTAGCAAGTATAAATAGGGTGTTTAGGCTTAGAGTTAGAGCAGATTTTGGTAGAGATTTTCAGAGAGATTTTAGAGGACTTAGCAAGTTTGTTGAATATGTGTCTAGAAGTGTGATTATGAAGCTAGATATTGGATCTTAAATGTATTTTGTATCTAGCCATAACCTAGAAGGCCTTATAGTTGGGCATGTATACTGATTATTTGATGAATCAATAAAAGAATATTATCCTCTCTTTGTGGTTTTGTTCTTTTTGTGTTTTTTCTTCCATTATGTTAACTTTGTAAGGTTGGTCAGATTGTTGGGTGTGCCTTTGGCCCTAGTTCTTCTTTCCCTTTTTGTGTCAAGAAAGCTTTATATGGTCTAAAGCAAGCATCAAGAACCTGGTATGCATGGTTGGATAGTTACTTGGCAAAGCTTGGATTTGCTAAAGTTACGATAGATAGTAACTTGTATTTGAAAGAAATTGAAGATGGATTGCTGATTATTGTAATATTTGTTGATTACATAATTTTTAGAGTTAATGATGAAGCTAGTGATAAATTTGTTAAGGAGATGAAGAATGAATTTGAAATCATCATGATAGGAGAAATGTAGTTTTTCATAGGTTTGTAGATTGTACAAAATAATAATGGTACATTCATTTCACAAGCTAAGTACCTAAAAGATTTGTTGAAAAGGTTTGGTTTGGAAAGTTCTAAACCTATTGGTACACCTATGATAATTGGTCATAAGTTATCCAACAAAGATGAGACACCTGTAGTTGAGCAGAAGAAGTATAGATCCATGATTGGAGATTAAAAATATTTGACTCACACTAGACCATATATAGAAAATGTAGTTGGGATTGTAATGCCCCACTCGGAGATCCTTGGAAACAAGGATGAAATACAAGCCAAGATTTTTTTTTTTTACAAGTATGAATGCACATGACAACATCATACAGGGATCACAACGATCGCAACGGAAGACTTCACCACCATCCTGGCAACCAACGAATCTCCAAACACCACTGCCAAACTGACACACACAAACAAAGCCAAAAAAGACAACACACATGATGAGGGCGCAAAAAAAAACCACTCATCAACAAAACACCAAGTTGGGGTAAAATGCAGAAACCTCAAATTTGGCTAAGCCTAAAATCTTGAAGCCCTGAATATTGGCTAAGTCTGGATTTCTGAAGCCCTGAAATTTTCTAAAATCCATAACTTATCTCTGAGAGGTGTGAAACCTATCTCAAACGATTTGTCACATATATTAAAATATATCTTAAGTATAAGTTGATGTATATCAACTTATACTTAAATGATATACTTTAAACCCCGAAGGAGTACAACAGAAACTCAAAAACTGATTTCCAAAAGAAACCTCCACAATACAAAATGCAACAACATAGGCTTGAAGAATGCCCAAAAGGGTATCCAGATCAACTATCAAAATGATCAGAATGCTACAAAAATTGACTGATGTTGGCATGCACAGGTTTTAACCAAAGGGCGTGCGACACTTTTTACTAAGGGAGGGCAACACTTCTCCCATAGTGCGTGCGACACTTCTCAAGAAGGCATGCGATACTGGAAAAGTATCGTGTGAAATTTCTCATAAAGCTGTGTGACACTCTTCTAGTGTCGTACGATACTTCTCTAGTAATGCGTGCGATACTTTATAGTATTGCACGACATTCTTTCTATGGGCGTTCCATACTTTAACAGTGTCACACAATGCTGAACAAATGTTGCCCATAGAAAATAAAAACACTTCAAGAAACTCAAAAAAGGCCAAACACACAGAAAAAGTTCCACACTGAGGAGTACCGGATCCACATTCTGAGGTGAGAGTACTCGAACAATAATAGAGTAACAGAAAGATAGAACACTAGAATCTAACCATCTACCAAACAGAGAAAGGAAAAAGTACAGAAAGGAAACATCACATTCAATTGAAAAAAACATCGCAATAACATAGTTAACATTGCAATGAGAAAAATAACCAACAAAGTATGCGGTTCCTCCCAACTGTCAATAGCATCATAAGACCATCGTGGGTCCTAGCCATCCCCTGTGTGTAACATCCCAAGCCACCGACCAGATCATCGGTACTATCATAATAGGGACATCACTACTAAAAACATGCAACAAAATAAGCATAAGAAAATCTAACATGCTAGTAGAAAAGCATAAGATAATCCTACAGTATATAACATCACCTATCACATGCTAAACAGCAATAAGCAACATATATGCTAATACAAAAATTCACAACATCTAATCATATGCTAAACATCATGATAAGGGAATGCGCCAAGTAAACTAACATCATCTAAACATGATATAAAAGCATCCCAATGAAAGCATAAATCATAAGAAATCATACTTTGAAACCCGAAGTACCAAGTGAAGATATCCAGCAACGGTCGCACTAGGACAAAAGATCATCTCTGTACACCGATCCCTAGTAGTGGTGAAGGTAGCTATGCCTCCCAACCACGTGGCACCCATAGGTCCACACTCACCATGCTGATGGAGATAATGATCCAACCACAAACACACATAAAGCACAACATCCATGGCTAACACTCACACCAGATAGTATGATGGCTGAACTGAGAACCTAAGACAATGCATAGGTCCTCGTTAGACACTCAAAAGGCTACTAAGTAGGGACTAACATCATGGAGAGTCACTTGGCATCGAAAAGCCCAAGCTTGGATCTATGTAGCTCAACTCTCTTAATAGAAGGCCAATACACCGTGTAGCTCAACTCCCTTAATGGAAGGCCAATACACAAAAGTACCATTTTATTATCTTAAGTTTTATTACCAGTCACACATTTTATTTAGTTATCACTTATTTAAAAATTCCTATGCTCCGCCAACCCTATGAGACTAAGGTCACCAGGCTATGAGGTAGAAGCCCCCTCCATATGCTACCCTACCCTACCCATGCTCATCCTATGACAAGTGCCCGTGGGCATGCATACTCCCATCCCAACCCCAATGATCATAACTTTCGACAAATCCACGAAAGATCGGGCCTCGCAAGTCACCCAACAAATGTACACATACGTACTCATGTGTGGCGCACCACCATCACGAAGATCATAACACAAGGACAGGAATGAGAACAAAATGAAAAAAAAACACCCAACTGAAAGCAACACGGGAAGGATGGATTCTACACGAATCTCATAGCCAATAAAATCATACATCATGAAATCACTCAATCGACCTCAATATGAGAGTATGGATTCTACATGAATCCCAATAATGTAACAAGACCAAACATCATGAACTCACTCAATCGACCTCAATTCGAGAGTATGGATTCTACACGAATCTTAGCATTCACAAAACAAAAGAAAAGGTCCAAAAGAAACCATAACAGGTAACAAATCACTCAACCGAACACAAAGTCGAGAGTACGGATGCAACATGCATCCCAATGCAACATAAAAGTACAATAGTGGTCTGACTAATATCCAAATGGATCATCCAGGTCCATGTCCTACATTGTAACAAGAAAACTTGAGAAAATAAGGTGGCATGCAAAATGAGGTAAAAACCCCAATTTTTAGAAAAATTCTAAAATTAAAACCCATTTGGCCTTTGGGTTCAAAAACCCCAAAAATCCAAAAATAAATAGAATCAGACACCGTATGCAAAAACGGCCAGCATAACGGCATAAAAACCCAAACCCCCATTTCAAAAATAGAGAAAACGTTCATACCCGACCAACTGGGTAGAACCAACAAACAGAAACAGAGGGGAACACTAGTTCTCATCCTCCTAACATACAGCTACAAGAAACAGAAGCAGAAACGGAGTAAAACCAATAAAATAGGAAGGCCTTACCTAATGGAAAAAGGGGCAAAAACTAAAACTCGCACGATAAAATAATCAAACCGCCAAAACTGCTGAAACTAATAGCAAAGCAAGAACTCCTCGAGCTGAATCCAACGAGACAAACCTCACAAAGATCCCACGCTCATAGCTCCATGAATGAACAAAACAAGAATCCTACAGAAGAGGATTTCCAAATTGCTCTCCAAATTTCAGTTTCCAAATTGTGATAAGTGATTTATGAAATCACTTTTCCAATTCTTATTCACTTTTTGGGTGAATAGTCGATTCTGGGAAATAGCTAGTTGGAGTAGTTAAACTCCGAATCGACCCAAATGAAAATAGGTTATTATCCATAATTGAAATTCACCTAAGGCAAAGCTTCCATAAATTAAATCTGAAAAGATTAAAACCCAAAAACCCCAAAAACATAGAAAAACACTTAACACTTTCGTGACAAATGCAAACTTCTAAATGCATAGACACACTTACTAGTCTAATCACATAATGCAAATGAGTTTGGATTTAATAATCATCGAAAGGTTTAAATTAAACATTTAATTAAAGATACGTTGACCATATAAGGATGACATTGGTAAAATATGAATGGCTGAATCACTAACTCCATGTGCCACTGCCAGGGATATAAATCCTGCACACTAAACAACACGATCAAGTGCAATTGCATATAATAACATAGCCGAAGCAATAAATGCATTAAATCACCTAATTTAACCATTTATTTAATTATATTAAAATAATCTATTTACATCACTCACATTTGCATAAAGCATAACAACGCAGGAATGAAGTAAATAACCATAGCATTAAATCCATCACCCAACATAATTAGAGGTATGTCCAAATACCAGATAACCAGATATCATCATAAAACACACTATCATCTCAAAATGGCATCATCATGCAATATGATTAACTGAACAACATAGTAGTCTAAAATCCATGATACTAAAATCAAGGTATAACATTTGACCCTCGGGTCGTCTCAAATGTAAAACATCACATAAGAACAGATATCTCTCAGATCAAAATGTAACAAGGTAAATGTTCGCAACACATAACCAAATAATCCAACATGAATAATCCAATTCTAATTACTTAAGCATTTAATAATGATTGTTTACTCTGCATTAAAAAGGCATTTAAAACATATAAACAACCATAGTCATAAACATAGCTAACCACTGCTACAGGAACCTAGTCCCGTGTAGCATGGTCATAGTACACAGTGCAATCTCTGCACACATCTCAGGGTAATCATGAAACAACCTCATGATACCACATCGATCCTGGTAACCACTGGCACAAACCTCAGTGAACCAAAATTCACATCATAATCTCAAAGATCAGTCAAAAGCATAATCAAAGCAACTGATACAGAAACATAAATCCAAACACCTCAATAGTGTAGACCACTCAGGGTCACAATCATGATCCATCACAACAAAAGATCAGCAAGGTTGCATCCATCAGGATGACTTACAAAAGTCAAATGGGAGAGGCACTACATCATCCCCCCCAAAGACTAGGCTTACTCCTAGAAGCCTGCAATCCAAGAATAGAAACCAAAACACACAAGAACCAAAATCAAAAGCGAGCAATAGGAATGACTCAAAAAATCTCTACAAGTCAAACCCAAATCAATCCAACATTCTCAACCCATCATGTTAACCCCCAAATAGGTTAACCATGATAGACACAAGGTCCTCCAACAAGTAACCTTCTATGCACTAGGAAGGACCCATCTAGCCATAGAGTTAACAATACAAGGTAAGGAAAAACCCTCTCTACCTCGTCAACAGGTGCCCAACTACAACATGCACCAACCACATGACCACAAAACCAGATGAAAACAAGACATACTTCCAACAAGAGTTGGAATCGTGGGGAAAGACCATCCCAAAATTTCCAAGAATACTATCATGTGACACATGATCATCCTGGAATCCACGTAAACTCACCCTGAGGACAATTAGATGAAAGTTTACCAACAAAAGGACACACTCCAAAAGACTACTCACCACCAAGCGTAGGAGCACGACACCTCTACAAGGTACAAAAGCTCAACTACCATTGGAAACTAGGGTAACACAACCCAACCAGACAAGATATCACCTTCTCACAAGGTTGCACAGACTTTCATTAGTGGACACAATCATGAAATGTCTGCATACTAACTCACAAGATGGTAACATGTGTCCAACGATACCATGTCCCTCTAGCACCATGCTAGGAAAACTACAACCATCTACCACTAAACTCAATCTCTAGCCTCAAGTCAACAGTTGAAGAGAAAACTTTACTGAGACAATCCACATGAAGATATAAGCTTAGGGAGAAGGATACTATAGAGTATAGGATTGAGAGGGAGTCGCTCTCTCAACCTCTACACTAAACCAGTCTATGATGCGTTAGGAAACTCACAATTCCACCAACCATCAACATACTCACAAGAAAAAACTAACTGAGCTAGTGGCATAACCACACTAGCCTACTCTCTCAAGAGAGAAAAGGATAAGGAGATGCGCCCAAGACAACATCCAAAAAGGAGAATCTAGAATCATCAAAGAATTGAGTCACTCCCAAATGACAAGGCAACATCATCCTCAAACAAGGAATGCTCAAAAACCACACTACACCTCACAAGGGTAGTTCAGTGGAGAAGGGAACACAAAAACTCAAGCATGAACCCCATCAGGTACCTAGTAGATTATGAAGACAAGATAATCTTCCATTATGAATATCATGAAGAGTTAACCTTCTCCAATGGCCATAAATATGATATGTCATGATCGAATTGGCTTCTACTCAAAAAGGTATGCTGAACATCAATCAACAACTCCAGAAGCCATAGCTTTCACGTTCGGACTTAGATTGAATCCATTTGAAAAGCGTCAAAAAGATATTGACAAGGACTACAACATGAAGAAGCTAAGAGAGGCCTAAGACCTACGATTGAGTCACCACTCAAAACAAAACTACAAAGGAAAAACAACAATCCTGGCCACCAAGACAAGCGACAGACAAAATGTCCAAATCCACACAAGAGCACACATGCCCAAAACAACATAAGACATGGAATGAAACATGATTCACACACTAAAACCATCATTACTCTTCTTTCATAATTTTATTAATTAAACGTAATATAAGCACTAATGCACAATGAAACTGAAAGATTTTCAAGCAAGGGTCCAAGAGTCACCATAAAACAAGTACATACCTTTCAAGAATTAACATTAAGTTTAATCACCATTTAAACCATTCAATTACATTAACACTTAAAATCTATCAGACACACTAGCATGTTCTCCATGGTATTATCCCTTGTACGTACTACCAGAGGTTTGAGATGAACATGATAGAGTCACAACACACAACTAGGCAGTAGTAAAACACATCCAGAATAGTCATCATGAAACATAATCAAAAAGCCCAAATGGGAGAATTATCAATTCCAATAGTAAGTACCAAAAAGAGCTCATTTCAACAATAAATCAAATGTGACAACTATCACAAAGAGAGTGATAGATAAAATTTGATGACTACTCCAAGAGAGGAAGAAACTAAAAAACCAATGCTTGCCCAACAACATGAGGAAAGTACCTCTAGCAAAATAAAATAAGGCATCAAACAAATCACATTACAAGTGATGACTGAGTACAGTTACACTAGAGGGATAAATCACCACACAATGCCAAGGAATACATCATCCTAGCAATGTTAGAGAACATACTCACACACATCAAATAGTAAACCATCAATAATCTCATGCATATGCAGAAACACTAATTTCCATGCAATTCAATATTTAAATATTCATCAATTTAATACAAATTTACATAAGCTTAAGAAATAATTAGATTGGGGACTTAAGTCATTAACCCAAGGATATAATGCAAACCTACTACTTTGCAATGATTCAAAATAAACACTCATATTCAATGAAAGGAACCATTTCATTAATATAATCAACAAAATAAAGAATCGCAATAAGATTCATCTATATACTTGCAATTAGGAGAAAATAGGAAAACAATGAACCTAACTCCACAAGGAGAAACAAGAAGAGGCACACAAGCCAACACATGGAAACCAATCAGTGGTTCCATCCAAAGAGGGTCACACAAGCAACCAGCCAACCAAAGCACATCGATTCTGCTAACCAAACCAGGAAGACTCACTTCCTTCTCCACACACTACTCTAGTCACATCTACTAGACAAGCAAATCCATCATGAGTAGATATCAAAGCAACAAAGATCACGAGTTCTCACCAAGACACTCGCACTCAACCAACGCATCAACAACTACAAGGGCAACATAACACAGAGATCCCAATGTTTGAACATGGGCTCTGATACCAGATGTAATGCCTCGCCCAGAGATCCTTGGAAACAAGGATGAAATACAAGCCAAGAATTTTTTTTTTTGCAAGTATGAATGCACATGACAACATCATACAAGAATCACAACGATCGCAACGAAAGACTTCACCACCATCCTGGCAACCAACGAATCTCCAAACACCACTACCAAATTGACACACACAAACAAAGCCAACAAAGAAAATGCACATGATGAGGGTGCAAGAAAAAACCACTCATAAACAAAACACCAAGTTGGGGTAAAATGCAAAAACTTGAAATTTGGCTAAGCCTGAAATCCTGAAGCCCTAAAAATTGGCTAAGTCTAGATTTCTGAACCCCTAAATTTTTTTAAAATCCATAACTTATCTCTAAGAGGTCTGAAACCTATCTCAAACAATTTTTTGCATATATTAAAATATATCTTAAGTATACTTATACTTAAACGATATATTTTAAACCCTGAAGGACTACAACAGAAACCCAAAAACTGATTTCCAAAAGAAACCTCCACAATACAAAATGCAACAACATAGGCTTGAAGAATGCCCAAAAGGGTTTCCAGATCAACTATCAAAATGAACAGAATGCTACAAAAAGTGCTTGCTGTTGGCAAGCACAAGTTTTAACCAAAGGGCACGCGACAATTTTTTCTAAGGGAAGGCGACACTTCTCCCATAGTGCGTGCGACACTTCTCAAGAAGGCGTGTGATACTAGAAAAGTATCGCGTGACATTTTTCATGAAGCCATGCGACACTCTTCCAGTGTCGTATGATACTTCTCTAGTAATGCGTGTGATACTTTATAGTATCATACGACATTCTTTCTATGGGTATGCAATACTTTAACAGTGTCACACAATGTTGAACAAATGTCACCCATAGAAAATAAAAACACTTCAAGAAACTTGAAAAAGGTCAAACACATAGAAAAAGCTCCACACTGGGGAGTACTGGATCCACATTCCAAGGTGAGAGCACTCAAACAATAATAGAGTAACAGAAAGATAGAACACTAGAATCTAACCATCTACCAAACAGAGAAAGGAAAAAGTATAGAAAGGAAACATCACATTCAACTAAAAGAAACATTGCAATAACATAGTTAACATTGCAATGAGCAAAATAATCAACTAAGTACGCGGTTCCTCCCAACCATCAATAGCATCATAAGACCATCGTGGGTCCTAGCCAACCCCCACACGTAACATCCCAAGCCACCGACCAGATCGTTGGTACTGTCATAATAGGGACATCACTACTAAAAACATGCAACAAAATAAGCATAAGGAAATCTAACATGCTAGTAGAAAATCATAAGATAATCCTACAGTAGATAAAATCACCTATCACATGCTAAACATCAATAAGCAACAGATATGCTAATACAACAATTCACAATATCTAATCATATGCTAAACATCATGATAAGGGAATGCACCAAGTAAACTAACATCATCTAAACATGATATACAAGCATCCCAATGAAAGCATAAATCACAAGAAATCATACTCCAAAACTCAAAGTACCAAGTGAAGACATCCAACAACAGTCGCACTAGGACAAAAGATTGTCTCTATACACCGATCCCTAGTAGTGGTGAAGGCAGCTATGCCTCCAAACCACATGGAACCCATAGGTCCACACCCATCATGCTGATGGAGATAATGATCCAACCACAAACACACATAAAGTAAAACATCCATGGCTAACACTCACGCCAGACAGTATGATGGCTGAACGGAGAACCTAAGACAATGCAAGGAGTACAGGTCCTGGTCAGATACTCAAAAGGCTACTAAGTAGGGACTAACATCATGGAGAGTCGCTTGGCATCAAAAAGCCCAAGCTCAGATCTGTGTAGCTCAACTCCCTCAATGGAAGGCCAATACACCATGTAGCTCAACTCCCTCAACAGAAGGCCAATACACAAAAGTACCATTTTATTATCTTAAGTTTTATTACCAGTCACACATTTTATTTAGTTATCACTTATTTAAAACTTCCTATCCTCTGCCAACCCTATGGGACTAAGGTCACTAGGCTACGAGGTAGAAGCCCCCTCCATATGCTACCCTACCCTACCCATGCTCATCCTACGACAAGTGCCCGTGGGCATGCATACTCCCATCCCAACCCCAATGATCATAACTTCTGACAAATCCATGAAAGATCGGGCCTCGCAAGTCACCCAATAAATGTACATGTACGTACTCATGTGTGATGCACCACCATCATGAAGATCATAACACAAGGACAGGAATGAGAAAAAAATACAAAGAAAACACCCAACTGAAAGCAACACGGGAAGGATGGATTCTACACGAATCCCAAAGCCAATAAAATCATACATCATGAAATCACTCAATCGACCTCAATCTTAGAGTATGGATTCTACATGAATCTCAATGATGTAACAAGACCAAACATCATGAACTCACTCAATTGACCTCAATCCGAGAGTATGGATTCTACACAAATCTTAGCGTTCACGAAACAAAAGCAAAGGTCCAAAAGAAACCATAACAGGTAACAAATCACTCAATCGAACATAAAGTTGGGAGTACGGATGCAACATGCATGCCAATGCAACATAAAAGTGCAATAGTGGTCTGATTGATATCCAAATGGATCATCCAAATCCACATCTCACATTGTGCTAAGAAAACTCGAGAAAATAAGGTGGCATGCAAAATGAGGTAAAAACCCCAATTTTTAGAAAAATTCTAAAATTAAAACCCATTTTGCCTTTGGGTTCAAAAAACCTAAAAATCCAAAAATAAATAGAATCGAACACCATATGCAAAAACGGCTAGCATAACGGCGTAAAAACCCAAACCCCCATTTCAAAAACAGAGAAAACGTTCATACTCGACCAACTGGGCAGAACCAACAAATAGAAACGGAGGGGAACACTAGTTCTCATCCTCCTAACATATAGCTACAAGAAATGAAAGTAGAAATAGAGTAAAACCAATAAAATGGGAAGGCCCTACCTGATGGAAAAAGGGGCAAAAATTGAAACCCGCACAATAAAATAATCAAATTGCCAAAACTACTGAAATTAACGACAAAGCAAGAACTCCTCGAGTTGAATCAAACGAGACCAACCTCGCAAAGATCCCATGCTCACAGCTCCCAGAACGAACAAAACAAGAATCCTATAGAAGAGGATTTCCAAATTGCTCTCCAAATTTCAATTTCCAAATTGTGATAAGTGATTTATGAAATCACTTTTCCAATTCTTATTCACTTTTTGGGTGAGTAGTCGATTCTGGAAAATAGCTAGCTGGAGTAGTTAAACTCTGAATCGACCTGAACGAAAATAGGTTATTATCCGTAATGGAAATTCACCTAAGGAAAAGCTGCCAAAAATTAAATTTGAAAAGATTAAAACCTGAAAACCCCAGAAACATAGAAAAACACTTAACACTTTCACGACAAATGCAAACTTCTAAATGCACAGACACACTTACTGGTCTAATCACATAATGCAAATGAGTTTGGATTTAATAATCACTGAAAGGTTTAAATTAAACATTTAATTAAGGATACATTGACCATATAATGACGACATTGGTAAAATATGAATGGCTGAATCACTAACTCCATGTGCCACTGCCAGGGATATAAATCCTGCACACTAAACAACACGATCAAGTGCAATTGCATATAATAACATAGCTGAAGCAATAAATGCATTAAATCACCTAATTTAACCATTTATTTAATTATATTAAAATAATCTATTTACATCACTCACGTTTGCATAAAGCATAACAACGCAGGAATGAAGTAAATAACCATAGCATTAAATCCATCACCCAACATAATCAGAGGTATGTCCAAATACCAGATAACCAGATATCATCATAAAACACACTGTCATCTCAAAATGGCATCATCATGCAATATGATTAACTGAATAGCATAGTAGTCTAAAATCCATGATACTGAAATCAAGGTATAACATCTGACCCTCGGGTCGTCTCAAATGTAAAACATCACATAAGAACAGATATCTCTCAGATCAAAATGTAACAAGGTAAATGTCCATAGCACATAACCAAATAATCCAACATGAATAATCCAATTCTAATTACTTAAGCATTTAGTAATGATTGTTTACTCTGCATTAAAAAGGCATTTAAAACATATAAACAACCATAGTCATAGACATGACTAACCACTGCTACAGGAACCTAGTCTCGTGTAGCATGGTCATAGTACATAGTGCAATCTCTGCACACATCTTAGGGTAATCATGGAACAACCTCATGATACCACATCGATCCTGGTAACCGCTGGCACAAACCCCAGTGAACCAAAATTCACATCATAATCTCAAAGATCAGTCAAAAGCATAATCAAAGCAACTGATACAAAAACATAAATCCAAACACCTCAACGGTGTAGACCACTCAGGGTCACAATCATGATCCATCACAACAAAAGATCAGCAAGGTTGCATCCATCAGGACGACTTACAAAAGTCAAATGGGAGAGGCACTACAGGGATTGTAGCTAGATTTCAAGCTGATTGTAAGGAACATCATTTTGTAAAAGTAAAAAGAATATTTAGATATTTGAAAGGGAAATTTGACTATGGAATTTGGTATGATAGATCAAGTGATTTCACACTTTGTGCATATATTGATGCTGATTGTGCAGGTAGTATGGATGATAGAAAGAGCACCAGTGGTGGAACATTCTTTCTTAGAGGAAGATTGGTTTCTTGGTTAAGAAAAAAGCAAGATTACATTTCACAGAGCACTACTAAGGCAGAGTATGTTGTAGCAAAAAAAATTGTAATCAAGTTATGTGTATGAAGAAGATGTTGAAGGATATTAGAATTGAGACCGAAGAACTTATTATCATTTACTATGATAACACAAGTACAATGAGTATGTCTAAGAATCCTATATTTCATTCTAATACTAAGCATATATCTATTAATTATCATGTGCTGAGAGAGAAAGAAATATAAAATTATATTAGATTGGAGTATGAAAATACTACAGATCAAATTTTAGATATCTTTACAAAGACTTTGCCTAAAGATATATTTGAGTACTTGAGAGGTATGCTTGGGGTTATGCCCCTACCTACTTTTGAGTAGGTGATGGATAGAGTGCATCAGTCTAGTGGTAAAAAGCACTATTATTTGACTAGACTAAATGTTGATGCTTCCCATATGGGGGAGTATCTAGTATGTACTAAGTCATTAAGGACTCTTGGTATTTGGTATTTTGTATTGAACAATGTCTTTGGACACTCAAGCTGGTTGATGACTTAGACCAACTAATTAACAATTGGTATGTCACTTTGAGATTGAGACCTTTGAAATTATTGATGTCAATGGGGGAGAATATGCATGAAAAACATTTACTAAAGCATATGAGAGAGCATGCATGAGATAAGGATAGAAGTAGTAGTAGATTACTACTTGGTATTCTTGGAATTTGGATGTTTCTCATTTTTTTTTTTATCAATGCCAAAGGGGGAGATTGTTAGCATGAATGCTACTCATACTACTTTGGGGAGTATCTTGAGCATTGGAGAGTATTGATATGTTGCATTCATGATTGTGTTTTTCATCGATGTCAACATAGCATGGTTTTTGTAAACACTGGAAGAGTAGTAGAAATAGATCTTCATGGTACAGGAAATGGTTTGATTTGGTCATGCATAGTTATGGACATGTAAGACACAATGTCCTAATGATGTGGTTAGGTGAGCAGAGTCTAAGTCAAAGATGTATGAAAGTTGTACCTGATTTACAAAGAGTAGTTTAGAGATAGAGTATTGGAAAAGCAATTCTTGATATTTATTGGTTATCTTACATTTGGGGTGTAATGAAGAGATGTGTAGTCAAGGAGTGATAGAGGATAATCAATTGATAATTTCAGAGAGTGCACAAGCCTTAGTATCACACATGTGAATTTTTGTATAGACTATGAGCCAATAGTGTTATTATAATTTTAATTAATTAATTATCTAATTTTGATTAATTGGAAAAGCCTCAAGGCTGACTCAAAGAATTATTATGAAGATATGGTATAAAGGAAAGATGATTTCCTTGATTGAAAATAGTATCTATTGTTGCAAGAAGTGCAAAGTTTGAAAAGAAGAAGATTGCTTACTAAATACATGTAAGGGATCCAAGGGATTATTGGATGCAAGATTTGAGATTTGGTTACAAGATCTGAAGGAGCATAAGTCTTATTGATAGGATAGAGATAAAGGAACAAAGTACATTTCAGTTCTATTATTCTAGAAGGAATAATACAAAGATCATTTGGATAGTGGGTTCATTGGTCTTGCCCTAAATCTATTTGGGCAGAGGGTCCAGCTATCTTCCACAACTCCTAACAGGGTTGACACAATTCCTAATATAGTTGGAATCTTCTAACAGGGATTCAAAGTCTCATAACATGGACTCATATGTATTGAATGTTGTAACAGACTCCTAACAGGGTCTATCCTCTAACAAGGAATATATCGTCTTGTGGTACCATCCCCATCGGAGTTTTCCCTCTGATCAAGGATTTCCCTAGTTAACGTATTTGGTGTTATTGTGTATAAGTATCTTGTTGTGGTTTTAATTTATATTACTCATATAGTTAAGATTGTTTAAATTTGTTAATTGTGATATTAGTTGGATAATTGATACATACCCCCCTTCTCAGTTATATCGACAGACTATATATTTTAACAATTTCTTCATTGAGTAGTTTAATACTTTGAATATTCTCCTCAATTTCCAACATTTCTATTTTTGAGTGCACGTTTTCTTATTTTAATTGTGCCACTTCTATACTCAATGAATTTAGTATATTGACTCCTTCCTTATATCTTTGCTCTATAATCTGATTGATGTCTACTTTTTCTATTTTTCTAGATTTCTTTTCAATACTTTTGAGTACACTTTGAAGGACCTCTAGTTTTGTTATCTCACCTTCTTCTATCTCACTATTTGTGGGTTTAAGAAGGCTATCTATTATATTTTTTTGTCTGATCTCTCCTCTTTTGTGGTAATTGTACTATTCTTTTGTAACCAACTCTAGATGTAGTTCCTCTGCATTGGTATCCAACTTGATTTCCTCTGCTTGTTGCCACCCTTTTCCTATATTTGAGAAATTTCATGTGTCTAATTTTCCCTTTATATTTAGAGAGGTTAATCTTATGTATTGATTTTTTTGTGATAATTTTGATGGACTCTTGGTGATAGAGTTCTTGTTTTAAATTAACTAAGAGTTTTACATATGTAGATTTGATATGGTGAGGTTCATAGCCCCTTAATCCATCCTAATATCTCTCCAATTTGTATGAAAATAACAATGTCACATAATTTAGTTGGGATGTTATTTAATGTTATACATATTAGAAGATTTAGGGAGCTCACCGAGATATCATTGAAATTGGGTTTCCATTTGAGAAAGCTTAGATTGTATCCACTAATGAAATTGAGAGAATTTTTAAGCAAAGATGTTCTGATACTTAAATCTATGCAATGCAAAAAAACTAAAGATTTTGAGAGATAAATTATACTTACCTATTTGGGGTCCAAGGAATTGAACTAATTAATCATTTTAAACCATTTTGAATTTGGCCTAGTCCATATTGTGTACATGCCTCTTTCATCGTAGTCAAACCATCTATCTTCACTAATCTTGTTGGTGATAATGAAGGTAGAGGCTTCCTTTGCATCTATTTTTTGACTGGGTATTAAGTATGCTAGGATTATTAGAGGGGAATTGACTAGATTGAAATAAGGGTTTATAGGATAGAGTCTCAAAATCTGTAAGAGTATGATTAGGGTGAATATTAGGACAATTTTTAGGTGTAGGATGAACTGGAATGATGTTAGCTTCTGAAACTTTATAAGATTTAGGAAAAATTTGCGGGGCTGTATGTTTCAAGGAATTTAGGGCTTGCTCTTTCTTGGTTCCACTATCAAAGTTTGCATTTTTTGAAATCTCCTTGGATGATTTCTTATTCCTTGCACACTTTGTTTTCTCATAGAAATCTTCTTGGTTTTTCTATTTTTCTTTATCTCTTTCACTCTTGCTCTATTCCAATTTGCTCTAGAGATCCCTGGATTTTTTATTATTTTAAATCGATTTGATTCTAGATCTCCTTTTTAGAACAAATTTTTTCCCATCCTTCTTTCTCATTTTTCCTTTGACTTCTAGCTATTTCATGCATTTGTGGGTTTAAGATCTGAGGTGGCTTCCTGGATTGCTTACAATTTTGTTTATCTATTTCCTTGTTTCATTCCTCATGACTCTCTATGAGTACTTCAAACTAGTTTTTTAGGGGAATCTGCTCCATCCTAGAGTTTTCTAGTGGTAAGAGATTTGTTGATTTTATGAAAATGCTTGATTTTCTTGAAAGATTCTACCATTAAGTACTAGGGTTTGTTTTTTGAGGGTTTTCATTGTAGGTTCTGCTATTCTCAAATTTTCCTTTTTCTAGCATTTCATTTTTTTACATTCCTCTACTAAAGCCCAAGTTTGGAAAAGGTCTACATGAAAATTTCATTATATTAATAAAAAAAATGATATTTATTATTCAATTTTAAAGAGAGAAAAATAAGATAGAATATTTTGTTTGACATAACTGTAAGAGGCCTCAAAAGAGGGGATTTCAAGACGAATTTGACAATTTTAAGGGAATATATATATCCATATGGGTGCAACATCAATCAAGGAAGGTTTTGAGTAAATAAAAAATTTCCATCTTTTTTGTATCTTCTTTTTGTGGATTCTTAGTTACATCCAACCTAAGAAGACAATTCAAGTGTTATATAACTAAGAGTAGGGGTGAATTAGTTATAACTACTTATCCTATGGGCCTTTAAATACTTTTCACAAATTTAAACTCTTTAATATTTCAAATCACTAGCTCAATAACTATATCTAACATTCTTGACTTAATCATTCAACAAACTTTCAACTTTATATATCAAGTATCATAGTAAACTTTCTTGTGTATATACAAAGTTGCGACAATAAGCAATAATAATGAAATAAACATGCACCACAATAAAAATTGACACAAGTTTGACAAAATTATTTAATATGGAAACCATGCCAAGGAAAAACTATCTAGGAACCAACAACTAAAAAATTTCACTCTTCTAAAGTGAGCTTTGTTAGGAGCCTACCTAGTTAAAGGTTACATACACATTGTTAATGTGATTATGTTAGAGGATTTTTACCAAAGATCATCTAGACCTTATCATTCTATGAACTATATAGAGTAGTATACTATAAAGGACTTACAAAATATTCAATAGAATTTCACCATATAATGGATTTATAAGTAAGACTTTTAGGTCCACTCAATTAAGAGATTTTTTTTTCCTACAATGGTTAGAATGCAATAGTGAAATGATCTATTAGGTTTAGCACTACCTTTCTTGTTTATATCTTTGTGTCACTCAATCTCTTTCTTATTTCTTCCTTCTAATCCCTTTTGTCTAATCTACTTAGCACTTCTCTTTATCTATCTTCACAATGCAACTTTATTCAATTATCCTTCGGCTATCAATCTTCTTCTTCCAACTTGATCAGAAACAATGGACATTGCATCCATCTCTTAAATAGATTTTTTTTTCATTCCTATAGAATATTCTAGGTTTTTTTTGCTTAATCAAAATCATCATATCTTCATCCAACTAAGATTCATTGAATTTAGACACTTAGTTATTATGCCCTCACCTTGAAATTTGTGCTTCAATTCAAATCATCAAATCTTCTTTGAATTTTTCTAGTCATTGATCTCATAACTAACTCCACACTTGTCCATGAAATTCTTGAACAATCTTTATTTTTACCAAGTGTCAACCTTAGATTAAATATTTTCTAAACTGGTCTTCTTTTTTATTGCTCAGTTAACTTTACATGTGCTTGATCAATACTAGGCTTGGTTAATACTGTAACTACCTAGTTAAAACTACATGATCTTCACTTCTTTTTTAGATACTTGATAAAACTATAATAGCTTAGTTAATACTATAATTATTTAGTCATTATTTAAACTACTTCTTTTCTCAAGACTGCATAACTTGGTTATACATGATATCAAAACTTGATCAAATCATGTAAAACAATCAAACAAACATTATATTGTGGGAGTCTAATCTATTCAAGTTACCATTGAATACTGTACACTTATCCACACTTACATAATCATTATAGTTTCTTCAAATCATCTTCATCAATCAAATGATATGACTCTCTATTGAATTACCATATGGTCTCATCAATAATTGATATGAATCTTTCACATACATTAACAACATTATTAGTTTTGAATAATAATCTACCCCTTTGGCATTGATGGTAACACATAATATATTATAACATAACATTATATTTCATTTAGACATTATGAAACAATATACCATTAGATACCAATATAGCTTTAGCTCTTTGTCTTCATTCAGGTTCTCTACAATCTTCATGATCTCTTCTTTATATGAAGTATAGCTAAGTCTTCAACATGCACCTCATTCTCCTCTTTGACAATATCTCCTCCCTTGGGTGTATTTCATTAATTTTTTTCAGCATCAACTCCATCTTTACATTTGAAACTCGTAAGATCTCCCCTTTTACAATAATAAACATCTTTCTTTATTTGGTAACATCTCCCCCTCTAAGTATACAAGACTTAATTGTTTGATGCATATCTTTCTTCTTATTATTTTATTATTCTTCTCCCCCTTTTCACATTCTCTCACTTTTTCTCATTCTCTCCCCATTTACTTATTCTCTCCCCCTTTGACAACAATGCCAAAGGTAACTATAATCTTCAATGAGAAGCTTATAAAACCTTGTAGTTATATCATGTACCTTGCATGTAATGAATATATCTTCTTCGTTAATTTTTTTTCACAACTCTAGAATAGTCTTTAAAGCATGAAGTCATGCATCAACTTCACATAGATAATATGACCATCTATGAATTGATGCAACATGCATATTCCATGTAGTGGATCTTGGATAGGGGAATAACCCCTAACTAACATCTTAGATAATCAAAATCATCCTTAGGTAGTGGATTTGTGAATATATCTATAATGTTTTCCTTAGACTTCATATAATCTAATCTAGCTTTTTTTTCTTGACCTTTCTCCCTCAAGTAGTGATACTTGATATATATATATATATATGTATATATATATATACATCAAATGATTCTTTGATATGTTAATAGAAATTTTATTTTCACAATAGATAGTAACATGTTCTATGAATTTATCTTGCATACCTTCCAATAATTTCTTGATCCATACAATATTTGAACAATTAATAGCAGTAGAAACATACTTGGCTTCAACAGTATATTGTGAAATAACTTTATTTGTTGCTTAACCATCTAATTATTGTCATGCCCAAAATATTGGGGCAAAAATACAATTTTTGTTTCAAAGGTTAATAACCACTATGTTTATCACATACTATATTGAATATCTTATAGGAAGTTGACAAAGAATAAGTGGGTTTCAAATTTCATTTTATTAAGATGCAAAGTTGACATCTCAAACATACTTGCACCATTACAAAACCTTAGGTTCTAGTGTTGCAAGAACACTTAGGTTAGGATATATAATTCATTTGATTAAACTTTAGTTAAGGTGTGACATCATATTCAAGAAAACATTAGGGTTACATAGTTCTTGGGTTTAAGTTGAAATAAATATGTTTAATTAATTAAGGTTAGATTCACCTAATTCATTTTTCTGACATTCACATGGAATAACACCTCAACAATGACATATTAGAGTTTCCATCCCAATTGATGGTTTAGCCAAACTTACTTGACCATTTTTCTTTTCACATTATTATGTTCATTTAATTTCATACGTTACAATGACATATTAGAGTTTCCACCCCAATTGATGGTTTAGCCAAACTTACTTGACCATTTTTCTTTTCACATTATTATGTTCATTTAATTTCATACGTTACATTAGGTTATTGTGTCCCCTTATATTCACTTCAGCATGTTATTAGTTCAATCTCTTGGGTGAACCAATTTGCATCATATTAGAAGTTGGTCTATCCCCTAGGTACTTGATCTTGTTTATAATCATAATTTAATTTAACTCATTAAATCATTATTATTTATCATTTAATTTATTCACAATATTCACATCATTTTAAAACATAACCTGATTCACCTAAACAAGTCATCTAGTCCACTATGACTTATAACACTTTCGAACATGAACATTAAAGATCCAATATATCCTCCTAACCCAAAAAAATTATTAAAAATTAAAAATATAATTAATTAAATATTAAATAGAATAATATTTTCTATGTTAAATCTATGTATACCTATACCCATACATCAAAATAATATTAGTTTACCTCACTAGATCACTACCTCATTTTAAATCTAACATTACATCTAAAAACTAAATTCCCATAATCATTTTAAAACTTAATAAAATCCATTAGATTCTAAATATAAATTTCAATTTTCAAAAGGCCCATACAAAAAATTATTTAAAATCAAAATTCAAAGCTGAAACATTAAAATCATAACTAGCTTATCCTAACGTGTCCACATCTAATACCTAAAACCTACTAAAACTATCTGAATACTAATCATTTATCAATTGTAATAAGAGTACTAAATATAAACTCATGATAAAAATTTTAAATACTAAATATATACTAAAGTTCAATCACCATAAAAGAACTAACCATCTTAAAATTTTACTAATTAATCATCCCACTAGCACCCTTAGTAATCTCCTAACTATACTTTTTGGCCACTTGGCTGCTTGGCTCCTCTTTCCCCAAGGTCATGGGGTGACTTCCAATGGCACATGCACGTTGACCCATGCCCTAGGTCTGCACCTTGAAATACACATGGGGAAGGAAAATGTTAAGTTGAAATAAAAAAATAGGAAGGGAGTTATGTTATAAAGGTGGCCCCCTCAAATGAGGATCTAGTGAAGTAGAATAGAGATCTATATTTAGAAAAGATAAGTTGCATATATTTCAGATCACTTCATTGTTGCTTTCTAATCATTGTAATAGTGATTCAAAATCTCTTAACAGAGTTGGTTTAACAACCATTTTGTAAATCCTCTAACAAGGTGACAATTCAGTTGAATTGTTCTTAAGACCTCCAACCAGGCCACTCCTTATAGGGTGATTAAATCCTCTAATAGGGTCACATCTAACAGTGTGTTTTGTAACCTTTAATAGGGTTGGCTCCTAACAGGGCTCACTTTAGAAGAGTGAAAATTGGTGACTAGTTACTTGGTGGTTTTTCCCATATTGGGTTTCCACGTTAAATCTGGTGTCTATTGTGTTCATGTTATTTCTTTTATGCATGCATGTTAATCAATTTAAATGCTTAATAAATTAATAGAACATCTATCAAGTTTCAACATTTATTTGTGTGGTTACCGAGTGTTAGCAGCAACTATATTTTAAGACATCTAAGGATCTATGGATTTATTTTTTTGGTAACTGATTCACCTCTCCCCTCTCAGTTACTCCATCTCTATTTCCAACAATCGGTATCAGAGCTTTTGGTGCTTGCAGGATAATATTTCAAGGATCTAAGCCAAAGATCAGGATGTCTTATAAAAGGGCAATTCCAAGACTTAACAGGAACAACTTCTTAGCATGGCAAGGGTTGATGAGACTTCATCTAGCTTTTGTCGGAGACACAGGACTAAAATACTTCGATGGAAAATATGCAAAACCAATTGGTACACTATCTATCAATGATATTGCTAAAAAGAGGACCCACAACATTATGATGATAGATATAGCATCTGCTCTGAGTTATGAAGAATTTGATGATATCAAGGACTGTAAATCTTCTTTTGAAATGTGGGAAAAGCTGAAAGAGATCTATGGAGGAGATGATAATGTTAGAAGAGCCAAAGCAGAAAGTCTGAGAGGACAATTTGATCAAATGAGAATGAGAGAGGATGAAAACATTGCAAAATATGTTGAAAGAGTCAAAACATGTGTCAGTGCAATCAAAGCATCTGGAGGAGATATCAAGGAAGAGACAATTATAAGTAAAGTTCTCAAAACTCTACTTCCCATTTATGCAATCAAATTTTTTGCAATTCAAGAAAGAAGATGTGAAGCAAATCATAAGATAAACCTAGAGGCCATAGTTGGAAGATTAACTGCATTTGAACTAGACAACTTTGACAACTATGTTCCAGCTTCCAAGAACATTGAGTCAACATTTGAAGCCAAGATTTCACTCAAGGAGAACAATAAAAAGAAAAAGGCATCTCAGTCAGAAAGTGAAGATGAGTCAGACCAAAGTTCAAACAGTGATCTTGAAGTAATTGAAGCTCTACTAGCAAGGAAATATTCTAAAGGCAGAGGAAAATATAAAGTTAAAGTTCTTTTAATCTATTTTTCATGTGAAGAAATTGGTCATATTGCTACTAGATGCCCAAACAAGCAGAACAAAGATGAGAAGAAAGGATACAAGTTCAATGCCAAGAAAGAATTCAGATCATTCAAGGATAAAGGTAAGAAAACATGTTTTATGGCTAAAGATTCTAATGATTCTAATGATGAAGAAGAAGATAAAATTGTCTACATTGCTATGAAAGATGAGTCTAATAATGATGAGGAAATGGCACTCATTTCTCATATGAACAAAAATGATACATGGATCATAGATAGTGGTTGTTCTCATCACATGACTGGTGACAAATTTAAGTTTGAATACTTTGAAGACTACGATGGTGGCAGTGTAAGATTTGGTAACAATGAACCTTGTTGTATAAAAAGAAGAGGGAGAATCTCTCTAACCAAAGAACTTATATGTGATAATGCCTATTGGGTAGAAGGACTAAAGCATAATTTGTTAAGTGTGGCACAACTACTCAATAATGGATTCAAAGTAGAATTCATGCATGGTAAAGCAAGACTGCTAGAGGGTAAAGGAAAGCTGATTGGATTAGGTACTCAAACTAAAGGTAACTTGTTCTTCTTGAACTAGGTGAATGTTCATGTTTCATTGCTCAAGTTGAAGAAAGTTGGTTATGGCATAAAAGGTTGTGTCATGTAAATTTTGATAATTTGGTAAAGATAAGAAAATTCAAGAAAGTAAGAGGCATTCCTAACATAAAGAAACCTAAGGTTGGTCTATGCAAAAATTGTCAGATTGATAAAATGGGAAAGACTAGTTTTAAAAGTAAAAACTATTAGTCTGAAGATATATTAGAAATTGTGCATACTAATTTATGTGGACTCATTGGAATTGAAAGCTATACTGGAGAAAAGTTCTTCATTTTTTTTGTTGATGATTACTCAAGAATGATGACAGTCATGTATCTAAGAAACAAATCAGAAGCATTTGAAAAGTTCAAATGGTATTTGGCCAGAGTAGAAAAGGAAACAGGGAAAATATTAAAATGCTTGAGGTCAGACAGAGGTGGAGAGTTCATTTCACATGAGTTTAATAACTTTTGCATTGAAAGAGGAATCAAAAGAAAAGTATCAGCCCCTGGAACACCCCAACAAAATGGAATAGCTGAAAGAAGGAACATATCCATCATGGATTGTGCAAGAACTTTAATGATTGAAAAGAGCATTGCTATCAAATATTGGAAGGAAGCTATCAGCACTGCAGTTCATACCCTGAATTGAGTACAGCTGAAGAAAGACTCATTCAAAACCCCCTACGAGTTATGGTATGGCTATAAACCTAATGTAAGTTACCTTAAAGTATTTGGAAGTAAATGTTACATTTTGAAAGAATCTAGAAAAGGAAAATTTGATGTGAAAGGTAATGAAGGTATATTCTTTGGATACTCATGCAAAAGTAAGGCATATAGATGTTTGAACTTGTCTACTCACAAAGTCACAGAAAGTGCACATGTGAAAGTTGATGAGTTTGTAGAAAGGACTGAAGAAGAAAGAAAAAGGGAACCAGAAGATTATAAAAGGTTTGTCTTCATTGAACCTGATACAGTACTAGTTACATCAGAGAATCAGGAATTTTCTACTCCCGAGTCATCTGTAAATGAGTTATAGGAAGTTCAAAGTAAGCCACAACGAACCGAGTTAAATTTAGTGACTACTGAGCAAGTGTCTACCGAATCTAAAGGACCCGAGCCAACATCTACCGAGCTAGAACAGATAGAACCTGAAGTTGAAATGCAAGAGGATAATAATGAAATTCATTCAAAAGGCAAGGAACCTATATTAGCTAAGTATGTTAGGAGACATCATTCAACAGATCAGATCATTGGAGATAAATCTGAAGGAACCATGACAAGAAATAAGTTGAAAGGTACTTGTTTACTTGCTGATTTTGAACCTAGAAATATCAAAGATGCATTGGGAAATGATAGTTGGATTGAAGCTATGAATGAAGAGATAGAACAGATAGAAAAAAATAAGACATGGACTCTTGTACCTAGACCTAAAGACAAAAATATGATTGGAACTAAGTGGGTATTCAGAAATAAATTGGATGAAGATGGTAAGGTATCAAGAAACAAAGCTAGATTGGTATGCAAAGGATATGCTCAAGAAGAAGGAATAGACCATGAAGAAACTTTTGCTCCTGTTGCAAGATTGGAAGGAGTCAAAACCTTACTAGCATATGCTGCTCACAAAGGATTCGAAGTTTATCAGATGGATGTCAAGTCAACATTCGTCAATGGTATACTGGATGAAGAGGTTTACATTGAACAACTTGAAGGTTTTGTTGATCCAGTTAAGAAGAACATGGTCTGCAAATTACACAAGGCATTATACGATTTGAAACAAGCCCCTAGAGTGTGGTATAAAAGATTGCATAACTATCTTATTCAGATTGGTTTTCAAAGAACTAATAATAACAGTAGATTGTATATAAAGGAAGGATTAGATGATAAGATTGTTTTAGCAGAGATATTTGTAGATGACATTGTGTTCACAGGAAATGATGATCTTTGCAAAGAATTCTCAAAAAAAATGAACAAAGAATTTGAAATGTCTATGTTTGGTGAAATCAAATTCTTTGTTGGTCTTCAAATTCAACAAAATAAAAATGGTATCTACATCACTCAATCAAAATACATCAAGGAGATATTGAATTTTTTTGGAATGGAAGATTGTAAACCAGTTGGGACTCCTATGTGTACTAGATTAAAACTTACCAAGGAAGATGAATCAAAAGAAGTAGATCAAACATTGTATAGATCTATGATTGGAAAGTTGCAGTATGTAGTTCATACTAGGCCAGATATTGCCCTTGCAGTTGGTATTGTAGCAATATTTTCAGAAAAACCAAGAGAAAATCACATAATGGCAATCAAAAGAATAATGAGATATTTGAAAGGAATTGAGGATTATGGTTTATGGTACAAATTTGGAGGTAATTTGGATTTTAAAGTGTTTAGTGATGCTAATTGGGCAGGAAACCTTGATGATAGAAAAAGTACAAGTGGAGGTGCATTCTTTCTTGGAAAGAGGTTGGTTTCTTGGACAAGCAAAAAGAAAAATTGTACATCCCAATCTACAACAGAGGGAGAGTATGTTGCTACATCAGTAAACTGTTCTAATATTGTTTGGTTTAAACAGTTGTTGGAAGGCATGAAGGTGGAAATCAAAGAACCAGTTGTTATGTTCTGTGATAATACAAGTGCAATCAACATATCTAAGAATCCAGTCATGCATTCCAAAACCAAGCACATTGCAATAAAATATCATTTTGTCAGAGAATTGGTGCAAGATAAGGAGATCAGATTGGAATATGTTCATATAAAGGAACAAATTGCTGACATATTCATAAAACCATTACCTAAGGATGCATTCTTGTATCTAAGAAGTAAGTTAGGGATCACTCCCCTATCTAAAGTTCACTAAAATAAAGTTTTAGTGATGCATCAACTCATACCAAGTTAAAGATCTATCAGTTGATGCAGCATAATTAGGAAATATTGTATATGAATTAGTACTAAAGGTACACTAAAATTTGTTTGAGTTGAGTTGTCTTTGGCATGTGTTGTCAAAGAGGGAGAGTTTTACTATCATATCTCTCTGAAATTTGTTTAAGATAAAGAGTTTGCTATGTAATTCCTTCACAGAGGGAGATTACTGTAAGAGGGAGAGTTTTCTATCTTAGAGGGAGAATTTTTATGTTGACATGTTGTGTTGCCATATAAGAGAAAGACTTGTTTTCAAATTTCATTCTGCTATGACATGTTGTGTTGCCATCAATGCCAAAGAGGGAGATTGTTGGATACAATTGATAATTGTGTATTGTCTTTGATGTTACAAAAATGTCATATCAGCCATCAGACAGAGTCTATTGAGCTTAGATGGTTAGCAAAGAAATTTATAGTGACTACCAAGCATTTTTGAACATTACACAGTAAGTTAGCTCTTACCGAGCTCACTCGGGCATCAAAGGATTTTGTAGCAGAAAGTTAATATTAACCAAGCTCCCAAGATTAACAAAGGGAAAGTCAATGTCTACTAAGTTCACTCAGTCATCAAAGAGAAACTTAGCCTTTACCAAGCTCAGTCGGTAAGTGAAGGAAGGTCAGTGTTTACCGAGTTAACTTGATCTTTGAAGGAAGTTGCAAGGTTTGCAGTGTTTACCGACCTTCACTTGGTTAACACTAGGGAAACCATTCTGGAGTAGTGGTCACCAAGCTAGGTCGAGCAACGAAGAATTTTATTGTTCTAAAGAATTAGGTTTAATTATTTTGTGCAATGTTTGCAACCGACTGATTTAATATATTTCAGTTGTTGTAACTTGTAATTGAGCTGACTTGACAATCTATAAGGTATATATGAAAGGTCAAGTTGTGAATTCATATGAAAGAGTGTGGATGCATAAGAGTGTGAATGTATGGATGTAAATGGAATGAGCAAATATTTAATATATGAGTGAATGTTGTGGAAGGATTAGATATCCTTATGGAGTTGCAAAGTTGTATTTGATCAGTGAGGATCTAGTGAAGTAGAACAAAGATCTGTATTCAACAAAGATAAGTTACATATATTTCAGATCACTTCATTGTTGCTTTCTAATCATTGTAACAGTGATTCAAAATTTCTTAACAGAGTTGGTTTAACAACCATTTTGTAAATCCTCTAACAAGGTGACAATTCAGTTGAATTGTTCTTAAGACCTCCAACCAAGCCACTCCTTACAAGGTGATTAAATCCTCTAATAGGGTTACATCTAACAGTGTGTTTTGTAACTTTTAACATGGTTAGCTCCTAACAAGGCTCACTTCAGAAGAGTGAAAATTGGTGACTAGTTACTTGGTGGTTTTTTCCATATTGGGTTTCGACGTTAAATCTGGTGTCTCTTGTGTTCATGTTATTTCCTTTATGCATGCATCTTAATCACTTTAAATGCTTAATAAGTTAATAGAACATCTATCAAGTTTCAGCATTTATTTGTGTGGTTACTGAGTGTCAACAACAACTATATTTTAAGACATCTAAGGATCTGTGGATTTGTTTTTGTGGTCACTGATTCACCCCTCCCCTCTTAGTTACTCCATCTCTATTTACAACAGATGTCAGGGTATTTATTGAAGTCCTCAACAAATGGGGGAGAGGAATATTATGTTAAGAGAGAATAGAAAGTGGAGTGGGTAGATGAGGTTTTAGGAAGATGAGTAGTTAGGATAAAGTTTTAAAATTTCAAGTATTATTTTCTTGTCTTTCAAGAAGAATAATGATGTGTGGGTTTAAGACAGGTTGAGGGTTTAGATAGGATAGTGATGTGATAGGGTAAGGGGTAGTTATAGGTAAAGTAAATTAGGTGAATTTAGGGAGATAAAAACATTAGAGTTATAGATTTAATATATTTTGTAGATAGTATATTTTCTTGATTAAAGTCAAATGTGCAAATGGTGAAGGTATCTAGGGAATATTACTTGTTACTTTTTGAAGACAATAATATTGGCCTATACATTTTCTAGAGTGAATATTTAATCTCCTACAAAATATATGAGGAACATGCATGTAGGCAGTTTTATCAATTTTCTTTATTTCCTTTTCTCTAGTGACTATTAGAATGAACTTTTAGATTAGGTAAGTATTGAGAAAGAATAAGGATAATATAATTTGATAATTACAATTTAATTTTCAAGGGCTTAGATAATCAATTAACAACTTAGGAAAACCATGGATTAAATGCATAGTTCTTCTATGTCTTCTTGCACTTAGGGATTTATTAAGTGGGTATATTCCACCAAATTTAAAATGAACAATGAAATACATGTATTAAAATGAGCATTGGATTAATCAAGAACCATAGGGTCCTATCTATATTTGGACTTAGTACCATTATGCATGAACCATGAGATTGTTAATATCAATATTTCATTTTCATTGTTGCAATTCAAATTACAAGAAGATGAATGAAGAGTAAATTCAACATGTAGCTATTATGTTTTGTCCTTCACATTCAAAAATAAGAATCAATCACGAAAATACAAGGGATATGTCACACAATGAACCCATGCATAATTATTCATGGAATGAATTTCTCTTATTAATAAATATGCAATTCACAATATTGGATCCATTTCATAATCAAAATTAAGATACAATTCCTTCCTCATTACATGAATGTAAAAATACACAAGAGATTGAAATAATGGATAAATATTTGCAAAAGGTGACTCAAAGAACATTGTCAAAACTCCAAAACCAGGTTTTTCCATCAAGAACTTATCTAAACAATCTGTAAAACACATAGAGAAACCATAGAGAGCCCACCTCCTATCCTAGGCCTTGAAAGGCCACCCACCAAGCTAGGAGAACCAGTAACCAACCGGGTGACATTCACAACCAATCACAATGACACGACTCAACATATAATTCCCATCCAAGGTATGCACAATAGGTTTCACAATGAATGATGTCAATCAAGAACACAAATTATATGCCTCTTCCAAGTCTACCAAATCACATAAACTTCCATTTCTTTCTCTTTGTATTTCCCCAAAATAAACTCAATTTTGAAATGAAAAGAAAGGGCTCATAACACCTTGCATCCTCCCTCTTCTCATCATGAGAAGAGACTTTGCACTAACCTAGAGTCCAACTAAGCCCTTCTCCTATACATGGCCACTTCTACCTTATATGAGGGTGCATAATGGCAAAAATCCCTTCATTTCCCCAAAAAAAGGAAAAAAAAACATGAGAAGAAAGCAAATAAAACCCACAATACCCATCTTTCACATGATCCAAACACAAAATGCTACAATATGCAAGAATTTAACACATACAAGAAATGAACAAAGAATCATAATGATGGCAATGGAGAACCTACCTTCACAAAGGTTATGGAAATGAGAGTTGAGATGAGCTAAATCCTCTCCTTGCAACTCCAAACTTGACTTCTCTAAATGTAGAGAATGGGTCAACAACCCTCAACTCTTCAAATGGACTCTAAATAGCCTTCAAAATTATCTACCCAAAATAATAATAACTCCAAATTTGAATTTTTAAGCCTCCTATGGTCTTCCCACTTGCCCATATCATCAAGACAACCTTTTGGAAGAGTGAAAACTTGGGTAACCTCATGGAGATGATGCATTTTTGCCACAAAGGGAAATCAAGATATTTTAGCCTCATAAATGTTGTTAAGAACTTCTAGAAGGGTGGAAAAGGTTCCCAACCCATACACATACCACTTGGGCAGTTGAATTACATTAAATTTTTCCTCTAGGATCAATTGATGACTTATACAAGTGGTTTGAAATATTTGATCTCCTAAAAATCCTAAGGATGTAACCTTTCCACTAAACCCTAATTAAGGGAACTAATTTAGGTTACTAACTAAATTAGTCTTAGGTTAATGAGTTACTTTGAAAACCCTAAATTGATATGTCCATACACATGCATATAATGAGTGTCAAGTGACACCATAAGATTTATTTTAACATAACATTTGACACATCACAAAATACATAATAATACACATACATTCAGATTATGATACAAATTAAACAGTTGACAATGAGGTTTGAATCACTTTATTGGATTCAACCTTGGTCTCATAGTTTTCACATAGGGTCAATTACTAATTCTCCTATTAATTCCATGGTTAATTATCCTATGCACTCAATTCAAATATCAGTAGTTCGATAACATCACATTCATTTACTTAAACCAAATTTGTGTAATCACATTGATCAAAATATTTAAAAATTTCATTTGAATAACCTTTCTCATTTCTTCCACACATATTTAATCATCACTAATCTCATAATTGAATCATCATAACATATTCATTAGTCAAAATTAAAATACTAAAATAATCATTGTAATGCATACGTGTACCCAAAACATCATAAACCTCATTAATAAAGCATGTCGAACTATTTGAATGCATATATCCTAATCATCAAGGTACCATAATTAACATCATCATAAGGTGAAAAACCTCATATCATCATTAGTACAAATCAATATTTAATAGTCAAACAATGTAGTAAGTCTCGAATCACAGAGTATCAAAATGTGAATTATAAATTGATCTAAATTTCCATTAGGACACCTAAACCATAAAATGTTAATTCATATCCATCATCATAATTTATACATAATATAGCCATAATTTTATCATGCTGTCCTCTACATGGTTTCTAGCAAGAACAACAATATTTTCCCATACCATTGCCTTGTCGTGCTCACATATCCATTCAAATCTCCTATAAAGGATTTAATGAAGAAATTAATATTTAAATAAGTCCATATGAGGAGGGGTCTTACAATTATCCTTTCTCCTAGAAAGAAAGCTCCATCACTAGGGCTCTTTCTATCATCAACATTTCCAACCCAAGTAGCATCAATATAAGTGTAAAAGTACAAAGTTGTGTCACCTTTTAGGCTAACTTATCAGAACAACTAAATTTGAGTATGTATATCTATTTTTTTTTCTTCAAACATATGATCTAGAAAAATTCACTCTAGATAAGTTGTATATGGTCTCACACTTTTCCAATTGGAAATGTCTATTAAATGCATGTTTTATACTAGTTTATATCCAATTACTAAGGAAATAAAATTAGTTCAGAAAACTAACATTTCAATCACTCTTACTATTTTTTGATAATATTTTTTTAATAACATATAAACACCATTTTATAGCATTCAAAGTCAAGAATATTATCATATAGAATTTATAGTGTTTTAATTAGATATAGTATATTGTAAATAAAAAATTCTACAAGTACATATTTTAACACTCGAGAAGATGTCAAGTTTGAGAAAGGAAAAAAATATTATATCATATTTTTTTTTTCTGAAAATTACATGATGTTCTAGAGGAGAAAGTCCTCTTCAAGAATGTATAATTTTTCTTTTGGTTAGAAAAGATTTGTTTTCAAAAATGTGGTGGGAGATGAAAACTATAGATTTCAGATGAGTTAATTTTGAATTGTTATAAAAGATAAAATATAGGTCTAAAGCCAACTTTTATTTTTAATTTTTCTAGCTATATATGTTATCTATAACATAATCTAAGATTGAAGGGAAATAACTTAATTTCCACATTATTTTGTGGTGGGAACTAGACCCCTAATTTTTAACATTTTTCCACAAGTAAAAAATTGTCGTTAAAAATTTAGAGAATATATCAATTCTTATTCCAAATAATTATTAAAAATTATAATCCTAAAATTTATCCACTTCTACACATTTCATTAGTTTACTTCATTATCAAATTCTAAATAATGCTACCATTTTTATGTCATTGAAGATGAATAGTTATACTTTTGTTAGCCTTTTCCTTTATAAAAGGGTGACACAAGTTTGTGCTTTTACCCATAAACCCTTAACTCAAAATCACCTTCTCTCTTGTACCATAGTCTAGAGTCTTTAGTTCCTTTTAGACATCTAAATATCCTCTTAACTTTAGTCATATGTATCTCCTTAGGATTGGATGAGAATCTTATAACTATACCAACTACATGTGCAATATCAGGTCTATTGTGTACAACATATTGTAACTTTTCAATCATTAATCTATACTATATGTCATTTACTTCATTAATGTTATTTTCCTTAGATAATTTTCATCTAGTGACTATAGGTGTATGAACTCATTTTGACTCATCCATACCAAATGTTTTCAGTATCTCCTTAACGTACTTAGATTGAGTCACATATATTCCTCCTTTTGTTTGATGAACTTGTAAACCACTGAGAAACTTAATCTTACCGAACATAGACATCTCAAATTCTTTACTTATCTAATTAACAAATGAATTGCACAACAAATTATTACAACCAAATATTATATTATCTACAAATATTTCAGCAATCATGACTTTATCTTTAGCTTCACTTTTCAAGTACAAATTACTATTATCATTTATTCTAACAAATCCAATTTTGGTCAAATATGAATACAATTTTTCACACCATGCTTTTAGTTCCTATTTCAATCCATATGGTGCTTTATTCAATTTACATGCTAGAGACTTCTGATTTGGCTCCATAAATCCTTCAAGTTGTTTAATGTAGGCCTCTTTATCCAATATCCAATTTAGAAAAATATACTTAATATCCATTTGATAAACCTTAAATCTCTTGTAAGAAGTATATGCAAGCATAGTTCTAGCTCCTTCCAATCTAGAAATATATGCAAAGGTCTCTCCATAGTCAACTCCTTCCTCTTGAACATAACCATTACAAATTAATCTGGCCTTGTTCCTCACAACTTCTCCTTTCTCATTTGATTTATTTCTAAATATCCACCTTCTCCCAATTATATTTTTTTCTCTAGGTCTTAGTACTATACACTAGAAAAGGTGCACTTCTCTAAACCATTCTATCCGAGATTCTCCATAGATTAGAAAACTGCAATGCTGACTTAGAGCTCCCTAGTCATGGAGTGCAAGGGGCATACAAATGAGCATATAAGAGCTCTCAGCTGAGCCTTAGAAATGTAGTCCTTGCTAGTAAACCACAAAATGGGAGATTCTTTAGACAAGAGCACGAGTGCTAGTGTCAAAGAACTCTTGGATCATGCAATGCAAAAATGAAACTATATTAGGATGAGATGTGCAATGCAAGCTATGCTAAAATGAGATGGAAATGTTACAAATCCAACTATTAAGCTATGTGATCTAACTATTTGCAAAGAAACTACACTAACATGCAATATGATCCTAAGACTACTATGAAGTGGATGAAAGAATGAGACAAGAAATGAGAAGTTCTCCAAAAGCTCCAAGAAAACTTGCAACATAAAAATATTCAAGATTGTGTCCTCATATGAGGGGAGAGCCCTCTTTTTAAAGAAAATTGTATGGTTGAGATCAAAAGACAAGAAATGGTTAATCAAGGGTGGAGAATAATCCTTGCCTAATTTTTGACATTAAAATGTCCTTAGTCAAAATAAAAGGCTCCACTCATAGAAAATTATGCATTTTTGTAGAAAATGATTTTGTTTTGTCAAAATGGGAGGCTTCTCAACACATGAAAAATTAATCTTTCATGTGTAGACAAAATATTTTGTCAAAATAGAAGGCTCTACACATGGAAAATTACACTTTCATGTGTAGACAAAATATTTTGTCAAAATAGAAGGCTCTACACATGGAAAATTACACTTTCATGTGTAGACAATATATTTTGTCAAAATAGAAGGCTCTACACATGGAAAATTACACCTTCACGTGTAGACAAAATATTTTGTCAAAATAGGGGGCTCATTTGTAGACAAAAAATGCATTTCTTTTATTTATGAAATAAGAAATGTGTGGATGGATTTTTGAGAATTATATTTGAAATAAAAGGGAGCAAATTCTTTTAATCAAATATGTTTTTAGAATATGATGGTCAAATTATAGGTTAAAATCAAATAAATTGATTTTACCTTATTTTTGTGATCAAACACTTGGTAACATTAGCAATAAATGCTAGAAGGGGGTTTACGGTCTAGGTAACCATTTTTAGGTGATTACATTTTCCCGTCTTTGACTAATGTGTGATCAATGTGGGAAAACATGTGGTCAAAGAATAGAAAAAAGCTTAAAATTATTCATCTAATATGTGATTGATATGGGAACACATCAAATGAAGAAGCCATGATAGTAAATAGATAGATAGTTCTAACTTCAAAGAATGAAGCCATTCTCTAACTAATGTGTGATCGATATGGGAACACATGTAGTCAAAGAATAAAGAGACTATAATAGCAATAGATGCAGCAAGCATTGAGTGACCAGACTGATAGCGATAGTCTAGAACACTAGTAGATAGATCAAGAGCAAATGGAGATGGTCAAGCATATGCCCCTGAATATGATCATGTTGTCAAGCATAGCAATGATAGATTATGTTTGCCCCCTCGGGATCAAAATTGAAATGGTAGAGAGGAAGTGGAAAAACTAGCAAGATATGAGAAAATCAAAGTCCATGATGATAGATAGGTTATTAGAACCAAAGGTTGATCATAAAGAAGTGATGGAATGCCCCAAGTGAGAAAGAGTTGACCATGAATGATGAAATATGAAAATGAGGTCAAATCAATCGAAAAGAATGATGTAGAGGTGACAGTTGTGAATTGAAACAGACATGAAGCATGGTAATGGTGAATTCATGGAGGAATGAAGATGCCCCAATGGAGATTCAAGGACTAGACCTCCAATAGTCAGCTAACTGCAGAGAAGAAGGTAGAATGTGAAAATGTGATTTTGACCCAAAAGATAAACTCAAATTTTGATTTTGATCCCAACAACATATCCAAGATGGAAAAATTAGCTAGGGTCAAATAATAGTAATAATAATAATAATAAGAGATAAAAAAGGGTAGATAGCTGTGATGATAGGGTTAACCCTTTTGACGATAGAATATCAAAGAGGTGAAGTGAAAGATCAAGAGAGTGAAAAGACATGATCAAGACAAAAGTAAAAGATGAGATGAAAGTAATTAGTTGAGATGTCTGAAAAAAAGATAAAGAGAGAGCTCTCCCCATATGAAGGAATGTAAGACTATGCAAATGAATATGCAAATTGGTTTACTAGCAAGGAGTACAAAACATTTAGACTCTAATTTCATCATTGAGCTTTTATAAGATCATACAATCCACACTAGCATGAGCTATGAAGATATGAATATGACCTTATCGAGATGTCGAGATGAGGTGTAAGCATTAAGGCACAAGAAGCCTGAATGACCAGAACACCTATCCCTTTTAATTTAGCAAGGGAACATAAGCATCAAAGCATAAAGGCTAGGATGATCAGAATGTTTCTTGTAGACAAGCACACCAGACATGCAAGAGATCCATCTTATGCTAAGTAATTAGGAAGTTTTCTATCTACAACGACCCTTGTTTTCATAACTTGAGACATAAGTTTGCAAAGGATACTTGTGGTGACCCATACATTCACTTAATACGACGAGTAGCAGTATTTAATATAGCATAAAGAGTTCACTCCAACAAGAAAGGAGAAGAACCAACCTCACTAAAGCATCCATACAAAATGGGTCGAGATATACACGACCATCCAACATGAGATAGAGGCTCTTATAGTAGACACCCCTTTGATATGGATTCGTCAGATCATTGGAACTAAACCATCAAGAAAAAAACAAATAAAAGATCATATCCCACAGTCGTGCCTCCTCTAGTTTTGAACATCATTGAGTGGCAAGAGACATGAGAGAAAAGAAAAGAAAACATCACATAGTCTTTGTTTATTGCAAAATAGTGTGTGATAGTATTTAACAATGTGCAATTTGTTCTTATCCTATTGAAGAAAGAGAAAGTGGCAGTTGGTTTAAACCATTAAAGGATAGTGGAAATCAAAAAAATCATGTCATATCATGAAAAGTACAGTATCCAATGGAAAAATTGAGCAAAAAGTATAATAACAAAGGATGTGTGAGACACCTATCCACAACTACCCAAGTTAATATTGACAAATCAATAGACAACTTCACCTACTCCCATTATTACTTTGACACTTTGTAATGACAAGATGAGTGAAATGACATATAGAGCCAACAATGTATGTGAAAGTTTTTCTATAAATGAGCAGCAACATTGAGTGATCCAATTCACAACTCTACAAGATTAGTAGTATTCTTGAGAAATTGGAGTGAAAAAAAGTTTGTGAATTGTTATAGTGATGGCTAGCGCTCAAGATAAAGTGCAACAAGAGCTAGAGATGGTAGATACTGGAAAGGGGGGATGGATTGATGAGGGAAGTGATAGCTTGGTGGATGGAACAAGGTGAAGGGGACAGAGAAGAGAAAAGTGCAAGCAGTTAGAACCAAGAGGAGCATCGTCTCATCAAAGGGTTTGTAGAGCCAACCTAGAAGTGGCTGGAGCAAGTCTAGTGACGCTACCAGTCTAGGGTCCAACAGAGGACAACGCAGAGGACCCTACCTTGCTTCAGTAATTAGCATAGAGTTCAACATGACTCATGGAAGAAGAGAAACCAATAGAGGAAATAAGATCACCAAGCTTGGATAGGCTTAGTTAATACTGCGAATGTGCATATTAGTTTCACAGATAGCCAAGTGGAGGAGCAAATGCCGATGGAGGAACCTTCCCAAGATATGGAACAAGGACCAGTGCTAAAGCCTATCATGTCACCATGGAGGTAGGAAAAAAACATCTTAGGGAGTATGAGAAACATCCCTGAGGAGAACACAAGTGGTGCTCTAAGGTCTGCCTTTCATCCATTTAAGGAAGCACAACCTAGCATGGTGTTGTCACCAATTCATGATGCAGCCAAGGTGATGGAAGCAGAGCTAAATAAAGCACTAGTGGCAGAGATAGAGTGGGTTGATAAGGAAAAGAAAGATGCAGAGTTCTTTCAAGGTTTGATTGAAAGAGCTCGAGAAGATGGATCATGGGAGGAAGCAAAGCAAGCGGAAGTAATGCTATTAGTAGAACGAGCGCAGGCAGAAACTGTAGAGACATCTCTGGTAGCAGAGTGGGCAGTGGTGGAACAAATTTGCAATGAGATGGTGTTGTTACAAGCTCAGGCAAAAGAATTCAGAGAAACTATGGCAAAGACTAATGCCATAGCATATCGATCACATGATTAATTAAATGCTGCCAATGCAAGGATCACCCACTTCATGAACTAGATGCATGAAGTAAAGCATGAGAGGGAATCATGGAAGATGAATATGAATACATATAAGGTAGAATGAGACATTGCTCAATAGGCAATGATAGTAGCTGGGGCAGCAAAATTGCGAGCAGATATGAATGAAGTGAGGGAGAAGTTGGAGAAGCTAGCACGAGAGGCAACGTACTACATGGGATTGTACCATCAGGCAATCCCTCTAGAGCATAGGAGAGGAATATCCTTCTCGAATAGGATGTTTATTACTTAGATGAATACTTTGTTGAGATGCAACCATATCCTAATTCCGATGGATACAATTTGGGAAGGTGAAAAACTGACACTAGGAGCTTCATCATCTGGGACTACACAAACAACAGTACCCCCAACGGGAAACCCAAATGCCCCACTCCACGAGGAGGACATTGACGAGCATTGTACTGATGTTGTGACTTTGTTTATTGTGGTAGGAAGTATTTGTTCAAGTTGATTGTGGAAATCTCATGCCATAGGTGGATGTTGTTGTGATTTTATTGAAAAATGTTTCAAATGTTTTGTAAGCATTTTTATGAATATATGGATGTTTTTGGAATTTTTGAAAAATATGTGAATTTTTTTGGGATTTTTGAAGAATATGTGAATGTTTTTGGAATTTTTTGAAGATTATTATAAAGGTAATTTCCATAAAAGTGTGAATAATACAATCTATAGAGTAGAGAAAACCTTTACTTGTATGCGGGGAACTAAATGTCTACAAACTTGCATAACATTCAGAGAGTTGTAGTGTGTAAAGCGTAATTCTGTGTGTACTAATAGCCCTTATAGATGATTACAAGGCCAACATTGGGATTTTTTTCTAAGTGTGCACCGAGACAAACATTCTCAAGGTCTATGAAAAGGCATTTTGGGGGCCCAAAAGGACACCTAGGCCTTAAGAAAGATAAAATAGGGTCTTGAAAAAGGTGCTTTGACCCAAAAAGGACACCTGGGGCCTAGAAAAAGATAAAAGAGGGCCTTGGAAAAGGTGTGTTGACCTAGATGAGCCTTGAAAAAGATGCTTGAGCCTAAAAAGGACTTGATAGGCCTTGAGAAAGGTGCTTGGGCCTAAAAAGGCAATTGATGGGCCTTCAAAAAGGTGCTTGGGCCTAAAAAGGCACTTGATGGGCCTTGAAAAAGGTGCTTGGGCCTAAAAAGGTGCTAAAGGGATCCAAAAAGGACACTTGGGCCTTTGAAAAAGGTGCTTTGGGCTGAAAAGGCACTTGATGGGCCTTGAAAAAGGTGCTTGGGCCTAAAAAGGCGCTAAAGGGGTCCAAAAAGGACACTTGGGCCTTTGAAAAAGACGCTTTGGCCAAAAAGGCACTTGATGGGCCTTGAAAAAGGCACTTGGGCCTAAAAAGGCACTTGATGGGCCTTGAAAAAGGCACTTGGGCCTAAAAAGGCACTAAAGGGGCCCAAAAAAGACACTTGGGCCTTTGAAAAAGGCGCTAAAAGGGTAGCCAAGCTCTTACGCTTATGCCTACTTATTTTGTACCCCTAGCTGTATGAAGATGAAAGAATCCAATGGATATGGAGGCTTTTAAGATAACATTGATATATTTGTTGAAGGTGGTTAGACTAATCATGGCCACTGCAACTTAAATAAGACTAAAAATCCTTCTTGATTCACATTAATAATGGCTGCATGGAAGGAAGGTGACAGTCGGCTTTGTGGCATCTCTTCCGCTATTTGAGTTGTGCTAGATTTTCCTAAGCCTAAAATTATGTTTCAGGACATTACCACACTTCTTCTTAATATCAATTTCTTAATATCAGAAATTGAGAGGAATTTTGGGGTGGTAAATGTTTTGAGCTTTTACGACCATGTTTGGCAATTTTTACCCCCTTTTGAATGTATTGGGCTTTCTGTGGAATTTTTTGATATTTTTGGGGAATTTTTGAAATTTTTTGACATTTTGAGACAATTTTTGAATTTTTTTGATATTTCTTGGATCTATAGGGGTGAAATAGAGGATGTGAGTGAGATTTGGTGGAATATAGGGTAATTAGGACCATGTGAGGTACCTAAAGAGGCAATGGAGGGAATTTATGATGCCAAGTGGGTTGACTGAGGGCTAAAATAAACATTGGCGATCATTGGCCAAAGTGGATAGCGTAGATGTGCATTGATTTTCCTACAATTCATGTCTATGGTATCTTAATACGTAATCAGACTCCATGTTTCCTTTAAGCCATAACCATTCCTTCTCTCCATCTACCCCTAATGCTGAGCAACCACTGATTGGTAGAGCAGAACTTAAAACCCAAAGTGTTTTTCAATTGGGTATTTGTGAAATTAATTCTAGATCAAATACCATCCTAATAGACTACTCTAGTCCAGGTTATAAGCTTCTCAGATCCAGATAAACAAATACTTTTGCACCAAATACCTCTGAATCATTCAACTATAAATGCTAGCCCTTTCTCTTATTCCTATCTTCTATTAATTGCAATGGAAAGCCACAAAGAACCAAAATTTGTCTCAGAGATGAAAAATTAACCATTCAACTACAACCCCTTTCAGAATTCAAGGCCTTGTTTTGTTTAGGGAAGTCCAAAAGTGCTATCTCTTGCGCCTTTTTGAATCAAAGGTGGCGTTCTTACTTCTTTTGTACCCTTTTTTTTTTCTTTCTTTTAAAACCTTTTGCAATTTTAAGGATTTTTTTAGGATCATGGATATGTACAAGATAGTTGAGCAGTAAGCTTTTAAGCATAGAACTTCTTTAAGTATAGAACATTAATAGGTTCTATGAGTTCTTCACCTTCGGGAGTAGACAATTGATAAGCTCCAGAACCAAATGCTGCTGTGATAATGTATGGGCCTAATCAATTAGGTTCAAACTTTCCTTTTTGCTCCCTATGCTGTTGATTTTTTGGATTTTCTCTAAGAATGAGGTCACCAACTTGAAACTCACATGGATGAACCTTCTTGTTATACTAAGCGGACATGCACTTCTGATAAGCTCTCATGTGATCAAAAGCTGCCTTACGATGCTCATCAATAGTCTCTAACTCATGTATCTACATAGCTCAATGGTCTTCATTAGTTATCAACCCATGTAAAGAGAGTCACAAGGAGGTGATCTCTACTTCTAATGGGAGAATAGCCTCAGAGCCATAGACTAAAGAAAAAGGTGTGGCCCCTATAGGAGTACAAATGGTAGTTCTATAGGCCCAAAGTGCTGGATTTATCTGTAGATGCCAATCTCTCCCAGACTTATGAACTGTATGATGCAAGATTTTCAACAATGTTTTGTTGGAGGCCTCAGCTTGGCCATTCCCTTGGGGATAGTAAATATAGGACTAGTGTTGTTTGATTTGAAACTTTTTGCACAACTGCTTTAGGTCCTTATTCTTGAACTGCCCTCCATTGTCTATAACAATAGAGGATGGGATACCATATCGGAAAATGATGTGATTTAGTATAAATAGTGCAACATGTTTTCCTATAGCAGTAGATAATGGTACAACTTCAACCCATTTAGTGAAATACTCTGTCGTTGTGATCATGAATTTATGACTGCTGGATGAGTTTGGATGAATCTTTCCTACTAAGTCAAAGGCCCATTGCTGAAATGGCCAATATGTCATAGAAGGGATTAATTCTCACCCAGGAGCATGTATCAAGTTTCCATGGAGTTGACATTTCAAACAGGACTTCACATAGTGAGCAGCATCAGCTTGCATGTTGGGCCAGTAATAACCCGTCCTAAGCAATTTTTGGGTAAGTGCAAGGCCATTAGAATGTGCCCCAAAAATGCCTTCATGGACTTTGGCAAGTTCCTTTTTAGACTCTTATAGCTTTAAAAACCTAAGCAATGTTCCATCTAGACCCTTTCTATACAAGTCACCCGAGACCAGAGTGTAATGTGAAGCATTACGGAGGAGTTGGCATTTTTGGTTGCGTGTGAGGGTTTGAGGGATAACCTAATCACATAGGTAGGGGAAGATAGTTGCATAGCAGGAGGAATCATGACCTACAATAGTGTAGATCACCTAATTATCTGAGGAGTCATAGGCAGGATGACATAGTTCTTCCACCAGGAACTCAAATCGCGATTCATGTTCTTATAGTTGGAGGATAGATGCTAAGGTGGCCATAGCATCAACAGCCTTGTTTTTTGCTCTAGGAATATTTTGGAATGTTACAAAGGTAAAATAATTTCTTAGAGCATCTATCAACTTTTTGTAAGGGATCAACTTGTCATCCTTTGTTTGATATTCATTATTTACTTGGTTCACAACAAGTTGAGAATCACCATAGATGTGTAGCTCTATTATCCACCATTCAAGAGCCATTTTGATCCCATTTGTTAATGCTTCATATTCTTCCATATTGTTTGTACATGGGAATAGGAGTTTGTAGGACTTTGGGATTGTATAGCCATGAGGGGAAACAAACAAAACCCTTGCTCTAGCTCCATTCTATGTATGAGATCCATCAGAAAACATCTTCCATGTTCTCTCTATAATGTACATGATCAAGGCATCTAGAAGTTCAATTTGCATAGGTGCCATATCTTCAAGTGGAAAGTCAGCCAACTGGTCAGCTATGGCCTGCCCTTTGATTGCCTTACGTTTGACATACTAAATGTCAAATTCAGAAAGAATCATCATCCATTTAGCGAGACAACCAGTAAGTGCAGCATTATTTAAGAAATATTTCAAAGGATCTATCTTAGCAATCAAGTGAACTGTATGTGCCAACATATAATGTTGGAGTTTTTGAGAGGCAAATACTATAGCAAGGCATGCCTTCTCTATACTTGTATAGTTTAATTCATAGGCTACCAAAGTTTGACTGATATAGTATATGGCTCTTTCTTTACCCATCTCATTACTTTGGGCTAAGAGCGCTCCTAGAGAAGAATTCATAGCTGAAATATACAAAATCAAAGGTTTTCCCGGGATGGGTGGCATCAAAACTGGAGGTTTTGCCAAGTAGCCTTTGATTTGATCTAAACTCTGTTGATAGTCATTGTTCCAAACATGGGTAGATCCTTTATGTAGATTTTTATTGAAAGCTTGAGCCTTATCAACCAATTGAGAGATAAATCTTCTTATAGATTGGAGACGCCCTTGCAGACTTCTAAGCTAGCTGATGTTCTTTGGTGGAGGCATATCCATGATAGCTTGGAATTTTTCAAGATCAACCTCAATGCCTTTTGCTGAAATGATATAACCTAGCAATTTACTAGAAGTGACACCAAAGGCACATTTTTTTGGATTTAGCTTGAGTTGAAATTGTTCCATACAGTCCAATACCAGACTAAGGTCTCCAAGATGTGTGTCTCATTTTTTAGATTTAGCCAATGTGTCATCAACATAGTCTTCCATATTTTTATGCATCATATCATGAAAGATGGTTGTCATTGCTCTTTGATATGTAGCACCGGCATTTTTAAGCCCTAAAGGCATGACATTCCAGAAAAAGGTACCCCACGCACATGTAAAAGCTATCTTTTCTTGGTCTATTGGGGCTATCTTGATTTGGTTATACCCAAAAAGTCCATCCATGAGAGTGTACATAGATCATAACCCGTAGTCATGTCCACTATCATATCAATGTTTGGTAGTGGAAATTCATCCTTGGGGCATGCTTTTTTGATATCTCTAAAATCAGTACAAACTGAGATGGATTTGTCATGTTTAGAGATAGGCACAATGTTGGAAATCCACTCTGCATAATCAATGGCCCTAATGAAGTTTGCACTCAATAATTTTTCCAACTCGGCCTTGACCAGTAGGGCCACATGTGGATGCATTTTTCTTAACTTCTATTTGATAGGGTTGACATTGGGTGAGATTGATAAGTGATGCATGATGAGATTTGTATCAAGCCCTGGCATATCAGAGTATGTCCATGCAAAGTTGACCTTCTTGTCTTGGAAGAATTGAGAAAACTATCTTTTCTTTGTCTGACAAGGATTGAGCTACATGAATAATTTGAGGACATTCTTCTGGACCCAAGTTGATAGGCTATGTAGGTTCAATTAGAACTAAAGATCTATCATAAAAATAGCTTGGTAGACTACCAAGTACCTCATCTGCAAGTGCCTCAGAGAGGTTTTCACCCTTAGATACGTCTTTATTTTTACTTTTTTGAGGATTAGACACCGCCACAATGTGGTTTTCACCATTTAATCGCTTATTTTTTCTTTTAATTTTTTGACTAAGGTACTTGATATTTAATTCTATCATGTTAATCGTAGGTTCGCTGGTCAAAGAAGTGACAGGTTCAATGGCATTCAGGTAACAAGTGATCTCATAGTCATTTTGGAAAGACAGTATTTCAGGTCTTTGATTTTGGAGAGACCAATCTATGAGATCTAGATGAATTAGAGAGAGTGAGGAGGAAGTTTCAACGTGATTGATATAGAAGGAGTCATCTCTGGTGACTTATGAAGTAGAGCCTATAGAGAATGTCGCAAAGGAGTCTAGCTCAGGAATAGTCCTAGAGGGACTAGCATGTTCCATTGAGACATGGTGTGAGTCAAACTCATCCAACCCTATACTAGACTATTTGACTACATTTGGTTGGGTTGTGTAGGCATGAATTACATCCACCCCTAACTTGCAAGATGCATCTGATAGACTTTCCCACTCATACTCATGAGAATCTATACTCTGATCCCTAGCTATGAGATGAGCAATATTTTGTCTGATTTGTCCTCTATTCATGTCCTCAGGAGTAGATTCTGTTGGTTCCTATTGTTGGGAAGTGGAGGCTTCCTCATCATTATCAGTGGTCAATATTTCTTCTCCCCAAAGGAGGGAAGTGAGAGGTACAAAGTCTTCATCTTGTGAAGTAGTAGCAATCATTGGAGGGTCATCATCCTTTGATTCACTAGATGTGGACAGTCTTTGACCGCATGTTGGTATATCATTATCTAGCCCAAAGCCTAGACTAGTAGTGTCTCGAGTATCACAACCTTGAGCATGACTTAAAGGTTCAACTAGAGCATTCTTACAACCAGTTAAGGACCCATGACCCTGATAGCCCATTTTTGTCAAAAATTTATAGCCTTTTCCATATCTTTTGGGGGAAATAGGAGTAGTCACTATAACTTCCTCATCTTCCTCTTCTCTGTAGATCCAATCTTTAATGGCCTGTTCTTCCTTTTCTACTTCTAGAGGTGCTGAAGATTGTACAAAAGTGCCAAAAAGTGTCATAGCAGAAGTAGAAGGCTTCTTTGTAGTAGTTGGTTTCCCATAGGATCGAGGGGAAATTGGTAAGGCAGAAATAGAGTCCAAAGTGTACTCACCCATACCAAGGCTCATCATTTTTAGCTTTTCTTCACACTTTGTGAAAGATGATGTTGTCTCTTGAGAAGAGTGGTTGTGAGGGACTAACATTTCAGTAGTGCTCAACGTGTTGATTGACATCGAGTTGTCATCGGGGACAATTATCTCAGTACCATTAAATGGGAATTTGACGCATTGATGGTATGAAGAGGGCACTTCTTGCATGTCATGAATCCATGATCATCCCAACAACAAGTTATATGCGAGAGGTATGTCTAGGACCTAGAAGACAACATCCTTTTCCATCGGACCCACTCAGATTGGTAGCACAATTAAACCCTTAGAAGGGCATTCAACCTCATCATAGGCTTTGATGGTGATCTTTTGCCTAGGGTCAATGGTGAATTCTGACATGCCCAACTATTGGATTACTTGGAATGAGATAATATTTAACCTTGCAGCATTTTCTATCAGGACTCAATGGACATGGGTACAAAAGATTTGAACTTTAATTTGGAGAGCCAAGTTATGGGGATGACTAAGAGCTCGGTCATCTTCTTTAGAGAATGTAAGGTGGTGAGGTGATGAGATGTGATTTACCATAGCTTGGAACTATTCTGCATCAATTTCTGTGGGGACATTGGCAGAGCGTAAAGCTTTTTCCAAGATATCCTTGTGCAAAGGAGATAACTTTAGTAACTCAAAAATGGAGATTTGTGCTGGTGTGCATTGTAGTTGGCTAACAAGATCATAGTTGGAGATTTTGGCAGTAATAGGTTGTTTAGATGATGAAGCATTTTTTGGGTCATGAGCAACTTTTAGGAAAACCTTAGATTGCCCCCTAGTAACAACATTAAGTGGTTCACTCTAAGAAGACCAAGACTCAGCCACTCGAAGCACCACCTTGGGTCTAGTATCAATATGGTCTTGAGGAGTAGATTGTGTCCTTAAGACCACTTTTGGTTGTTCATCCTTAGCATCACAATTTGGCCTATTTTCATTGTTGGAGCTTGCCATACATATGTATTCAACAGGCTCAAGCATGCCTATAACATTATCAGTGTTAGCGTAAGCATAACTAATTTTGGCATCATGATTCTTTTTGGAAATCACTTTTGAGGTCTCACCCTTTTCGTATTCAAGTAATGGTTGTTTGAAAGCCTTATGATCATTATTTTTAACAAGGCCATTTGTGACAACTTTGCCAGATTCAATGAGGTCTTGAACCACATCTTTGAGCTTGAAGCAATTTTATGTGTTATGCCCTTTACTTCGGTGATAGCTGCAAGTATGATCTTCTCTCCACCATGGAGGTCTTACTGGTGGATCATAAGGATGTGAGTTATCTGGCAAGGTAACCAACTTGTTTGCAATTAAAGTTTTTAAAATCACTTCATAAGGTTCAACCATAGGTGTGTAAACACATCTCTTCCTTGCAAATTTAGAGCCTTTGTCAAAGGTTTGTGACTTTGAAACTTCTTGTTGTTTCATTCCATAGATGGCATTAGAAAGATTAAACTCAAGCTTCTTAGTCTTAGGAGTGTCTACTACTCCGTCATTGACAACATACTTGTTTTTATTCCAAGGTTTGCCTTTGTCTTTACCATTTCCATTGTTAATTTTATCCTTGTTTATGACAATGTCCCCTTTCTTGATAGCAACATCCTCAATGCGATATGCACTCTCAACCATGGTGTTGAAGGATGTGAATAGTTGCTTTTTGAGATCAAAATATAGCTCAGGTATGAGTGTATTGATATTTTCAGCTTCAAGAACTTGCCGAGGGTACCGTGAGTATAGAGATCTCCACCATTGGAGGTAGATGGCAAAAGGTTCCCCTAATTTTTGCTTGATTTGGCATAAGTCCAACATAGTCATAGGATGTTGGATGTTGTATGAATATTGTTGGATAAAGCATTGTTCAAGTTCATCAAATGTCTTAAGAGGGGGACTCAATTTGGTAAACCATTCCATGGCTTGTCCTCTCAAACTTCTAGGGAACAGACACATAAGAAAGGTGTCTTCATGCATAAAGTCCATGCTAAGAGCATAGAAATGTCTCACATGATCATGAGGATTGCCATTTCCATCATATTTTTCATACTTTGGAACTTCTATATCCCTAGGAAATGGTTGCATGCATAAATTCCTATCAAATGGTAGAGCACATATCGAATCAATGAAAGAACTCTTAGGTGGCTCTTTTGATATTTGTAGTTGTGCAAACTTTTTCATCATTTCTTGCACTTGTTCTCTTAAGATTTCAGTTTCAGTGGGTTCCCATTTATGAATTATATGTTCTACATCAAAACCTTGGGGTAGCTTCCATCCCTTTGCTACCATGTAGCGGAAGTATTGATCTCCATTATCTTCTAAGGCCCTAACCATTAGTTTTTGGGAAATTCCATCTTGTTGAAACTTGATCATGTCTTCACTAGTTATTTCTTCATCACTATCATGATGAGAAGACTCAATTGGTGAAGGACATGTGCTCGTGGTAGCTCTAGGAGTCCTTGGGGGAGTATGGTTGCCGTCATCATTCCCAAAAGGATTGTGTGGAAAATTTCCATTATGTCCTTCACAGCATGCTTGATTGTTAGTGCCGACATGTTGGTTTTCTCTCTCGGTAGCATATATGGCATCCAAGGTTCTTTGTGTTTCACGTGCTTGTTCTTCCAAGCAATGTTTGATTTCATCAGGGTGTACCATAGTGACTATATCACTGGTATCATTGGATGTCTTAGAAGGTGTACCAAATAGATTCTCAAAACTGTAAAGCGGGTTGTGTCGAACGTTGACTATTTGTGTTTGGGCAAATTCAAGATTGTGATCACAAGGTTTCTTGCAAGGTCATTTGGGTGGTGTTTCCAATTGATGGAAAATGAAAGGTGTGTGGTTATCATTACCAACTTGATGTGTAGTTGTGACTGGCATATAAAGAGTTGTCTTTGTTGAGTAGGACAAGAAAAGTGATCTGAATTTGAAGCTTTTACAACCAAGACTAGTCCCTTGTCAAAGTGTGATAGATGGCTTGTCAAACAGTGCTCAAGATCTTATAGCACTGGTGACTCAAGCCAAGTGGGCAAGCAAGAAGCTCAATGGAAAATAGCTAGAGTAGAACAATAACTGAATTTTGATAGGTGATTCATCAAGGATGTTTCAAGACTTACATTTGATAGACTAAACCCATCTTTTCAACCTAGGAAAAATTCTTCACACACTGATACGTAGCTAGGATCAAGGGTGATCGATGTGACACTCCTTAGACCAAAGACAAATCTAATTGTAGATTTTGTGTTTACCCAAAATACCCTGGGCGATACTTTCCTAGAGGTCGTGCAGCAAAAGTTCAGCACAAAGTATCGCGTGATAGAACTTTGCACAAGGTGTGATACTTTTCTTGACGGAATGGCTACACTTAGTAGCCAAGCAATAGTTTGTAGGATGATATTGTGAACGATCTTTTTTTTTTTTTCTTCAGCATGTTGTTTTGTTTTTATATCAAGACCAAGCATAGCATTGATAGATTCTTTATCATGAACCAAGCACACAAGATAGCAATCAAGGATTTCAAGCAAATAGTCTTCAAACAATGAGCAAGGGGCAAAGCAACCTTGTGCATGAATAAGTATAGTGACTTAGTATTTCTACTCCTTAAAGGTTCTACTTGTGTATGTTCTTGATAATGTTTTAGTAGGCACTTAGAACACAACAACACCTTATCAAGTTGTCTACAATGATATACGTGGCTTTCTAAAAGGAGTCCTCAATACGTGCAATGTATGTGAGGCCCAAATCTGTGGATGAGAAGAATCCAAAATCACACAGTTGAGGGGAGACGGTAACCCAAATCTCCTCCTTCACTTCTCAAAGGTATAAAGTTCTTTGAGGCTTAGCCAAGATTGATATCAAACTTAATTCCCAAGAGAGGTGTCTTTAGATTCACCTCCTGATATTTATACTCCACCGGAACATAGGAGTTGAGGTCATCCCAATGGGTGATGAAATCCCCAAGAAGGCCTCCTAGAAATAAAAACTAAGTAATTCACTAGCAAAAGTATTTAGACAACTAAAGGTGGAACACTTAACTCTTCAAGTAAATGTGAAGTGAGTCCAAAAGTGGAACATTTAACCCTTTAAGATAATGTGAAGTGAGTCCAAAAGTGGAATATTTAACCCTTCAAGAGAATGTGAAATGAGTCCAAAAGTGGAACATCTAACTCTTCACACAAACTCAAAGTGAGTCCAAAAGTGGAACATTTAACTCTTCACACCAACTCAAAGTGAGTCCAAAAGTGGAACATTTAACTCCTCACATCAACTCAAAGTGAGTCCACACCTTAGAAAACAAGTGAGTTCTAAAAATCACAAAAGGGTTACCTAGTGGAGCAATTAGCGCTTCTTTCCTGTAGACCCCTCCCCCTTAATGTGGGGCTGATCTTGCAACCATGGGGCAAAAATGAGGGGCTGATGGATTAGTGAGTCCAATAACCCAAGATAGCAATCTAGATCAATCACAAGTAATCTAAGACTACTAATCAATACTACTCACAAATGAAAAAGGGTTGAACAATGGAATATTTAACTTTCCAAGGAAACATAGAGTGAGTCCACAAAGTGGTGCATTCAACTCCCTATGTAAACAAGGAATGAATCCATGACCTCAATCACTTAATGAGATATTTGATATTGGGACCAAGAATTACTTAAGGTTTAAACACAAGCATTCTCTTACACAAACTTGTATAAAAGCAAATCTATGTTCATTCATTTCCCATTAAGAGCATCAATTGAAATGTGTTCTATGGAAGCATGTAAAACACTCAAGCCAAACACATGAGAGGTTTAATTTTAATCCCAAATCTAAATGTTTTAGAGCTCAAACAAAATACCTAATAATCCTTACAATGCATCTTTTCTTTGTTGTACCTTCTGTTTATGCTTGATCGCTCGCTTGCGACGAACAAAGCAACAGACAACACAAGCAAACTCAAGAATGTAATATATGTCAAACTCATGCAAAATTAGGGTTAGATCTAAAAATTTGAATTCTAAGACTGATAATAATCAGCAAATAACCCAATTGAAAGCCCACATTATGCATTGATTCATTGTAAAAATAAAATGCAAACTATTCATTAAATGCCTTTTTTTCAATTGATTTTTGACTTAGTCATAAAGATTGGATCTACATGATATGAATTTGGATCCAAAACTCAAAATACAGAAAAATAACCCCTATAAAAAATTAGAGAGATTTCAAAAATGCAAAAAAAATTGAAAAGATCTTTTAATTTGTGCCCGAGGGAGTCATTTTATCAAAACAGACTAGTTTTTATAAATCAAATTAGTGACCCCTAATATGACCTCTAAAGTCAAAACATAAAGAACCAATTCTATTTAAAATTTAGAGAGCTTTCCAAAATTGTAATTTTTTTCAAAAAAAGTGCTGATTTGTGATCAGAAATGAATTTTTATTAAAAACAAAGAAAATATCATAACTAATGCAAATCAAGTCAAAATGATCCAAAAATTAGGTTGAGACTTGTGTAATGCACCGTCAACCTGGAGAATTTTTTTTTAGATCTGAACTCAAAGTAGTTTGGGAGATATACTCGAATCTTTCAAAACAAGATTTTTAGCCTTTAGATGAATTTGCACAAAGGTTAGCCTTAAAGACAAAGTAAGAAACCTACAAAACCACTTAGTTAGATCCAATAAGTTGCTGTAAAAAAACCAAAAATGATAATTTACTCAAAATACAAGTAAGAAAATGGAGCTAGAAATTTGTTCTAGCCCCACGGTGGGCGCCAAAAATGTACACTAGAAAAGGTGCACTTCTCTAAACCATTCTATCTGAGATTCTCCATAGATTGGAAAAATCAAATGTTGACTTAGAGCTCCCTAGTCATGGAGTGCAAGGGGCATACAAATGAGCATATAAGAGCTCTCAACTCAGCCTTAGAAATGTAGTCCTTGCTAGTAAACCACAAAATGAGAGATTCTTTAGACAAGAGCAAGAGTGCTAGTGTCAAAGAACTCTTGGATCATGCAATGCAAAAATGAAACTATATTAGGATGAGATGTACAATGCAAGCTATGATAAAATGAGATGGGAATGTTACAAATCCAACTATTAAGCTATGTGATCTAACTATTTGCAAGGAAACTACACTAACATGCAATATGATCTTAGGACTAATATGAAGTGGACGAAAGAATGAGACAAGAAATGAGAAGTTATCCAAAAATTCCAAGAAAACCTGCAGCATAACAATATTCAAGAGTGTGTCCTCTTATGAGGGGAGAGCCCTCTTTTTAAAGAAAATTAGATAGTTGAGATCAAAAGACAAGAAATGGTTAATCAAGGGTGGAGAATAATCCTTGCCTAATTTTTGACATAAAATGTCCTTAGTCAAAATAAAAGGCTCCACTCATAGAAAATTATGCATTTTTGTAGAAAATGATTTTGTTTTGTCAAAATGGGAGGCTTCTCAACACATGAAAAATTAAACTTTCATGTGTAGACAAAATATTTTGACAAAATAGAAGGCTCAAAATATTTTGTCATTATTATCTGGAGACTCATCAATTCTCACATTCTTACTCTTCAAATATTTCTTCGCAACAGGATCATTTGTGTCTTCTGAATTCAGTTCATCGGGATAGATTTCTACCAGACATATCATTTTTGTTTGTAGAATCCCTCATTTTGGATCTAGATGATAATATTGATTTCATACATATTCTCTTTGATGAAGGTGATTCTTCTTCAGTTAGTGTAAGGGAACCTTTTGTCCCTCTTCTTCCTTCTTTACATGGTCATTCTTCATAGATTGATACAACTTTAGATACATTTACACAACATTTTGAGGAGATCTATTTTCCTTCCAAGGAGATAAATGTGTCTTTTGATTATGTTATCCATTAGTTTCTAACAGATTCTAGCTATTTCAAGATCTACGTAGAGATACTGGAGCAATTTATGAGGCATTATACATCTCAAGATTTCTTTCTACATATTCTTTTTAGGATTGGGGAGACTTCATTCATACATGTTTAGCTTTTTTTTCTTCCTAAAGGGAAGAATATTGTTTGAAGATCATGAACCACCTTCTGCACATAGTGTCAAACATCTACCATTCACCACATGCCATGGAGGGATCTATCTTCTCTTCCATTTCACTTTCTTGGAGAACTTCTTGTAGTGAAAGAAATTATAGCATGGTAGTTTTTATTGCTTTACTAACATCTATTTTGAGGGGGGGTGGGGGGTGTGGGGTTTATTCCCATTAAGTTATTCCTCTTTTGACTTTCTTTTCTTTAGATTTTTCATTTCTCCTTAGTTAGAATTAAGGGGGTGGTGGTGTTAACTAATTCTAACTCCAAGTTCACCACTATTTTGATGCAATAATTTATGGGTGATGAGATGTTGTTCAACTTCAACTTAAATAGTGGATGTTCACACATGCATAAATCACGTTTTTATTTCACAGTTCTTCACAATTATTTCTTAATTGTTATAGTGGTTATTATTGTATAAATCATGCATATGAATGCATATTATAATCAATCAATGAGAAATAGATTTTTTGTTTTAGCATCTCTGTTTACTCTTCCTTTTTGATCTACAATTTAGCTTCATTCTTTTAGTAGATTCTTAGTTTATTTTGCAGCTTTTAGTTACAAAATATTACAAATAGAAGTGCTTACAACTTCTTCTAAATCTATTTGTGCAACTCCTTTTTTAATCAGCAGTGATCTAGCAAAATCAATAATCAATATGTTCCTTCTCTCTCCAATTTTGTTCCGTTGTAGTGTGCTCAATGCAAATAAGTGCCTCCTAATTCAATGATTAACATGATAGTCAATAAAATCATTAGACATAAACTCAAAACTTCTATTAGATCTCAAACATTTTAACTATTTACTGGTTTCCTTTTCAACTCTATCCTTACACCACTTGAAAATTTGAAATATATCATATTTAACTTTTATAAACATACCAATCATCATCCTTGAATAGTCATCAACAAACATAATAAAGTATCTATCACCATAGTAACTCTAAAATTTTATAGGACCACACAATTCAGTATGAACTAACTTAAGAATATCATTGGATGAATGTGACTTGCTAGAAAAACTAGACTTAGTCATCTTACCAAGTTGACATTGTTTACACATTGCATTATTAGGATTATGCAAGCTCGGTCAGCCTCTTACTTTCTTATTTCTACTCATCTTGATCATATTCTCAAATTTTGCATGAAAAAATCTCTTATTCCATTACCACACATCTTCAACTTTAGAAAATAGGCATGTACTCACAATAGAATCTAGGTAAAATAAGTTACTTCTTATTTTCTCTCCAATTTGAATCAAATATCCATCAACATCATAGATGTTTATCTTCTATTTTACAACTCCAATCTGTGACCTATATTATTCATCTATACAACACTCAAAAAATTATACTTTAATCCTTGAACCCAATAAGAATCATCACATTTGATATTTTCATTCAACATCAATGATCATCTACCTTTCACAGGACATGTAAAACCATTTCCAAGTTTAGCAATTCTACCATCATATTCTTCTAACTTATCAAACTTACCCATATCATTAGTCATGTAATGTGAGAAACCACTATCAATAATCCACGAATAATTTTTACAAACATGAGAAATAAGGTTTTTTTCATTCCCATACATTTCCTCATCTAAATCTTCTTTTACAACAACATAGACAACTTCCTCACCTTCACTTTCATCATTTGATCCTGGCTTACACTATTAAATTTGGACCTATTTTTCAACGAGGGTTGGTCAATTTTCCAACACTAAATTGTTAAAACATTTCATCATTAAAATTTTGATGGAAGACTAGGCTATCTATTTATCGATGAATGACATTGTTGAAAATGAGCCCAATCTATGGCAGGAGGCGACATCAAGCATGATTTGATTTCACCTCACAAACATCAAAACATCTACAAAACTACATCAATACTTCTACGATATCCAGTGGTTTTTCATGAGGTTTACATTCCATCAATAATAGGCCCTATTGAAACCTCTATGTAATGGTGTCAAAACTATGAAAAAATCCTAGGAAATTTTGATGACATTGCCATGTCATCAATGACAAACATTGTCAAAAGATCGAAAAAGGCTGTTGAAACTTTCATGAGAGCCCTGAATTATTATTATTTTCTTCCATAATGGAACACAATATTGTTAGTATGGGAATATTGATAATTTTTATAATTGAATATTGATTTTCATTTAAAGAGTCTTTCAATGAGACACATAGTTAGATGTATGAATGTGTTTAGGGAAGCCTCAGGTCAAAAGGAAGAGTTGAGTGTGAATTGACAGGATGTTGATCAATGGTAGATAATCATCATTCAAAACCATTCTCATTGTAATTTATGATGTTTTATTGGATATATAGTCTGTATAAATACATTGGGTGCATTGGAAAACTAACATAGAAAACATTTTGAGAAGACTATAACATGCCACAAAGTTCTCAATGACTAGCCTTTGAAAATGCAGTCCAAAATCTTTCTCAATAAATTATGTGTCATTAGCTCTTGACCATTGGGATGGAGGCTCAATTTGAAAGGAAATTCTATGTCATTTCTATCATTATTGTAGCATAGAAGAAAGGATGCCATTATTGAATCTTTACTCCAATATGCACACAAACATTATAAAAGGAATGGAATAATTTGACTGTCTCCATTCTACCATTTTGCAAAATTTGATAAATGGGTTGAAGAGATCGCGTGGAGAGACATAGATGCAAAGATAAGTATGTAATATTTTATTACCAGTCATTAATAATGATAAATTGGAAACATGAATACTTATTAGTCCAAGTCTTGTATTTTATTTGCATCATGATCAATGCTAATTTAAGAAGAAACACACAAATTGATAAGGCAAATGGGGTGTATTTTCTAGTTAAATGAACACTAAGCTCTTACTAATGGAATGTGTTTCCTTTAAGGGAGTTCCAATGAAGTAAGGAGAGGATTTGATCAATTTATATAAGCAAAAAGCCAACATAATGCCAAGACAAAATGTAGAATACAAAATTTGACCAAAGACTAACCCAAGCTTTTCAAAGTCTACATATGTTAAAGTTATTTTCAAATCAGTAGAAGGCTTTCCAAACCATTATGTTGGGAGTAATATTTTAACAATTTTCTTAATGTCTATTGGAATAAACAACATTGAGTTATATTGGATTATATTGTAAATTGCTGATATGTGAGATCTTATTATATGGCCACTAGGATAATATAGTGATGTTGATGTATGGAAGAGAAAAATTAATACATCTATGCTTTTCCTTTTTTGTTTTACATCACTTGTGTTGATGACTTTAATTTGGGATCGTTTGATGCACTCACTAATGCAAGACCCTTTCCAACACTTTTGGTGATAACTTAGTTTTTTAAATCATAACATCCTTGATATACATACTAAACATCACGTTATCATGGTTGCTATTTTCATCCCACTTTTTCAAATTTTACATTATCTACATTTACACCTTTCCTATACATGGTTCTGATTTGTTAGTGTACATGTTAATAGAAAGAAAATTAGGTAACACAAATCAAAGTTTGTGAGTTCAAGTAATTTGTGTCTTCTCTATTTATACCCAATTATACAAAGTGAGTAAGAAGTTAATCTGGAAAAAATACTTGTAGTTTACAAAACATGTATGAATAGAACATTCAATAGACATAACATAATAAATGGAACTCTTGTATAGTGATATTATAAAGATCAATTGTATAGATCTATCTTTTCCTTATTATTTCCAACTACATCAGTATATATCTTTTTCTACCTTTGTCTTTCTTAGATTATATACATCTTATACACACACACATTATATGATTCCTATTTATGCCCACATTTTAAATTACTTCTTTCAATATACAAATATTTAGTTGATGTGATGTGTTCCATCTATTCTACTTCTATTTTAGATGGCATTTTTAAAATATCAAATTCTACAAGGTTTTTCTATTCTAAGTGTGTTTGGATTTGTAATGACTGCATTTGCACTTACTATATTCCTACCAACATCATACTCTTTCAAAACATTGACCTTTCCTCTATAAGACCCCAAAATTGGCACATTGCCATATCAACCAACTTTGGTTTATTCAACTATTCCTAAGTCTTATTTCACTAGGTAATTCTAATTCTGATAATCATTACTTGACCTAGGTGTCAAATGTAGAAAACCCTAATCTGTATTAATCTCATTACTTATTTAATTCCTAAGTATCGACTCAAATTAGCTACATAAACTTATTGATTTAATTTAATTTAATTATAAGTGTTCTACTTTAATTAAATTAAAATTATTTCTTTAAGCTAAATGTACAAACTCTATTGATTTAATTTAATTATAAGTGTTCTACTTTAATTAAATTAAAATTACCTCTTAAGCTAATGTACAAAGGAATTAAATACATTTAATTTAATAAGATATCTCCTCTTCCTAATTATTGGATTTAATTATTCAATTAATTAAAGTTATTCATTTATGAGGACATATTTTATTTTATTAAATTAAATATTCTCAAAAAGTGATTAACTCCTTTTATCACTCAAAGGCAACAAGTTAACTCCCTTTTTATGAGGAATTTTCCTTTATGACTAGCTCTCCTATTGAATCTTGATCATCCATTTCAATTAATCTTGACCATTGATCATCTCTTGGATTCTATAAAAGAAGCTCTCTATTCCTCATTATAGGAGGAGAATTTTGGAGTTTGCATCGAACTTATGCTAGAATTCTTGCTCATCTTGCTCACATTGTCATAGCTTTATTTATTGCATTGTAATATCATTTAGATTTTATATATGCATCCATTTAGCATACTATGCTCTTTTATTTCTTAGCTTAATTGCATTCAATCTAGTGTATTTGCATTCTCATTTAGCTAAAATCCCTCATTCTAGAGGTTTGGTTGCCCGCTTCTCGTTCTAAGAACAAAGGCATAATTCTTCTAGTTAAAAGGCAATAGGTCAATTTGTTAGGCTATTAGATGAACAATTCAATGTTCATTCCAGGATAGTCTCACATATAATGACTGTGTTGAAGTGTGTGTGAAGATTTGAGGCTCACGTTTCACGTACAAATCTTTGGCGCCCACCATGGGGCAAGAAAAATAAAAAAATTTGGCCTCATTTTCTATTTTTTCTGCATTTTTAACTGTTCTATTGCATTCATCCATATAGTTTTCTAGATTTTCATGTGATCAATCTCATTTTCATGCAAAGATCTAAATATTTCACATATTCCTCTACATTTTCTCATGTGAAAAAGTGCATGGACATGCATTTTCTCAAGTAGTGTGCTCTATTTCTTTGCACAAATATGTGCAAGATTTTGCACAAAATTTTGCAACAACATAGTTTTCTAGATTACAAGTTTTAATGATGTTTGACTAATAGTTTTCCTTTGAAGTATATCTTTTGGATTTCTATTTTTCTATAGCATAACTGTGGTTTGCAGGATGCCTGATGAAGACACCTTTTATCCAAACATTTTAAACATGTATTGACTATCTAAATTTAGGATGCTTGTCAAAGATACACATGACAAAGACTTATTTCAAACCCACATAAATGTTGTGTCTTCTTTTATTGCTTTCCACACATAGTATAAATAGGGCTTGTGAATTTCATAGGGTGCAAGATAGGGAAATAGGGAAGTATGCTCTTTACCACTTGGAGGTCATGACCAAGGGTAAAATCAAAAACCTAGAAGCCTTTGAAAGATGACATTCGAGGGAGGCAAGCAATTTAGTGGTTCTCCCAAATGAAGCCTTTAATGAAGATATAATGATTTCCTTTTAGGGAATCAAAGCCTTGGAATAGACCAAGGTGGAATTGATTAAGTTAACTCAGTGACTAACATGTCTTGTGTGTTTGGGCAAAGAAAGGAGGTAGAGGAGTATGCTCTTTCCCCTTGAGGGAAATTAGAAACTTAGACCCTTAGATCTGAACCACTAGTCCAAGTCAACCTTTGGAGGGCCTGCCAGAGTAATCCAACCTCTAGGAATGACCCAAGTGAGTACACTCCTTTCACCTAAGATTCCACCTCACTCTAATAAAGAAGCTTTGTTGAGTGAAAGACTCCAAAGTCATAATAATTTCCTCTTCTTCATTTTGATATCACATATCAAGAAGAGCCTTTGTAAATTGCGCTAGTCAGCACTAGCCCTAGTCTTGCTAGTCAAGTGTGTGCACTTATAGATGCTAGCTAGCCTCAACTTTTCTTGTGAAGTGACTGGGGAATAGTATGAATAGAAGCCAAGTAAAAACTTCTTAGTTAGTTGCTACCTGATTCACCTCTAAAAGGAGGCATAATCTTTATGCAAGGAGGGGGAAAAATCTCTCCTATAGAACTCACCATAGGCATGCAATTAGGCATTTGAAGGTGGTATATGCACTTGACCCCTACCATGGGTACCCTCTAGGGGGTGACACGACTGTGTGAGGTGAGTGCATGCACATAAGTTATGGGAAAAATATTTTTCTTTCTCTAACAATTTTTCTATTTTAGGGATAAAAGAGTATTTGTTATTGAGTCTTAAACTTGTCCAAATCTATCAAAAAAAACTAAAGGTCAAGATTACCCTACCCCTCTAATTTTCTTTTTCCTTGATTGGGTTATTTGAGACTATTGCTTGTTTCCTGTGTTTATCTGAAAACCAAATATTTTTTTCAAAACAACAAAAATGCTATCCAAAACTTGATAATGGTCTTATTACTTGTCTAAAATTTTCCAAAATGAACAAAAATCTATCCAAAACTATCTAAAACTTTCAAAAATCTCTTCAAATTTTAGTATTTTGTTAGTCTGGTCCTCTATTTTCGTGCCCAATTTTCCAAAATTTTGTGTGGGAACCTTTTGCCCTGCACTTTTTCGTGTGGCCCTATCCAAGTCTTTGTGCAACTCTGTGAGAATCTCTATGCAAGATCCTGCATATCTTTCCTATTTTTTAGAACCCTATACTTCTATTGTTTAGCAAATCCTCACATGGCTTTGCACATGTCCTTGTGTGAGAAAATATTTCAAAATTTGTTGTTCTGAATCTTCACCTAGGTCTCTGTTTCTTTTTGCATGGCTCCTAGGGAATCTTTGCACAAGATCTTGCCTATAAACTGTCAAAATTTCCTCTCAGAGTTATCTACATCCTAAATCCGATCTATTATCTACAACATTTTACCTCTTTTCTATATACAAATAGTGTCAAACAATAGCTTCTTGCTTAGTTAATGACTTGCGACCTACACACAAACTAGGCTTGTCTCTTGTTTTATTTATCCTTGGTCTTTTGTGCTTTTCATACTCCATGGCACTATAGTCATAATATTTGGTTGTTCTAGCCATTACTCAGATGTATTGTACCTTAGTATATAGTATACCTATCTTGCTTTTTGAGACTATGTTCTAGTGTGGTCCTTGTTTAAAGCTTTCACTTTTTGTCCTTGTCTATGACTGCGACAACAACAAGTGGAAACATGTTTTATCCCCAAAGACCTAGACAAGGTAGAGCCAAGGGTACTAGTCATGGAAGAGGTTGCTCTTTAGTTCATACATGGTCTATATCTAGTTCATCTAGTGAGAAATCTTCACAATCCGCCTCACTTGTCAAGTCATCTCATGTTCGGAGATCATTCTCTATAAACCTACAACAAACTAGGAACCCCTTGTATCAAGAGGATCCTGAAACTAGAAAAGGTTAAACATCTCCAAATAACACAACTGAATCTTTATTTAGATAAAATTTTCAACCAAAGTACATTGAAACTTATCACATTCCTACAATGGCTGATAAAGAAATTGAACATGGAGAGCAAAGTAGAGACCAAGATCAAAATAGGGATGAAAGACATAAGGAACCTTTCTTTACCAATGAGAATGAAGAAGAGGTCAAAGTACTCCCTAATCATTTTAAAAAATGTTGAAAGGGAAAAAACTTCTAAAAGGTCATGGAAATATTACTTAATGAAGTGAAAGAGAAATACTTTCTCAAAATTTCCCAAGAAGGAGCCAAGCTGTCTCATCATTTCAATGTTGAAACTATCATTACACTTGAAGAGGAAACTAAGACTTCCAAATTGCAAAAACAACTAAAAATCACGCAAGACCAATTAGCTCAAATAATGAGTGACAAAGACAAACCTACAAAAATGTACACCTTAGACACTATTTGTCCATTTCCCTTTGCCAAGAGTATAAACATGCATCCTTTTCCAAGAGGAGTTGAATTACCTAAGTATGATAAATACTTTGGAACCACCGATCCCCAAGATCATTTACAAGAATTTTTATGGAATTTATGCATAATTAGAGATATCTCATGTGTCTATTCCTAAGAAGTCTAGGTGGTTAGGCTATGAAGTGGTTCTTGCATTTTCCTATTGGTGCTTATTGGTATCAAAATGTTTGATGAAATTTCTAACTTGTTTGATTAACATTACTCTAACAACATACAACACCCGATTAATATTCAAGACTTGTGCAACCTTTAAATAGAGAGTTGGGGAACCTTTCCTCACATTCCTTTAGAGATGGAGACAAGTTAACACTAAATACTCATGCAAAATTATGGAAATGGAGAAACTTGTCATATTTATGGATAATCTCTTGCCTAATTTTAGGTATAGAGTTCAACTTCAAGTTCCACGTACTTTCAAAGACATGGTCACACAAGCTATTCAAATAGAGAAATTAATGGTCAAAAAGGGTGAAATAACCCTCCAAAAGGATACTAAAAAAGGGTCAACCTCTAATAAAGACAAGTCCAGATATGTGAATAAAAACTGAGAGGTTGTACATGATGGAGTTGTTGACAATGTTACTCCTAAACCTGCCAAGGCAGCATTCGATCTTACAGATAATCTCAAAGCATCCAAGAATATTGAGAAACCTCCTTCTAACAATAAGACATCTGAGAAAAAAGCAACGAACTCATGGGCTACATGCCCTAAATGATATTTTACACCTCTTGGTGAACCTTTGGATGTGTTTACAAGACCTTGTTACAAAATAAACTCATTTCCCCATTGGACAATTATCATCCTTATGATCCACAACCATGACAACCATCATGGAATGGAACTTCATTTTGTGAATACCACCAAAGAAAAGGTCACAAAACTAGTAACTATATTAACTTGCATCACAAAATCCAAGATTTAATTGATGATGGTGACATTGTGGTGGATGGACATAACAAGAACTTGGATCACAAGGCTTTCAAGGAGCCATTCCCTCAACACAAAAAAGGAGAAAACTCGAAACCAAAGCCTAACAACAAGGTTTACTATACATACTCTAGCAATGATGAGATAGTCTATACGATTAAGCTAGTAAGTGTTGAGTATTGTGGCATTATCACCATCAAGGGTAAACAAGAAAAAACTAAACCTAAGACACCATTTTTATTAAGGGGTCCCACTTCCAACACATCTAATAGTGAGTCATCACAAAATTATGTCAATGCTATTATGCATTCTCATGCCAAGTTATTACTCAAAGGTCTTGTGCCTTCTGCTCCTAAGATAGAACAACACAAAGATAAACCTCTTACTAGTCCATCTGACAAATGAACAAAACTTGCTAGTTATAGTATACTTGATCATTTATAGCTAACAAATGCTCAAATCATGATCTCTGAACTACTCAAAATCTCACCTACTCATAGGTAGATTCTTGAGAAAGCCCTCACTGAGGCAAGTATCCCTCAAGATCTTGATATTGAGAGGTTCTAATCTATGGTTGGTCATCTAACTTCACCTTACTATATGAATTTCTCTAAGGAAGATGGCAATTTACTGAATCACCCATATAATCAACCTCTACACATTGAAGTTATGATACACTAGAAATGTGTCCTATGTGTGCTTATCGATAATGGAACTAGTTTGAATATTGTCTCTACTACTTTAATCAAACAATTAGAATGTTATGAAGAGTCTGTTGACCCTCGATGTAAGATAAATGTCAAAGCATATGATGAAGTTGAGTGAAAATCTTTGGGTCTTGTTGTGTTACCTCTCCAAGTTGGTCCTATCAAAAGAAATGTCACTTGTCAAGTCCTAGACATTCCCTTATCTTACAATATTCTACTAGGAAGACCATGGATACATGAGATGTGAGATGTACCTTCTACTTAACATCAATCTATAAAGTTCCCATTTCACAGCTCTAAAGTTACTATACTTGCAAGTACTAGCTATATCTATAACATGTTGAAATCTATTGCAAAACTTGTACCTACTAACAAAGAGTCTATAGATTATCATGATAACAAGTTGAAACAAATCGAGTAGTCACTAAAGTTGAAAGAAACTGGAATGGGTGAATATCAAATGGAACTTGTTCTATCTTTAACATCTCTTCCTAAATCTCCCCGTCATTATGGGAGACCATATGAAGTGAAGAGACCTTTTGTGTTGACACCTCAAACCAAGTATAATGGTATATTTGTCAAAGCTATAGTCCCTCTCGAGGAGGAAAGTGAAAATAGAGCTATTTCTACATGGATCTACAAAGAGGAAACTCTGGTTGACCTCATAGAATAGTCTTGTGAGATTACTCAAGAGAAGTATGGTCCAAGTCTTAAACTCGTGAAACACTTTGGCTACAAGGGAACTGGTCCTATTGGATGAAATAAAAAAGGTCTGATTGATCTGGTCAAAGCAATAGCTAGGAGGAATTGAGATACATCTAATCTAGGCTTCAAGAAGATTCCCTTCTATCTAGGGGTCAAAAAATTCATCTTAAAATGAGTCACATGACCACAAAGACAATGTTGATGATGAGGATCCTTATCCTTATACCATTCCTAATGATCTTGCTAAATTCTTTGTTGAACCTGATGATTTTGTACCACATGTTAGCACCATGGATGGTAAGAATGATTCTTCTAATGATACTACTAATTCACATAATACTCAACAAGAACAAGAAGAGTCTAGTCATGCTTTACACATTGAGTATCTTTGTAAAAATCCAGATGATGAAGGAGAGTTTGTCCCTATCACTGTTGGGGAATTCTGCAATCTGTCACCATGTAGCATAGATTTTAATGAATATGAATTTGATTCTCTCTCCAAGGAAACTCCAAAAAAAGATATAGATCAGGTTCATGTTTATGAAAACCTTCTCAAGGTAGGTGAAGCATCTAGGGTTAGGTCATATGGGTCTTATCTAACTAGTGTCATTGAGTCTTCAATTAATGACGTTAGAACTTAGAGATATTCGAACACACTTATAGATGAAGCCACTAGGTCTCAAATTACTTGTTCGAGCATTTGGTGATTATACTATGAATGCTATTGAACTCATCACTTCTCTTTCACTCACCTATCCCAAGCTCATATACTAGAATTTTGATGCATCTAGTGAAATCCCTACATTTCAGAATGACTATGCTCTTACTTGTTACTTAAACACTATCAAACCTATAACATCTTCCACCAGTAAACAAAGTGTCAACATGACTAAAGATGACATCAAAAATTTGTCATACAACTATAAATAAATAAATAAAAGGTTTGATGGTGAAAACCACATTGTGGCAGTGTCAGAACCTAAAAAAGTAAAAACAAAAGATGTATCCAAGGGTGAAAACCTCTCTAAGGTGCCTATAGATGAGATATTTGATGCACTTCCTAGTCACTTCTAGTAAAGATCATCAGTATTGATAGAAGCAATGTAGCCGGTCAACTTGGGAATAAAAGAACATCCTCACATGATACATCTTGCACACTCACTATCTTTAGAGGAAAAAGAGGAGTTCATTGCCTTTTCCAAGAGAAAAAGATAAACTTTGCATGGACATACTCATACATGCTAGGATTAGATCTTGATCTTATAATGCATCACTTGTCCATTACACTAGGAGTTGAACTAGTCAAACAAAAACTTAGAAAAATGCATCCTCATGTTGCATTTCTTGTCAAAGCCAAACTAGAAAAGCTTTTGAAGGCTGGTTTCATCCAAGCTATTGATTATGCTAAATGGATATCAAACATAATTCCAGTCTCCAAGCATGATAAATCTATCAAAGTCTGTACAGATTTCTGAGATTTGAACTTAGCATGTCCAAAGGATGATTCTCCACTCCCCAATATTGATATGATAGTGGATATGACAATGAGATATGAAATGTTCTCACTCATGGATGGATTTTCTAGTTATAATCAAATTAAAATTACACCAGAAGATCAAGAAAATACTGCTTTCACTTGTGCATGGGGAACTTTCTATTGGAATGTGATGCCATTTGGCTTGAAAAATGATGGTGGTACATATCAGAGGGAAGTTACTACAATTTTTCATGACATGATGCATAAAACAATGGAGGACTATGTTGATGATACTCTAGTTAAGAGCACAAAATGTGATACTCACCTTCAAGATTTGGGACCTATCTTGGATCACATGGAGAAATTTAGTTTGAGGCTTAATCCCAAGAAGCACACATTTAGTGTAACATTTGGGAAACTACTTGGCTACATTATGTCTACAAAATGAACTAAGGTTGATCCAGAGAAGGTTCAAGTAATCATGTACATGCCTCCACCTTGTAATATTAGCTAGATGAGAGGCCTACAAGGAAGGCTTCAATCCATTAAAAAATTCATCTCACAACTAGTAGATAGGTCACAACCTTTTACCAAGATGCTACATAAAAATGTGAAATACAACTAGAGTCAAGATTGTGAGCAAAGCTTAACATAGATAAAGTAATACCTTGATAATCCATTGATCTCGACACCTCTTATTCATGGGAAGCCTCTCACCTTGTACATATCAGCAACAAAATCATCCTTGGGAATCTTAATAGCATAAGAAGACAATGATAACAAGGAAAGGGCTATCTATTATCTAATTCACACACAAATTTCTTATAAAATGAATTATAGCACCATTGAGAAAGCTTGCTTGGTAGTTGTCTTTTCTTCTCAAAAGTTGAGACACTACATGCTTGCTCATACTACGTGACTTGTTGCTAAAATTGATCCACTAAAGTACTTACTCAGCAAAGTAGTTCTAACAGGAAGATTGGCTAAGTGGGTCATGATACTAAGTGAGTTTGCTATTTAGTATGTTGAATGAAAGGCTATCAAAGGAAAAGAAATTGCTGATCAGTTGGTAGAAGCACAAATGGAGAGTACTCTTCCACTCAACATTGACTTTCCTAATGAATCAATTCTAACAATTACACATCAAAATTGGATGATGTTCTTCGATGGTTCATTCACACAATAGGGATCAGGTGCTGAGCTCTTGTTCATCAAACCATAGAAGTACTCATTGCCTAAGGCATATAAGATTCTATTTCATTGTACAAATAATATTATAGAGTATAAAGCTCTCATTAATGGCATGAATATTGTAGTTGAATGGAGAGTGGATCAATTAAATATCTTTGGTGATTCACAACTTATAATCAACCAAGTCAATGATGTATATCAAACAAAGGATGAGAAATTGATTCCTTATAAATGTATGGTGGATGACTTAAAGAAATAATTTTCTCATATCACCTTTCAACAGATTCCCTGGGTAGACAACAAAGCGGTTGATGCCATGACTACTCTTGCTTCCTTGTTACAAATGCCAAAAAATGATCTTTGACACGAGTTCCTAATGGAAATGTTACCCTATCTTGCCTATGACTCCTAAATCTAAGATGATATATTCTATTGTAGGACACAACTCATCTCACTACCACCACATTTACTCTTACTTACATGACCAAACCATTCCAGATAATCTAACTCAGAATGAAAGATGTCACCTTATCTGTAATGCTTCACAATATGTTATTATTGCTGATGAATTGTTTAGGAGAAGTCTCAATGAAACACTCCTTAGGTGTCTAGAACACGATGAGTCCAAACATGCATTAGTAGATGTACATGAGGGCATTTGCAGATCTCACTCAAATGGCTTGACACTAGCTCATAAACTTATTAGAGCTGGTTATTATTGGCCAAATATGGAGCAAGAGGCGATCGAGTATGCTAATTCCTATAAGCAATGTTAGATCCATGGGAATCTAATTCACACTCTAGCTAGAGATCTAATTCTATTTATTACACTATGGCCATTTCAACAATGGGCCTTTGATCTCATGGGTCAAATTCACCTATCTTCTTCAAATGGACATAAGTTTATCATTACCGCTACAAACTACTTCACTAAGTGGGTAGAAGAAGTTCCTCATTCCATAGGAAATGGAAAAAGTGTAGCTTTTTTCATTATGAATTACATCATATGCAGGTATGGTGTACCTTCCTCGATTATTACTGATAATGGAGGATAGTTTAAAAACAAGGATCTTAAGGAGTTATGTAAAAGGTTTAGAATCATGCAACATTGGTCTTGTATTTATTATCTCCACAATAATGGTCAAGTGAAAGAATCCAACGAGGTGATCCTTAAGAATTTGCATCACATAGTAAATCTAGAAGGGACTAGCACCTTGAGATTAATCCAACTCTATTGGTTTATAGAACAAGTATTAGAACTCCAACGTGTATAATGCCCTTTGCTTTAGTATATGGGGTAGATGTGATTTCTACTCTAAGAATCTCCATAAAGGGCCTCATTACTAATGAATACTATAGAATATCTTAACTTCAATAGCTAGAACTATTAGATGAATGTCAACAAGTGGCTTGTGATCATCTTCGAGCTTATCAACAACACATGTCTAGAAGTTACAATAAGAAAGTTAAACCACATGACTTCCAACTGGGTGATCTCATTTTGAGAGAAAACCCTAAGAATAAGCAACAAAAAATGCAAAAGGGGAAGTTTGAACCTAACTAGCTTTGTCCATACATAGTCACTACAATGTTTGGATCTGGTGCTTACCAACTTTCTATAGCCGAGGGAGAGGTGCTCAAGGAGCCCATCAACACTCTCCACCTAAAGTGATTCTATAGCTGATTTGATATCATAAGCTCTTCGTAAATATTTAAATGTCCTAAAAAAGTCTAAAAATTGCAAAAAGTCTTGAAAAAAATCATTACCTTGGTGAAAACCTAGCAATAAGCACCTTGGTAATACTAAAAACATTTGAAAAATTGAAAAAATACCAAAAAAATAAAAAAGAGAAAAATATTAAAAAATTGGAAAACAAAAAAGTACCATTGATGGAAACTTGGAAATATCATGGTAGCAAAAATAGAATTTTTGCTAAGAAGGTGAAAACCTGGTAAATAGGTGCCTCTTTTTCACAATTCTATATCTTATAGCACATCTTTAGGCTTATGTATAGTTGTTTTCCTACTTTAGTTTGTTGCTTTCACTCATGTATCCATGGATTGAATCTTATCATAACTTGGGGGCAACTCTTGTAGTGTCACATAAGTCTTAAGTGGCAGTCACCAATTGTTCTAACTATGTCTTCCTACTATTGTTAGTGTCACTTTTTGAGATTCCTTTCATGGATAATCTGTTAAGCATTAGTCACCAGTTGTTCTAACTGCATCTGCCTATCGTCACTAGTGTCACTTTTTGAGATTCCTCTCATGAATTATCTCTTAAGTGTCAGTCACCAGTTGTTCTAACTATGTCTTCCTACTATCACTCATGTCACTTAGAGATTCTTCTCATGGAACATCTCTCGTGTCAGTCACCAAGTCTCCTAAATGTGTCTCTCTACTATCACTAGTGTCACTTTTTGAGATTCCTCTCACATATTATCTCTTAAGCATCAGTCACCAGTTGTTCTAACTATGTCTACCTACTATCACTCATGTCTCCTAGAGATTCCTCTCATTGAACATCTTTCATGTCCATCACCAATTATTCTAAATGTTTCTATCTATTGTTGTCCTCGTGCTAGAGAGATTTCTTCCATATATGTTATGAACATTAACACTTGACATTGATCCTATGATACAAAAAACTAAACTCAAAATGATGATTTGTTTGGATGCTTTGAGCTTTTCTTTGTTTTTTTTTCTTTTTCTTTTATCATGTCTCCTCAAGTAACTCAATGATGTCATTTTCAACTAGAGAATCAAGGACTAGGGACATGATCTTTTCTTTGCTTTCTATCCATGGTTTAGTTCCAAAGAACTAAAGCATACATATAAGTAGGGTGTCTACTATAAGAGCCTCCATCTCATATTGGATGTCTGTGTATACCTCAACTCCTTTTATATGGATAAATTAGTGAGGTTGGTTCTTCTCCTTGCTTGTTGGAGTGAACTCTTTATGCTATAGTAAATTCTGATACTCATCCTGCTAAGTGAATGTACCGGTCATTGTGAGTACATATGGAAAAATTCTATCTCAAGTTACGGACACAAGGGCCATTATGGATAGAATACTTACTAATTACTTAGCATAATAAGAATCTCCCATGTTTCTAGTGTGTCTACATGCAAGAAACATTCTGTTCATCCCATCATTTATGCTTTGATGCTTATGTTCAGTTGCTATATTAAAAGGGACAAATGTTCTGGTCATTCTGGCTTCTTGTGCCTCAAATGCTCACATTTAATCTTGAAAAATCTAGAACATATGTCCTATTCATATTTCCATGATTGCAATGTTAGTAGAAATTGTATGACATATGGGGTTTCGTTATATGCTCAATGATAAAAAAAATTTGAAGCTTGGTAACTAGATCTAGGGTCACGTCTAGTTTAAGGTTGCATCTAGCATAGGGATGCATTACATGTTATGCTTGCATAAGTTTGATCATTGATTTACCTACATCCTTTGTGATGAGGAATTGTCAGCTTCTTTAAAAGTATCATGTTTCTTCATGGCTGCATAACCATTCAATCTTTGGTTTGTCCTATCAATCTTCATGGGATACCTATCGCTTACAAATAAAACAAAACACTGCATGAGATGTCAGTTCATTCACATTTTCCATTTTAACCATACTATCATAATTCATCTTATTTACACTACATCCATACATCACATCATATCTACATTCATAATCATAAGCATAAAACATCTCATGTACACAGACTATAAAAAAAAAAGTGACACATGTGATGGTACTCAAATCAAAATCTTATATATATATATATATATATATATATATATATATATATATATATATATATATATATATATATACATACACACACATGTCAAAAGTGTACATCTAGGGAAAAAATGAGTGCTACTTGAGTGCTGTCAATATCAAAATGATACAAAATTATGTTGGTACACCAATCGATACAGAGCCAGACCAAAAATTAGAGCATAATGGTGCTAACTCTCTCCTGCTCCCTCTCCTCCTAGAGGTGGAGGAGGAGGAGAAGGTGGTGAAGGAGGCATATCTATCCTAGCTGCTAGTCATACACCTCCTAAATCTCGTGCATACTAAGAAAATTGAGGCACCTACTCTACCTCATCTAGAACAATTTCCACATATACTACAAAGTAATATGTTGCTCTAGCTGACTATAGCCAGATCTTTTCCTAATACTACTCATCTCTCTGCTCTACTCTCTGATCCACTAGATACAAATATCATTGCAAATCATGGATCTCTTGATCCCACTCTGCTATCTAGGTATCTTTGATAGCTACCTATATTTGCAACTCTCCAAGCTACCACTACACTACTCGTATCCTCTCTCTCGCTCTCTTAAGAGAATCTTGTGTATGTGCCAAAAGATTGGCTCCCACAGGAGGCTGGTCTAGCATATCCTCATTACCCTGCTCAGGTGGCTAGTTAGCTAGCTACTACTCATCTATGTGCAATCTCTGCTATCACCTCTCACCTATTCCACTACCACTCACACTTGGATCTATTCCCATCTACTGAGGTGGGATCTATAATTGGTGTACTCTATGCCTCACTTACTATGGTACCTATTGTGATAGAGCCTGGAGTGCCTACTCTAGCTTTCTAGGTACTACCATCCCCATGAGATCTATGAAGTATGAAAAAGGATGGCTTGCAAAATATGCTTAATAAGTTGGCATTATCCCTGCATTTTCCACTGCTAGCAAGTAATTCCACTGTGTTAAAACATAGTTGATGACATCTCATGGATCTCCTAGGATCCAGTCTCTGTGACCATCCATGCCCTAAATCTCTTACCAAATGTACATAGGAGTAGTTTCCTATGAAATATCCTATGGTCCCATGTTGGTGCCACACATGAGTAAGTGGGAATCACTCAACTATCTACATAGATTGACCTATCAATGGACATGATGCAAACATATGACTTAACTCTTGGGGTGCATTGTTCGAGTCCTTGATCTCTCTCTAGGGCTGCCATACAATGGATACCAAGTCATCAAGATGGGCCCTCCATTACTCAATATTCCCTAGAGCTATCTAGGTAAGCTGGCCTCTATACCTACAAATATAAGGTTCCATAGGCTACCTCTCATCCTCAAAAATGGGTCATGTGACTAGAAAATGCTCCCATGCCCAAATCTAAAGAACATAGACCTCATCAGCCGTGCTCTTCCTATCATGATAAATGATCTTGTGCATCTCATGGAATATATGTGCAAGCATGCACTGACCCATCCATATCTCTCTGGGGCATCTAATATCCTTTGGAGCATCTTGCCCCAGCCACATTCTAACCTGTGTTGGCCTCTATTGGGCATCAAGAAGCAGCTGATGAAAATCTCCAAAATTGATGCCAATATATAAGTAGGACCATAAGTAAGTACAAGCTCCTCCCATGTGATTGCTCGGCCAATAATCAAATCTTGCTAAAAATGGCCCACAGTGCCTCTATACCAACTTGAGGAATTATTTTGTATACCACTCTAAGCCCATGGAACAATATGTGAAGAATCTTGTATATGTCCTTAGGTGTGACTATCATCTCTCCCTATGGTAAGTGGAAAGTGTTCATCTCTAAATGGAAATGCTTCACTAGTGCAGTCAAAGGCCATGATTCACCAGCACTACTAGAATCTAGCATAGATGTGACAACTCCAATCTATCTATATGTGCCATATTGGCATCATCAAGGCTTTGTAACAAAGCTCCATTTGTCAGATAATGGGATCAAAATCCAATATCATCAAATATAACCTACACACACAAGTAAATATAATAGGAAAATGATCACTCTTCACTCAAAAAATCCTTTGAAACATCAAATAATTTAATTTTAATTTTATAATTACCACTAGATTCTTGCATGAAATCACACATTCTTGCACGAGTTGTCAAATCTTCACATGAGGATGCAAGTCTTCATGCGAGAAGCAATTCAATAATAAGTGAAAAATGCTAAAAAAATTGGGCTTCCTATAGGAGAAATGGGTATCTCCCCTATGAGAAACCTTACCACCCCATGCAAAGGAACACAAGACTAGTGAATCTTCGTGCAAGAAGAGACTAGATTTGTGCAAAGAATGAGATCCCCATGTGAAAATTGACATAATAATTCACAAAGCACCCTAAAACATGATAAAAACACCTCAAAATTCATGAAAAAGTAAATGTGAGGTAAGGTTATTGACTACTCACTAGAGGCCCATAGTCCACCGGTCAGCTGTGTCATTGGGAGCGCTCAAAATGATGTGTAGACAACGGGATCACCATCTTCACTTCAGAGCTCTCTTCTTCACTAAAGAAAAAAGTGCAAATGATTTGAAAATGACCCTTGTGGGCCCTTATATAGGTTTTCACCTAATTTTCCAAAGTGCTCCAATTTGTGCAAAAATCACCCTTGGCTAATTTGACCATTCTAAATCCATTTTTGGGATTTAATTCAAAATCTTACACATTTAAACAACTCAAAATCACATTTTAAAATTTTGGGACTGATGCGATCAAATGCTTGTGTAGTCCATTTTTTTATGCTTTGTGAATCATTGAAGCTTTTCAAATCACATTTTCTCTAAATTTTCCAACAATTCTAAAAAAGTCAACTCTTGTTAATTCTAGTCAAACTTGGTCTTTTGGACCTTCAAATCACTTCAAATTAACTTCAAAATTTCTTCTGATCATTTTGATCATTTATTTATCTTTCCAAACCTTAGATTTCTTTAGTATCTTTTAATATACTACACTACATTACATTTCTAGTGTGTCATCTTTTGATTTCATTCCTAAGGGGTTAAGATGACTACATCATTAAATCTAAAATTCAACTCAATCTGAATCTTATGTCCTCATTACTTAGGGCATCTTATTACTCGGGGCATCTCACTCCTTTCTATCTAACATCTATGTCATTTTTTGATCAATTGATCACATCTTATAACATTTTTGGTCAAAGTTCAATGGATAGGTATCAGGATAGGCTAAACCCCAATTCCTAAGGATCAAGCCTCATTTTGGGGATGATTTTATAGCTCATGATTGGATATTACTATCTTTCATGGACCAATATTAAGGTATTCTATCTAGACACTAGGGGATTAAGCTTCACTAATCCTAACTTTTGCTAAGAATTAAGCCTCATTCTGGGGATAATTCTATGAATCATCTTTAAATCTTGTCATATTTTAATGGATAGGTATCGAGACAGTCTAAAACCTAACTCCTGAGAGTTGAGTCTCATTCTGGGAATAATTCTATGAAATTTGACAATCTTTGTGCTATCAACTTTAGTAGCTAGGTGTTCTATCTAGATCCCTTAGGGTTAAGCTTCATTCTAGAGATAACCTTTAAAAACTTATCAATCTCAGTATCTATGTGTTCTATCTGGATCCCCTAAGATTAAGCTTCATTCTAAAGATAACCTTTAAAAACTTATCAATTGGTCTCCATATCTTCTTTTTCAAAACCAATCTCATTTCTTGATCTTTGCATCATACTTCTAAATTTCTTTCAATCGAACGTGTTACTCGCACATTAATTCAAAGAGGGGAAAAATGCAATACCCCAAAATTGGCACATTTTCATATCAATCAACTTTGGTTTATTCAATTATTCCTAAGTCTTATTTCACTAGGATATTCTAATTCTGATAGTCGCTACTTGACCCAGGTATCAAATGCATAAAACCCTAATTTGTATTAATCTCATTACTTATTTAATTCCTAAGTATCGACTCAAATTAGTTACATAAACTTATTGATTTAATTTAATTTAATTATAAGTGTCCTACTTTAATTAAATTAAAATTATTTCTTTAAGCTAAATGTAGAAAACCTATTGATTAAATTTAGTTTAATTATAAGTGTTCTACTTTAATTAAATTAAAATGACCTCTTAAGCTAATGTACAAAGGAATTAAATACATTTAATTTAATAAGATATCTCATCTTCTTAATTATTGGATTTAATTATTTAATTAATTAAAGTTATTCATTTATGAGGACATATTCTATTTTATTAAATTAAACATTCTCAAAAAGGATTAACTCCTTTTAACACTTAAAAGGAGATTAGTTAACTCCTTTTATCACTCAAAAGCTTGTTGGTTAACTCCTTTTATCACTCAAAAGGTAGTCAGTCAGCTCCTTTTATCACTCAAAGGCAACTAGTTAACTCCCTTTTATGAGGAAGTTTCCTTTATGACTGGCTCTCCTATTCAATCTTGATCATCCATTTCAATTAATCTTGATCATCGATCATCTCTTGGATTCTATAAAAGAAGATCTCCATTCCTCATTATAGGAGCATAATTTTGGAATTTACATCGAACTTATGCTGGAATTCTTGCTTATCTTGCTCACATTGTCATAGCTTTATTTCTTACATTGTAATATCATTTAGATTTTAAATATACATCCATTTAGCATACTATGCTCTTTTATTTCTTAGCTTAATTACATTCCATATAGTGTAATTTTCATTCTCATTTAGCTAAGATCCTTTGTTTTAGAGGTCTGGTTGCCCACTTCTCATTTTGAGAGCAAAGGCATAATCCTTCTAGTTAGAAGGCAATAGGTCAATTTGTTATGCTATTTTAGATGAACAATCCAATGTTTATTCTAGGATGGTCTCGCATATAATGACCATGTTGAAGTGTGTGTGAGGATTTGAGGCCCACATTTCATGTACACATATATTTTATATAGCTAATTTGAGTTGACACTTAGGAATTAAATAAGTAATGAGATTAATACAGATTATGGTTTTTTGCATTTGACACCTAGGTCAAGTAGTGATTATCAGAATTAGAATTGCCTAGCGAAATAAGACTTAGGAATAGTTGAATAAACCAAAGTTGGTTGATATGGCAATGTGATAATTTTGGGGTATTACATCCTCAAGTTGGCAATTTAGGGAGAATATCCTTGTAAATGTCCTCTAGGATTAGCAAAAACATTTTCCCATTGTGTATTATATTATTCGCACTAATCCATCTTATTGTCATCTTCCCACAAAGCAAAGTTTAATACTTCAAAGATGCTTTTTCAAGGAAATCGATAGCATGCTGATATGTGTGACAAAATATAACAAAAAAAGGTTCTAGACTTGCAAAGTGACATTATTTTCCCATCTTCTAGTGCATGTCCTATATGTCTTTAGCTTCTCTCCCTCCTATCCAAAATAATATCCACCCACTCTAAATTGAGAATGCACGTGTAGTTGCATTCTGTATGCATGGACAAAAGGTGGAGCTGAAAAAATGCACCACATTTACATTATTTTAAAAGGTCTGTAATTTTTTAAAATTTAAAGACCATCATGAATATTGGAACTCTGGTTGCTAATTCCAAGAGAATGTCCTTAGCAAGGTAGAAAATAAAAAGTCTTGATTTTCTTGCATGCTGAGGACATTTCCCTCACCTATAATAGTCAAATTACAATGTTAGTGATGGTCTATAACTTAAAATACCTAATTTATAATTATATATTATAAAATAATACAATGAAAAGTACATGATGTTTTACAAATTTATTCTAAATAGAGAAGAACATGACTTACCTTGATGAAGGTATGCCAATAATGTGTTTTCAACCCTAACCCAAAATCACCTTTCTTTAATATGAGACTACCTATGTTTGTAGAAAATCTAGTGGGAAATTTAGTACTTTTTATGGCTTCAATTATGCCATCAGTTTTCTACTATGTCAATAACCAAGGAATGCCACTCATATTAATCTAGTTTCCATTATATTTGATTCAATAAAAAATTTTAATGGATGATTAGATTCATGAATGTCATTAAAATTTTTGACCGATTTTTCTCTTCATTGTGTCCATCTTTTTTATGCAAAATTTACGGCCATTGCAGTACATAGCTTTGTGGTGCGTGACCTATTATTTTTTAAACATGTCAAAATTATGCATCCAGCTATGAGTGGATATTAAACATATGGGTCATGATAAATTAACATATACACACTTTTCTACTTCTTAAAAAAATTGCTAGATCAATTACCATTGGCATAATATTGGAATCTCAATTACAACGAGCTTCTTTAACCAATAAAGTAACACCTTCCCATGTTAATGAGTGACCATTTTGTTGAGATCATTCAATCCATACCATCATCCAATAAATATCGTTTTCAATATATAAATGAAGTACATCCCACTCACGAGCAACTATATAGAATAAATAGACCAATTAGAAATAACTTATATTGATGATGGATAAGAATTAATTAACTGCAATAAAATCTTATAATTATGGTGCAGGGGTACCTAGGTAGGCTTGTGGAAGACTTACTGATCCTAGGGTATTTTTTCTTGTAGTGGTGATGGCCACACCACTAGGTGAATAATAGGGCTAGTCTAGTCCTAAGGTGAGGTATTTTAGACTAAGTGGCTCATAGTTACTCAATTAGGCTATGTAGAGCATTTTTGAGTTTTGAAGGCTAGAATAGTCAAAAAAGTGTTTGAAGGGCCTTATTATATTTTTTATAACCATTTAAGGCATTTGGCATGGTTTGACATCATTTGGAGAAAGTTTGAGAGTCAAATACTCAAAATTGCTAAAAAATTGTCAATATTGTCAATGACAACTTTTCTTGGAATTGAGCAACATTGTAGTTGGAGCCTTGTAATTATCTAAAGTAGTTGTACTAGGTGTGGGATGGGTTTATAAGTCCATCCTTGACCTTTTGGTAGGGTTGGAACTTGGAATGAATTCTGGTTGTACAAATTGAGCACCACACTTAATAATATAGTTTTATGCTTTCAAGTTTGATTGGATTTTAATGGATTAGATTGGAATGTTTTGTTCTTGGAAGTGTTAGTTTAGATTGTTTTGCAATATTTTATAGTGCTATTTTTAATTTTTTTAGAGTTTTAGCTACTTAAATAAATTATTTTGGTTTTGTCATCCTACTGTTCTAAATCTAGTGATTGAACAAGATGGAGTCATAGCTCCCTCTCCCACCATAGGATCTATATAGCCTCTTGGGATATGGGATGTTACTCCTTGTAAATTTTATAGGAAAGGAGGGCCCTTATAAATAAAGGCAATGGCTTTTATGGTGATGGTTTAGGTGAGCCAGAGTTACATGGCTAGGAATCATTGTTTGTTGCAGAAGTGAGAAGAGTGGTTGAATATGTGTAATACTTCAACCAACCCCTAGAAAGTATTGAAGGAAGGAGTGATGAAGCCCCAAATTCAATGGCATCCTTTGGAAAGAGTTATATGGAGGGTGAAGCCTAGTTATTTTTTATAGACAACTAGTAAAACCCTTAAACCCCTTGATTTTGGGCTCAAATTACGGTCATATTGTACAGACAAGTTGGGAACCCTAAACACCCAAAATCCTTAAGGTATCTAAAAAGGATTTCAAGATTGGTGATTTTTTTGACCTCTCATTAAGAATTTTTTCAAGTTAATTGAGTTTTACTTCATATGAAGGACTAATTTCTTGTAGCTTCATTTCAAGCAATTTGAGTAAATCTTGCATGAACTTTGGAACTCGAGTAGGATTTCAAGATTTTTTTTTCTTTTGGACTTTGTGGAGAATCCAAATTCCTTCTTAGAAGCCATCCATTATTTTGTAGTTTCTTTTGAGGATTTGGAGTTACATGAATGAGGAGAGTAATTAATCTTACATTGGTGTGCACCTAGTTGAATTTCCTAGGACCACATTGTTAGGTTCCTAAGGAAACTAGGGGAAGTTAGCAACCCTATTAGTTCAAGTAAGAGACCTAAGGAGATCCTAGAGGAAGCTAGGGTAGGAGAGATATTAGGTGTCACATCATAGTGGTATTAGAGCAAGTTGAGGACTTGGGAAGTAGTGTATGTCTATAGCTACTAGAGAGTTAGTGGGTGAGTCCAATATGGTAACTAATGCAGAGTTAGCCAAAGAAGTTGATGAGAAAAAGGAGAAGAATAGACTCCTTGAAGTAGCCTTGGTAGATGTAAAGACAAAATTTGATGAATTTTTTGATGTAGCCAAAAGAAAGGAAGAAGAAGATAATGAAAAGGGTTAGAAGGTAGTAGAAGAGGATGTTGTACATAAACCTGACCCTAAATTTAATGAAGAGCCCTTCTTGAAAGCTATTACAGACATAGGAGGGAAAGCTTTGGAAGGTGTGCCACTATTAAGTGGAAAGATGGATATAGATGTAGTGATGGATTGGTTGGATGGCATGGAGAACCATTTTGAGCGTAAAGGGGTATCAGAGGCACACAAGGTCAAAGTAGCTAAGTCAAGACTCGGAGGCTCAACTTTGACATTGTGGAAGTATCCACAAGATGAGAGGATCAACATGGGTAAGAATCCTATAGCCAAATAGAATGCCATGGTTACTAATTTTAAGGAGAACTTCCTACTAGAAGAGTTTGAAATCCAACTTCATAAAAGAAGACAATGACTAAAGAAAAAAGATTTAGATGTGACCTCTTATACAAAGGAGTTTCAAAGGTTATGCCTTAGATCCAAGAAGCAAGAAGAGGAGCTAGAAAAGGTGGATAGGTATTTGGGTGGTTTGAAGTGGAACATCCAAGAGGAACTCATTAGCTAGCCCTAAAGGTGGAGGAAAAGAACAAGAAGAAAGAAGACTCCAACTTCAAGGATAGAGGAAAAAGTAGAAATCAAAGAGGACAAAGAGGAGGATACCAAGGCAGGGGCAATGAGCATAGGAACCAAAGTGCAACTAAACTCACTGAGAAAACTAATGAAGGATCTCCTAAAGGTGGTTATGGAAGAGGGAGAGGAAACCAAGGAGGTTCCAATAGCCTAGATTATTAGGTAGAAGTAACTCATACTTTTCTAGTATGAAGTGTTACAATTGTGGTTAGTTAGGCCAACCTGCATACATATGCCCTGATAAAACCTCTTCTTCTAACCATGATAAGAGGATAGCATATGTTCAAGAGGATAACTACAACAAGGACTTTTAAGTGGACCACATAGAGTCAGAGAAGGGTGAAGACCTTACATTTAGAAGGGTACTGATTAAGCAATAAATTTTGTCCTTCTTGTTACAAGCATACCATTCATGGAGAAATAAAAATTAGATTGAATCTAACATTTCTATCCAAAAATATATATTGAAGATATTTATTTATTTATCTTTGTATGTATATTAACAAGTCACTATCAATATTTCTTTTTGAAATATGTTGAAACAAAATAAATACTATTTGAAAGGATCAAATGTAAGATCTTAGGGAAGGTATGTAAAGTGGTAGTAGACTCTAGATCTACTGATAATATAATATCAAAGGAGGTAGTGGAAAAGGTTAAACTAACTAAAATGTCACATGTGAATCCCTATAAATTGACTTTGCTAAAAAAATGATAGAGTATATTGGTCAACGAAAAGACTTGGGTGGACTTCTCCATAGAAGTGTATAAGGACAGATTGTTATGTGACATTTTTCCCATGAATGCTTTCCATATGCTATTTGGAAGACCTTGGCAATTTGATAGAGAAGCAATATATAATGGGAGGGAAAAATCCATTTCATTTAAGAAGGGAGGTAGGACATTCAAAATCCAATCTTTATTGGAGGAAGAAGAGGCACAGTTTAAGGTACCTAGTGTCTTGTTGTGTAGTGGAAATAAATTTTTCAAGGACCTCAAGGATGAGGAGGGCCAAGGTTATGTAGTAGTATTGAAGTCCAAAGGATGGGAGAATATAGTGAAAGAGCCATTATCAAAGGAGGTATAAGCATTGCTTGAGAAATAAAAGGACATAGTATGTGCTGGAACTCCTGCTACCCTAACTCCTAGACGAGTTATAAGACACCAAATAGAGTTTTTTCCTTGTGCATCCCTACCTAACAAAGAAACATAGAAGCTCACTCTAGACCAAAACATGGAGATGGAAAGAAAAATGCAAGAATTGATGGAACAAGGTCTAATTTTTAGTTTCTATTGTGCTAGCATCCAAGAAAGGAGGAAAAAGGAGATTGTGTATGTACTCAAGAGCCATAAATAGGATCATAATAAGGTATAGGTTTCATATACCTGGGATTGTAGATCTCATGGATTGCCTTGGAGGAGAAATGTACTTAACCAAACTAGACTTGAAGAGTAGATACCAAAAAATTAGAATTAAGGAGGGAGATGAATGGAAGACAACACTCAATACAACAGATGGGCTCTATGAATGACTAGTGATGCCATTTGGTCTCTCTAATGCTCCTATCACATTCATTAGGCTCATGAATGAAGTTATTAAAGACTTCATAGGAAGATTTGTGGTGTTGTACCTAGATGATATACTCATCTTTAGAGAAACCAAAGAGGAATACATCATGCATGTGGAGGTAGTATTGTAGAGGCTTCATGAGGAAAAGCTTATTATCAACCTTGAGAAGTATGACTTATTCAAGAAAGAGCTTGTGTACTTAGGCTTTGTGGTGTCTAAGGGTACCCTAAAGATGGATCAAGAGAAGGTTTCTACAATCCTAAACTGGCCACCACCTATTACATCAACTGAGGTAAGAAATTTTCATGGTCTTTCTCAATTCTATAGGAAGTTTATTAGAAATTTTAGTATCATATGTGCACCTTTTCTAGAGACCATAGAGGGTGGGGTCAAGTCCAAGTTTAGATGGACATTAGAAGCTGAGAAGTCATTTAAAATGCTCAAGAAACAAGTAGCTACTCAACATGTTTTTCAATTACCTAGTTTTGAAAAAATCTTCACCCTAGAGTGTGATGCAAGTGGCCTAGTAGTAGGGGGAGTATTGAGTCAAGAAGGTAGGTTAGTAGCCTTATTTAGTGAAAAACTCAATGAAGCCAAAAAGAAATATTCTTCCTATGACCTTGAAATCTATGCCTTAGTTCAGTCCCTTAGGAAATGGAGGCACTATCTATTGCCAAGGAATTTATTGTATTTACTAATAATTAGGCCATATGCTACATCAACACTAAAGAAAAGGTGAGTAATAAGCATTTGAGGTGGATGGAGTACTTGCAGGCATTCACTTTTACAATCAAGCATAAGAAGGGGTAGTTGAACAAAGTAGTAGATGCTTTAAGCAAGACGTTATTGAATAGGAAGAAAATGTGACCTATTCTCAACCCAAACTCTCAAAAGGAATGATCCAAATTGATTAACCACAAGGAAGTGATCAATGTACAAATGGGTCAAGTAATGGAAAAGTATGTACTTGAAATTTGGAAGAGAAATGTACTTGAGATCCTATATTCTCAAAAAAAATTGTTAATCATAATAAGTGCATGGATAGTAGATAGATGTCAAAATGTGGGAAGAAGGTTTTCTTATATAGAGATCTAGGAGACACACTTATAGAGAAGGCTGACATGGGAGAATTAAATCCCAATTAACCTTAACCCATAGAAATGGACCTAGATTAAATACAACTTAAGAGTCTACCATTCTGAATTCCAAAATAGCCAACCTAAAAGTGGGAGAATGAAATTTTTCAAAGCCTGATATCCTAAAAATTTAGGAAATTAAAAATTGGACTTGGGGTTAGGGATGAGGTTGACCTTGCCCTAGGTTAGGGTTGAGGTTTTCCTTCACCTAGGTTAGTGTCAAGGTCAAACTTCACCTAAAAGGTCATCCTTGACACAAAAAGTCAAAGTCCTCAATTTCACAAAGAAAGTTGTTAGAAATAGGTTGGAAATAGAGAGAGAGAGAGAGAGAGAGAGAGAGAGAGAGAGAGAGAGAGAGAGAGAGAGAGAGAGAGAGAGAGAGAGAGAGACCAAATCCATAAAAAGACCTATTCAAGCCACTTGACATGACCCTATACCACTTACTTAGAGGTTTAAACACTCTAAATATGGAATTATTTCCATTTTAAGATGATACATTAAGCCCCCACTTTAGTAGAGTATGGATTTAATGTAAACTCTTGGTAAAGGAGAAGAAAGAAGAGATCAAGGTAGATTCATAACAAGATAAAATAACACTTAGCTAGGGACACAAGCCCCCAAGCTAAGGATTCAAACTCAACATACACACACAAGGGTGCAAAAATAAAAAGAAAACCAAAACAACATAAAAGAAAGGATTACTACTAAAAAAACCAAAATCAACTAGCATAAGAAACCTTGCTAAGAAATATTTCTCATAATAATATCATATTCAGAAAGTTATCATAAAAACATAAATCATTACATAAGAAAGACAAGAGCAACACTATAAATTACATAGCTTCATGATCCAATCCTACTAGCATGAAAGCAAAAACAAATAAAAGAAGAAGTGATTACCTCACCTAGTAAGATGCCCACCTTAGCATGGATCACCAAAAGAGAGGGAAAGCACAACATGTGGCCAAACCTAATAATTCACCATAAACTATTCTTGCAATTGTAATGTGTCTTTTGATGACTTTTGGAATACCCATAGATCCACCTTCTTGTATCACTATGAATATGAAATGCGTGTCTCCTTTGGATTTAACAACTTATGTGTGTTACCTTCAGATGATTTAGCAATGTTTTCTCTTTAGGATTTAGCAAATTATGCGTGTTACCTTTCGAGATTCAGTATATATATATATATAATTAAAAAATGTGAGTCTCTTTAAGATTTAGCAACTTAGGTGCATTACCTTGCAAGATTTAGCATATAAAAAAAAAACTATAGTACAAGGGAGACCCTATATATGCCCCCCTCCTTACCATGGTTGTCCACTAGACATGATAAGGAAGAGGAAGAGGATACCTACTCCACAAGGCAAGGAGATATCCTATTAACAATAATGTATATCATATTCCTAGTGAAGAATATTGATCCTTACAACCAAGAACATAGATAATCATGAAAAAGGATATGTCACTTATGGAAAATGGATCCTCAAAGAAAGAGATCTTATCAACAAACCCCCACCATAGAGGAGTACTTTTAGATAAAGTATCATCTTTCAAAGATAAACCAAACATGAACAAAGATTCAATCACCAAGCCTCCTATAAAGAAGAGGAAAATGAATATTTGGAATGAGGAAAACAACTCTAACATGAAAGAAAGGGTAAGATTTTATAAAGAACATAATTAGAAACATAGAGAAGAGGTGATGACCTAGGATAGAAGCCTCTTATATACGAATATTAACCATAGTCAAAACATCTATCTATATGAAGAAATAATATTGCAATATAAATAAGTACCACTGAGCTAAGAAAAGTAGTTCCCTAGACAAAAAGAAAGAAGGAAGAAACTTGCCCCCCAGGGAGGTCGACAAGGGATACCTTTGCAAAAAAAATATCTTGGAAAAGATATCTTGAACAAAGCATAATAGAAAATAGGAAGAAAGAATACCAATTAAGCCAAATAAAAGGCCTAATGGATCCTAGGAGACTGGATGAAAATACACCTCTTGTCCCCTAGTCCAAAGACAAGAGAAGATGAAATCTATATTATATCAGAAGGATGGGAATCTCCTATATCAAAATTATGAAGGAATTATAAAAATTCACGAGTGAGATATAATTCCTAAAGTAGTTCATTCACAAACATACAATTTGAAATGTTTACAATTAGAAAGTAAGTGCATATTACAATAATGAAAAGGACATTTCTACTTGGATAAGGCACCTTTCGGTATAGGTTTAAAGATTTCTTTTTTGGAATTCATTAATTCAACATCTGTTTAGCCACCTCTTGAAAAATATTAGAGTTATCCAAAGTAGGTGTAGGGAGAAGTTCATAAAGAGGAGGATGATGATTAACATCACCTTCCTTAACTTGAGATTTTGAACAACCAACACCATGCAAATCTAGTTTAGAGGGTATATGAACTGGATACTTAATACCAAGTTCATTAACTCCAATCCCTAAACCTTTATAACCTTGTTTAGTTATCATATTATGTCCTATAGTATACATATCATGTAAAGCTTCTACATGAGGTGATTATTTATCATGTTCACAAGAAAAGGTTGTATAAGGTGGAATAATAGGTTTGGAAGAAGTATCTTTAGCCTTTCCTTTAAAATCATCATGAATCAGAGGAGAAGGTAAATCAAAGAAGCCTTGCACATCTACATCTTTAAACTATAGCTTGAATTCCATCATAAGTATGGGAAGAACAAGGATTAAGAGATGGAGAATTAGGCATCAGATTACAAAGATTACGAGATGGTGTATCAACTACCAAATCCTTTACATAATCCAAAGGAATAATAAGTGTACCACATGAATCTTTAATGAAAGTTTTGAATGTAGAAAAACTAGTATCAGTTAAATTAAAAAAAGCATAAGCGAGAATAAAATGAAAGATCATAAACATAATAAAATAAATGATACTCTCATAAACATCATAATTATGGTAAACAGATGCTAAAAGAAGGGTAATAAAGAACATAACCACACACCAAAGAATCTTCATAATCTTCATAGTAAATGAAATGCAACAAAAATAATTTTGTATTTTATTGAATATATAGATTTTTTGTATTTTTGAATTTAAAATGCAAAAGCATAAACTAAATCTAATTTTAATGCAAGAAAAGACCTAGCAAATATGAAATGAAATGTAAAACCACAAAACACAATAGGGCATCCAATTCCACAAAAGAAAAGAGGGTAAGCATGTCAAGTTCACCAAAATGAATAGGAAGAAATATGACCTATCCTCAACCCAAATTCTCAAAAGGAATGATCCAAAATGACTAACCACAAGGAAGTGATCAATTCACAAATGGGTCAAGCAATGGAGAATATGAAGAAAGGAGGAGATCATATAATCTTTCTATGGAAAAGTGTGTACTTGAAATCTAGAATGAATAGAAGACAAATACTAACCTTAAAGTAGGGAAAGTCTAGAAAATGCTGATTTTTGATGTCTGTGTTCAATTTCAAGGAACTTTGCAACTTGCTCTAGACCAAAAATGTTAAGACATAGAAAACCCAAAAATATTTTGTACTTTTGAAGGTAGGTCAACCTTGACCCATATAAATGGGTACAATCTTACCCTTGGGCACAATTGTACCCTAAAAATTCAACCTTGATCTGCACTACTCTAATGAAATTTTTGTTCACAGATCCTACAAGTTTGACAAAAAGGGTATCCAAATCTGAATTTTGATTCATTGTTCCACACTTATATCTACAAGAAAAAATATTTTTTTGTTTGGATGAGGGGTTTTCCTTGGTCAAACCCCAGTTTGGAATCAACCTTAATAATAGAATTGAAATAAAGAATGCTAGAAAGTACTAGAAGTAAATCTAACAATGAAGCTATGATATACAATAGATATACGATTGTATTTAAAATGTAAACAAGTATATTGATATGAAAGCTTGAACATAATATTAGAAAATGTAGATCAAAAGCTCTATGATAATTGTATGCTTGGAATCCACCTTGAGAGAATAATTAATAGATCTAGAAGATGAACGAAGGATCTTGAAGGAAGATCACACCACCATAATGGTTAGATCTAGGGTTTTTGAATGATGAATCTTGAATATTTGAACCAAATCCCTTGAAAGGCTTGAATGCTTTAATCCTTGATCTTTAATAGAATACTTGAATGCTTGAAATTTTCTAGATGATAGGTCATGGATATTCTCTTCAAAAGTCATTATGCATAGTAAGTGCATGGATAATAGATAGATGTCAAAATGAGGAAAGAAGGCTTCCTTATATAGAGATATAGGGCACACAATTCTAGAGAAGGATGACATGGGAGCATTAAATCCAAATTAACCTTAACCCCTAGAAATGAACCTAGATTGAATGTAATTTAAGAGTATACCATTTTGAAACTTGAAACAATTGACCCAAAAGTGGGAAAATGAAACTTTTTGAAGCTTGATTTCTCGAAACTTCTAGAAATTGAAAATTGGACCTAGGGTCAAGGATGAGGTTGACCCAAAAAGTCATCCTTGACCCAAAAAGTCAAAGTCCTCAATTTCACAAACAATGTTGTTAGAAATAAGCTAGAGAGAGAGAGAGAGAGAGAGAGAGAGAGAGAGAGAGAGAGAGAGAGAGAGAGAGAGAGGCAAAACAGGAGAAAACAACCAAATCCATGCAAAGACCTATTCAAGGCACTTGAAATGACCCCTGACCACTTAATTGGAGGGCTAAATGCTCTTAACATGGAAGTGTTTACATTTTAAGATGATGTAGTTATTAACTATCCAAGAAGTTCAACTACATAGCATTGGAATAGAGAGCTTTAAGAGTCTCTATAAGGAGGACGAAGACTTCGAAGAGGCATACAAGATATGTTCTAATTTTGAGAACCACTTTCATAGAAAGTATTTTGAATTTAGCTTACAAAATAGGTTGCTCTTTAAGGGTAATCATTTGTGTGTGCCAAGGGGATCAATAAGAGAGAAACTAATACAGGAGAAAAATAATGGGAGCCTAAGTGGACACTTTGGTGTGAGCAAGACTCTAAAATTGGTCCAAAGATTCTATTATTGGCCTAAATTAGTCAAAGATGTAACCAAGTATGGATAACAATGCATGGTGTGTATGAAAGCTAGAGGAGGGATGAGTAATATAGGTATCTATCAGCCCTTACTAGTCCCAAACAAGCCATAGGAATGTGTGAGCATGGATTTCATAGTAGGATTACCTAAGACAAAACTAGGTTATGATAGTGTCTATGTAGTTGTCGACAGATCCAACAAGATGGGACACTTTATTCCATGCAAAACTACTAATGATGCAAGCCACATTTCCCATTTATTATTCAAAGAGGTTGTTAGGATTCATGACCTTCCATTAAGAATAGTTTTAGACAGGGATATAAAATTCATGAGTCACTTTTGGAAGACCTTGTGGAGCAAACTTAGCACAAACTTTTCATTTGGATCATCCTACCATCCCCAACCACATGGTTAGAGTGAAGTGGTGGGTAACCTCTTAAAGGGCCTAACTAAGGAGTAAGAGCAAACATGGGATATGGTCATCTCCCAAGTAGAGTATGCATATAATGATAGCAAGAATAGGAACGTAGCAAGAAGCCAATTTTAAATTATCTATGGCATGCATCCTAGAGGTATATGTGAGTTGAGAGAACTTGGAGGTATGGAGTATAGGAGTGGGCATGTTGATGATTTTTCCAAAAAATGAAGGAAATACATGAGAAGGTGACGAAGACCATCCAAGAAAACACACAAAAGCTAAAAGCCAAAGTAGATGAAAGGAGAAAAGACATCCAGTTCTCCATTGGGGATTATGTCATGGTGCACATAAATAAGGAAAGACTATAGAAAGGTGTACCTACTAAGTTGCAGATGAAAAAGATAGGACCTTGCAATATCATAGCAAAATATGGGGCAAATTCATACAAGGTTGATTTACCATCAGATTTGGGCATATATCAAGTTTTTAATGTAAAGAATCGGTTCAATTCAAAGGACCATGGCCTGCTAATGCTCACAATAGTCAAAGCCTTCTAGATTATTTGGAGCCTTCAGTAGTCCCTTCCACCAAAAAGTTGGAATCTAACAAGATATTAGACTCAAGAGTCAAGAAAGCCACCAGACACTAGGTGTACATGGAGAACCTCATCTAGTAGAAGATAAAACTTGAATCAGAAGCAACTTGGGTACCTGCATCAAATTTCAAGAAGGAAAGTATCCCAAAAGACCTATTGTCCACAGGAGTGACATAGTTTTCTATTGTGGGGGAGTATGGTGTAGGGGAGCCTAGGTAGGCTTGTGAAAGACCTAGGGCTCTTACAGTATTTTTGGCTTGTAATGGTGCTATCCACACCATTAGGTAAGTAATAGGGCTAGTCTAGTCCAAAGGTGAGGTTGTTCAGGCTAAGTGACTCATAGTTGCTCAATTAGGCTATATAAAGAAATTTTGGGTTTTGAAGGCTAGAATGGTCAAAAAAGTGTTTGAAGGGGCTTATCATATTTTTTTATAACCATTTAAGGCCTTTGGCATGGTTTGACATCATTTGGAGCAAGTTTGAGAGTCAAATGCTCAAAACTGCAAAAATCGCTAAAAAATTGTCAATGTTGTCATTGACAGCATTGACAACTTTTCTTGCAATGGAGAAACTTTTCCATTGTATCCTTGTAATTTCCTGAATAAGTTGGGCTAGGTGTGGGGATATTTTTATAAGTCCATCCTTTACCTTTTGGCAGGGTTGGAACTTGGAAAGAATTCTGGTTATACGGACTAAGCAGCAAGCTTAATAACATTGTTTTATGCTTTCGAGTTTGATTGAATTTTAATGGATTAGATTGGAATATTTTGTTCTTGGAAGGGTTAGTTTATATATTTTTTCAATACTCTATAGTTCTAGTTACTTAAATTAATTATTTTGGTTTTGTCATCTTGCTATTTTGAATCTAGTGATTGAACAAGATGGAGTCATAACTCCCTCTCCCACCGTAGGATCTATACAACTTCTTGGGATATGGGAGGTGATTCCTTTTACATATTTTATAGAAAAGGAGGGCCCTTAGAAAATAAGGCAATGGTTTTTATGGTGATTCTCTAGGTGAGCCAAAGTTGCATGGCTAGGGATCACAATCTGTTGCAGAAGTGATAGTAGAGGTTGAATGTGTGTAATACTTCATCAAAGCCTAGAAAGTGTTGAAGGAATGAGTGGTGAAGCCCAAGATTCAATAGGAACCTTTTTCAAGATTTCTATGGAGGGTGAAGCCTCATTTTTTTTAGACAACCAAAAAAACCCTTAAAACCCCTAGTTTTAGACTAAAATTGTGGTTGTACTATATGAACAAGTTGGAAACCTAGACCCCCAAAATCCTTAAGGTCTCTAAAAAGGTCGTCAAGAATAGTAATTTTTTTGAACTCTTAGTATTAAATTTTTCAAGTTAATTGATTTTTACTTCATATGGAGGGTTAATTGCTTGTAGCCCTATTTCAGTCAATTTGAGGAGATCTTGCATGAACTTTGGAACTTGAGTAGGATTTCAAGATTGTTGGTGCTTGTGGACTTTGTGGAGAATCCAAATTCCTTCTTAGGATCCATCCATCTTTTTGTGGTGTCTTTTGAGGATATGGAGTTAGTTGAAATGAGGAGATTAATTAATCTTACATTAGTGTGCACCTAGTTGAATTGCCTAGGATCACATTGTTAGGTTCCTAAGGAAACTAGGGGAAGTTAGAAACCCTATTAGGTCAAGTAAGAGACCTAAGGAGACCCTAGATGAAGATAGGGTAGGAGAAATATTGGTGTCACATCAAATTAGCTCTCACTTTCCTCAATCTACCTTTCCCCATGAAGTACTCCCCTTTGAATTTATTAATGGAGTTGGGATCCCAAATGCAATCTACATGGATATTTGTTGCAAAATTGGGAAGATATTCATTAATGTACACCATGGTCTGGTATACCATATATCCCTCTACCATGGAACTCTCAGGATGTGCTTCTCAACCATCCATATTGACCTAGTTGGTACAAGTCCACACAATTCAATCTTTCCAACTAGATGTATGAGGTAGTGCTCTTGTGCATTGAAAACTTTTCAAGGTACTTTTGCATCTCACACAAAAGCTGAGGAATTTTTTTCTTCCAATGTTTTATGTCTTTTTAATCCATTTCTTTAGATGAAAACCTCCTAGAAGATATTAATCATGCAAAAAAATATTAAAGAGACTCTACAAAAAATTACAGAAAAAGAAAAGAAAGATGCAAAAATAATATCTGTACAATAAACCTAAAAAATAACACTTCTAACTTCATGTACTTCCCAAGATCATATATAAATTTTTTGACACTCATGTGTCAAAGTTGTGTAGGAGAGATAAAGGTAGAATGTATTGCAACAATAATAAAATGATCTTTTCAGTATATTATAAAATAATACAATGAAAAGTACATGATGTTTTACAAATTTATTGTAAATAGAGAAAAACATGACTTACCTTGATGAAGGTATACCAATCATGCATTTCCAACCTTGATTATAAATCATGCTTCTTTGATATGACACTATTTATGTTTGCAAAAAATCTTATAAGAAATTTAGTTTTTTTTATGGCTTCAAATATGCCATCAATTTGTTGCTATGTTAATAACCAAGGAATGACACTTGTATTAATCTGGTTTCCATTTCTATTTGATTCAATAAAAAAATTCAATGCATGATTGGATTCATGAATTTAATTTCAAATTTGGACCAAATTTTCTTTGTCACACCTTCCATTGAATATATTTCATAGTGTCTCTGTTACATTCTTTCCAATATGTGTAGCATCAAAAAAATGCATGATTGGGAGGTGCTCATGGTATGATGTCTTGCTAAATTGTTTAAGATAGATTTTTGGTCCTTTTTTGGAGGTTTCTCATCAATGCCTTGACGACTTTCATGGACATCAATTACATCATTACTAAATAAAATATAGTATCCAAATTTAAATTTCATACAAAAACCTACATCAAATGGAATGACATTACCTTAATGATTCATTCTATTGTATTCCAACTTCCATATGTGAGGTGTCATTCTTCATGGCTTTGATGTTGTTGATTCTTTTCTATTAAAAATATGTTTTGTGGTAATTTGATACTTATGGTTTTTGTGGAGAAAGTATCTATTCTCATTGAACACCTACTTTCCTAAACTTTTTGAATGACGAGATTTCATCTTTGGACCAAACATTTGAAATACAAATTTTCCCTTTGTCTAAAGACCTATAAGATCATGCATAATTAGATGAAATGTGTAGAAGTTTCATATTTACAATTATCATGTGAAACTTAAACATACAAAAAAAATGCATTAATGCATTAATAGTTTTACATACCACAAAAATGTGTTAGCCCGAGGGAATCATGTATTGTCCATACAAGCATTGCACAAAATTGAAATTTTCTTTCACCTATTTTTTTAGAGATGTCGTATATAGTGACCCCATTCCATAACTCCAACAACTCATCAATAAGGGGATTGATATATGCATTCATATCTTTCACTTGGCACTTACATAGTTGAATGAATGTAAACAAAACATAATTATTATGGTCATTTGATATGGTGTTTAGAAATCAATTTAGATGACTATTAAATGGAAAAATAATAGTACAATAATTTTCAACATTAAGTGCTCCCTCTTTATGGACATCCAAGGAGGAATATTTTTGTTAATAACAAAAATAGGCTAGACTAAGTAAACAGATCTCATCTCTCCAAATGGATTGACACCATCTACTACAAATGAAAGCTTTAGGTTATGACATTATTCTTTAAATAGTGGCCACTATCTTCTATGTCCTTAAATTTAGAACCATCCATAAGTATTTTCATAATTTCATCTTTACTTCTATTGCATGCATGGTAATCCATAAATTGTGCCAAGCTAGTGCACCTCAATAATCCTTGCAGACGTGGAATAATGAGAATGTAACAAAGAACCTTGTGAGGCACATTTTTTATTATTTGATCTTATTGATATCTATTAATGTGATAATCAAGGAATTGTATTGAAAATTCATTTTTTTATGACATATAATATGATCATTGGGATATGCATGTATTTTTGATACTCCATTTTAATATCTTTCATAATGGTTGATAATTCTCAATAAGAGAAAGGTAGAATGTTGGATGGTGGTAACAAACATTCATCTATCAATCTATGGAAAAAAAAATGTTAATATAAAGAATATTAATGGTATGCTAACATAGAAGATGAAAAAATGACATATACCTTAGCATACATGAGATTGCTACATTGGATATACCATTCATAACCTTTAAGCTCACCAATAATAATACAACAGAGAGAACCATTGTTTGGGAGCCTTGGTATAGGGGTTCATATGCTTTTTCAATTATAGGTATATCAAGGTTCTCTTCATCATCACCATTAGATGTGCTACTATCATCATGGTCATCATCTTGATCAGTTTCTCTAGTAACATCTTCTTCAATCCTGTTCTTTGGCACATGATCAACTGTGCCAATACCAACATCCTTAATTGTGCTCTCTGCCTTAAAATCATCTTCTTCCATGGGAGCATTACCTTCTACTTTTATATTCATACCTTCATGTTCCCCTAGATGGAAATCCACATTCACCAAAGGATGAAAATCCTTTCCCCCTTAAATGTGATCATGTTACCTACAATATCTCTGAGTAGTTGTGATTATAATTTTTTGATTGTTTAAGCCTTTGCAATTTTTGCAAGGACAATAAAATTTTCAATCACCTTTTATTTTGAACTAAGACCACAATCTAGAAAATGTCTCCTTATTTTTTCCTAGGTTCATATTGTTAGGCATGGAATTTCTTCATAGGTAAATATTCAAGCTATAAAATTATATCAAATATAAACTTACAAGCATTAGTAGTATCTTGTATATAATTAAAAATAATAAAATAATAAAATATTACTATCTCTTTAGTAAGGGTGGCATCTAAACAAATTAAATGAATTATACAATTTAAATATAATAATAATAATAATAAGAAAAACTTTCATTAAAAAAAGATCACTGTAGAGACATAGATCACAAGGGCGCAACCAAAGGATAAATATACTTTCATTGTTGAATCCAAAATGAATGAATGACTAGAAAATCTAGGTGGAGGCATATTTTATAACTTAATAAATTAAAATTTAATAAATTTTAGTTTCCTTTCCATTCCCCCAACTCAACAAAAGCTTCCATTGTGTAGCCCCCTAGTTTGTCTTTACCATTGATTTATGTATATGTAAAGAGGAAAGAGTGAAGAGCCTATGGTCAGAACACCACATCAAATTTGAATTGCACTTTAGCAATGGCCCTTCCTATAAAGATGTTATGTAAAATCTTTCTCATGAGATAATGTATTATGACATCTTCACCAGTAGGATGGAACTTGAATCCAAGAGATAGTCGTGCATTACCCTTATCATGACTGTAACCAAAGTTAAGAGCCTCCATTATTGAATTCTCTTCCCATATAAGCTAAGGAAGCCCTACCCAATTTTCTAGATGCCCACTTATCCTTTTTCAAAATTTGATATGTATTGTGGGGAGATATTGTGTTGACTTCTTGTATGGGTGTTATGAGAGGTGGGAAAATGGATGGGATGAGATATGTGGAGAGACACTTATCAAAGATGAAAATGAATCCTATTGCCTATTTGAAATGTAACCCTTCTTGCACTACCTCTTTGATCTTCAATTAATTCATACACACATTGCATTGCAAGAATCAATACAACTTTCTAAAAGCTCCCAAAAATATACACATTCCACACCAATTGAAACCTATCTTCTATTGATTGTGGCAAATTACAAGTAAAGGAAATTATGACATACATTGTTCTCAAAATTCAACTATATGTACAACTTTTAGATCAAACTCCTTGACCCATGTGGGTGGGATTTTTGAACCCTTCTCTCTATAGAAAATAAAACCCAATTTTTTCAATTAAAAATATCAAGGTTTTCACCATTTAGGTTATTTTTAGAAAAGGTGTCCTAGGAAATCATGTCTTAAAATTAAAATGTGTGCATGTGGGCACGTGCACACAGACACATCCTAATACTATTGTCCAATAGTTGGGAGTTATTAAAATAAAATTGGGCACTTCTACCACAATCACTATTGCACACACACACACACACACATCCTAATATTATTGTCCAATAGTTGGAAGTTATTAAAATAAAATTGGGCACTTCTACCACAATCACTATTTTAAACTTTCTAGTTGGGAGTTTTTTTATACAAAACTATACACTTCTATTTGTCACGAATTTTCTTTTTGGAAACATTTTACATCTGATTTTGTTTTTTAGAGAAAGATTGGTAAATAATGAGTGTAAAATGTTTGACAAAATGATTGATTACTGTAAGCTGTGGGATAGGGAAAGGTGTAAATAATCTATGACTAATGTTGATCACTTTGTATATGTGAATTGGTTTTCAATTGGTTATGTTATTTTTGACCTTGATGAAGGATTAGCTTGAATCTTTAAGTTTTTTTGTGACTATGTAGCCACCAAGTTTTTTGTATTTATCAAATGTCAGTTTTATTCAAATTTATTTATTTATTTCATTGATTTTTCTCATAACCTTTGAGGTTTTGAGTTGAAATTGTGAACTTTGATTTTGAAATATTATGATCTTGAGGTGGCTAAGATGTATGCTCTATGTCGCTAGTTACGTGCTATGATGTTCTCTATTATGTTCAATGTGGAATGTAATGCCTCACCTGGAGATCCTTGGAACAAGGATAAATATAAGCCAAGATAAAAAAATAATTTAAAAAAGTATGAATGCACATGACAACATCATTCAGGGATCACAAAGATTGCAATGTAAGACTAAACAAGCATCCAACACCAACGGATCTCCAAACACCACTACTAACCAAAAACAACAAACCATGGAAGAAAACAAATGATTTTGAATTTGAAACATTCTAAATTCAAAATACAAAACCAAGGGATTCAAGAATACTATAGTGGGTAATCAAAACACCTCTCAAAAACTTTTAGACAAACTAAAAAGTCTCTGTTGTCCACCTGTACAAGTTTTCCCAAAGACCTAGGCAACACTTTCATGCAATGTTGTGTGATACTTTCCAATATCATATGACCTTTCTCATGAGGTCATGTGATACTCTTAGGGTTTGGGTGACACTTCTCCTAAGGCCATATGATACTTCAAAGGTATTGCATGATATTTTCTTAAAGGGCCCATGATACTTTCAAGTATCATATGATACTACTTCTAAGGGCATGCAATACTTTCCAGTATCGCATGATATTACTCCTATGGGCATGTGACACTTTACAAATATCACCAGTGTTGGAACAATGTCACTCAAGAAATGAAAAAATGGTCTAACATGCTAAACCAATAAGAAATAGATACTCCAACTAAGCAAATCGCATCATAAGAACACAAAATCTAGCATGCCAAACCAATATGCAACAGATACTCCAGCTATGCAAATCACATCATCTAATCATATGCTAAACATCATAATAAGGGAATGTATCAAATAAACTAACATCATCTAAAAATGATATCCAAGCATTCCAGTGAAAGCATAAATCACAAGAAAGCATACTCCAGAAATCAAAGTACCGAGTGAAAATATCAAGCAACGGTTATACCAGAACAATAGACTGTCTTTGTACACTAGTCCCCAATAGTTGTATAGGTAGCTATGCCTCCCAACCATGTGAATCCTATAGATGCACTCCTATCATGCTGATGGAGATAATGATCCAACCACAACCACATATATAAAGCAACTTCCATGGCTAACACTTATACTAGACAGTAATGAAGACTGAAATCAAGACCTTGAGATAATGCAAGAACTACAAGTCCTAGTCAGACAATCAATTGATAACTATGTAGGGGCTAACAACATGGAGAGTCACTTGGAATTAGATAGCCCAAGATATTATTGTGTGGCTCAACATCCTAATGGAAGGGTCTTGCACTGTATCCTCAAACTTAATCGAGTGCTCACATATTTTATTATCTTAAGTTTTATTATCACACAATGTTTTATTTAGTTATCACTTGATTAAAACTTCTGCACACCAACCTCAAGAAATAGTCACCAGGGTGCAAAGAGAGAAGCCCCATCCATGGTGCTACCCTACCCTACCCATGCTCATCCAATGATGAGTGCCCATAGGCATGCATATTCCCAACCCAACCCCAAATGATCAGAACTCTTGGAAATACCACTAAAGATCGGGCCTCGCAAGTCACCCAACAAATGCATGTGCACTTGCTCGTGTGTGGTGCACCACCATCATGAAGATCATAACATAAGAAATGGATGAGAAGACAAGAAAACTAACACTGAACCAAATACAAGCTTGAGAGGATGGATTCTACACAAATCCTAAAGAACAATAAAACCATACATCATGAACTCACTCAACTAGCCTCAATATGGGAATATGGATTCTACATGAATCCCAATGATGCAACAAGAACAATCATCATGAAATCACTCTAACAACCTCAATCTGGGAGTATGGATTCTAAATGAATCCTAGTGTCCATGAAATAATAAGGGTCCAAAAGAAATGATAACACTACGTATAAACTCACTCAACCAAACACAAAGTTAGAAGTACAGATGCGACATGCATCCCAATGCAACATAAATGTACAACAATGGGCTAACTAACATCCTATGGATAATCAAAGTCCGCAACCAACATCATGCCAAGAAAACATGAGAAAAATGGGTGGCACATAAATCGAGGCAAAAACCTCAAAAACCCCAACATTGACAAAAATCAATAAAAATAAAACCCATTCACCCCAAGGATGAATAAGCCACAAAAATCCAATAAAATTTGGGTTTCAACACCATATGCAAAATGACCTAGCATAATGGTGTGAACCCCCAAACTCTCATCCTATAAATAAGGGAAATACTCATACCCACCCAACTGGGTAGAGCTAGCATATAGAAATAGAGGAGAACACTAGTTCTCATCCTCTTAACAAACAACAACCAAAAACAAAAGTTGAAATGGAGCTAAAACAATAAAATAGAAGAGCCCTGCCTTGCAGCCAAAAGGGAAAAATGAGAATATGAACCATAATATAAAAATTTCATAGAAGTAGCTAAAAATTGTAGAAATCCAAGGTCTTCCTAAGCTGGATCCAACAAGACTAATCTCGCAATGATCCCACACCCATAGCTCCTACAATGAACAAAATAGTAATTCCTCATGAAGAAGATTTTGGGTTTTACTCTCAAACTTTCTAATTCAAAAGTGAGAAGTGAGGAATTAATTTCCTCTTTGGATACTTATTCACTTTTTGAGTGACTAATCAATTAGGGTAAATAACTAGGTAACCTAGTTAAACCCCGAATCAAACCAAGCAAAAATAGGCTATTCCAAGCAATGGAAATTCATCTATGGAAAAGCTTCTAGAAATTAAAATCAAATTAAATAAAGCCCAAAAACCCTTAAACTAAAGTCATATAATTCCTTAACAACTTTTATGACATTGCAAACCTCTAAATGCACATACATGCTTACTAGTCTAATCATATAATGCAAATGAGTCTGGATTTATTAAATCACTGTTGGGTTTAATTAAATAATTAAATAGGATACATCAACCATACATGGAAAACATTGGTAAATATGAATATTTGAATCACTAACTCCATATGCCACTAACAGGTATATATATCCTGCACACTAAATAACAAAATCAAGTGCAATTGCATATAATAACATAACCGAAGCAATAAATGCATTAAATGATCTAAAATAACCATTGATCTAATTATACTAAAATAATCTATTTACATCACTCACTTTCACATAAATAATCTCAAAGCAAGAATGAAGTAAATCACCATAGCATTAAATCACATCTAGCATAGTCAAAGATATGTCCAAATATCGAATAACCAGATATCATTATAAAGCACACGATCATCTCAAAAGAAAACATCATCATGTAGATATGATCCATTGAAAAACATAGTAATATAACATAGATAATTAATTTCTAATTATTTAAGCATTTAATAATGGTTGTTTAAACAACATGAAAAGGTAATTAAAACACATAAGTGAACACAATCATATACATTACTAACCACTACTATAGGAACAAAGTCTAGTGAAGTAGGGTAATAGTACATAGTGCAATCAATGCACACATCTTAGGGTAATCATGAGACCATCTCATAATACCACAGTAATCCTGGTACCCACTGCCAAAAACCTCAGTGAAACCATCTAACACATCATGATCTTATAAATAATCCATAAGAATAATCAGAGCAACTGATACAATAATATAAATCCAATCACCTCAAGGGTGTAGAACACTCATGGTCCTAATCATGATCACTCACCAAGCAAGATCATCAAGGTTGCATCCTTCAGGATGACTTACATAAATCAAATGGGAGAGGCACTAAATAGAATATTGATAGAATGTATGAGGTAGTACATTGTGAAGAACAAACCATTCTTATTCTTGTAATATACTTTTAATTATGTATTAATGTTTGAATGTTGTTTTCATAATCTAAAACTTGGTCCCACTTGGAACCCTCCCTTAGGTAATCCTTGAGATATTTTGATTTCTACTAATTTGAGTTGAGGTAAGATGAACCAGTTTAACATAAGGTATTTTAAATTGAAGTGTGATAGTTAAGAAATGGTCTAACAGAGACTAGCAAGGTTATATGTATATTGAATATAACTATATTGATTGCTTTTTGTCCTCTCTACTTCAACAAGTATGCACTCTTTAGTTTACTTTCTTCATGTCTATTTACTTGACCTTCTTTAAGAGATAATTGGAAATGAGATTTCAAACTTCAAATTCTAATGGACTATGTTAATCTTTTAATAATACTTTGCTTTCTTTTTTTAAGTATGTTAGATATGAAGTTCATTGGACTAAAAAGTACAAGAAAAATAAAAAATACAAAAAAAAAGGTTTTAAGTGCGTTGGAAAGGGTTGTCATTGATGCCTTGAAGTGGATAGGTAAAATGAAAAAGAAGTACAATCATTCATTAGTACATCTAAGACAAATTGGACAAATAATTGAATAATCAGATGTTATATTTTGAGGCTTCTCATTTATGCTATACATCTTTATGTATGCATAGTCATAATTTTATAAGCACCAATTGGAAGACAACTATTTAAGAAATGTATTGAGAAAGAGGATTATGAATGAGAGTAGCATCAAATGCCATTTTTTTGATTTTATGTAGCAATTAAGATTACACTTTAAATAATACATCCATACAATGACATAGTTAAAGAATTCTCTAACTTTCACTGAGATAGTGATGTCCAGGGAGAATATCTGAATTGAAGGCAATCATAATATTGATGGCTATAGGCATGGTTACAGAATAAATAATGAGGTAAATAATCATCACACTAAGTAAACTAAGAAATAACCTTTTCATTGAGTATGACAATTCATTGACAACGTAATTCATGCTTAAAGTATGTTGTTTTCCTCTTGGCATGTAGATTAAGAAGAAGAGTATATTAATGTATTCATGCTATTTTTGTGATATATCTTTTGTTGTCGCCCAATTCAACACTTACTTCAGGCATTGGGAATTAATCATATCATGGTTATAATTAAGAGGTTAAATATAGGATTGTTGTAATATCTAAGTTTTATATTTTTTGGTGCATTTAAGATTTAATAGTTTATATTTCAGATTTAATTGTTCATATATTGGGTGCAACACTAAGTTACTCTTGCATTTCCCTGTACCACTCTTTCAAATTACAATTAAATCATTTAATGAATTTCTTGGAGTTAAACATAAATAGGGACAATACAAATCAGATCCAATTCTTATAGAAGTGATAGAATTTTCTATAATTATCTTAGTTTGGAGTTAATTCAAAAACTATGCTTAAAGTATATGAAGAAATGCCAATTAGAAAAGAATACAAAAGATGGGACATTACATTTCTATATTCTACCATACATCCTTGTGACCAAGCGTTGAGTTGACACTAAGCTTTAATGCACAAATCAATAAGTTTTCTAGCCAAATCAGCCTAGAATCCCAATCTAATTGATCAATGAATAAGTGGGAGACCTTTGTTGTCTTCATGAACTACATTAACACATTAATTGTTAAGTTTGTTTCTTATGAGCTACATATACTTAAAGTTGGTATAAGTTAAGGTGGGAAATTAATTAACTAGAATTAGTATTGGATATGTTAGATTAAATAATTAATTTACTAATTATTTATTCTATTACTTAAGCTTACTTAGGTAAATACATTCATTTATTAATTGTATTCTAGGAGTTAGTTATAAGTTGTTAACAATATGGGAGTTTGTTCTCTCCTAAGTCATACTTATCCTCTCACATTGTTCGAGGACTTTCCACCTTATGTGGATGTATACTTAGTTGTCACACTTATCTCCTAGCATCTTCTAGCTTGTTCTAGAAGATTCTTGGAGCTCTTTATATTCGGGCTCCCTCATTGTATTTTCACATCATATCACTTTTTATTGTATATTGTAAATACATTTTCATTGTGTTTCAATATCATGTGGTCTCTCATGTCCGTTTATAATTTTTCCCTTGCTTCATGCTCTTCCTCTCCTTGGCTTCTCTTTGATAGGCTTTCACATGCAGGTGATCTTGGGCATCTTCAAAGTTGGCTTTCATCAACTCCAACATGGTATCAGAGCCTTCTTGCTGCAGCTTCATTGAAGGATTTTTGAAGCCATGATTTGAAGTCACAAACTCTAGTTTTTTTTTCATTTTTTCTTCAAATCAGGGGATTAGCAATTTTTTGGAGCACATTGGATCCAAATGGACATCACCATTGGATCTAAAAGGTCATTTGCAGTTAGAATTCATCTAAAGCTTTTCAATTTTGGAGACAGAGCTCTAGGAGGCAAAAAAAATTTGTTGTAGGGCTTTCGTACAGATGTACGGACAATTTCGGGCTTGAAAAATTAAAAAAAAGTTTTTTTTCATAGTGCTGCTAGGCGGCCATTGCTGCACCGCTGTCGTGCAGCTCATCAGCCACTACCACTAGCAGCACTACCGCAGAGCCACTGCGACTTGGCCCTCGCCCATGGGCTATCACAACACAGCTTCTCCAGCACCTCCGCCGGCGCAGAGCTCCTTCCCACCACCTCCGCCCGTGTTCCTCCTACATGCCGCTCAGTCCCAGTCAACACTATTGCACAACACTTTTTTGCACAGTCAGCAGGCCGCATTAGCAGCTGTGGGGGTGACACGTGGCCTGGGTACCACGTGGCACTTTGCCACGTGGACCCTGCCACGTCAGCCACTTGCCACATGGCATCTTTTTTTTGTTGTGATGACTGACAGGCCGTCAATTTTAATGCAGTAGATTGCTGACATTAGCATGACATCAGCATGATGTCATTAGACCTTGCATGCACCTCTCCTAGTTCTATTTTGGAGCTACTATTGGTTTTTTGGCCATAACTTTTGCATACGGAGGTATTTTTCCGATCCAAAAGAAGTGCCAGAAAGTTGGTTTTGAGATGGAGACATTGGTGTAGGTATTTTTAAGTTTTGATACTATTTTATTGCCTATTTTTTTCAGTTAAATTTTGAAGTCTTATTTTTGACTCCAGCAAGCATATCTTTTGTGTCCCATGCCCATTTTTTGAAAACTTTATATTTCTGGAAAGCTAGTTCTGTGTAATTTTTAGAAATGTGGTCCTTTTTTATGTTTTTGGCCCATGCTCTTTCTATCATAGTTTTGGCATTTTTTCTATATGGTAGATATTTTGAGTGTTTTAGGCCCGAGGATAGTTTTCCTGGCATGGTTTCCTTTGTTTTAGGCTATAATTTGTTTTGTTGTAGCTTGTTTTTAGTTTTGATCATTGTAGCTATCATTTTGAAGCACTTTTATGTATCACACTGAGATAAAGTGCCACTCTTGCATTTCAGGGGTCATGAATGTTGTTTTTGAGTCAATTGTACTTGCACTATTTTCATAAAGCACCATGGGGGGGATAGTTGTTTGCTATTTTAGGTCTTCTCTGTTTATCAAGTGAGTGTCCCTTCCATGGCATTAGCCCCATGAAGAGTTAGTTTGATCGTGTCTTTATAGGTGTCTGTACCTCTTTCCCTCTCTCATCGTTCTTGGTTCGTCTACAAGAGACTTTGGCCCACCTTCTCAGTTGCCTATCATCTCACCCCATCTACATTAAGGGTGGGTTATGTTGTTGTTCTAATGCATCTGTGGTTTGATGGTTCGATAGTGTGAACTATGTATTTAGTGGTCGATCCTATGTACAAGGAAATAGCTACATATACATTTCGGTGAGATGGATCATCTACCATATAGACACGCTCAACTCATGCCTTCTTCTTCCATGGAGGTTCTTTAGATCAATAGTTTGGCAGATTTTCAGCTCTTCTTGCTTCAAGTGATGCTCTTCATGATCACTCTTTGTTCCTATTTTAGGAAACATTTTCCTAGTTGGAGACTTCTTCAGTTCTTCACTAGGTTACCTCTTTTTGGGGGAGGGTTTTTCCCACGTGGTTTTCTCTCTTTCCCCATTTTCAGAGGTTTCATTTTCTTTTGCATTATACATGGGTACCTAAAATGGCCTCGTTGTCAGGACCCATTCTACTTTTCATCTTAGTTTTGTGAGCTTAAGGCATTTCCCTAAGTTGCACTTAAGGGGGGGTGTTAGAGTAAATAATTAATTTACTAATTATTTATTCTATTACTTAAGCTTACTTAGGTAAATGAATTCATTTATTAGTTGTAGTCTAGGAGTCAGTTATAAGTTGTTGACAATACGAGAGTTTGTTCTCTCCTAAGTCATACTTATCCTCTCACATTGTTTGAGGACTTTCCACCTTATGTGGATGTATGCTTAGTTGTCACACTTATCTCCTTGCATCTTCTAACTTGTTCTAGAAGATTCTTGGAGCTCTTTATATTCAGGCTCCCTCACTGTATTTTCACATCATATCACTTTTCATTGTATATTGTAAATATATTTTCATTGTGTTTCAATATCTTGTGGTCTCTCATGTCCATTTTGTAGTGCCTACCCCTAGTTCACATTTTGTTTTAATTGCCAAACTCTTTTAGGCCAGTTTTATACTTGATGTTTAGTAGCATTACTTTCAGATTATCAGATGTTGTTTTACACTCAATTTATTATATGATGAGATGACTTGGTACTTTATATTTCATGCATGTATGATGATTATTCAATGTTTTCAATTATCGATGAGGATTAGTTAGATGGTTTATTATCACATGTGCTTTCTTATGGATACTTACCCCATATTGCATGTGTATGGTGTGCATGTTTGTTTTCTTTATGTATGGTGTTTCTGATGTGGTTTAGGAAGGGAGTCGTAGTCACCTGCTAGTCGGGATCTACACGATGCAACCACTTCCTGCCATTGTCTGTTTATCTTAGAATATTATGTCTATACATGCGTAGATTTTATGCAGGTTACAGGTATTGGGTATCGACTTCCCTGAATTGCCAGGATGAGCGTACCCTATCGCATTATCTCAATGGTAAGAGAGGGGAGATAAACTCTTAAGTCCAATTCCTAAACCCTTTAGCCAATTGTCCTAATTGATAATTAGGGCAAGTATCTGAGTTAAGTACCCTTTGAATGCATCAAATGATGTTATTTCATGATTATAACCCTTTTTGTTTGATTTAGTATGTGTTCTTCTATGATGGGTTTTCATATGTTGTCTTTATGAGTTCTTGATGTATTTTCTATTAATTAAGTTTAATTAGAAAAAAAAGATTAATTAATGATTTAATTAATAGAAAATTATTATGATATTTTAATAATTGATTATATTTAATTAATTGAGAAATTAATTAAATAAAGAGAATTAAATTTGGAGATAAAAGTTTTAAGTATAATTTTAGAATGTGATAATATTAATTTAATTTAATAATAATATATATTTAGAGTTCATTTTTAAATAAATACTAAATATTATTATAAATTGAATTAATAAATATTTTATCAATTAAAGTTTCTTAAATAAATTAAAAGTGGAAAAGATATTAAATTATTAAAGGTTTCTAGATCGCATGATCTAAGCATGAGTTTAAACATAAAAGAAATTAATTAAAACGATTAATTAATGATTTAATTTAATAGAAGATTATTATGATATTCTAATATTTGATTATATTTAATTAATTGAGAAATTAATTAAATAAAAAGAATTAAATTTGGAGATAAAAGTTTAAGGATAATTTAGGACATTATAATATTTATTTAATTTAATAATAATATATTTAGAGTTCATTTTTAATTAAATGCTAAATATTATTGTTATTTAAGTTAGTTAAATATTTTACCAATTAAATTTTTAAAATAAATTAAAAAGTGAAAATATATTAATTATTAAAAGTTGTAAGATTGCATGATGCGAGCATGTGTTGAAAATAAAGAAATAAATCAAAAGATAAAATAAGAGGAAATAATAATGTTATTTTAATTTCATAAAGTGCGCATGGGATTAAAAGTAATAAAGATTAAAAATAGAAGTCAAGTGGAATATTAAATAAAGTTGTTTAATAATTCAACTTAATGTGCATGAAAAGATGAATGCAAAATAAAATAAAAGATTAATAAAAGTTAATTTTGGAGTTAACTCAGTTGAGCAAAGAGTCCTCTCGGGTGAACGCACAATTAGTGCCCCGATTTGAGGAGAAAACTCCTTATCACAACTTTGGGGTTCATTTTTGGGGGACACGAATTTGGACCGTGAATTTTGGAGACAGAAATTTTGGAGAGAGTTTTTGGAAGCAAATTTCAGAAGGAGAATTCTAGGAAAGATTTTCAGAAGAAAGTTATTGAAGAGGAGCGAGTTCTCTTACAGATTTTTGAGATTGCGTATTAGCATCAGGTTCAGGTAGGGTCTGATATTTTGACCCCTAAATGATTTAAGAAATTTAATATGTTCTGTCTACTTCGTGATTGTAAGAATTTTGTCTTCTTGAATGTATCATTTCTTCGTTCTGGATCTTTTGCTATTTGATTTCATTTGTAATCTAGATTGAAAAACTGTTTAGGAACATCCTTCAACAAAATTAAATTGGGATTTAGAATTGAATTAAAATGGAGTAGAGATAGAATTAATTGGGAAGAGTTTTGAGATTAAAAAGAAAATTCGTAGGGTTGGAATTATTTTCTCTATCAGATTATAATTGTAAATGTTTTTAAAAATAAATAAATTAATTAATTAAATTAAAATATATATATATATATACATATATATATATATTAATAATAATATTAAAATTTAATGTCAAGAAATTGATTAATAAACAAAATTATATTTTAAATGAGTGAATTTAATATAAGTTAAAAGTTTGTTTTTAAAAATAAAAATTAATAATAATAAAATTAAATTAAACTAAAACAAAAATAAAATATGTGTTATATGGGGGGGGTCGTTGACCCACACCCCCTGCCACTTGCGTATCGCAGTATGTACTGCTGCGGCAGCAGTACTGCTGTGACAGTAGGTACTGCTGACGCAGCAGTACCCTGCGCTGTAGTACCCTGCACAGATAGCGATTTATTAAATCGCTAGTAATTTTTGTTTTATAAAACTTTATTATATGCCTTTGTTATATATAATTCGATTTTGTTATAAGTTTTAATAATATAAACTTATAAATTACTTTATATAAATTTTAAATATTAATTATAATTTTATTAATAATTTTTATTATAATAACTTTTTTTATTATTTTAATAATAAGTTTTATAATAATTTTTAAGAGAATTAAACTATAAATTTTAGTTGTTAATTAACAATATAAATATATATATATATTGTTTTAAAGAAAATTGTTAATGATTGTTGATTAATTAATTAATAATTGATAAATAACATTTAATAATGTTAAGTATATTTATCTTTTAGAAAATCGATTTCGAGAATTATGGGAATAAATCCTTATTTTCATTCAACAAATATATGGGTTAACTATAGGGTAATAAGAGAATTTTCTTACTTGAAACATACTTTGAAACGCAAACTGAAACTTTACTTTTAACCCTATTGTGTATTTGAAATCAAACCCAAGATATGAACTGTACTGTTTTATTGTTCCGTCTGTGCTTTTGGGGTTTTGGGGATTGTTCTAGCGTTGACCAGTTTAGGTTGTTACCAAAGGCTCGGGGGAGTTATGAAATTGTGATGATATGATGAGTTGATCTCGATTTTTTTTACCCAATCATGGTAATGTGATGCTATTCTCTATGACATGTTTGTATTTACTATTTTTATTGCTTATTCAGTTTTCTTGTGTGAAGCTGAGGTTTATGTTTTTTGAGTTCCCTGACTTAACCATTTTTGAGTCATCGATCAGTTATACTTGGATTGCTTTCGGTCGCTTGAGAGGACTGAAGTGTTTGTTATGTTCTTGATGATGTCATGTGTTGACTTGACCATTTTGGAGTCTTTGATCAGTATTGTGATTTATCATTGATGCCTTCAGTTGCTGATAGAGAACTGTTGTGAACATATGATTATTATTTGATGCTTACCTGTTGCTCATGAAGAATTGATGTAAATTTTGTGGCTTATCTTTTATGATGTTTTTCAGTCGCTTGTATAGGACTGAGGTGATTTTATTATGATTCTTTAATTTGTGATTTCATGAGCCTAGGGTAGGTTATCTATGTGTAGTGTCGGGAAGTGGCTTGCAATGAGGATCGAGGCCCTAAGAGGCTGCCTGGAGTAACCCATTGTAAGTTGTTTTAACAAGTGAAAACATCTCACCTAAATACTAACTTAAATGAACCTAATAAGATAATTGTATGTTCTCTCCCATGCCTTGAGTGCTAGTACAGCCTAGGATGGGGTAGAGAGAATGCTTGGTTACGACCTTGCATTCCACAGTATGCCTCATCAGTATGAGAGGATACTAGTGGCCGCAGGGATCACTAGGGACCCGAGATTTCTAAGGGATTGCTCGGGTAACTTCTACGTGACTTTTGCGATGACACTTTCCCGCTTGCATAGCAGGTTTCCTACGTGTCTTTGTGGTGCCTCTGGGTCTAGATGTCTATCTATGTTGAACCTTTGAGTTAGTATACTTTTAGGATTTCCCAGACTTAGAGAGTACTTGTGTTTTTTGTTTTGATACCTTGTTTGGGACTTGAGACTATCTTCTCAGCGCGATGGGAGTGGACCATTTAGGTTCCACGCGGTCAGGTGGTAGTGCTTTTTACTCTTACCATTGAGATTCATCCGTGGTCACTGTGGCTGGAGCTTTCTTGGTTGGCATTTACCTTCACTATGTTCTTGGATTATTGTGATGGATGGTTAGATTTTATGATAGATGTTTTATCATTATGGATGTATGGATGTATCAGGTATGTTATTAGTTTCATTTATTTTACTGTACTTTGTATCATGGATTTGAGGATGATGTATCTTTATCTTTACATATGTATATTCTTTTAAGCCTCTCATACCCTATGACATGTATAGTGGATGATTGAGCATTCCAAATTAAATTGCCAAGAGGCATTCAGAACAAATGTATATTATGGACATTGGACTTTCTTATTATTCTTTCATGTAGATGTGGTAGTTGTTAGACTTAGAATTAATTAAATTTAAATGTGACTCAACGTCTTGGGATCCTTAAGGAATGTAACTTGTGATGTATGTTTGTTGATGATTACATGTTATTGCTTCCGCTACTATGTGTTTGATGTGTATGATATACATTCTTACTTTAAAAAAAAAAAAAAATGTTTAGCAAACTTAGTGAAACTCTAGGTTAATTCTTTTTGATCCCTTGGCGGGGTATTACATGTTTAGGGTTTTTCCCTTGCTCCATGCTCTTCCTCTCCCCTGCTTCTCTTTGACAGGTTTTTGCATTCAGGTGATCTTGGGCATCTTTGGAGTTGGCTTTCATCAACTCCAACAGGATAGACTATTGAGCTGAACTCATTTGAATACTTTCATTCATTTCCTTTCTATTGCATCAAGGGTAAAACCAAGTGGGTGGTTCTTTGAGTGTTTTTTTTTTTTAATCAATAATATCTATTCATAAAATTGTTCGATTTCTATATTGATTTTAGAATGGTCTCAATTCTCTACCTCCTTGCATTGGTCAAAATTTACAAACTCAAGCCTAGTAGTGAGACAATACAACTAAACTCTAGTATTGACTACCATTAAGATAGTGTCTCTACAATGTATATAGGGATCAACATCTGTTCACTTGTCGGATAGATATTTGCCTCAAGCTAGCAATAATTTCCTTGTTACTAGCAATAATGTAATGACTCATTTGGAGATAAGAGTAACATATGATTAGCCATATATCTTTCTAGCTTATCACATAGTACCTATATTGTTGTATTTGCACAAAGATTTATTTCATTGTCCTTATTTTTATTTGTTTAGTTTGATTGATGTTGATCTCTACATTATAATTTTAAGTCATATATCATTCCACCATCATGTCAATATGTGTTGAGTGTATTATAAACTTCTTTAATGAATAGGAGCAATTACCATCTTTTGAAAATAGTGATTAGATCTAGGCTCTCTAAAAAAAATGTAATCATGTTGAACAGTTGTGAGTATATCAAGTCTCTACAAAAAGAATTGCTTGAGAGTTTGTGGAAGTCCTTTTGATAGTTGATATTATGGTGAAGTTAACTTGTGACAACAAATGTAATGGCAAGGTGTCTATTATTATCATTGCATGGAAGTTCCTATGTAAAATGTATCATAGAATTATACAGGGATAAAGAATAACAAAGGGAAACAATTACAATAACAAAAAGTCTTGAATTATTAGTTGGAAATCTCATTTCGAAAAAATATATCTCTTCATAAGGGTATAAAAGAAAGGAATATATGAGAAGAGGTGTGTGTGAAAATAATACTATTATAGCATATGAACTAAGAGCAGGTTTATAAGAAACGATATCAAGAAGATCTATAAAAGAGGATATGAAATGGAAGGAAAATACTTAAGTGAGAAATGTGTTAAGAAATATGAGATATGAATATGATTTTAATTATTCACTCTGTACTCGTATGCTCACATTGGTCCACAAAATGTAGTCGCATGCATGATATTCCTCATTTCTAAACCATGGTAGTATTGCAAAAGTGATGAAAGGAGAAAAGGGCGCAGTGATGGGTTTTGGGTATGTAAGGCCAACATGACTAGGGTTTTATTATATGCATGAATATATGTATTATTGTGATTCTTGTTTGAGTAATCTCATAAGTAATGGTTTTATTAAATTACTAATATGCCAAAATTTATTTTTATGTGAGTAAGAGGAATCCTCACAAGTTCATTCAATGATAAACTATATTTTATATTTTAAATATATTTGTCCAAGAATGATATGAACTAAAATTGTATATTAATATTTATATTGACTATCTATTTTTAAAAAATATAATGCATCAAAAAATATGTGCAGATAAAAATTAATATTTAAATTTTAGACTAAATCTATGAAATATCAAATCTAAAAAGAATATACAATTTTTCACAACCTATTGTTTTTGTTATCGAATAAACCTAATTTTTTGTCAAAACCTTTATCTTTTATAAAATTATTGAAAATAAATTATTATTTGAATTCAACCATGTGAAATGACAGAACCATTTATAAATCTATTTGATTATTATTTTTTCACCTCTAAATGACAAGTATGAATGAGTCCTTAATTTGGAATTTTCTCATTAGCTAGAAAATGACAGATGAATCGACAATTTTGGTGGAACTTGGAACAAAATTTATAGTTGGGTTTATAAATAGATAGGAAAAGGTTAAAAATACATACTTTTCTTTTCTAACAAGAAGAAGTCTAACAAATTTACTTGGTATGATTCAAATTCTCTAGTGGTATTGCAATAATGGGTTTTGGGTAGATAATAAAACCATTACGTATTGCTTGTGTACAAAAATAATGGTGAAAAAGGGTAGCTAAGTCTTCCTATTCTCATCAAATTGATGTTGACTACTACTGATCTCTATTTTTATGTGATTTCAACTATCACAACATTTTGATTGATCTTTATTTGCTTTAGGTCAAAAACTTGATGAGATTGAGGGTCATATTCCTTTATAGTGAGATTACATTACATTGAGAAACATGAAATAACATAAAAAAGTAATGGAATAGAAAGAATGAAAGGGGAATTGAAGGAGGAGAGAAATTTACCATGAAGAAGAGCTAATAAGTTGAGTGGGACATTGAGGAAATTTCTTACCTCAAACTACTGATTTGCATGTGCATAGTTGAACCCACCTTCCCATGTGTAATCCACCCCAAAACAAAATGAACTTTGAAGTGGCCTTTCACTTTTTTTTTTTGTTTATATCTTGATAACATCAAAAATTTGACAATAAACTTAAGTGTCATCGAATTTTTGACAACAAAATTAAAAGTATGGTTGAAAATTTGACCTTATTGGGAGCATATTAAAAAGTGAATTTGACAAGCCAAATTGGCCTTAGGTCAAAAATTTTAGTCAAAAATTAAGGCCTATGTATTAGTTTCAGTATGCCCTTCCCCATTAATGTAGGATGACTTGTTTCCTTTCTCCTTATAATCCTTGTAATCCTTGTTTCTTCTATATTTTTTCTCCTTATTGTCTTTCTTTTCACTCCTATTATTGTTAGGACATATAGTAGCAATGTAATCAAATCCATTACATTTAAAACATATCAGAGGCATTTTACCACCTTCTATCCAACAATGCTTCTAGTTGTTCATCATTTTTCTCATCCAAATTAAAATTAATCTCATCCTTTCTATGATTCTTCCAATAGTTAGTGATATCTTGAAAGAATTCTTAATTTTGGGATCACTATTATCAAAGTTTCTTACTCAAATGCAGTCTATCTACTGACTAGACCATCAAGAGTAAGAACTGATGACTCCTCCAGCAACTTTGATGGCACTAACAACTTCTTTGATTTAATTTTAGTATTGAACAATATTTTCTCCTTCTCTTATCCTCATTTCATACTTTCCCCTTAGACTTTCAGCTTTGTCTCTTAATACATTATGATCTCCACCATGCACAAGTATCAAAATGTCTCACATCTCTTTAGCCATAGCACAATCCTTGACATTATTAAAGGTAACATTATTTAGTGTAGAAGTAATCTCAATCATTAGGCTATTATGCTCTTTCTTATGGTTCATATCATCAACTATTATAGGAGGGTTTGGAGGTGTTTACTAGTCTAGATAGTGCAATGTAGTTTCTCCAATTCCTAATAGATGCAACCTCATCTTGCTTTTCCATGAAGAAAAGTTCTCCTTGTTTATCTTAGGTACTTCTCTCTTGTACATCTTCAAATCTTTAGATCAAGTCCCTTTAAACATTTTCCTTCAAGAACTTATCTCTTATCCTAATTATTAGATAAATGGGCAGGGGGGGGGGGGGGGGGGGAGGGTGAATTAGTTGTAACCACTTATCCTACAAACATTAAAACACTTTTCACAAACTTAAAATTGATAGTCTTTCAAATAACTAGCTCGTTAACTAGATCTAACATTCAACTTAATAATACAAAAAACTTTCAACTTTATATAATGAGTATCATAGTAAAATTTCTTGTGTACACACCCAGTTGTAGCAATGAGAAGTGAACATAAAATAAACATGCAACAAAATAAATACCCACACAATTTGACACAAGTATTTAACATGGAAACTCTGCTAAGGTGAAAACCACCTCGCAACTATCAACCCAAGAATTGTACTCTTTTGAATTGAGATTTTTTAGGAACCTACCTTATTAAAGGTTACATATACATTTTATGTGACCTTGTTAGAGTATTTTCACTAAATCTCATCTAGACCTTATCTATCCATGAAACATCTATAGAGTGGTATGTTCTAAAGGACTTACAAAATATTTAATAGAATGTCACCATACAATGGATTAATCAATAAGATTATTAGGTTCACTAAGTTAAGATATTTTTTTCTACAATGGTTAAAATGCAATGATGGAATGAACTATTAGGTATATTTTGCACTACCATGCTTATTTAGATCTATGTGTCGCTCAATCTCTTTCCTCTTTCTTCCTTCTGATCCCTTCTAGCTGATCCAATCACACACACATCCACTTAGCACTTCTCTTGCTTGATCTTCATAATGTAGCTCTATTTGGTTATCCTATGGCTATCAATCCTCTTCTTCTAACTTGATTAGAAACACTTAACATCACATTTGAGCCTTAAATAAAAAAACTTTTTCCATTCTTGTAGAATCTTCCAAGTTTCACCTCTTAACCATAGTCGTAAAATCTTCATCCAACTAAGATTTGTTGAATCTAGACACTCATTTATCATGCCTTTAGCTTGAAATTTGTGCTTTAATTTACATAATTAAATCTCATTCATTAGATCTTCTTTGAATTTCTCCATTCATTGGTCTCATAACTAACTCTATCCTTATCCATGGAACTTCTTGAATAGTCTTTATTTTTACCAAATGTTTGTTCTAGATTAAGTATTTTCTAAATTCTTCTTCTTTTTCATTTCTCTATTAACTTTACATGTGTTCAGTCAATACTAGGCAAGGTTAACATTGTAACTACTTAGTTAACACTATACAATCTTCACTTATTTATGAGGTGCTTAGTAACAACTATAGTATCTCGATTAATACTAGAATTCTTAATTCACTGACCAAACTATCTTCTCTTCTCAAGACTTCTTAACTTGTTTTTACATTATCTCAACAATTAATCAAACCATGTAAAATAATTAAACCAACATTATATGGTTAGATTCTACCCCATTCAAGTTCCCATTGAATACCATACACTTATAATTTCTTACATCATCATTATACTTTTTTAAAATCCTCTTCATCAATCAAATGATATGGCACTCTATAGAATTAGCATAATATCTCACCAATTAAGGCTTGTTATCAATGAAAACATAAAAATTAATATGATTCATTCACATACATTAAAAAAATTATCAATTGGGTCTAGCATCAAGCATATCTCAAGACACTTTGGGAAAGTTTCTTTATCTCTTCTAGATATATCAAGGAGATTCATCCAATACAATTCTAGTTCTATTGTTTTTCCATTTTCAATTGAAAGAAAGCCTTCCACAAAATAAATGTAATTTATTTTCTTGTATATTATTATTATTTTCTTCCTAATGCATGTGAAAAGGCTTAAAATTTATTGAAACTCAAATTATAAAGGATAAATTTTATGTTTTTGGAGAAGTATTTTTTAGTTGTAGTAGCAACTCCTTTCATTTTTCAATAAAAGAAGAACCTATTCCTTCTCAAATACATCTTTTTTAGTATTGTGAGTGAATGATTTTTGATGAAATTATTGTGATTTTTATAGAATCCTTTAATTTATAAATATTCATGAAATATTGCAACATGAAGATTGATGTTTAATGCAAATCACATGTTGTGGTATGTTAGAATCAATAGGTTATAGTTGCGAAAATTATTGATTTTACTTTAAGCAAATATTTGTTTCTTTTCTTACTATGAGAAAACATGTATTGATTTCACATTTTGAGTTATGAGCATAGGTTTCTCTCATTAGAATGTATTTTGAGTTTGAAAACCTATTAAAGCTTCTTACAAGTTTGGTGCATTACCTTACAAATCATTTGACATTTTAGTCCAAGCAACCTCTATCCATTTCCCTATTAAAAGAAGTCATATTAAGTTATTTTCAAAGGAGAATTATCTCTCTCTAAAGGTCCAATTTATATTGTAGGTCACACACAATCTAAAAGTAGTCCCATGTATCATAGGATTATTGAGCTCTTAGCTTAACATTTTGGGTGCAATCCTACATGATAAAAGTTTTTGGCATGCTTGATGGGACCAAAATAATTATTCTAATCATTTAGTGAGAAATTTGGTATTTTCCTCAAGACAATTAGCCTTTGGAGGTAGTTTCTTGAAATAAAATAGCAACTCCAAGTTCATATCTATTGGTTTCAAGAAGGAAAAAGTATTGTAACCAAGATGAAGCCAATATCAATACTATTATGTGGAAGGAAAAACAAGACATTGAGGAAGATTTCTTTTAGGATAATTTGGAGTCTTTATATTCAAATATGGAAGTTGAAGAAATAAATTTTGAGGAGGTAAATCATGGGGAAAATAAGCATGGTGTACAAGAATCTATTGTTTCACATGAGAAAATTCATTTCAATAAGTAAGATGAGGTTGAAAAAGTAGTTTTTCATCTTGAGGGTAGAAAGGGAAGCTCTCATTTATTCCTACAAGGGGATGTCATATAATACATATAGTCCGTTTAGAGATTAAGAGGACATGTGAATTGTTTTATGTAGTGGAGAAGTTTTAGCTAAAGAAGATTGACTTCTATTTAAATTTCCACTTGAATAAGTTTGCATGCAGACTCCAATAAAGAGGGGATGAATGTTTTTTTATTTTAAAAGTTGTATTGTAATAAATGATAAAATATCTATGTATCATTCATCTTTTCTTATGTTTTCGTAGTCATGCAAGGCATCCAAAATTGGGAAGGACTAGGTGTTAGTTTCAAAAACCAAGTGAATGATTTTATTTGATTAAATATAAATTTTGGTCAGGGTAGGTTAGAGTAGGTTTTAGTTAATATTTTCATTTCCTCTAAGTGCTAGTGCATAATTTTTCCCAAGTTTATTTAATTGTTGCTATTGTTCAATATTTCTTGTAGTTGTGTCAAAGTCTAATTTGACTAGTCTTAAACCATTTATTGATTGGAGTCAGTTATGTAGTCAACCAATTTCCTCGCCTCCACAACCATATGTAGCCATTGAATTGCATGCCATCCATCCATACTTGACTCCTCTCTGATGTATTGTTAGTCCATCATAAATTCTTGGCTACTTTAAATGACATGCACTCAAATTTATTTTTTATTTAATTCATTTAGGTCATGTCAATATAAGATCTCCCATTATTTTATTTTTTATAATTTTAAAATAACATAGGTTAATCAAATCCTTTATTGTTGTTGGTTTGTAATAACTTCTCCTAGACTAGTTATGTCTCGAAACAAAAGATGAATATAATATAAGATACTATTTAAGTTCAAACAATTTAATGTTAATAGTTCCTTTTTGGAATACTTACAATCTTAGCTTCACGATTTATTAGTATAGTCTATATGTTTGATTGATATCATTGGTTAAGTTTTTTCTTGCTACTAATAAGATTATAGGTTTTTATCCTCAGCTTATCTATGTGTTTTGTTACTCTAAATTGGTATGGTCTGTAGAACTCCTCAACCTTTCTCATTACAATATTTTCATATATTCTTTCTCCCTTCTAAAATGAATTCACACCTAATTTAAACTTAGTTTCAAATTGGATTAAATAGTCAATTATCAAAGACAAGCAATGTTGTTAACTAAAATATAGTATTATAAGATTAACTAAGAGTAAAAATTACTAACACCTAATGTGGATAAAGAAGTTATTTTTTTGCAGTTTGATAGGAAGGTGCCTCATATTTCAAACATATCCAATAAGAGAAGGGGATAATTTACACCTCAAAATATTTTCTTTGATTAATGTAATTAAAATATTGGATCTTGAAGAAAAGGAAGGTATGCCTTCCAAAGTATCCAAAGAAGATTTGGTAAATTGTATAAAAGATCAAAAAATATGAGAGTTTGAATAAAGAATGATTAGGGTTACCATCAAATTATAAAAATTGGGTTATGCCCCTCTTAAGTATGTATTTATATAGGACCTTGGTCCCAGGCAAGATTGAAGTTTTTCTTCTCTATTCTTTTCCTATCAGTCTGCTTGAACAAAGAATTTTGAAATTAATTTTATGTTATACTATAATCAAAAGGCTTCGGTATAAAAAAACATAGGTCACCAAATTAGTTTTAAATCATAATTATTTATTGTTAATTAATTTTAATTTATTAAACTATAATATTAATTTTATTAATAAAATTCAAAAACTATTAATATATTTTAAGATTAAAAATAAATAAATGTATTTTTAATAAGTAAAATATTTTTATTCTTGGACACTAATCATTTTTGACATAAATATTTTCTTATAAAAATAATAATTAAAAAATTAATTTATATTAATCAAATAAAATTCTAAATATTTTACGGTAATTGATATGTTTTGAATTTTACTTATCTAATTATTATTATGAGGTATTAGATGATTATAGTTATGGTTGTGTAAACACATTTCAACTATTTTAATCTTGATATTGATTTAAATTAAATAATTATTTAATAAATTAATTCACATCTCATGAATTTTCTAATTATTCAAATGTCTTAATTTTACTCATTAAGATGTCAATATATTAACAAGTGATTCAATATATTTTTACTATTAACGAGGAAAAAATAAAATAAAATATATAAATATTTGTTCATACATATTACATAATAATTATATTATAGCCAATAGGTTATTTGTGGTAACTTTCTTCGCAGAAATTAAATTTTCGATAGAAAATTTGCAAGAGTTTGGCCGAAAAATTGAAAATCCTTCTCATTAATTATTTACCAGCCATTTTTTTATCTCCCTCCACTTTTAACTCTTGTTTTGATATTTATTAGTAGTTATCTCCATTTTTAACTATTGTTTTTCATTTTCTATTTATTAGTTGTGATCTCCACATTAGCTCATGTTGTGATATATTCAGTTAACTTTTGATTTTTAAAATTGATTTAGATTTAAGTTTTTAAATTATTTTAAATTATTTTTATATTAGTTTAATTTTTTATTTAAATATTATTTTTTAGTAATTTATTTACTCAATAGAATATTTCTTAGACATTTTTTTTTTGTATTTCTCTTATTAATTTTTCATAATAGAGTTTTTGATGGTTTTTTAAAATGATTATTTTTTCATATTTGATAAATTTAATTTAAATAAATAATATTTATTAATCTATTTAAAAGATTTTAGTAAATATTATGTTATTTAAATTAAAAATTATTAATAATCTAATTTGTTCAAATGATATTATAATTTAAATATTCACTTTTAACTATTGTTTTTGTAATGCCCCACCAAGGGATCCAAAGAATTAACCTAGAATTTCAGTAAGTTTGGTAGCATTTTTTTTATAAAAAAAAAAATGAAAGTAAATACCACATATAACTTATGCACCATAATGGAAGCAATAGCAATGTCCATCTAAAAGTAATCATAACATACACAACTGGACATTCTTTAAGGATCCCTTAACGTTGAATTACATCTAAGTCAACTAACATTATTGAATCCATCTAATATAACAACCACATGAAATAATAATGATAAGTCCATTGTTTATACATTATATTTCTAAATGCTCTATCATTCACTGTACATGTCACAAGGTATGAAAAGCTTAAAAGAATATACATATGTGAAATAAGGTACATCATCCTATTCTAATCCATGATACATCAAAGTAAAAATAATCACATGTCATACATGATACATCATCATAGAAGATATATACATCCATCATAAAGCTCAAACATAATAAACTAAGTGCACGGTTCCTCTCAACCGTTAATAGCATCATTAGACCATCGTGGGCCCTAGCCATCCCTCCGTGCGTAACATTCCAAGTCATCAAAGAGATCATCGGTATCAACATAGTAGGAATGTCACTCCTAACATATACTATATCATAAGCAAAAAGTAATCTAACATGCAAATATAAGCATAAGATAACATCATCTAACATATGCTAATCATCAATGAAAGGATACATATCCACCATCATGAAGGACGCATCAACCACAATGTCTCAATGAATCTCAAATGATAAGAGTGGAAAAACACTACCACCCGACCGTGTGGTACCTAAGTGGTCCACTCCCACCGTGCTGAGGAGATAATCTCAAGTCCCAAAACAGGCCATCCAAAATCACATAGTATAAAACTGTATAAGTCCAGGAATCCTAAAAGTATACTAACTCAAAGGTTCCATCACACAAAATTGACATCTAATCCCAGAGGCACACAATGACATGTAGGAACCTACTATGCAAGCGAGAAAGTGTAATCGCATACATCATGTACAAGTTACCCTGGCAGTTAGCTAAACTCCATGGGTCCATACTGATCTCATGCGGCCTCTAGTATCCTCTCATACTGACGAGGCATACTATGGAATGCAAGGTCACAACCATGCGTTCTCTCTACTCCCATCCTAGTCTGTAAAAGCACTCGAGGCATGGGTGAGAACAAAACACTTATCTTTTTAGGTTCATTTAGTTAGTATTAGGTGTGAGTGTTTTCACTTTTTTAACTAACTTACAATGAGTTACCTTGGTAGCCTCTTAGGGCCCCGGCCCCCATTGCAAGCCACTTCCCGACACTACATGTAGATATCCTACCCTAAGCTCATGGAATCATAAATCTCAAAATCACAAAAGATAATCCATAATAAAATCATCAAATATGCATAAAAGCATCAAATCTCCATGAGCAAGCATCCATAGAAAATCATGATCACAACAGCTCTCTATTGGCAATTGAAGTATCACTGATAATCAAAAGTATCCATTGGTTCTCAATAACCAAAATATATCTCAATCATACTAATCAAAGACTCCAAAATGGTTGAGTCAAACATGTCACAACATGACATCATCAGGAATAAAACCACATTTCAGTCCCATCACGGCAACTAGAAAATAACCAAGGATAACTAATTGATGACTCAAAAATATAGTTAAGTCAAGTGTCTCAGATACATAAGAATCTCAACTATAACAAATATAAAATACCAACATTACATAGAGCATTCCATCACATATCCATGGTTGGGTTTATAAAGATCGAGATTAAAACATCATCATGACATCACAATCACATCACCCCCAAGCCTTTGGTAGACGTCCTATAACTGGTCAACACTAGTCAACCCAAAAATCCAAAACAGTAGCATAAAGAATACACAATGCAAACACATATTTTGGTTTTGCTAAATTTACAAACTTGAATTAAATATGTTTTCCAATCTAGATATCAAGTGGAGAAATTTCACGTTTTACCTAACCCATGTATTTGTTTGATAGATAAAAGTTTCTCCCCAAAACCATTAGACTCAATTTCCTAATTGATCTAATAATATTTTGTTTATATAAACATTGTTTGAAGGATGACCCTTATCGAATTCCAATAATCATTTATCATTCCCAATGAATCCAATATTATCAAATAAAATTTGCATATTTCAAAACTTTGACTTATAACACGTTCTAATAATTAACCTTAATTAAAGTAAGTTTAATTAAGTTAACTCTTAATGTCTTTCTATTTTAAATAATAATCGACAAACTTTTATTAGTACTTTAAATCATTTATCTTTTTAAAAAAATGATCCATTAATTCAATCTTTGAAATATAATAATAATTTATGATTAATAATATATATACATATACACTTATATACATACATATATACATACATACATACATACATACATACATACATATACATATATATATATAATAACATTTTATATAAAAATCGAATATAATTATATACATTTTCATTCAAATTTAATAACATATCCAAACGCAATAGTCAATGGTGTTTAACTTACCAAAAGTGACTTTATTATAAGTCGTGCCACTATTATTGCCAGCAGCTTGCAGACTGTAGGTACTCTGCGAGTTGCAGATACACTGCGATCGTGCAGGTACTCTATGCCCGTAGTCCTGCAATGTGTGATGGTCGGGGGTGGCGTATTCCGCTCGCCTCAAATATTAATTTTTTTTTTATATAGCATTTTTAAAATGCTTCCCTCCAATGTAAATCGTGATGCATTTTTGTAACATCCGCTCGCTGCAACATATATATGTCATTCGACTTTTCAATTCAATTAAAAAATATATATACATATGTATGTATATATATATATATATATATCAAATGTATATATGTATATATATATATGTGTATATATATATGTGTATATATATATATGTGCAAAATTTATAAACATATATATTTAAATATATATATGAAAATGTAAGTTTATGCAGGTTTGAAACTATATATATATATATTTTTTCACAAGGAATATATATATATACAATTTTTTTGTGAGTTTTCTATAAAATATTTACTCTCTAAATTTTCTCAATAATTTTCTAATGGATTTGGCTACAATTTAAACCCTAGCCTCGTGTTCTTTTCAGATCTATGCATATAAGATTCTCAAATAAATTTTAACTACCCATATTGAGAATGCATACAATTCAAATAGGAAAAAACCTCAGAAGACATATCGAAGACATGAAGAAGATAGGGAATGCAAAATGCGAAAATAGCATAAATAAAATCACAAGAATCTACCTGGATTCTGATGCTAATTTGCTCTTCCTCAGAAAACCTGCAGAGCAAGCTCCTCCCTTCTTCAAAGTTCCAGAGTCCTCCAATGCTCTCCAAATGCTCTGTCTAAGCTTCTAGGAATGCTTGAATATAAAGAGCTCTTAGGAAACACCTAGAATGTCTCTATAAACAGCTAGAAAGTGTCACCAACTAAGTATGTGTCTTTTCCAACCTTCTAGATGAATCATAAGGTTGTAGACACCATGTGCTTAATTGATGCACTAACCCCTATGTTGTTGACATAAGAGAAATAGAAAAGGTGCATTAACTCCTATGCAAGCTTATAACTCTAATTTACTTTTTATATAATTTCTATTAAATTTTTATAACTTTCATTTTAATTTTTATAACTTTTATGATTATTATTTATTTATTACTTTATTATTATTTTATAATTATTATTAATTTTTTTTAATTTCTAATTTTCTTTTATTTAATTCCTTTTCCTCAATTAATTCTCATTTAATTAATTATAATCAAAATATCAAAAACTATGATATTTTATATTAATTTTCTCAAATAATTAATGTATTAATTAAATCTATTTATTAAGACTTAATTAATAGAAAATTCACCATAGACCTCCAAGATAAAATATGAAAACCCATTATAGAACAATTCACACAAAATCAGTCTAAAGGGTTAAAAATCATGAAATATGTCATCCGACACATTTGGTGGGTAAAATATCTAAATACTTGTCCTACCTCACTAGGACAAATGGTTTAAGGGTTTGGGATTTGGACTTGAGAATTTATCTCCCTTCTCTTATCATTGAGATAGTATAATAGGGTACGCTCATCCTGAAAATTCAAGGAAGTCGATACCTGGTACTTGTAACCTGCAGAAAAACCATGCATGTACATACAATATATATAATGCCAAGCTAAACAGACAATGGCAGGAAGTGGTGCATCGTGTAGATCCCGACTAAGCAGGTGACTACGACTCCCTTCCTTAACCACATCAGATACGCCATACAATATGAAAACACGCACACCATACACATGCAAGTATGGGGTAAGTATCCATAATAAACACATGAGATAATAAACCATCTAACTAATCATCATCACTAACTGAAGCAATGTAATGATCATCATGCATACATGAAATGTAAAGTCTAAATGATCTCATCATGTACCAACTGATTCCATAACATAATGTCTGATAATCTCAAAATAATACCACTAATCCATCATCATAAGGCTAGTCTAACATAGTTTGATAATAATAGCAACAATGTCCAAAAAAGATGTAAATGAGGGCAGGCACTACATCCACCCCCCCTTGGATTAGGCTTACTCTTGGAAGCCTACAAATAGGTAGGGATATAACTCCCATAATCTAGCTGCATCTTCCCATGTAGCTGAAGAATCATCAGTAGGGTCCCATTGGACCCTTACTTGCTTGATGGTTTGACCCCTGAGGGTCAACTCCCGCTACTCCAAAATACGAACCGGCTCCAAAGCCAGCGGCCCGTCCTCTACCTGCAACGCATTCCAATCAAGAACATGTACAATATTAGGAATATACTACCGAAGTACTGAAACATGGAAAACATCATGAATGCAAAGTAGGCTGGGTGGTAGAGCAAGGCAGTAAGCAACCGAGCCAATCCTCTCTAGAATCTTGAATGGTCCCACAAAGCGAGGTGCTAGCTTAGAACCCTTTCCATATCGAATCAGACTCTTTCACGGATGCACTCTCAAGAAACCTTATCACCCACAGCAAACTACTTATCAATCCTATGAGCATCATCATACTTCTTCTGCCTATCCTGTGCCGTAGTCAAGTGCTCACGGATACACACTACCTATTGCTCCATATCACAAAGCATCTCAGGACCCAATAGGATGCGATCCTCAAGGCTGTCCCAACTCAATGGTGTATGACAAGGACATCCATATAATGCTTGAAATGGTGCCATGCCAATAGAACTATGGTACCCGTTGTTGTAAGCAAACTCCACTAGGTAGAGATAATCCTCCCAATGCATCTTCCTATCCATCACATACACCTATAGCATATCCTCCAAAACCTGATTCACCCTCTCTATTTGACCATCAGTCTCTAGATGATATACCAAAATGAAGTTTAATTGAGCTCCAAGCTCATGCTGCAATGATGTCCAGAATGCAGATGTGAATATAGGATCCCTGTCAGAGATGATCTTTCTAGGAATACCATGTAATCTCACAATGTCACGCATGAAGACATTAGCTACAGAAGCTACTGTGTAGGAAGACCTGATCGGTGAGAAATGTGCCACCTTAGTCAACCGATCAATGATGACCATGATAGCATCATGATGATGAATAGTGATATGTAATCCTACTATGAAATCCATGGAGATGATATCCCACTTCCAAGAAGGAATGAGATTTGGCTGAAAAAGTCCAGTCGGGTGCTGATGTTCTGCCTTAACTCTTTGACACTCAAGACACCTAGCCACAAAATCAGCAATATCTCACTTCATCCCAGACCAAAAGAACAAATGTCTCAAATTAGCATGCATCTTCTTAACACCTGGATGTGCTGAGTAAGGTGTACGATGGGCTTCTACTAGAATCAAGGTGTGAAGCTCATCCAGTAATGGCACATAAATCCTCCACAAATGTCTCAAAAGACCATCTAATTCTCGAATGTAGCTTGCAAACCTACCTTCCAAAGGTCTTCCTGAATCCATCTCCCTGCACACTTCTTGATACCAAGAATTCTTAGGAAGTGCTTGAAGAATTTGACTCCTCAAATCCAAACTAAGAGTCATAAATGATACCACATGTCTCCTGTGACTCAAAGCATCCACCACCACATTCTCCTTTCCCTGAATGTAATTAACCTCAAAATCATACTCGCATAGAAATTCCATCCATCATCTCTGGCGAGCATTCATATTAGGCTGAGTGAAAATGTACTGAAGACTACAATGATCACTGTGTAGCTTGAATCTGTGCCCCAACAAGAAATATCTCCACATTGTCAAAGCATGAACTACTGCTGCTAACTCAAGATCATGCATAGGATATTTTAGCTCATGATCCTTGAGCTTGCGTGATTAATATGCAATCACTCATCCATTCTACATTAACATTGTCCCAATCCCTTCAAGAGAAGCATCTGTACACACCATGAAATCACCTTCTGGATTAGGTATGGCTAAAATTGGTGCACTGGTCAAAAGCTCCTTGAGCCTCTGAAAAGCTTCCTCACATTTCTCCATCCACACAAACGTCTTTCCTTTCCTCTGAAGAGAAGTGATAGGATGTGCTATCCTAGAGAAGTTTTGGACAAATCTGCGATAATAACCAGCTAGGCCCATGAAACTATGAATCTCTAACACATTAGTCGGTGTAGGCCAATCTATTATCGCTTGAATCTTTGTAGGATCCACTGAAATAACATCACCTAAAATGACATGCCCTAAATATTGAATCTCTGATTTGAAGATTCACACTTAGCTGCATTGGCATAAAGTTGATTGTCTCTCAAACACTGCAATACCAACCGCAGGTGTTCCTCATGCTCTTTCTGAGTCTTAGAATATATCAATATGTCATCAAGAAACACAAGTACAAACCTGTCTAGATAAGATTGGAACACACCATTCATCAAACTCATGAAAACTGATGGAGCATTAGTCAACCCAAAAGGTACCACTGTGAACTCATAATGCCCATAGCGAGTTCAAAAAGTAGTCTTGTGAATATCAGCTTCCTTAATGTGAAGTTGGTGGTATCCTGACTTAAGGTCAATCTTGGAGAATACTGTAGCTCCCTTGATCTGATCAAATAAGTCATCAATCCTAGGCAAAGGATACCTGTTCTTAATAGTCACCTTATTCAACTGTCTGTAATCAATACAAAGGCGCAAAGAATTGTCTTTCTTCTTCACAAAGAGCACTAGAGCTCCCCATGGTGATACGCTAGGTCAAATGCTCCCTTTGGCCAGAAGTTTCTCTAGCTGAAGACGTAACTCACCCAATTCTTGTGTAGTCATATGATAAGGAGCTTTAGAAATAGGCTCCACTCTAGGAATCAGATCAATACTAAATCAATGTCCCTCTTCAGAGGCATGCTTGGAACCTCACTTGGAAAGACATCTGCGTACTCCTGTAAAATCGGGTGATCTAAAGTCTTCCTCACAGGATCTTCCTCATCAAAATCATTTACCATAACAAAAAATATCTGACATCCCTTACAAAAACTTTGCTTCAATTGCATAGCAGAAATCATCCGTAGAGATATAGGCCTTGGTATCCCAACTATCTTCACATCATTCCCATGGTCATCTTGGCACATAATAGTCTTCTTCTTGTAATCTATACTGGCTCTATGAGATCCAAGCCAATCCATGCTTAAAACCACATCATAGGAACCAAGGGGTATGAATCGAAGATCCATTGTAGTATCAAAGCTTCCTAAGCTAAGCCCACACTTATGAACTACAGAATCTGTGGAGACCTTAATGCCTGAGGCTAGTTCCACTTGCCAACCATGATCTTGCTTCACCACGACTAGCTTACACTTAGAAACTATAGATGATGAAATAAATGAATCTGTAGCTCCTGAATTAAACAATACTGAAAGAGATATACCTCGGATAGCACCTGTGGTCTCAACCACTATTCCCTGATGATCTGCCTGATGGTGATCAACTGCTGCAAATACTCTATGAGCTCTACCTGCATCACCAACTGTAGGCCTAGGTCCTGAAAACTGAGGTACTCACTGTGACTAAGCTGCACATAATGTCCAATTTGACCACATGAAAAACATTATGTATTTCTGCCAGATCCTCTACCACAGGTGGTACATTTGACTGCTGACGACTGTTCCTGCTAACAAAAGATTGGCTACTGTGAGCTAGCTGATTGGGTTGATTTTTTTTATTGCATTGAGCATTGTGATTGTTCTTAGAATTAGAACCTTTGCCACCACCTTGAGCCTAAGAATTCGATCCCTTCTATTGTTGTGTCTGTTGAGACTGTTGCTGATACTGTTTCCCCTTAGAAAAAGAAGACTTCTTGTTACCACCTAAATTGAAGTTTCCTTTAGATCTTGATGCTGTTGGCATTCCTACAAAACCTCCTTGACCAAGGTTGACACTTTGCTCAACAAGGATAGCTTGACATACCGCATCCTTGAGGGTTTTTGGCTCAAATACCTTGACACCCCCAATTATACAGTTGTTCAAACCCCTAATAAAATGTTGTGTCAACTGAGCTAAATTTTTACTGAATCCTGAAAAAGATATGAGCTCATAAAACTTACGCTCATACTCGATCACTGACATAGTATACTATCTAAGATTATGAAACTCATCTACCCTTTTCTATTTCCATTCCTCTGGTAGGAATCATTCATGAAAACTCTCTAAGAATAGTTCCCACGTGAAACTACTCATATCGATTCCCAGCTTCTTCTCCTCAATTGTCCACCAAGTGGCCCCAAAATTCTCTAAATTAGTGATCACAAATCTTGCCTTAACATTGTTGTCGAAGTCCTGCATGGAAAAAATCCTATTGAGGGAAATAAGCCACTGCTCGGCCACATAACCAGAACCTTGCCCAATGAAAGGCCCGACCTTGGATCTTGAAAGATCCTTCATCTGAGTGGACACAATGGACCTCTAATGATCCTTTCAAGGGCTCCTAGACTTGGGTCTATGCTCTTGTTCTGTTTGATGTGCTTTGGGTTGTTCTTGAATAGGAGGTACACATTCTAGAATAGTCTGCATCATCTGTCTCAAACCAACCTCTTCAAACTCAGCTTGGTCCTCTCTATGGCTCTCTTCCTACTACCTACTAGTATGCTCTCCTCTGCTTTCTTCATGAGCAGATCCCTCATGGGCAGACTCATGGACACTGATAGCTCTGCCATGACCATGGCCTCTTCCACGGCCTCTACCATGGCCTCTAACAGAAGACCTAGTCCCAGAGACCATCCTATAATAGTACAAAGTACTATTACAATCAAAAGACACATGTTTTCAATAGACTAATTTTAATTCTATGTTTAGGTTTAAGTAAAATTTTTAGTTTTGAAAACTAAGAGTTGAAGTATAAAAAATATACAAGTAACAGTTCAAGTTATGTTTCAGTTCACCTAGTTTCAAGTTGAAGAGATACACCTAATAGTTCAAAGTTCTAGTTGTTCCAAAATACCCAGAGCTCCCAATGTAGAAACTCGAGCTCTGATACCAAATGTAATGCCCTACCAAGGGATCCAAAGAATTAACCTAGAATTTCAGTAAGTTTGGTAGCATTTTTTTTTTTAAATATGAAAGTAAATACCACATATAACTTATGCACCATAACGAAAGCAATAGCAATGTCCATCTAAAGGTAATCATAACATACACAACTGGTTACATTCTTTAAGGATCCCTTAACATTGAATTACATCTAAGTCAACTAACATTATTGAATCCATCTAATATAACAACCACATGAAATAATAATGATAAGTCCATTGTTTATACATTACATTTCTAAATGCTCTATCATCCACTATACATGTCACAAGGTATGAAAAGCTTAAAAGAATATACGTATGTGAAATAAGATACATCATCCTATTCTAATCCATGATACATCAAAGTAAAGATAATCACATGTCATACATGATACATCATCATAGAAGATATATACATCTATCATAAAGATCAAACATAATAAACTAAGTGCACGGTTCCTCCCAACTGTTAATAGCATCATTAGACCATCGTGGGCCCTAGCCATCCCTCCGTGTGTAACATTCCAAGTCACTGAAGAGATTATCAGTATCAACATAGTAGGAATGTCACTCCTAACATATACTATATTATAAGCAGAAAGTAATCTAACATGCAAATATAAGCATAAGATAACATCATCTAGTATATGCTAATCATCAATGAAAGGATACATATCCACCATCATGAAGGACGCATCAGCCACGATGTCTCAATGAATCTCAAATGATAAGAGTGGAAAAGAACTACCACGTGACTACATGTACCTAAGTGGTCCACTCCCACCGTGCTGAGGAGATAATCTCAAGTCTCAAAAGAGGCTATCCAAAATCACATAGCATAAAACTCTATAAGTCCAGGAATCCTAAAAGTATACTAACTCAAAGGTTCCATCACACAAAATTGACATCTAATCCCAGAGGTACACAATGACATGTAGGAACCTACTATGCAAGCGGAAAAGTGTCATCGCATACATCATGTACAAGTTACCCTGGTAGTTAGCTAAACTCTACGAGTCCATACTGATCTCATGCGGCCACTAGTATCCTCTCATACTGACGAGGCATACTATGGAATGCAAGGTCGCAACCATGCTTTCTCTCTACTCCCATCCTAGTCTATACAAGCACTCGAGGCATGGGCAAGAAAAAAACACTTATCTTTTTAGGTTCATTTAGTTAGTATTAGGTGTGAGTGTTTTCACATTTTTAACCAACTTACAATGAGTTACCCTGGCAACCTCTTAGGGCCCCGACCCCCATTGCAAGCCACTTCCCGACACTACATGCAGATATCCTACCCTAAGCTCATGGAATCATAAATCTCAAAATCACAAAAGATAATCCATAATAAAATCATCAAATATGCATAAAAGCATCAAATCTCCATGAGCAAGCATCCATAGAAAATCATGATCACAACAGCTCTCTATTGGCAACTGAAGTATCACTGATAATCAAAAGTATCCATTGGTTCTCAATAACCAAAATATATCTCAATCATATTGATCGAAGACTCCAAAATGGTTGAGTCAAAAATGTCACAACATGACATCATCAAGAATAAAACCACATTTCAGTCCCATCATGGTGAGTAGAAAATAACCAAGGATAACTAATCAATGACTCAAAAATATAGTTAAGTCAAGTGTCTCAGATACATAAGAATCTCAACTATAACAAACAGTAAATACCAACATTACATAAAGCATTCCATCACATATCCATGGTTGGGTTTATAAAGATCGAGATTAAAACATCATCATGACATCACAATCACATCACCCCCAAGCCTCTGGTAGACATCCTATAACTAGTCAACACTAGTCAACCCATAAACTCAAAATAGTAGCATAAAGAATACACAATTCAAACACATGTTTTAGTTTTGCTAAATTTACAAACTTGAATTAAATGTGTTTTCCAATCTAGATATCAAGTGGAGAAATTTCACGTTTTACCTAACCCATGTATTTGTTTGATAGATAAAAGCTTCTCCCCAAAACCATTAGACTCAATTTCCTAATTGATCTAATAATATTTTGTTTATATAAACATTGTTTGAAGGATGACTCTTATCGAATTCCAATAATCATTTATCATTCCCAATGAATCCAATATTATCAAATAAAATTTACATATTTCAAAACTTTGACTTATAACACGTTCTAATAATTAACCTTAATTAAAGTAAGTTTAATTAAGTTAACTCTTAATGTCTTTCTATTATAAATAATAATCAACAAACTTTTATTAGTATTTTAAATCATTTATCTTTTAAAAAAAATGATCCATTGATTCAATCTTTGAAATATAATAATAATTTATGATTAATAATATATATACATATACACTTATATACGTACATACATACATACATATATATATACATATCTATATAATAATAATAATATTTTATATAAAAATCGAATATAATTATATACATTTTCATTCAAATTTAATAACATATCCAAATGCAACAGGCAATGGTGTTTAACTTACCAAAAGTGACTTTATTATAAGTTGCGCTGCTATTATTGCCGGCAGCCTATGGATTGCAGGTACTCTGCGAGTCGTAGGTACACTGTGATCGCGTAGGTACTCTGTGCTCGTAGTCCTGCAACGTGTGATGGCCGAGGGTGGGGTATTCCGCCCTCCTCACATATTAATTTTTTTTAATATAGCATTTTTAAAATGCTTCCCTCCAATGTAAATTGCGATGCATTTTTTTAACATTTGCTCGCAGCAACATATATATGTCACTGGACTTTTCAATTCAATTAAAAAATATATATACATATGTATGTATATATATATATGTGTGTGTGTGTGTATGTGTGTGTATATATATATATATATATGTATGTATATATATATATCAAATGTATATATGTATATATATATGTGTATATATATATATAAATATGTGCAAAATTTATAAACATATATATTTAAATATATATATGAAAATGTAAGTTTATGTAGGTCTGAAACTATATATATATTTTCACAAGGAATATATCTATATATATATATATATATATATATATATACACACTTTTTTTATGAGTTTTTTATAAAATATTTACTCTCTAAATTTTCTCAATAATTTTCTAATGGATTTGGCTACAATTTAAACCCTAGCCTTGTGTTCTTTTCAGATCTATGCATATAAGATTCTCAAATAAATTTTAACTACCCATATTGAGAATGCATACAATTCAAATAGGAAAAAACTTCAGAAGACATATGGAAGACATGAAGAAGATAGGGAATGCAAGATGCAGAAATAGCATAAATAAAATCACAAGAATCTACCCGGATTCTGATGCCAATTCGCTCTTCCTCAGAAAACCTGCAGAGCAAGCTCCTCCCTTCTTCAGAGCTCTCGAGTCCTCCAATGCTCCAAATGCTCTCCAAACGCTTTTTCTAAGCTTCTAGGAATGCCTGAATATAAAGAGCTCTCAGGAAACACCTAGAATGTCTCTAGAAATAGCTAGAAGGTGTCACCAACTAAGCATGTGTCTTTTTCAACCTTTTAGATGAATCATAAGGTTGTAGACACCATGCGCTTAATTGATGCACTAACCCCCATGTTGTTGACATAAGAGAATTAGAAAAGGTGTGTTAACTCCTATGCAAGCTCATAATTCTAATTTACTTTATATATAATTTCTATTAAATTTTTATAACTTTCATTTTAATTTTTATAACTTTTATTATTATTATTTATTTATTATTTTATTATTATTTTATAATTATTATTAATTTTTTTTAATTTCTAATTTTCTTTTATTTAATTCTTTTTCCTCAATTAATTCTCATTTAATTAATTATAATCAAAATATAAAAAACCATGATATTTTATATTAATTTTCTCAAATAATTAATGTATTAATTAAATCTATTTATTAAGACTTAATTAATAGAAAATTCACCATAGACCTCCAAGATAAAATATGAAAACCCATCATAGAACAATTCACACAAAATCAGTCTAAAGGGTTAAAAATCATGAAATATGTCATCCAACACATTTGGTGGGTAAAATATCCAGATACTTGTCCTACCTCACTAGAAAAAATGGTTTAAGGGTTTGGGATTTGGACTTAAGAATTTATCTCCCTTCTCTTATCATTGAGATAGTATAATAGGGTACGCTCATCCTGGCAATTCAAAAAAGTCAATACCTGATACCTACAACCTGCAGAAAAAGCATGCATGTACATAGAATATATATAATGCCAAGCTAAATAGACAATGGCAAGAAGTGGTGCATCATGTAGATCGTGACTAAGCAAGTGACTACGACTCCCTTCCTTAACCACATCAGATATGCCATACAATAAGAAAACACGCACACCATACACATGCAAGTATGGGGTAAGTATCCATAATAAAACACATGAGATAATAAACCATCTAACTAATCATCATCACTAACTAAAGCAATGTAATGATCATCATGCATACATGAAATATAAAGTCTAAATGATCTCATCATATACCAACTGAATCCATAACATAATGTTTGATAATCTCAAAACAATACCACTAATCCATCATCATAAGGCTAGTCTAACATAGTCTGATAATAATAGCAACAATGTACATAAAAGATGTAAACGAGGGCAGGCACTACAGTTATTCTTTTCTTATTTATTTAAAAAATAATTACTTGTGATCTCTACATTAGATTATATTGTGATCTCTATTTATTAAACTTTTGATGTTTTAAATTGATTTAGGTTTTAGTTTTTAAATCAATTTAAATTATTATTTTATATTAGTTTATTTTTTCTTTAAATATTGTTTTTAAAGTTTCTATAATTTATTTAGTCAAGAGAATATTTGTTAGAGATGACGCTATTTTTCATTTTTTTTCATATTTCTCTTATTAATTTTTCGTAATAAATTTTTTTATGGGGTTTTTTTAAGTGGTTATTTTTTTCATATTTGATAAATTGAATTTAATTGTAAAATATTAAAATTATTGAACATGTTTGTTAAGAAATATTCGAATTCCTTAAATATTGTAAATTGTATATCTATGTTTTAATCTTCAACTTTTTTATTTTTGTATTTTCATTTTGAAAAACACTTATATTTACATTATTTAATGTTCATTCTACATTTTTCTCTTAAATCTCATCTTCTATTGGCACACTCGTTGCATGCACAAAAGCATGGGACTACTAGTTATATTTATATATTTGAAAATATTTGAGACAAAACTGTGCAAGTATCTTATTCTTCTGAAGTTAGTTATCAATGAAAATGGCTTTAGCTTTAGGAGAAGAAGAAGAAAATGTAGCAGAGCTCAAGATTGGTGAATTTTTTTTTAGACTAAATGTCTCATGAATGTTGAGGTTGCCCTAATTTTGAAGAAAAAATATGATGCTTCATCTCAAGTGTTTGAGAGGTCTTTGCGGTATGTGACAGTGTTCAATCTTGATAAAAATCTAAATGCTGAGCAGAAATGCCCAGACACTACGAAGGAGGCTAAAGCATAAAGCTATGGTGGGTTGGATGATGAAAAATTGACAAAATGCTTAGTGATAAGGAAATTTGAGTAGCACACTCCTTTGAATGCTTTTTCCTTCAATCATGTACAAAGTCGCTTCTAAAGACTCGTGTATACTTCATGATCTAAGGTTTTTTTAGTTAAACACTGCAAATGAGTAAATCACAGTCTAAAATTTCCAACCAATGTGATATTTTCACATTAAAAGAGGATACATGTGGTGGAGACATTGAGAGTCACTCATATGTACAACTTCTATACATCAAATATATATATATATATATATATATATATATATATATATATAATTTTAGATTTATGTAGATCACCAAATTGTATAAAAGTTCTTAAGTTATATGTATACACTCTTCTTTATACAACAATGTTAGGTATAATTTTTGCATTAATTATATTTATAGGTATAATAATATTTTAAATCAAATTATATTCAATATTCTTATTTGAATTTAAAAATATAATAAATATTTAATTTAACAAAATTATTTTTTGACAATATTCTTTTCTTTTTAATATTTAACATATTGAAATAATGAGTTATAATGACATCATAAAAATTAGCTTTGTTAATTTCAAGATGTATTAAATTAAGATTAATTTATTATGAGAATAAAATTGTTAAAAACTAATAAATTAATTTTCAGATGATTTAATAAAATTATTTTAATTTTATGTGAACTTGGAAAGATAATTATTTAACAATAAAAACATTTATCTATTTTAAATCTTATTCTAACTAAAATGAGAAAATTGAAAAGATATTTAATTTTTAAAAGTTTTCACAAGAGAACTTGATAATAATAATTTAATATTTTTTTAATAGCTATAAAAACCATTAAATTAACTTATTATATTTTACACTTATAACTAAAATCATTGTTCTCTCTCTCTCTTGATGACCAATGTGAATTCAAAAAATATATTCAGAAGGTCATTCAAAATTCTCATTGAGTTAGTGCACAATTTCTAACTAGAACAACACTAACAATGACTAATAATACATTAGAGAGGAGTCAAGTATGGATGAATGATATGCGATGGAGTGGAGGGCTATGCATGGTTGTGGGGACGAGGATTGCATAGATGGCTCCTTATTAACTCCTATGTCTAATGGAATATTGAGAAATTTAAAGGGGTTTATGGTTGGAGGAAACAAAGGTTTCTTCAAAAACTACTTTTGGTTATGTTGTTAAATTTTGAAGAAGGGTTACATAAAAATTTCATTATTTTAATAAATAAAAATGAGATTTAGTGTTCAATCTTAAATAGAGAAAAATAATTCAAAATATTTTGTTTCACTTAACTTTAAGAGGCTTAGAAAAATGGGATTTTGTGACACATTTGGTAGTTTTTTAAAGGAAAGATAAAGCTTCCATATGGGTGAAACATCAATAAAGGAAGGTTTTAAAGGCATCGATAGCAATTTTTTGTCATTTTTGTCTGTTCTTTTTGGGGATTCTTAGTTACATATGACTCACTAAAGCATATCTCAAGACACTTTTGGAAAAGATACCTTGTCTCTTCTAAATATCGAGGAGATTCATCGAGTGCAAGTCTAGTTCCACTCTTTTTCAATTTTCAATTGAAGGAAAGCAATAGTTCATTCTCAAATACTTGTTGTTTGGTATTTTGAATGAATGATTTCTATAAAAAAATTATGACTTGTTCTAGAATCCTTTAACTTTTTTATATTCATGCAATGTTGTAGCTTGGAGATTGATGTTTACTAAAAAATCATAGGTTGTAGTTGTGACAATCTTTGATTTTGCTTCATTTAGACACTAATTTGTTGCTTTTATGTAGATAATTTGTGCTGATGTCACATTTTGAGTTGTAAGAATAAGTTTCTTTCATTAGAATCTATTGTGATTTTGAGCAATAGTTAAAGTAACTCACAAGTTTGGTGCATCACCTTTAAATTATTTGGCATCTTATTTCAAGAGACCTCTATCTATTTACCTATTAAAAGAAGTTATTTTCAAAGGATAAAAATCTCTCTTTGTAGGTCTACTTTCTCTATAGGTCACCTGCAACCTAAAATTAGTCCCATGTATCATAGGATTATTAAGCTCTCTTAACATTTTAGGTGCAATCCTATGTGCTAACAACAACATTAGTATTTTGGATAGTCCAATATGTCATTTCTTCTCTAGTTTCCTTATCCTTTACAATAAATTTTTGATGATGGTTCGCACACCACATTGATATAACCTCAATCCTAGCCAATTTACTGTAATCATCTTTGCAAAACACATGGGCATTAGTGATGCTACCAATTTTATGCTTGTACTCCTTTAATTCATCAATTTTGATAACCCAAAAATTTTCTTTTATTTCTAACTCCCAACCAATATATTTAAAATGATAATTATTTTAGGTATCATATCCTTGGCTTCTTTTAAGATCTCCTTTAAGTTTGTCACACTCTTCTAAAAATATTTACACTTGTTCCCTATATTTGTCATGCCCAAGTAGAAATTTCTCACATATTAAAAGGGTTACCAAGGCCACTAAGGGGTCCTACTAGTGTCAAAAATGTCCCTAACCCATACCCCTGACCCTTAGGTACTTAGATTTCATTAAAATTGGTCCCTAAGACCACTTTTTGGCCTCTAGAAGTGACTAGAAAAATTTGAATCCAAATAAACTAATTCATAGGACTTTACAAGTATCTCCAAATCAAAAGGGTTTAATAAGGTTCCTAATAAGTTAGTTTGATTTAGGATTATATTGCCAACCTTAGTAGACATGTTGTTACACATACCCATGTCAAGTGTCAAGTGACACTATAAAATCACATTAGACAACATTTGGCATGTCACTAATAGCATAGTGAAAACACCTAATACATATATACAAATTAAATCACTTAACATTGAAGTTCAAATCTCTTCATTAGATCCAACCTTGGCTTTATAGTTTGCACATATGGTTGGTTATTATTTCTTTAATAATTTCCATGGTAATTCTCCTGCACACTCTATTGAGCAACAGTAGCTTGAAAAAAACCACATGTATATATAAGTCAAATTGCATAATCAATTGACTAAACATTCTACATTCTTATTTTAAATAAACTTTTCCAGTTTTGCATCTAATAACACATAATTGATTGCATAATTGAAATACCATAACATGTATTAATTAGTTCAAAGAAAAATATTTAAATAATCATCAAAATGCATGCATATACCTAAAACATCATAATCATTACAATTAAAGCATACAAAAGTAATCATCACATGGCATAAATAATAGTGATAAATGTCTAATCCATTGAATATAATGTCTCAAAATATCAAATCATAATGTATCAAAATAAGTGTATCAGCTAAGCTATGATGGGTTAAGGTGAGGCTTCACATCCTCCCCCATTAGGCGTGAACTTCCTTCTAGAGTTCATACAAAAGATATGGGTATTGAAATCTCATCTTCACTACATCCTCCTATGAAGTTGTGACCTCATCATAAAAATCCCATTGGACTCTAACCTAGTTCAACTCTCTACCCCATAGCACAAGGGTCTATCAAGATATAATATGGATGGCCTCTAATGCTAGCTTTCTGACCTCAAAAGGTCCAAAAAATCAAGGTGCTAACTTAGAGCCCTTTTTGAATCAGATCAGGCTCTTGTGCAGTTGCACTCTCAAGAAGAATCTATCTCCAACTCTATACTCTTGATCAATCCTCTACACATCTAGATACTTCTTTTTCCTATCATGTATCTCTCTAAGGCATTGTCGAATCAAGACCACCTACTACTCCATATCCCTGACTAACTAAGGGCCAAGAGATACTTTATCCTTTCCCAACTCAAAGTTGTCCTAAAGGGTCTACCATATAAGTCCTAATAAGGTGACATACCTATAGAGGAATGGTGCCCATTATTATAGGAAAACTTGACAAGATGAAATTATTCCTCCCATCTTACCTGATGGTCCATCACGTACATGCACAAAATATCATCCAATGCTTGATTAACACTCTCCAGTTGACTGTCTATTTGAGGATGGTACACTATATATATGTATATATATATACATAAATAATGGCAAAGAAAATGCACATACAATACATATATTACTATTATTTATGTATATGTATGTATGCATCTATTTATGTATATATATATATATATATATATATATATATATATATATATACATAAATAGATGCATACATACATATACATAAATAATAGTAATATATGTATTGTATGTGCATTTTCTTTGCCATTATTTATGTATATATATATATATATATATATATATACATATATATATATATATATATACATATATATATATATACATATATATATGTGTGTGTGTGTGTGTGTGTGTGTGTGTGTGTGTGTGTGTTTATATATAGAGAGAGATCTTGGCACAACACAAAATTAATCTAGCTACATACATATTTTAGAATCCAAATAATAAAACATTCTTAAGTAGACATTTGTGAGCACTAGGTGTGTGAAGGCTCCATGCAAAAACATGTAGAAGCAAAAAAGGTCATGAACATTTTTGATGGCATATTTTCCAAGAGCATACACAAATTCCTCAAGGTGACTTCCATTATTAAGTTTTCATATACATTTTACTTGTTATCATTTATTTCTTTATTAATTTTATTATAAGAATCCATCACATTTTTATTAGGTGATGAAACCTATGGGTATGATTATATGTTTAGAAAATGGGATTATTCTTACACTAAAACACATCCCACATTTAACTCAATTAGGAAAGGATTATCATTTGGTGTTGTGGGTTATAAATGGAAATCTCTTTATTGTCTAACTGTGGAATTGATTTTGAATTGCTAGGTATGTTGTATTTAATTTGTAGATTCAATAGAGCTTTTTGTAGTGTGGATTGCAAAGGGATTTCATATTTATGATATGCTAATGGAGATGAGTTTCTTAATTTAAACTTTAATTGGTACATATGTGTGTGGGTTATGAAAGGATTAGAAGTTCTTGATGATCTAAAAATGGAGATGAGTTTCATATAAGTTGAAATGGTTCATATGTAAAATATAAATATTTTGGTATGGTGAAGTAGATATAGATTTCATTTTATGATTTGATCTATATGTTAGAAATGCTTTAGAATAACTAAGAGCAGGGGGGGCCAAGCTTTAACTTTACTAATCAAAAAGTTACTATAAATCAACATGCAAGCATAACACATAAGATATCAACACATAACACAGTGATTTACGCAGAAACCTAATTTGGGAAAAACCATCAGTAACATGCTACTCAATTCTCACTCTTCTAAAGTGATGCCCTGTGAAAGTCCTGCCTTATTAAAGGCTTACAACACACTATCAAATGTGACCTTGTTAGAGGATTTAACCACCTTGTTAGAAGTGGGCTTGGTTAGAGGACTTTAGAACATTCACTTGGAATGCCACCCTGTTAAAGGATTTACAAATGGCTATTAAACCAAACTAATTCCATAGAATTTTTAGATCTAATACAATTGCTAAAGAGTATTAGAAAATCTTGACCTGACTATAGCATACAACTTATCTTGTAGATCTTAGATCACTTCTTAGCTCATACCCTTGTCTGGCCTTCAATCTCTACAACTCTTGACAGTTTTCCCTCCTTTCAAGCTTAGTCTCCTTGAGTCTCCATGCTCAATGTACTAGTGTAATCATCTCTTCATGACCACTCATAGAACTAGAGCCTCTATGCTCTTCCTTCTCCTAGATGTCACCTCCTTGACACCCTTCTAACCACTTTGCAGATTTGGCTCTTCAGTAGCAATAGTATTAGTAGCACTTTGCTTCTTGGTCTATGACTCCTTAAATAGAAGTCTTGGAGTTTTTTTCCCACTCAATTCTTCCATTCTTTAATTTCAATTCGTATGGATTAGGTAGGATTCATTGCATCTAACCCATATTTTGTTTCCTATGGAAACTTCTTGAATAATCCTTTTATAATTTGCCTAAAAATGGTTTATGTAGGATTCTATACTGCCAGCTCATCATCCTTATCCTCCAACTTGTTCACAAAATTCAATGTAACCACTATGTTAGCTTAGATTTGGAAAATCTTTGTCATTTGAAATAATACAATAGCTTGACACTATTGAAATACTGGTACTCGACACAAATTGTGTTACTCAGCATCAAGTGTGCTTTTCTTGATGCTGGGCACCTGAAGATCACTCGGCATCAACTAAGAATTTTTTTATGCTTGGCACCCGATCTTCACTCAACACTTGAAGATTACTTGGCACACACTAGAATTTTTTGTTACTCAATTTCTGCTGAGAATTTTCTCAGCTTCAACTAACTTGCTCGGTACATACTAAAGATCTTAGTTTAAGCTTTGCATACCACCTTGTTACAACTTCTTCCTCCAATGTTTTTAAGTGTGACCAACCTCTATATCTTTGAGTGTGTTATCAATACATCATTTAGCCATTTTCTTAATTAATCCTTGAACTTCATTACATCATCATAACTCAACCTTTCCCTTAGGTGCTCTTGTTACATCTTGTTGATAAAATCCTCTTCATCAATCAACTAAGTGATAGTACTTGGATCTCATAAGAAAATGTCATTCCTACAAGTAGCAGGTTTGACATCAATGACAAAACAATGATTGAAAATATTCTCTTAACAAAAATCTTCCTTCTTTCCAACAATCTTCCTCTTTGATCTTCAACAATGAGCTTTTTCAATCATATTTCCAACAATCTCCCTGTTTGGCATTGATGGCAAACCAAATTGATCAACCATTAGAATAGTAAGTCAAATGCCAAAAAGTAATTGTAGCTTCACATCTCCTTCTACTATTCTGATTGCTTCATTTCTACTTCTCCCTCTCTGCTATTGTACCCTTGTTCTTTGTCTTTCTCCCTCTATATTGCTCATCTTCTACTATTCTGATCAAATTCTAATTATTTCTATCAATTTCTCCCTCTATCTTCATTTGATCAGTTTTCTACTATTTCTCCCTCTTGATCCTTCTCTTGTTGATCAGTTTCAAACATCTTCTCCCTCTTTGGAAACAATGCCAAAGACATATAAGAATCTTAGTATGCAAGTGTAGCTTTTACAGGTTCATTCAATGTCTCCCTTTATCACCTTTCTTGTGACTAATTTGGAACTTCAGCACTTCAACTACTTTAGACATGAATCCTAAAGTAAACATCATCTACATCAATGTGTAATATCTTCAACAATCAGCTCATTTGATGCAGGTCATTCTTGCTTTTGCTTCAAGTAGCCTTGGTTAGGGGTATCACCCCTAATTTCCCTCTAAGATACTCAAAAGAATCCTTAGGTAGTTCCTTTGTGAAGATGTCAACAATTTGTTCCTTTGAGCTAACATATTCCATTTTCACTTGTTTGTCTTCCACCAACTCTCTTACATAGTGATATTTGATTGCAATATCCTTAGTTTTAGCATGCATTATAGGATTCTTTGATATGTTGATAGCACTTGTATTATCACAATAAAGTGTCACATGCTCAATTACCTCTTCCTTCATCCCTTGCAAAAAATGTTTGATCCATACAATATTGGTGCAATTTATAGTAGCTACAACATATTTAGCTTCAGTAGTGGACTGTGAGGTGCAACTTTGCTTTTTGTTGGTCCATGTAATCAAAATTTTTCCCAAGAAAAGTGCTCATCCACTAGTGTTTTTTCTATCATCAATTACCTCCCCAATTTGCATCAGTGTAGGCTCTTAGTTCAAACTTTTCACTCCTCTTGTAGTACAAACCAAAGTCATTAATTCCTTTTAGATACCTTAGTATTCTCTTCACTGTCATTAAGTGATTTTATCTTGGATTTGTAGAAAATCTTGCCACTATTCCAATAGCTAATGAAATGTCTGGTCTACTATGTACAACATATTATAACTTTCCAATCATTGACCTATACACTATCTGATTCACTTCAGCTGACTCATCATTCTTGGATAGTTTATGGCCTATTTTCATTGGTGTGCTAACTAGTTTTGAGTCTTCTAACCCAAATTTTTTGAGCACCTCCTTGATGTATTTGGATTGGGTCACAAATATGCCATGTTTCAGTTGATGTACTTGTAATCCAACAAAGAATTTGACTTCTCCAAATATTGACATTCAAATTCATGTTTCATTTGATCAACAAAATATTTGCATAGAACATCTTTTGCTCCAAATATTATATCATCAACAAAGATTTCTGATATCAAAATGTCTTTACCTTTTTCAGCTTTAATGTACAAGTTGTTGTTGTCATATATTCTCTCAAATCCTATCTTCACAAGATATTTGTGCAGTCTCTCATACCATGCTCTAGTTGCTTGCTTTAGTCCATAAAGTGCCTTGTGCAGTTTGTAGACCATGTCCTTATTCTTCTCATCAAAAAATCCCTTTGTTTTTTCTATGTAGACTTCTTCTTCCAGTATACTATTCAAAAAAGTAGACTTTACATCCATTTAGTAGACTTTGAAACCTTTATATGCAACATATGCAAGTAATGTTCTTACTCCTTCCATTCTTACAATAGGGGCAAATGTCTCCCCATAATCCAGTCATTCTTCTTGTGCATAGCCTTTGCAAACTAGTCTAGCTTTGTTTCTTGTTATTTCTCCATTCTCATCAAGTTTGTTTTAAAACACTCATTTGGTACCGATCACATTCTTATCAGCTGGTGTTGGAACTAGAGACCATGTTTTGTTCTTCTCAATCTAATCTATTTATTCTTTCATGGCTTTATACCAGTCATCATCTTGTAGTGCATCATTCACTATTTTAGGTTCAACCTTACTTAATAGACATGATTCATTCTTGAGCCTATTTTCATTGGTTTGGCATCCTTGTCACCAATGATTTGATTTGCAAGGTGATGTCTTCTCACATACTTGGCTAATCTTGGTTTAATCCTTCTTTCCATGTTTGATCCTTTAGCTTGAGAATCATTTTGTTTTTCTTCATCTAGCATTCCATCATTTTTCTCATGTGTACTATTTTTAGAATTAGAATGAGTATTTTCTACATTCTGCAGCTCAACTTCTGATGTAACTCAGCATTCATAGGTTGAGACTCAACAGATACTAAATCTTTTTATTGATTCCCAACTTGATTTGTAGCATTGTCTTCAATAGTCATTCCTTCATAAAAGTATACAAAGGATCTATAATCCTTTGATTTCTTAGACTCATCAATTTGGACTTCTGCATGCTCATCAAAACTTACATTTACACTCTCCACAATCTTGTTAGTGTTAGTATTCAAACACTTGTACACTTTACTTTTAGTGGAGTATCCAAGGAATATGCCTTCATCACTTTTTGCATCAAACTTACCATTTCTAGTATTTTTAAGAATATAGAATTTACAACCAAATACTTCAAAATATTTTACATTAGGTGAGTGATCGTACCACAATTCAAAGGGTGTTGCATTTGTACCTTTCTTGACTTGGACTCTATTTAGTGTGTAGACTGCAGTACTTACAACTTCTCTCCAATACTTTAGTGCAACATTTTTCTCCATCATCAAGGTTCTAGCACGGTCAATCACTAACCTATTCCTTCTTTCAGTGATACCATTTTGTGGTGGAGTTCTTGGTGTTGATGTTTTCCTTTTGATACCTTTGTCATTGTAGAATATTTCAAATTCTTTTGATGTGAACTCACCTCCTCTATCTGACCTTAGGCATTTCAAGTTCTTTCATGTTTCCTTCTCAACTCTAGCCAAGTACCACTTAAAAATTTGAAATGCAACAGATTTTTGCTTTAAAAACATATAAGTCATCATCCTAGAATAGTGATCTATAAATAGCATTATGTATATGCCTCCTAGGTAGCTTTGCACTTCTATTGGACCACATAATTCTGTATGGACTAACTCTAGTACTTCCTTGGAAGTGTATGTTTTTCTTTTTAAACTAGACTTATTCATCTTCCCTAGTTGACATTGTTTGCACATTGTGTTTTCATATTTCTTCAACTTGGGTAACCCTCTGACTTTGTTCTTCTTGCTAATGTTGATCAGATTATCAAAGTTAACGTGACATAGGCTTTTATGCCACAACCACACATCATAAAATCTAACAACAAGACATGTTGTATCCTCCATATCTAGGTAAAATAGATTACTCTTAGTTTGTTCACCTTTTTCTATCATCTTTTTATCAGTGAAATAGATCTTAGCAGTTTTGTTTCCAAATTCAACTTTGCAACCTACATTGCCTAACTATGATACACTTAACAAGTTGTAATTCAATCCTTCAACATAGTATGCATTATCACATTAAATTTTCTCTATGAGCTTAATAGATCCTTTTCCTTTAATTTGACATGGAGCATCATTACCAAATCTAACACTATTCCCATCATATTGAGTAAAGGTAATGAACTTACTTTTATCTCTTGTCATGTGATGTGAGCATCCACTATTTATGATCCACTTGTCATTCTTGTTCACACAGGTAACCAATTTTGTTGCTTCATCTTCTTCTTTATTTTATTCATCCTCCATGGCTACATAGACTACTTCATCATCATTCTCATCAGAATCTTCTTCAACAATGTAGCATCTTTTGCCTTTTTCCTTTTAGTCTTTGCTATCATCTTCTCTCTCGTTCCTATACTTGTTTCCTTCTTTTTAGTTCTTCTTTTATGTACATCTAGTAGAAATATGACCTACTTCATTGCAATTGAAACATATGATAGGGAGCTTACCTTTGAATTTGCCTTTGCCTCTATGGAATCTCCTAGCTAGTAGTGCTTCTAGTTGTTCCACATCTTCCTCATCTATGCTGCTATCACTGGATGCATGTTTTTCTTTTCTTCTCTTATTTCTTGATGTTTCCTCCTTAGTGTCTTTTATTGTCATCTTGGCATTGAAAGTAGATTCAAGGTTCTCAGGTTTGTAGTTATCAAAATTTGATAGATCAAATGCAATAAGTCTTTCCACTATTCCTTCAAAGGTTAGTGTGTTTCCTTGTACATACCTTAACTCTTGGATGGTAGAAAATCTAATATCATAAATAGGGAGAAAAGTTCCTTAAGTATTTTTTGATTTCATTTTCTTCTTCCAATTGACTACCTAGAGTTCTTATTGCAATTACTACTTCTTTCATTCTTGTAGCATACTGGGCAACATTTTCAGCTTCCTCCATTTTCTTGTCATCAAACTTTCCTCTTAGACTTTCTCTCTTTTCTCTCTGGAGATTCTAATCTCCTCCATAGATTTTTGATAAGGTTTTCCACATTTTGAATGCAGTGTCATAGTCTTTGATGTCATTATATTCTACATAGTTAAGTGCAGAGGCAATCTCCAGCATTGCTTGATTGTGCTCCTTCTTTTTATTCAAATCATCTATAGTAAGAGGTCCTGTTGGATTCACATGCTCTATTCCAATTGAGGTTTGTACATAGTCACCTATTTATCCAAGGTGCAATTTCATCAAACTCTACCATGTAGCAAAGTTGTCTTTGTTGAGCTTGGGAACTTCTCTCTTTGACATCTTGATCTTCCTGCTTCTAGTACCTTGAAACTAAATCAGCAGAGGCTCTAATGCCAATTTTTAGAAATGCTTTAGAATAAAGAGTGTTGGAGGGGCGGGGGAGGGGGTTGTGAATCAATTATTCAAGGTCCAAATTTCCTATTCAAACTTTTCACTAAGTATAGTGAGCCCATGGTGATTTACGTGGAAACCCAATTTGGCAAAAACCACCAGTAACATGCTACTCAATTCTCACTCTTCTAAAGTGATGACCTATGAAAGGCCTACCCTATTAAAGGCTTACAACACACTATCAAATGTGACCTTGTTAGAAAATTTAACCACCCTATTAGAAGTGGGTCTGGTTAGAGGACTTTAGAACATCCACTTAGAATGCCACCCTATTAAAGGATTTACAAATGGCTATTAAACAAACCTAAGTCCATAAGATTTTTAGATCTAATACAATTGCTAGAGATTATTAGAAAATATTGAACTAACTACAACATACAACTTATCTTGTAGATCTCATATCACTTCTCAGCTCATACCCTTGCCTGGCCTTCAATCTCTACAACTCTTGACAGCTTGCCCTCCTTTCAAGCTTAGTCTCCTTAAGTCTCTATTCTCAATGTACCAGTGCAATAATCTCTTCATGACCACTCATAGAAGCAAAGCCTCTGTGTGCTTCCTTCTCCTAGATGTCACCTCCTTGACACCCTTCTAACCACTTTGCAGATTTGGCTCTTCAGTAGCAACAGTATCAACAACAATTTTTTTCTTGGTCTATGACTCCTTAAATAGAAGTCCTAGAGTTCTTTTCTTGCTCAATTGTTTTGTTCTTTAATTTAAATTCATATGGATTAGGTAGGATTCATTGCATCTAACCCATATTTTATTTCCTCTAGAAACTTCTTCAATAATCCTTTTAGAATTTGCCTAAAAATGATTTAAATAGGATTCTGTGCCACCAACTCATCATCCTTATCCTCCAACTCATTCACAAAATTCAATGTAACCACTATGTCAACTCACATTTGGTGAGTCTTCATCATTTGAAATAATGCAGTAGCTCAACACTATTGAAATACTAGTGTTCGGAACATACTATGTTACTCAGCATCAATTGTGTTTTTCCTAATGCTCAACACCTAAAGATCACTCGGCATCAACTAAGAATTTTTCGATGTTCAACACCTAAGCTTCACTAGGCACTTGAAGATTACTCGGCACACACTAGAATTTTTTGTTACTCAGCTCCTACTGAGAATTTTCTCAACTTTAACTAACTTTCTCAACACCTACTAAAGATCGTAGTTTAAGCTTTGCATACCACCTTGTCACAATTTCTTCCTCTAATGTTTCTAAGTGTGACCAACCTTTGTATCCTTCAGTATGTTAGCAATACATCATTTAACCATTCTCTTAACTGATCCTTGCACTTCATCACAACATCATAACTCAACCTTTTCCTTAGGTGCTCTTATTACATCTTGTTGATCAAATCCTCTTCATCAATCAACTAAGTGATAGTACTTGGATCTTATAAGAAAATGTCATTCCTACAAGAGTAGGTTTGAAATCAATGACAAAACAATGATTGAAAAAAATCTCTTAACAACAATCTTCCTTCTTTCCAACAATCTGCCACTTTGATCTTCAACAATGAGCTTTTTCATTCAAATTTCCAATAGTGTATGTTGTAAATTGTCTTATAGATTTTGTTATTGTGGGCTCATTATGGGTCTAACTTTCATATATATTATATTGCTACTAGAAATCATCTATAGACTTAAATATAGATCTTTTTGTATTATTTCTATGGACTGCCTCTAGTAATAACCTTAATTATTACTAGTCATCTACCATAGTTTGCATCTTATAAGGGAATATTGCAAGTCATTATAGTTAAATAGAGGGAAGATTATGTAAGACTTACATTTGGTGTTGAGGAAGGCAAGTGGAGACCAAAATTCTTTTTCCTCTGCCCTTTCCACATGAAAAAATATTAATCCAATTTCATTCATTATTGTGGTCTATACATTTGATGGCTTTTTCCATCCAAAATCAACCTAGTACAATGGAAATCTTGGAGAGATTACTGCATTAGCTCCATATACGTACCCATCCATCATTGCAATCAACTTGTGTTCTATCATGAGATTTTCCCTTCTTGAACTAACTAACAAGTGCATATAAATGCACTGAAACTAATGAGAGGCTTTTTTCATGTGCTCTATGAATGAATAGTATATAATGAGAGGAAGGTGTGTGTAGAAGAAAAGGCATTGTACATTGTTGATGTATAACAAACCAATATCAAAATTGGAGAGGAGCATGATTTATGCACTAAGAGTTGGGATTGCAGGTCTTACAAGAGAGTATGCCTCTAGTGCTATATTGAGATAAATGGGAATAACATATTCCCTATTCCTAGAACAATCACCTGCTACCACTTTGGAAAAAATTATACCTCCAACATTGAAACCATATGATAAATGGGAATAATAGATGCCCAAGCCATAATCTAATTAAATTTTTCTACTTTCTAATTAGATGGGTTGATTATAAATTATTGTAGAGCTATCATCAAATTAGGTACAATAAAATGAATTGTCATCACATTAGCCGAATACCCTAGTCACTAGATCATTGTGAATGTGAAAATTTGATCTTTGCTATAAAATAGTGTTTGCCTTTGAACATTTGTAACAAATGAGAAATCAATTTTGGAATATTTATTATATCTATCCACTAATGGTAGATGATTAAACTTTGATATTTCAAGCACACTTTGTGTCTAACAATGAGACAAAGATGAGAAGCAATTTTTTATTCCTCTAAATATAGATGCAATACATGACAAATTGCACAACTTGTTGTCCTCCTAATATTTGGACTATAAATTTTCAAAGACACTTGCAAATGAATTTAATGTTAGAGTGCCTACCACAACACTTTCATAGATATATTATTATAGACTCTCTCTAATGCCTTAAATATTTATCAAACTTTTGAATACCTACCTTTACCATATCTAAAATCAAATTCAAATTGTGTTGTAACTCTGGCATAGGTGTTTGATCCTTGATACCTTTCATTTCAACATTTTAGCATTCAATTTTTCATGTTTTCTCTTCATTATATGTTTTGGTTTATCATTGATTTCCTCTAGTTTGATTATAGTGCATCTCAAATAGCTACTCCAATGATGCAATCACCTATCTATCTCTAGATTATACAAGCACTTGTTGTTTTACAAAATTTGCTACCACTTTGGAAAAAAATTTTCCTCCAAATTTTAAATTCATATGATAAATGGGAATAATAGATGTCGAAGCCATAATCCAATTAAATTGCTCTACTTTCTAATTATCTAGTTTGATTAAAAATTCTTGTAGAACTATCATCAAATTAGGTACAATAAAATGAACAAATAGTTATTCTTAGCTAGTAGGATCAAATACAATTTCCCAAGGTGATAAAATTGCATACATAGATACATCACTTGAATGCCACACATGAAGAACATTCCCCAACTCATAAAGAATGGTTGGACATGAAGGCTCCATATGCTGGCCCAACAATGGAAGCCAAGAATATAACCATGCATGTATTAGCACGCTCTCCCTATGAGGATCCCAAGCATCTACTGTTGATGTTAATTTCAGCATCACTATATGATCCAGAATGTTATGAAGTACTGAAGTTGGTAGTAACTTCTCCCATGTCTCCAAAAAATGTAGCATAGGTTTAGGGTCCCTTGGATCATATGAGTTTGTAGTAGCTACTCGCACTGTTGGAAGAATAACTTCAATGACGAGTTGAGTGCAAGGAGTTGAAGAAGAAAGTTTTTCTTCTATGTAAATGTCATAATCATGAGGCTCATTCCCTTGCAGAAGCCTCTGCCACAATAACATTACCTCTCAACCTTGCAAAGGATGTTGAAGTGGTTCCCAACCTTGAAACACTCTTATAAGAAATGGCAAAGCAAATGCAGATGCAATACATATATTACTATTATTTGTGTATATGTATGTATGTATGTATTTATGTATGTATGTATATATGTATGTATGTATGTACATATATATGTAAGCCATAACCTAGTTAAATAGGTCTAGTTTCTGATTAGCTAGGTTGATTACAAATTCCTATAGAACTATCATTAGATTATATACAATAAAATAAACAATCAGTTGTTCCCAGCTAGGAAGATCAAATGTAGTTTTCAAAGGTGATAAAATTGCATATGCAAATGCATCATGTGAATGTTAGGCTTGAAGAACATTCCCCAATTTATAAAGAATGGTTTCATAAAAAGGCTCTATACACTAGCCCAAACAATGGAAGCCAAGGATGTAACCATGCATGTATTGGCACGCTCTCCCTGCCAAGATCCCAAGTATCTATTGTTGTTGCTGCAATGGCAAAGAAAATGTAGATGCAATACATATGTTACTATAGGCCATATGGAGGACTACATAGAATAAACAAAAAAGAAAAGAAAACACAACATGAATCATTCCCCATTTGTTTGTGTAAATTCCATAATTGTGAGGCTCATTCCCTTGCAGAAGCCTCTGCCATAATGATAGTACCTCTAAAACATGCAAAGGATGCAAATGTATGTATTTATGTATTTGTGTATGTATGCATATATGTATGTATGTATAGATATGTATTTATGTATGTATATACATATATACAGACTAGGAAAAATGGGCAGAGTTAATGTCATTGTTAATGGAAATTATATTTCCCCTACATACATATATATTATATATATATACATATTGCCCATTAAATCTGTATTATTTATGTGCAAGATTTTGAGGTAAGTCACTTAGCACAGGTTGCGTGAGTTTTATTGTTTTATTATTTGGATTTTTGAATATGTATGTAGTTGGATCAATTTTTCTATTGTGCTAAGATGTAATAAGAACTTTAAAAAGGATCTCTCTATATACATACATACATACATACATACATGTATATGTATGTATGTGTACATGTGTGTGTGTGTGTGTATGCATGTATGTATGTATGTATATATATATGTATATATGTATTTATGTATGTATATATTAGTGGAGATCTAGGATTCCATTATTGTGCCCTTGTGATCTATGCATCTTGTCATCATGCTCTTCTGATCTTTGCATCTCATTAATTTTATTGTACCTAATCTAATGATAGTTCTACAAGAATTTGTAATCAACCCAACTAATCAGAAACTAGACCCATTTAACTGGGTTATAGCTTTTTTCTTTCTAAAAATATCTGCTATGATATGTTTTTGTAAAACTTCTTGTGAATTCTGCCTATTTTTCCTGGTTTGTATTATTTTTGTTAAGGATCTTAAGGTGAGTCACTTAACACCTTAAAAAACATTTTTTTGTATATATATACATACATACATGTATTTATGTATGTATAAATGTATGTATGTATGTACCCTTGTGAGCATTGCATTTCGTTGATATCCCCTTGTGATCTTTGCATCTCATTGTCATGCCCTTGTGATCTCTGTATATGTATGTATGTATGTATATAATAAAGAGATCTTGGCATAATAGAAAAACAATAAAACTCACTCAACACATAGCATGGCCATAGATGTGATGGCAATGCCTTTTGGTGAGTATATTCCTCTTTTTCTCTCTCATTTTTATGTGTTTATTTCACTTGAACTATTATTTTTTAGGGACCATTTTGTAAAATTGGATTCATTTTATCTAGGAGGCGATGAGGACATTTCTGGATGAACCCATGTTAGATGTACATGAATCAATAAAGAATTGTGATGAATTGTTTGTGAGCAATGAAGATGGACTTCCCTTGAGAGTAATAAGAGGTGATGAGGATATTTTAGGTACTTTAAAGAGTGATCCATTCATAATGATTTTAGATTTTAATAGGGAATATAGATGTTGGTCCGGGGGGGAGCCAAATAAGCTTCCATCTTCATGTGGTTGGCTCTGCTTAGTAGAGAATATTAAACTATTCTCAAAACCAAGTGAAGCTAAACATTAAACCTATATGATTACCTAACAACTAACTACATGAATATCTTGGTTTCAAGAAATGTAGAAGGAGGCCATAGCTTAATATGCAATCTCAATTCATATGCATACGACATTAGGTACAGTTGAAAAACTCAACATGTTTGAATTTTTTTTAGAGGTCTTTAATTAGGTATTTTAAGTTATAGCCCATCATGAACATTATGTTCATGATGATCTATAATTTTAAAAACTTAAGAGACCTATTAAATAAATGTAATTGTGTTGCAATTTTTCATCTGCACCTGTTGTCCAGCATATAGAACACAATTGCATGTGTATTCTCGATTCAAAGTGGAAGATTCTTATTTTGGATGCTACAAAAAAATGACATGCACTATGAGATGGGAAAATGATGTCACTTTTATAGGCCTGGAACCTTTTTTGTACTTTAAAGATCATTTCTTAAATATTTTAGTTGTTAATGGGAAATTCAGATGTTGGGGGGGGGGTGAGCTTCCACCTTCATGTGGTTGGCCTTGCTTAGTAGAGAATATTAAACTATTCTTAAAAGCAAGTGAACCCCAACATTAACCTATGATTTTATGAAAACTAACTGTGTCAATATATTGGTTTCAAGCAATGTGGAAGGATGCCATAGTTTAATATGAAACCTCAATTCATATGCATACAACATTAGGCGGAGCTGAAAAAACCCAACAATTTTGCATTTTTGTTAGAGGTTTGCATAGACCTATTAAATAAATGTAAGTGCACTAGGTTTTTTCAGCTCCTTCTATTGTCCATGCATAGATAACATAGTTGCACATGCATTTTTGATTCAAAGAGGCATAATCTTAATTTGGATGTGACAAAAAAATGACATGCACTAGAAGATGGAAAAATGATGTCACTTTTGCAGGTTTGGAACCTTTTTGTACTTTAAAGATTGATCATTTATTAAAGATTTTAGATGTTAAAGGGGAATTTAGATGTTAGTGTGGTGGGGGATGGGGGGGTGGGGGTGAATATGTTTGGCCCTGATTAGTAGAGAATCTTAAACTATTCTCAAAACCATGTGAAGCTCAATATTAACCTAGAGCTATGTGAATCTCTTAGTTTCAAGCAATGCAGAAGGATGCCATAGTCAAACTCAATTGTTTATGAAATTTAGTTGTAGTGTATGAAGTTGATAATTTTTGTTTGATTAATTACTACATAACTAAGATTATTTCAACTTTTATCAGGACTTTAATGGAGCAAATCTTCGTAACATTTGTACAGAAGCTGGTATGGCAACTATCCATGTAGAGCGTGATTATGTAATCAGTGAAGAGCTTTGTGATTTTTTTTTTTTGACAATTCACCAATCTGTCACAATTGCCATGACTTGTCTAATGGGAAATCATTACTCTGACAATGTTACTAATGCATGTCTTCACCACTATGATGGTAACCACCGATGGATGGGCATCGCTCCAGTAACGTTGTCATCACACACTATCTTTGTTGTGATACCCCTTTGGTCAAATTCTCATTAGGCTTGCATCAATGCCATTGGACCTATGATGGCTGGCTAAAACTATAGGATGTTTTAGTTACAATGGTATACTGTCGAACATCCGATGGTGTGAAGAGGAACTCTTCACCTTTCTTTTTCCAAATTGTGATGACTTTGTCCATCACAAGTGCGATGGAAGCCCATGCTATTACAATTTATGATAGAAAAATTTTGATGCCTATTTGACAAGCTCCAATTCCTTTTACTATTGATCATTTGATAAGTGGTCATCTCAATTGCAACGGCCTACTATTGCAATTGGAGCCAAAATGTATTAGTGTGTCTATGCATAACTACAACTGGTAAAATTGTTATATCGTTGACTATGCTAATCGTACTAACTCATGCTCTTAGATATAGAATCCTCATATTGTATTCTATCCATCCTCAAGTGTGATCATGCCAATAATAACTTTATGTAGCTCTCCAATCAAAACAGTGCTTGTGCTGACAGATAACCTTCATGACACTTAAATAATTTTCTAAGTCTACTTACCAAAACTTCATCTTCCTAATTTTCTCACTTAATACCAAGTATATATTTCCAAATTGAAAACTCCATAATATTTACCTAGAAAATTTGTCAATAATCTCCCACTTTGGTATTGATGGAAACATATGGGAAAATTTGCTCTAAGTCCCAAAACTCAAAATTTTAAAAATCTCAAAAAAAATTGAAGTTCTTCATATGGCCATTACAAAATTTCAACATGTGGAACATTTTTATTTATAGCATCTTACATCATTATATCTTTTAATTTCAATATTACTCCTCCTTTGAATATACTCTATCACACACTACTCTCCACCTAACATATACATATAATTTTACTTACTTCACTCCCACTTTGACATCAATGACAAAGGTGAGTTAACAACTATATACAAAGATTTTTTTATTGTTACCTTCCTTTTCTTCATGATGTTGGATTATGCAACAATGTAATGCAGCCAACAAAGTTTCTCTTCGAGCTTGTTAATCCTTCATTCCATATTACCTTTACTAATTCTAAAACCATTAAAAGTGCACATAACTCATAAGATGCTAACTCAGTTGATTGAAAGTCTATGTAGCTAAATTTTTCATAGGATGCCTTTCCTTTCAGACAATCCTCAACATGCCTTTGCACTAAATTAATTTTCAGTGATAAGTATTCCCTTGACTAAGAAAATATCTACAAATGTTTCTCTTTGTTTCTTTCTAATATCCTTCTCTCATTATATAGCTTGCTAATCCTCTATTCCAACTATATGATTTGGACATCTGTCTTTCTTAGCTCACTAGTTACAAAATTTAGTTCATCTTTCTTTATCTTTATTTGTGCATTAGAGGTGCTCATATATTCATGTGCTAGCACACATTTCTCATAAATTATCTTACCTTCATGTATACAACCTCACAATTATTCAATGCATGTGTCAAGATTTACCAAATCATCTTTGACAATCTATCATACCTTTGGAAATATATTTGCATCATGCTCTTCTTGTTCTTTTGATGTTTCTACCTTTGTCAATATTTGGAAATGTCTATCAAATTCTTCCAAGACTTATACTACCCTTTTCTGAAGGTTGTCCTCATTGATCTAAATACTTATCAGGGTCTCCATTTTCATTATCATTTTCTTAAGAACTTCTTGAGTCTCTTTATTCCCTATGCTCTTCTAAATTATTCTGGTAGTTTCTAATGTTGATAGCTTACCGATCATTTCTATTTTGGGGTCTTCTGTAGGAGTTTGTAGTGTAGAGCTCATCATGTGCGCAATCAAAGTCTCAAGGGGTGACTTCCAAAAACTCTTCATCTCTTGTCTTGTATCTTTAACAAGAGTGTCTAGCAACTATAAATTATGATCAGTTTCTTGTTCATAGCTCTCTTTCTTTGTTTTTGTTTGGTCTTCCTATAGTGCCTCTTGTATTTGTAGTATGTACCTTGTTTTATTTCGATTTGAGAGATACTTGTTACTCTTGTTATTTTGTTCTTTGAGATGACTTGAGGGTCAAATGTTATACTTTTATTTAGCATCATAGGTGTTATACTATTATGTTGTTCAGTTTATCATATTTTCATATTGACACTATTTTAAGATGACAGTAGGTCTATGATGATATCTGACTATTTGGTATTTGGACATATCTCTGATTCTGTTATGTGATGGATTTTATGCTATGGTTATTTACTTCATTATTGTCTCTTTGTGCTTTATGTGAGTGTGAGTGATGTAAATGGATTATTTATGTATAATTTAATAAATGGTTAAATTAGTTATTTAATGCATTTATTGCTTTGGCTATGGTATTATATGCAATTGCACTTGATCGTGTGTTTTAGTGTGTAGGATTTATATCCTTGGCAATGGCACATGGAGTTAGTGATTCAATTATTCATATTTTACCAATGTTGTCCCTATATGGTTGATGTATCCTTATTTATTGTTTAATTAAACCTTCCAATCATTTGTTAAATCCGAACTCATTTGCATTATGTGATTAGACTAGTAAGTGTGTTTGTGCATTTAGCAATTTTCATTGTCATAAAAGTTGTTGAGGGATTTTCTATGATTTTGGGTTTTTGGGCTTTAAATTTTATTGAATTTAATTTCTGACAGCTTTTCCATAGATGAATTCCTATTTCTAAGAATAGCCTATTTTCATTTGGGTTGATTTAGAGTTTAGCTACTCTAACTAGCTATTTTTCGTAATTGATTATTCACTCAAAAAGTGGATAAGTATGAAAAGAGGAATTTAATTCCTCACTTTTGTAAAACACAAATTTGAGAGCTTTTTTTGAGAATCCTCTTTTTGAGGATCATGTTTATGTTTGTTGTGAGATCTTTGGGCATGGGATCTTCATGAGGTTAGGCTCATTGGATCCGGCTTGGGTAGACCTTGCTTTGCCAAGATTTCTACCAGTTCCAATAGGTGATTTATCTTACTGTGTCATTTCCTATTTCAGCCCCTTTTGTTGTTAAGTAGGGCTCTCCTATTTACTTGTTTTAGCTTAGATTATGTATCTATTTTTGGTAGTTGTTAGTCTAGAGGCGAGAACTAGTGTTGCCCTCCATTTCTGTTTGTTGGTTTTGTTTGGTTGGTTGGGTATGAACATTTTCAATATTTTTGGGATGGGGTTTAAGGTTTCGCACCATTATTCTTGTTTTTTTCTCATATGGTGTCCAAACCCAAATTTTATTGGATTTTTGAGGCTTTTGTGCCCAAAGATCAAATGGGTTTTAATTTCAAAGTTTTCTAGTTTTGGGGGTTTTTACCTCATTTTACATGCCACCTTATTTTCTTAGGTTTTCTTGGCATGATGTTGGTTATTACCTCATTTTTTGTGCCACTGTTTCATTTTTATTATTGTATTAGGATGTGTGCCACATCCATCCTCCCAATATTTCTTTCAATTGAGTGACATTTTGTATTGTGTTCTCATCTAGTCCTTGTGTTATGATCTTCATGATGGTGGTATGCCACACATGAGTATGTGCACATACATCTATCATGTGACTTGTGAGGCCTAATCTTCTATAGTACTTTCAGAAGTTGTGATAATTGGGGTTGGGTTGAGAATATGCATGCCTATGAGAACTCGTTGGATGAGCATGGGTAGGGTAGGGTAGCATATGGAGGGGCTTCTATCTCACAACCTAGTGACTATTTCCCATTGGTTGGTAGAGGAAGTTTTATATAAGTGATAACTAAATTAAAATACTAGGTGGTAATAATTATAAGATAATATAATATTTGGGTTGTACACTTTCTAGTTAGAAGAATAGCTGCCAATACTAGCTTGGGCTTTTGGATGCCAAGTGAATCTCCATGATGTTAGCCCCTACTTAGTAGCCCATTGAGTGTTTGACTAGAACTTGTTGTACTTGCATTATTTCATGATCTTGTTTTTAGTCATCATTACTATCTAGCATAAGTGTTAGCCATGGATGTTTTCTTTATGTGTGTTTGTGGTTGGATCATTATCTCCATCAACACGATGGGAGTGGACCTACAAGTTTCACGTGGTTGGGAAGTGTAGCTACCTTCACCATTGTTGGGGATTTGTGTACAATGACAATCTATTATCCCAATGTGACAATTTCTAGATGTATTCACTTGTTACTTTAGGTTCTAGAGTATGTTTTCTTGTGATTCATGCTTTCATTGGAATGCTTGTATATCATGTTAGTTATTTGATGCATTTTCTTATTATAATATTTAGCATATGTTATATGATGAGTTTGATTTTTATGATTATCTTATGTTTTACTTCTAGCATGTTAGATTTCTTTATTCTTATGTTGTAGCACATTTTAGTTGTGACATCTTCATAAGATAGCTCTGATGATCTACTTGGTAGTTTGAGATGTTATGTGCAGGGGACAGCTAGGACCCACGATGGTCTCATGATGTTATTATAGTTGGGAGGAATCACACACTTAGTTCATTATTTTAGTTCATAGTGATGTTGGTTCTGTACATTACAATTTTTCTTTTAGTTATTTTTCCCTACACTATTTTTTAGATGGTTAGATTTAGCTTCCATCTTTTAGTTATTTGTTTGAGTGTCTTTTCCTTGATATGTAGATCAAATACTCCCTGGTGTGGAGGAATTTATTTTTAGCTTTCTTCATTTAGTGTTTTATAGCTTTGTATTTTGGATTCTCATGCAAAATTGTAGTTTTCACATGAGAATGCAAGTTCTCGCATGTGGCTTTTGGTACTTTCTCACGCGAAACCCAACACTAGTTTGAGGGGTCTTGGTTGTTGGCCCAAGAAAATTATTGTACCATTTGGTACACTTCCTTGTGCAAATGGTAGTTTCTCATGTGGCATGTTACACTTCCTTGCATGAGAATCTATTAGTCTATTGTCCTAATGCAAAAAATAGGGGGTATCTAGGCTTGGCTAGGGAAATTTTAGAAGTTAGTTTTGGACATCCTGTTATATTTTACATCTTCCTAATTCAAAATAGATTTCTTGTGGGGTTTAAAATATATCATTTAAGTATAAGTTGACATATATTTAATTATACTTAAGATATATTTTAATTTATGTGGCAAGTCTTTTGGGATAAATTTCCAACCTCTATGGGCTAAGATAAAGATTCTAGGAAATTACAAGGCTTTAGGGTTTTAGACAACCAATTTTTCAGAAGTCAGCTTTTGTCTTTCAACATGGTGTTCAATGGTTTTGTTGTTCTTCCTTTGTGTCCTCGATATGTGTGAGACCATGGTAGGTCTTTGTTGTTTTCTTTGTTTATGTATTAGTTAGTGGTGACACTTGGAGATCTTTGGTGTTTGGTTTTTTGGTTAGTCTTCCATTACGATCTTCATGATCCACGTTTGATGGTTGTCTTGTGCTTTTATTCTTGTTCAAAAAATGAATAATTTTTTTGGCTTTTATATATCCTTGTTCCAAGGATCTCTGGGCAGGGCATTACATCTAGTATTAGAGCCCATGTTGCAACATTGGGATCTCTGTGTTATGCTTCCACTATGGTTTGTTTTCTATTTGTGTATTGTTATCTTATGGTTGCTATTTGATATCTTGTTGGTTCATGTTCTTGACTCTTATGCTTATGAATCCTATTTTTTGACTTTATCTTATTCTTCCCATAGTGATGCCTCTTGCACATAAACCTAGTGGTCAGGGTGGTACTCGTAGTAGTAACTATGGAGAAGAACACTAGGAAGAGAAATTTTAGGAAGGAGAGGGTGAACAGGGTAATAATGGACAAAATGGCATGGGGGTATTGATGCCAGTGCTCCAGGAGATCCTTGCTAGGTTGGGCCCTCATGTAGAGGATCACCAATATGATCATAATCAAGAAGATGAATCTCATCATGGAGGTTCCCATTAGTCAAAACATAGTGAGGAGGAGCATGAACAAGAATGTTCTTGTACACCACCTAGTGGTAGAAGGTGCTAATGGAGAGGTCATGGTCATAATGAGAATGATGATTTCACTCAGAATGAAATGATGTAGGAACTTCAAAGGTCCAAACTACCATAGTTTGATGACCAGGAGATGGGACTCAAGGCTAAGACCTAGTTACTTGATATAGGGTGTTATTTCTCCTTACAACTTTATGGGAGCAATGTGAAGGCCTATTGCATGATCATGAAGTTGAGGGAATGTGGTTCCATTTGGTGGGATACAGAGAGTGATAGGCTCTATATCGATGTGGTAGAACTCACTTGGGAGATCTTTGAGGAGAGGTCCAAGAATAAATTCCTATCATCGCAATATTGTGAGGCTCACATTCATGAATTCCGCAAGCTTAAGTAGGGCATCATGATAGTAGAAGTATGAGAAGAATTTCTTAGGTTTGAGACAGTACTCAAGCTATCAGCATGATGAAGCACTCATCATTCAATATTTTATTAGGGGTCTTAGGGACTCCATCATTGGGGATGTCCATGCTCATGAATTGAGGACACTTTCTCTTTCCATTGAGAAGGCAAGGATTATAGGGAGCAATGTGGCTAGGGGGTTCAATGGCAAGTCAGGTTCTCAAAACCAAAGTGCATAACCTTCAAGTTAGGATGCATAGGTCACATAGCCCTCAAGAAAGGGTCAATCCTAATTAAAAATCTCTCAAGGTGGTAATAGAGGTCATTGTTGGCACAGGGATAAAGGGGGATTTTTTTGGTACTTTAGGAAAGAAGGGAGGTAACTAGAACTAGGTTAATAAATCCCACAAGGAGTGCCCTTCTCAAAGTGGTTAGAAAAACTCTAGAAGATGTAGTTCACCTTACCCTAATGCTACTCAAGGTGATCGTGGGATAGGTTCCCACTTTGCAAGGAACTATTATTCATGTGGTTAGCCCTACTATAGATCTTTTGAGTATTCTACCAAACCATCTACAGGACCTAGTAAGAGTGCAGCCATATCTGAGCCTACAGTAGGAGATGCTGGTAGGAATCATCGAGTCTTTGCGATGGTTGACAACTTTCAAGTTGAGCATCAAGGTATAGTAGTTGAGGCTACAAGTACATTTCTTGGTATTTTAGCTTCAATTTTGTTTGACTTTGGTGCTCCAAATTCTTTCATTTCATCATCTCTTGTTCAGCAATCTGGGCTAGTAGTGTTGCATCAAGTTGATAGGTGGCAGGTTGAGTTAGTCATTGGTTACAAAGTGGTTGTAGATTCTTTGGTCAAAGGTTTTATTTTGAATTCAGGAACCTTCACCATCATAGTGGATCTTTGTATCCTATCTCTCGGATCACATGACATTGTGTTGGGTATGGATTGGTAGCCACCCATTAGGCAAACATAGATTGCTGATGTAAGTTGGTATAGTATGTTGATGATACAGGTGGGCAGGTGGAACTTTTGGGAGTCTAGAGACTAGTCTCACTTTAGATAATCTCATCTAATCAACTGAAGCAGAGTGTGTAGAAGGGTTTTCAATTATTTCTTATGTCTATCAGTGATCTTGAGGAAGATAAGAGTTGTATGGTGACACTTGATGATAACCCACTCTTTCATGAGTATGTAGATGTTTTTCCTAGTATGCCACCATAGCATGACATTGATTTTTGAATTGATCTTGTACCAAGATCAGAGCCAATTTCATGAGCTCCTTACTCCATGACTATTGAAGAGTTGAGTGAGCTCAGATTATAGTTGGAGGAATTGTTGGGCAAGGGCCACATTTGTCCTAGTGTATCCCCATGGGGTGCACCTATCATCTTCATGAAGAAGAAGGATGGTTCATTATGTTTATGGGTAGTTGAATAAGGTGATGATGAAGAACAAATATCCTTTGTTGGGGATTGGTGACTTGTTTAATCAAATGAAGGGAGCACAAGTGTTCTCAAAGATTGATCTAAAGTTAGGATACCATTAGCTTTATATCTAGGAGGTTGACATTCATCAAACAACTTTTCATATACAATATGGGCATTATGAGTTAAAGGCTGTACCCTTTGGGTTAACCAATATGCCATCAATTTTTATGAGTTTGATTAATTGTGTATTTCACACATACCTCAATTAGTATGTCATTCTATTCTTGGATGACATATTGATCTATTTGAAGACTATGAAGGAGCATGAAGTCCATTTATGTCAAGTATTTTAGTGCTTGAGAGACCATTAATTGTATGGCAACTTGAGTAAATGTGGATTCTTCTAGTCAGAGGTGAAGTATTTGGGGCACATCATCACTGGTGATGGAATTATAGTGGATCTAAAGAAGATTTGTGCTATCATGGATTGGCTAATACCCACTAATGTCTTAGAAGTTTGTAGTTTTATGGGATTGGTAGGTTACTACCATCACTTCATGAAGGATTTCTCACAAGTAGCTCATCCCATCACTTCTCTTCAATGGAAAGGGAAGAATTATTTATGTTTGGTCAGATCAGTGTGAGGTAGCATTTGATACTCTTAAGGAGTGTTTGACCAATGCACTAGTCCTTGTAGTGCCTAATCCTATAGGTGATTTCATGGTTTGTACATATACTTTATTGGAAGGTTTGGGTGTAGTATTAATGCAAGATAGTCAAGTGATCACATATGAGTCTAGAAAACTCAAGGACCATGAGCTTAACTACCTAACTCATGATTTAAAACTTGCAATCATGGTACATTCCCTTGTCTATTGGAGTCATTTTCTTTTGTATCACAAGTTTGAGTTGCATAGTGATCATAGGAGCTTATAGTACATCTTTACTCAACCAAACCTGAATGCACAACAATGTTGCTAGATGGAGTTCATGTGCGAGTATGACTTTGATGTTCATTACATTAAAAGGAAGGAGAATGTTGTTGTAAATGCCTTGAGTAGGAGGTGACATGAGATATCAATGATGTCATTGGGAGTGGATTCATGAGGTTGTATCTTGGAGGCTTTGCCTAGTGATAGTTGGTATCAGGAGGTGAGGGTAGAGATCGAGTCTAGACATACCCTTGAGGGAAGATTTTTTTGATACTTGCTTGAGTTCAATGGACTACTGTGACACATGGGGTGTATCTATGTGCCCATGTTGGGTGATCTTTGTACCTAGGTTTTGTCAGAAGCACATCGTGCACCATATTTCACACATCCTTGTGTCATGAAGATGCATGTTGATCTTAAACAACTATACTTTTGGGTAGGGATGAGATGTGATGTTGTTGATTTTGTTTCTTGATGTCTCGAGTGCTAGAGAGTAAGGTAGAGAATGAACATTTGGCAGGTCTTTTGCAATGGCATACCATTCCAAAGTGGAAGTGGGATACGATATCTATTGATTTTATCATAGGGTTTCCTATGTCATTACGTAGGCATGATTGTATCATGGTGACAGTGGACAAGTTGTCCAAGGTATCACATTTTTCACCCATGAAAGCATCCTACATAGCTTCTTCTTTAGCACATGTTTTCTTGGAGGATATTGTCTATTTGCATGAGATCCCTTGATATATTATTTTAGATAGAGATCTAGTATTTACTTCTATATTGTGGACATCTCTCCAACATGCTTTGTCTGTGAAACTCAATTTTAGTTTGGCTTATCACCTAGAGACTAATGGATAGACCAAGAGAATGAATCAAGCTCTAGAAGATATGCTTCACATGTATGTGATGGATAGGTAGGTGAAGTAGGAGGATTATTTATACCTTTTTGAGTTTGCATACAAAAATGGGTATCATAGTTCTCTTGGCATGTCACCTTTTTAGGCCTTGTATGGTAGACCATGTCTTACCCCTTTGAGTTGAGATTATTTAAAGGATTGATTTCTATTGGGTCCAGAGATGCTTTAGGATATGGAGCAATATGTTGTTCGTATTAGGGAGCTTTTGTGTCAAAATTTTTTGGCACGCCCAGTGAGACTCTCATACCAGAAGATTTCAAGTTTATTGGTGTCAAAGAAGAATTTCAAGCTGATGCTAAGAAGATAGTGATGATATTAGTATTTCAAGTCTTCAAGAGGCTTATTTTCAAAGTACTTGGTGACTCTACTCCATTTCTACATCTGGTTTCCAAAAAAAAGTTGTTGCGATTCATGCCCAAAGCTAAAACAAGGACATCTTCTAGAGGTAAGTTTCAATACCAAGAGCTTTCATTTTCCAACCCTAGAAGAATGAAGACTAGAGTATCCTTAGTACTAGTTAGGAGTGCAATAGTGACACATATGCCTATAAGAACTTTCTCCATGCCTCCTATTGTTAGATCTCAGTCTAGAATACCATCTGCTCATATCAATAGGCCACTTATTTATATGGCACAACTTAGAGCTCTTGCTTTTGCCACCTTTAATGGTGGAATTCCTCTCTTATTAGCTTAAAGACATGACATACCAGTATTAACTCTTTAAAGTATACCTGATTTTAGTGGTGAGACTTCTATTTCCCCCTTTGAACATATTCAATAGGTTGCAAATGTTTGTAATATACATGGAATATCTAAATATGAAGTTGTAGTTAGGCTTCTAGCCTCATCCTTGAAAGGAAAAGCACTCCAATGTTATAGAGGTTTAAGTCATAACTCTATAACAAACTGGGATGGGTTAGGAGTAGGGCTATGTAAATTTTTTGAGGATAAAAGTGATCACCTATCACTTTTAGAACAATTAACAACTATCAAAAGAACCCCCCATGAATGCATGACTAATTTCAATTATAGATTTTAGAAGACATGGGATAGACTACCCACTGCAATTAAGCCTTCTCCTAGTAATGCTTTCTTGTATTACTTTAGAGCCTTCAATAGTGATATTGCTACCACTCTACAATCCATGGGAGGAGACACCTTACCTGATTCCTATGAAGTTTCCATCGGGGTAAAGAATATCTTGATACAAGGATGAAAATTGGCTCCATTGCCTCCTATGCCCTTCTTTCTTTATATGCCTAATCATTAGCCTATTGTAGCCCCTATCCCTATCACATCTATATGAAAACCTATAGCTACATCTCCAATGGCTTCTACATCTTCCAATGAGACATATAGGATCAAGGTCATGCTACAGTCAATGATGCAAAATATAGATAAAAGACTTCAAGACCATAGTTTTGACATGGGTAAGAGATTCTAAGATCAAAGCTTAGAATCACAATCTATTACGCAAACTATTGGTTAGTAGCAATCATTGATTCAAAACCTTGGGAATGAGGTAGCAACCCTCAAAGGACAAAAATCCTAGATTGTTAGGTCCCCTCAACCCTTATAATCATATGGCCCAACACATCAAGGACTTTCCCCATGGGCACAAAATAAATATTTCAATGGTATACCTTATGTATCTCTAGACCAGTCAAGGTAAATTGTTCATTAGAACATTCTAGCTTAGGAACAACAAGGATACACATATGGTTTCCCATCTAATGATCAAAGTTCATTTCCTCAAGCCTTAACTATACAAGATATGCCAACAACTTTAGGACAACAATGCCATGCAAGTTAGTCCAATGTTGGATATCAAGCTCAAGTGTAGGGGAATGCTTCTTATGCCATTTTAGGTAAAGAATATTTTGGCAATGGAGGTTAGATAAATAATTGCAATGCAACCATGCATGTCATGAACCCAAGGATAGCAAGAGGGGCAACCACACCAGTTTAGGATCAAAGTAAGGGAAATAATTGCAAGAGGAGGGAAGAGCCTAGCATTGTTTCTATATCAATACAAGGTGGCTCTTTAGGATCAACAACTCATACATAGCCCCACAAGGAAGGAAATCAAAGTAAGAAAATGAAGCCACCTCCTTTTTATATCTCTTTAGTCATTGGAGATAAAATAATTCATAATTGCATGATAGACTCTGATACTTACACCTAAGTCATGCCTAAGAGGATTTCTAATCAGCAAGGCATAAAATATGAGCTTGTGACTAATGGGATTATTTAGTTGGATGGCATTTCCTATAGGACTATAGGAGTATTCAAGGATTTAGAGGTGAACCTACATGCATGCCCTGGCTACACTATGTAATATAATTGTTATAGATCTCCTTGCACACTCTACCATTTGCTTATCCCGAGATTTCACTGCCAAGATTAGTGGTGGATGTATTACTACTGATTGGTCCTACATATTTTTCAAAGATAGGAATGGCACAAAGACTTTTATCATGGTGGAGACATTCAATAAAAGGCATGTAGAGCCCCTACATGGTTGACCCTTCAAATATGAATTGTACTATCTTTGATAGGGAGGAGGGTCACTATAATCTTTTAAGACATAAAGATGGGATTGAGCCAAGGGTCTATGTTATACATGAGTAGGATTATGTCATTCCAAAACTAATCCAATCTAAAAATGAAGAGGCCCTACCAAGTTATCACTATCTGGATGGTTTGAGCATCAAGAATGAGTAGAGAAACTAGGGGAATCATGGCTCTCTCAAGGGTTTAATGATGATATTTTTGTCTTCATGGACATAAAGAATGATCCTATTCATCAAGGCAAGAAACATCAATGCAAAGATGAGTCACCTTTTGTATTAGATTCTAGTCGAATATAGTATTATAGTCATCCATTTAATGGTGGAAGGATGATGTTTGAACATGTCAAGCATTCCAATATAAAAAAGAAAGGGAGTTATTTCAACAAGTTAGTCAATGGCTTTGTTTGACTTATTTTCTCTCTTTTTCATGTATATAGTTAGAGTAGTTTGTTTGCCATTTTTTCCTATTTTCCAAGAAGTGTAGGGTGTACATGTGGCTCTCTCTAGAGATGACAGTTTTGAAATGTTGCAGAGAGGTAGGGGCATGATTTTTAGATTTTTATTGTTGTAGAATTCCTATTTTGATGTTGCAAATGTGGGGTTAGGGTTTCATAATGCATAGGATTCACATTTCCTATGAATCTATTGCCGAATGGATGTGTAGGCTACTAGACCATACATAACATACTTGAATCCATCCTGAATCACCAAAATTGTTGGCCAATGTCATCCTCCTACTAAAATGGAGATATTTGAATTTAAACAATATAATGTTCATATATTTGAAACATTAAAATATTAGGGCATGAAAAATATTATCTTATGACCTTAGGTTATACATTATTTCCTAAGTAATGTCTGATTTAACATATTTGCGAGCCCATTTTTTGTCCACCATCAGATCTTCTAGGATCAACAACATGTTATTTTCTGCATTATGAAGTTGTAGGTCTCCTAAGCAATGCGGAAAGTGCCTCGCTACTATGTGGACAAATGGTTCTAGTTCTTAGTGTGGATCATAGGAAAGGTGGAGAAGTTATGAGGTGAGTTGGAAAAAGGTAGTGTTTTCTATTGGTCTATGTGTTGATAGAATTGATGCATCTTCGAGACTGTTAGATGGATTATAATCAAGCATTGTCATTATATCATTATGTGAAGTTGCAAGGTTGTTACCAATAGCAAAATAATGATTGATGAACATTTGTCCCCAATGGGCAAATTTCTTTAGTTCCTGCTCATTATGAGATCGCAAGGGTGAAAAGTCAAAGCTACAATGATATGACCAATCTTATGTGCTATGATCTTATAACCTAGCATAAGATTGTTAAGCTAATTCTTGGAACTACCAATGTTATGATATTTAGCTATCATAGCATCATAGAAGAATATGGTTGCAAGAGATGATAAAAAGAGTTACAATATTATGATATGTGGTTGTCATAAGATCATAGGTGCAACTGAAGAGTCTTCTAAAGATATGAAGACAAAGGTTTTTTCATAGCATCAGGGTAATCATAAGATTGTGAATCAAACAAAAGAAGTGTTATAATGCTATGAGTGGTCAACAATCGTAAGATACCATGGATGACTTCCTAGGCTTCCAAAGCTACAAAGAATGATTTTTTCATGTCATCGTATGATCGTAAGATCATAGGGCCCCATTGAATGAAGAGGCAAAAGGTTCAATCAAATTTTCCATCCATGGAAGAAAGAAAAGTAGTGTTCCAGTCTTATGACAAAGCAGTTCTATAAGATCGTAGGGGTAGATTGGTAGGCTTCCAATGCTACAATATATGGTGTTTCAAAGGATCATAAAAGAGTTTCAAGGAGGGCTCGATGTCATAATGGACTACCATTGTAAGATTTTAAGGAGATAAGACATGTGTTGCAATTGTAAGATCATAGTGGTTATAAAAGGGAACCTTTGACCATAAGATAAACTAATGATTGTAAGATCATAAAAGGTTAGTCTCCAAGATGAAGATGCTATGAAGGGTTTTGACTTCATTGATGATTGTAAGATCATAGGTCCTAGTGTTGATCATAATATAAGAACTTCACCCATTCAAGCTAGAAAGTAAAAGGCCTTCGACCAATTATATTATGGGAAAGGTAAAAATGGATGTTGAATATGGTTGACTTGCTAATATTTCTAACTTGGCGAGCTGATGGGAAAGAATAACAATTGTTTAATGAAGATCTAATTTGGTTGATTGATTACTGGTTATTCTCACTACCTCCCATGTTTTTTTAATGCAAAAGGAGCACACACTCATTGCTTGGTTATCTATCTACCCAATTGTGCATTAATGGCATTGTTTATGTCAAGATCAAGGTTTCTCCCAATTAGGGTTGATACTTTTCTTGCATATGGATGTGTACCAAGATCAAATCTTCCCTAAATTTGCATGATTGTTCCTACAACTTTAATTGTAGTGGTTGAACTTCGCTTGTTTTTGAAGTTATCTCAGTTATGCTTGAACTATAAAAAAAAAATTTGTAATCTTTCTTAAGGTCAGTTCTTCTCTATTTTCTATGGCATGTTTTGGCATGCAAATTGTAAATTCACTTTACCTCTAGACTATTTGTGACAACCTGCATTATCTTTTTTAGCCATTGATGTATTATGCAAGATCTATTTGCCTCTCCTCAATGTTTTATGGTTGTTTTCAATTTTCACAATTGTATCTTTTGACCTATGAATGATATATAGTGAATCTTTTCTTCCTTAAGTCATTTATTTGGTTATGTGATCTGCATGTGATTATCAAATATTAAACAAGTCTAAATTTGTATATCTTTTGGAGCCATAATAGTTCAAGTGTGCATGTATGGGCAAAGGTAGGATCAAACACTCTATTTTGGTGCATCACCCCTTAGGTTAGAGTAGGTAGGTTTGCTTTCATTAACTCCTCACTTTTCCTCTCCAAGTGTAGTTAGGTGTACCTTGATAGTAAAGGAAGTCGGCCTTCTTTGAAGACTCAACCTCACAATTCAAGTCCCACAACTTGGAGGTTGTTTCCATGTTACACAAGGCTACTTGAGATGCATTCCCTTAGGATAGGGTGCAAGCTTTTGTGTCAACATCAACCATGAAACAAATATCTTCCTTATACTTTCTCACAACTAATGGTGGAATTATGAGTCTTTGTTTAATCTCAATTTGAATTTTTTTCACAATTAGTTCTATGTTACTCTCAATTTTATCCATAGAGTGTCTTTTATACAAATCTATGATCTTCTCCATAATGCATTTATTATTATTATTTAACTTAGAAAGTTCCATGAAAGGGAATAGTCTCAACAAGTGGAAAAACATGTAAGTGATCAAGGTCTGAAACCTAAATTGTCTATTTATGATTTATATAATTCTCTCCAAGTTCTATATTAACTGCACTTTCAATATCTCACACAAATTTACCTTGGTTTTCTCAATGCACATTTGGTATATTGTATGAAAAAAATCCCATTGTCATGTCATCATCTCTAGAACTAGAACAAATCTTAGTTCCCATGATTTTTCTTATGAATCTCACATCATCTTGTTTTATCTCACTCAAGACTATGCCTCTGCCATTATACTTTGACTTTGTGTTCTCAAGTACAACTTTATTAATTCTTTTCTCATTCAGTGGGGTGGAGCCTTCATTACTCAAACCAATAACCTCATGTATCAAATTAGCTTAAATTTCAAACATATTTTCTCCCATCTATAACTTTCCATCATGAATTCTTCTCAAGATTATCTTAGTCCATTATTCTTTATCAAAATTGTAGTACAATATATATTTTACAAATTCATTCTATCCTAAGTGATCATAGCCTTCCTTGAATGTTTCATCTTTCTTGTAAACTTTTTCAAATTCTTTTGAGATATTTCCTTCTCCTATAGTTTTGAATTTGCACCTAGTGTAGCTACGAATGTCTTCTAAATATAGAACTTCATCTAGGGTTTCCAAAAATATGGTTGTAGGTTCATCTTCCAATGGAAGTATAGGGTTTATCTTCATTTTAGGTCTAGGAATTTTCTCTACATTCTAAATCATATTTCCTTCCATCTTAATTAACAAATTATGCAATTCAACTTCATAATTCAATTGGGCAAGATTGCAAAATACCTTAAAATTGTAGAATAAGGGCATGGTGTATTCTTCTTCAACTTCACTTTAAACCACTTCAAAATTCTCCTTCAATTAATCCTTAACTTTTAACATTATCAAATGGTACACATAAATCTAATTTTGATCCTTAAATCCTTTCAAATCTTCTTTTGCATTAATTGTGCAATTACACATGCATCAAAAATTTATTTATATTAACTAGAGATATTCTTTCTCTTCGAACACAAGCATATGAACTCAAAAATCATGAAAACCTAACCATAGATTCCTTTCATTATTTTCTATCTCATATTAACTATAAAAGTCTCAACTCTTTTCCTAAGGGTACAATTAATTTTCTGATGCTAATTCCTTTGATTAATTATCAGATAAGTTGCTCAAATTGATAATGGTTGGTTAGCAATGATTATTGACTTCATCTTATTTTTAGGTATTTCACTTGACTTATTTTCTACCATGACATATGAAATTTTTGGATCCTTAGCTCTAACAAAAGTCTCATTAAGATCTTCTACATGTTCTTTCACATTTTCTTTCTAACCGTTGTTGTTATTCTCATTGTTTCTAACATTATTCACATTCCTCCTTAAGTTTGGGTTTCTCATGATGTTTCTCATGTTATTTGGCATTCTCATATTGTTCATCCTATAAAATTATGTTGTGTGACCCATGTTATAACAAATCTGACATACTATCTCATAGTTTTGATATCTAGGTCTTGACTAATTGATCTATGCTCCACAATTTCTAGAAATATGTCCAAAGTTGTTGCACTTTTAACAAATTTCTTCATTTATCATGAAATTATTTCCTCCATTATTTCTACTAGCTATAGGGTTAGTACCTCTAAACATTCTATCATTATTATTGTTAAATCTAGGTTTCCTACATTCACTAGATTTACGTCCAAAACCATAACACTTACAACAATAACCAAAATTAGATTTAGTGTACTTACCTATACAACCCTTCTTTCTATAACAACTTCATTTTATGCATACAAATTTCTAGTAAATTCCCTTCTTACTTCTTCTTTCTTTAGGTGGTTCAACTTGTATAGGTACATCTTTCGATTCACTTAACTCAACCTTGTTTTGATCTTCTTACTATGGTTTAGATTGTTGGATCACAAGACTTGGTTCCTTATTAGCTTCAAATTTCTTAGATGATTCTCCTTCAAATTATCCAAGACCATTATTATCATAAGGATGCATCTACATATAGATCTCCACATCAAGATTTTCAGTACTTGAATACAATCTTTCAATATGTTGCTTGGACTGTGTAAGTTCTCCTTTCACAATCACATTGTACTTCTCAAGTTATACACAATGTACTTTTGAGGATTCAGTTCAAATTTCACCATTATAAGCTTTGATCTTAGATCTGCATTCTTAGATCTCAAATCTGATTCAATCTTTTTGTTATCATCGTTCAAGCTTAATTTTAGATTTATAATCTCTAATTCATATTTCAAGATCTCATTCTCTTTATTAAGCCTTAAAACTTCATCACTACCCTTGATATGATTTTTAGAATTTTTCTTGGATATGATATGTTGTATCTTGTTCTTTAACTTCTTAATTTAATCTTTTGCATCTTCATACTTGTCTTTTAGAGTATCTCTTTCTTCAATAAGTACAACAAGTTATTCAAGAGCCTCTTCTAGGCTCTTCTATAATGGATCCATATCCATAGAGATCTTACTCAATCTGGTAGGCCTTCTCTGAGTAACTATTCTCTGATACAAATTGTTAGAAATATGAAATACTAAAAGTGGGGTGGGGAGGGGGTGGGGGGGGGGGGGGTTGTTGAATAAGTATTCCAAAAAAAGTTTCCCAACACAACCATAAAGTAATACAACACATAACATGATTTTTTTTTAAATAGGGAAGTCCTAGGCAAGAGAAAACCCCAATGGGAATGGTACCCACAAAATGATCCACTAATAAAAAGTATCTTGTGAAAGATATTGACCTTGTTAGTAGCCTATTACATATGTATAGTGTCTCAGTCCTTGCTAGAGGACTAGGAATTATTAGAAGTCTCAAACCTATTAGGATTGTTCATAACAATTACAATATGTATTCAAGATAATCCCACTACCCAAACATGCACTATACAATGATATTCAATATACAAAAGCATAGATACAAAAATCTATCCATTGCTACTGATATCTTCAATATCTGATATGATCTTTTAGCTCACTATACCAACTTCTCATTTATTCCTCTTTCTCTACCTTATCATCAATTTTTTATCACAAAATAATAGCATAGATATCACAATTACAACACATAACCACACTATACATCACATTTCAAATTCTATTCTTTATACCATATTTTCTATCTTGTTGGCCTTCATGCTTTTACACATATCTTGAAATATAGAATTATACTTTTCCCACTTAGGTTTAACATCTAGGATGTCATCCCTAATTATTGAAGCAATTATTTTGTTAAAAATAATAATTCCTTAACATAAAATATAACATTCCTTAACTCTATCATGTTTTGTCTATGCATAACTGCAATTGGTAAAATTGTTATAACTATGTCTATATTAATTTTACTAACATGTTCTCTTAGATTTGAAATCCTTATACTATATTCTATCCATCCTTAAGTGTGCATGTGCCAATAATATCTCTATGAATCTAGCCAATCAAAATTGTACCTATGCTGACAAATAACCTTCATGATTCTTAGACAATTTTCTAAGTCCACTTACCAAAACTTCATCTTCATACTTTTCTCACTTCATATTAAATATATGTTTCCATAAATGAAAACTCCATACTATCTACCTAACTAAATTTCCAACATATTAATAATTTCAGATCTTGACCATACTTTTGGAATCAATCCTAGGTTCTACTATTTGAATTTGAAACATGAAAGACACAAATTTGACATTTTAAGAGAATTTGGACACTTTCATTATAAGACCAAAAAAATGATAAAGTGGGAAAATTAAATGGAAAGAAAAAAGTTCTCTATCGGACTCCAATGCATGTTCCAAAACTAAACCTAGGTTCCAATAAGCTGAAAAGAACAAGCTAAAAAAATTAGAGCTTAAATGGAAGATATATCGACTCATACCATCTTTATGAGGGGAAGGAAAAAATGAACCAAAGCTAAAAATATTACTAATACATTAAAAGAGAAAGTAATGTAACAAGGATGAAAAGGGGGTGGAAATGGAATTAAAGGATAAAAGATAGGCATGAGCATACAATGTAAAGATTGTGGAAAATAAAACCACACATTATATGAATAAAAGATGGGAAAGTAGAATCATGCCACAAATTGAGGTAATTTTGTAAAGAGAGGATGAAGTAAAAGGATTAAAAATTAATGGAGAAAAATGCTATATTTGGGGGGTGGACTCACCTTCAATGCCCACTTGTGATTGTGCACATCCATGTTATAAGGGGTTTTCGTTTATGTTGATATTGTAGACAATGATTCAAATAGTGGGAAAAATATATGAGAACAAAAATTTCATAATAAAAATATCCCACCCTTATACTTTTATTCATGTTCATACCCTATTTCAAAGATCCACTCCTATATGGGATGCATGTTCACAATTTTATCATTGGTAGCGAGATTACCATCGCTGCATTTGCCAATTACATTTGCTTGAAAAATTATAGAACATTTTTCAAAAACTTATTTTTTTCACATCTTACAATCATTACATCCCATGAAATGATATCTCTTGAGGAAATCTAATCAATAGCTCATGTGCCTTTTTTGCACTTACAAACCTTAATGCATGCTTTCTAGTGCTTTTTGGTGATATTTTTTTATAAAATAAAATAATAATTTTAACTCCAATATTCTTGAAGGGTGTCCCTACTTGTTCCAAACAGCCCATTTTTATAATAGGCAAGGGATGCTAAATCTAGCTTGAACATTCCAAATGCACTTGTTGGTCACTTGGAGAATTCTTTCTTCTTTTCCTATATACACTCTGATGAAGAAAAATATAAATAGTGGAACCCAAATTTTCACCTACTATTTGCATTAAAATCATGCAAACCCTTTTTTAAGGAAAATCATTTTAAAATAATTTTTCATACATGTTGAAACCTATGAATAAGATTATCTAGCAGAAGCACAAAGCATGGAGCCAAACACACCCTATTTTCCTTTAGTAATGTCCCATTTTAAAATATTAGCTATTTTTAGCCCTTATTTTTAAACATTATTCTTGTCCCTTTCCAAACCCCCTCTTATTTTTTTGTATGGATAAATGTTGGGAGAATTGATGTTAGGCCTAGTTTTTATTTGGGAATGCACAAAGATGACATATTTTTAGATTAGAAATAAGATGTTGAAGTTCATGGATAGAGTCAAGATAACTAAATCTATGTATTTCCTTTAATATAATTATATATCTATTTTTATAGAGTTTTAAATTTCATGAATATACTTTGTCATCTTTGTTAATTTAGATAAACATCTATGGAGACATAAAATTTAGAATTCACTAATATAAGAGTGAATGAATGCTCAACTAGATTATGATAATATGGTAGCTAAATGCATGATTCAATTTTATTATAATTATCTTATTTTAATGTATGAAAGTGTATAATGTTTAAGATATTCTTAGGGATAATATTTTGAGGATTATAACTTGATCTAAAGTGCACTACTATAAATATAAAATAATGTTATGGTATTTAGTGTTCCTTGGATATACTAGGATGTCCTTTCAAAAATTAATTTAACATTGGTTACTGAACAATACAAGTTCTTTTCTTTATAGTTTAGAATAAAATAATTATAGTATTACCTTAATTTGGTTATTATATCTTAAGATATATAGGTTGTCTTAGTATGTATCCATTCCAACTCTATCTTTTGTAGTTATCACAAATATTAAATTATGGTTATATAGAAATTACCATAATAAATATAATGAAATGATTTTAGTGGGTTAAGAAAGATAGTCATAAGTTTCCACATGTATGTTGTATGCATTCTTGTGATTTTCCAAATCTAATATTTATCCCAGGACTAAGGAGGTATAACTTTATGGATGATCTATTATGTGCTAGGGTTGAAATAAATAACCTTTCATACTAAATGGAAAATATGGATTCATAGCCAAGTTATCCTTAGCATTCTATTAAAATAACTTTAAAATTATATATAGATGAGAGAACCATGAGAATAAATATATTTGGGTTAGTTTCCCTTTTCTTATCAAGTTAGGTTATTTATATATGGATTATCATGCATGTCGTTAAGTATAAAAATGCATGTTTATGCTTGGATGATTTTTATATTTGAGGCATTTATGTTTCTCTAATTAATAGCCCTATAAATAGATATCTTATTTAATGTGGTGATCTATTAATACATTATCAATATTATTGTAGTATAAATATTAATATAATAATATATTATGTGACCTAAATATTCATTTTATTCAAGAATAGATGCAATAATTGCTTCTTAGGGAAGATTCCTATAATATCTATTATAACATAAAAATTAAGAATGTTTTTTTTTTTTTACGGTTGTTTAGTTGATGTGTGTAAATTATTATGCCACATTAGGAAATTGAAAGAAGGATCTTCAAATGCAATCCTTAAAAGGGGCTCAAACTAGATCAACACAACCAAATCTAGGTCACTAATCAAAACATATACTTAGAGGACACTTTCTAATAAGGTATTTGTATGAAACAAAGGAGATATGATATAATTAGATATAAAATATCAATAAATAATTTAAGATAAATTAATTATAAAAATCATCATGAAGGTCAAAGAGGAGGATCCATTCATATTGAGAAAACTATAATTAGAAACTGTCGAAACTAGACTTGTTCTAGATTTAAGATTTGAGGATTAAGATCTTCAAATTTTGCAAATTTGAAGGCTAAAGGAAATGGATTAATTTCATGTTCCAAGTTTATATTGGGTCATGAATGACTTGGGTTATGGGTGAGGTTGTCTCTTACCTACTATGCACAAATTTTGTGGCTCTAGATCTAAACCTATAACCCTAATTTTTAATTATGAGTTCTATGACTCCAAAACTTATTAGTATGCACCTAAAATTTAAAAAAAGAAATTTTTTGGGGGAGGGGATGGGCTTTCCTTAGCCTATTCCCTATTAATTAATTAACTTAATAGACATAATGCATGTAAAATTAGAGACCAATGTAAATATTGACCTCACTTGTAAAACCTCCATGAAAGGATTCAAATATTTTCTCCACAAAGATGTATAAATTATCACATGTAGAAGATGATTTATAATGATGTCCAATGTCTCCCATAAATTCAAATAGATGCACTCATACCAAATCATATATCCACAAATGAAGATATGCTCTTGAAAATGCTCCTTGAAAGCTTGCTTGAGTGGCTGATGCCTTCAATCAATCTTTGTTATTGGATAACAATGAATTCTCAATAGATATGTATGATAGCTTACATGAATCTTTGAAATAAAAATTAAGTGAGTAAGCCTCCTTTTGTACTAGTTTTGGAATCAAGATCAAAAGGGTCAACTGTACTGGGAGGGAAAACAAATTGAAAAAACTTAAAACTAGCCCAAAATTCAAGGAAAATCCCTTTGGTAAGTGATGACATCCATTACCTTGGGGAAAGGGATCACCTCAGATCTTATCCTAACATTTTTAGGCCTTATAATATCTTATGGGGACTCAAGGATGTAAAAAGGGTCACCATAAATTGGGTAGAAACTTGAGAATGCAATAATTAGAGAATAAGTGCATACTGTAATCACTTAAAATTTGTACTCTAAACAAAGTGCCCCAACCTAAAATGTCAATCAAAAATCTAAAAGATTCCTAACTCGAAAGGCACTTCAATTTCTATCAATTATTTTATTTAAATATCAAATTGCATAAACTATCAATATTTTCTATAATCAACATAAAACAATAAATCCATAAATATCAACCTTAATTGGCAATCAAATCATCCTAAATCAATTAATTTGATTAAATATCTTATCACATTAATTATATTGAATTAATTTTCCATTTACACGTGAAAAATGAATTAATTTGATTATATTGAATTAACTCTCTAAAAATATCAACAAACTAAATTAAATATTCATAAATTTAGAAAATCTAATTAAAAGAGATTAAAAAATAAATTTCATCAAAAATTATAAAATCAAGGATAAATCCAAGTTTGAGTGAAAACTAGAGTTTAAATAAATAACGAAACCAAAAAATGAAATAAAGTAGTTAACTCACAATGCATTAATTAGAAAAGAAAGTTAACTAAAATATGTACACTCATGAAAAGGTAATAACCAATTAACCAAGATTTACATATTAGATCAATTTGTTAACTCCCTTATCTTCTAAAATTACTCAAAATTAGAAGTGTTAACTATGCTTCTAGCTCTTTAAAAAATCACTCAATAAGAGTTGCAAGCTTTAAAACTCGGCTTCAACTCACATTTGGATTAATCTTGATTATTTATCCCAATAAATCTCAGTCATTGGTTTTCTTGGTGTTTCTATAAAAATATGCATCCTTCCCTCATTTCTCATGCACAATTGAAGAGTAAAGATGTCATGCTAGATTTTCTCTATAGATATTGTGCATCACTTTTGGAGAATCAATTATTGTCCATCTATGTTACTATTTCCATCCTTATTTGTTCATCTAGATTAAATTCATATTATTTGATATCAAAAATACAAAAAATATAGATTAATTTGTATTCATATTAAATCTTTTTTTTCAATAGTGTGTATAGTCATTGAAACATCTTAAAAGTCTAAAAGCAATTCATACTCATATTGAATAAAGGACAATAAGTCAATTTACAATGGTTTTAAATTCTTTTTTAATTTTATTTTTCTATCCACGAATCTAATGACTTATTTCAAAGTGTTGTGTTGCAGCTGTAGGTACCCAATATTCATACACACATTTCTAGCACTCACTGTGGGGCTCAAATTTTAAACTTCTAGCTTCAACCCATCAAACTCAATTTTATTATTATTTTTCCTTCAAAATTTTTAGGTTATCATTTGGCTTTATAGAATGTATCATAAAAACAATCAATGTTTAATATTTTTCATTTTGTATCCAATTTAAGTTATCATACAAAGTTTTAACATTCTCTATTTTTTTGCATAAGAGATCATTTTGGATCATATGAGATTTCACTTTATCATATGTTAACAACAAATTATCACACAAAATTCTTTACTAGTTTTTGTTTTGTAGTTTTACAAACAAAAAACAAGATTTAGGGTTTTTAGATTCATCTTTGGATTATTACTAATGCTAACCCCTGCTTTTGAAGAGCATTTGATAAGACTATTGATGAATTGTTTTTATCTTCTTTATTTCTTTGATTTCTAGGAATCTTAAGAGATTATAGGTAACTTAATTCATTGTGAGAGAATTATGCTCTTGGCTATTTGGGTTCAATTTGAAACCTAGAAGCATTGGATTGAGCATATCTAACAAGTTGGTTAATTGACAAGTTCTTAGACCTGTTTGACATTCTTGAGAAAAGTTGAAGGATAGGAAGGTATGGTCTTGGCCATTTGGTCCAATCACACATCTAGACCCCTAATTCTTTTCTAGTCTCGTGAGTCTCTTTTAGTGAGCCTACTATTAAAGAAAAATATTACATGAATGACTCAAGTGGAAACATATGAACCTAGCCAAATCCTATCCACTATAAAAAAAAGGTACCCTTTAAGACTAAAGCCTCGGGTGATGTAATTATTATTTTTTGTTTACTCTTGTAAGTATGTGGGGCCTTTGAGTCTTAATCTCATTTACGAGGTTTCTCTCATCCTTGTGCTCATAGGACACTTTTGTGAACTATAACAGAATACATTGATGTCTTTGCAAGGATGAGTAGTCACAATATTTTTTATGAGACTACCTTATATTTTATTTCTTTTGAGGTTATGAAAGGCCTTCATCCTTCTTGTGGGACCACATAAGATAATTGTGAATGAACATTTACTAGGAACTCTAGGATAGAAGCTACCCAAAACACTTATAAAAGTCTCATAATCTCCATGTAGGAAGGATCTACTAGATTATTTGGATTCTTAAAATATTATTTACACTCACCATTTGTACTCTACAATATACAAATGTGCATGGAGTCTATTTAAATGTAAGATTCACTCATCCACCAACATGTAACTACTCTAGAGATACTTAGCATAAGCAAGGATTTTGAGACTCAACCAAGGTATCCCTAGGTTGATCTATGCTTGAAGTGTCTTGTCTATGCTATACTTGTGAAGATGATCTAGAACATACTCAAACACTATTATAATCTTAGATTGATACCTCCTAATGTTTTTATTCCATACAATTTCTTTGCCTCTTGTGAAATTGCTCGCAACCTATTTTTATCATAGTGTATTTGTATACCTTTGTCCTAAACACTTTGGAAATTTAAAAAATGTAATATGTTACTATCAAAATACCTCGAAACTGTAAAAAAATGAAAATTTTGCTAAACTATCATATGGTCCTATTAAAAATTTTGTGCAAGCTTGAAATTTATGACCTGTTGCTTCCAAATTATTATCTAGTAACCCTTGTTTTATTGTTTGAGAAACCATGTACTGTCATACAAGAATATACCATTTTACTGTAAAATATTATCCCAAATTTGTACATTTTCATCTAAGGTTAGCATTTTTCATACAAGTTTAACATATTTTCATCTAGAGAAGTATTTTATCATACGAGTCTATAAAAAAATTGAGAAATAGAGACTGAGATTTGTCTAGTTTGGTCCTCTTCCTAATCTGATCACTTCCTGGGTGTTATTTTTGTTGTTTGACATCCCAAATAGTGAAATTTAGAATAATAAATGTCAATTACAACCTTTTCAAAATCTATATTTATGTGCAAACTTGTCTCCCATCTTTATTCAATTTGTTGGAATTTAGTATGTTGTCACAGTAGTTGATGCAAGAACCACCATCTTGACTATTTAGCCATTAATTTTATGGCTTGTAACTTTCGGTACTTCATCACACTATTATCCAACCATCATCAAAGCTAAGACAAGATTTAAACACAATCTTGATCTAATTCTACTGCCTTTACAAATCTTAATGCCTATTCAAACTAGGAGTAAAAGAAAATTATTTGTCAAAAGATATAGAAAAGGTAAGATTCCAACCCAAATTTTGATGTTCTCTTCATCTAGTGATGATTCATCATGATCTCCATCTCCAAAGAAATTTTCATAAATAAAAAATATTATACAAAAACTACAAGAAAGGTTTTAACTCAATATTTCAAGGACAACTTACTCATAAAATGTTTGACAATTCATCTCCTAAGCATTAATTCATTACTAGGAGAAAAACACCTACACTAATAAAGATAAATACTAATATACCATTACATAAATCTATAGTAAACATGTCTAAACACATCAAGAAAATGATAACTTTAGAAGATCATCTAGAGATCAAAACAATAACACTATCCTTGGAAGTTCATCAAGTGGCCCTAAAATTCATCCCCTAGAGATTGAAAGAAAGAATTTACAAAAAATGATAGACCTTTTTGTTAATTACGAATGATTGAAGTTTTTTTCTATAAAATATTTTTAGTATGTTAGAGAGATGATTTAGTGCCTTTGTGTTGCATTTGTGACAAATCTTGTCATTGATGTCAATGTATCAATATTCTGGATAGTTCAGTCAAAGTTACAGAGAAATATTCATTCGGTGAGATTCATGGTCAGAGAGTTATGTTATGTGCACTTAGAGGAGTATTAAAGAATGTGTCCTAATATTTTTTCTATGTTTACAAAAGGAGATATGTAGTTAGCATCAGTTATAGAATTTTTTGTGGAAACTATTCTTAGGGTGAGTTTCTAGTAAGTGGTTTCTGGTAATTGTGCTATATATTTTTAGTGAATTGAATATTTTTCAGGGTGTTATGGTTAACATGGTAGAATTAGATGTTATGTTATAAGTTTTGAAGTTTTTTCAACATGTTGTTCTTAGGAAGTTGACTATTGTTAATACCATTATGGGAAGTGTTATTTGTAATGTAGCATATAAATGTAATACCATAGTATGGTCCTCTACTATTCATTGTAAATTGGCAAAGCCTTAAGGATGACTCAATACTTATTTAAGGACTTGGTATAAATGGAATTTTATTTCCCTGGTTGTAATCATCAGTGAGATCACATGTGTTATGCGATCTTTAGATGTGAATTGTGTAAAAGATTAAGGAAGAGATTAATGTTGAGGATGTACTATGAACTTCAAAAGAACTATATTTGTAAAGAAGTTATTGTTTAGTTAATTTAAGAACTTTGATATGTAATCATGAAAATTATTTAGTGAAGAAAATCTTGAAGCAATTTGAATAGTGGGTTCAATTATCTTCCTATCAACTCCTAATAGGGTTGGAATCCCTTGACAAGGACTCAAAGTCTCCTAATAAGGACTCAAGTATACTAATTGTATTTCATTAGATCCTAAGAGAGTCTATCCTTTCATAAGCAACTATTATATTAGTACATCATCTTGTGGGAATCATTCCCACTAGGGTTTCCCCTTTGATCAAGGGTTTCCATACTTAACAAATTTTGTGTTACTATGTATGTTTATGTGAGAAATGGGTAATATTAGGGGGGGTGGGGGGTGAATCAGTATTCTAGAAACTTTTCCCACAACTGGATATTGTTAATAACTTTATAACTTGACTATGAAAGTAAACCAATAATTTTGAACAATAAATAAATCCATACAGAAAGAAAATTCATAACACCATATTTTGTTAACTAGGGAAACCCTGGTGGGGATGGACCCACAAAATTATCCACTAAACAAAAGAATCTTGTTAAGGATATTGACCCTATTAGGAGTCTATAAAATACATATAGTGTCTCAGTCCTTGTTAGAGGACTAGGCCCTATTAAAAGCCTCAACCCTGTTAGGAGTTGGTAATACAAATACAAATCTATGCAAAAAGAGCCCATTTCCCAAACATGAAATTATATAATGTAGTTCCTTTATACAAAAGAGATAGATATAAAAACCTATTTCTTGTTTTCCGTTGTACTTTGCATATCTTTGATTATACATAAGAATTTGTATCACATATGCCTCACATATCTTTCACATAAGTCCACATATCATAATCAACATATTCGCATATTCTCACATCTCCACACTAGTTCACATAAAATGATCTTGTACTTATACCTTTACTTTTTAGAAAACTTTCCCTATTGGCCTTCAAGAATTCACATGCTTGGAATAATAAAAAATTAATTCTTGCTAACATAGTGTTAATATCTAGGATGTCATACCTAATTAGTTAAGTAATGTTTTTTCACAAAATAATTCCTTAACTTGTAAATACCAAATAATTGATGTGCTTTGTTCTGCTCTCTTCACTAACTTTATTGATAAAACTATTATTTTTTATGTCCTAATGTATGTACCATACAACTCTCTTACACACATCACCATGATACTTTTTACTATCTATATCTAAGTTCACATTTGTCAAATGTGTCTATAGACTGTGCATTACAAAAATTGTCTGTGTACTACCAGTAAACCTATTTGATATCTAGAAAATTTACTATCATTGACTGTGAGATCTTTAACTATAAACTATGCCTTCTCATTCTAATATATATATTTCCATAAATGACAACACAAACTTTTCCTATTAGCCATATTGCCAATAATCTCCACCATTGGCATTGATGGAAACATATGGGAAAATTGATTAAGTCTCAAAATCTTGTTCAAAAACTTTCTTCAAAATTGGCCTTCAAAACTTTACAAAATTTCAAAATTAGAATTTGTGGATCATACAATTATAACCATCTTTCCTTATAACTCTTACTACAATATTAAGTAAGACTTCTCCCCCTTTGTATATAATTATTGCATCCCTTTACGCACTAATACTCTATATAATTTTTTTGTATTATTTTCCCCCTTTGACATCAATGAAAAAGGTATCAAAACTTATGCACATGTCAAAATTTTGGTTATCTAGTGGCTTTAGCTCAATATTTTGGATAGGAAATCTATAAAATAATTCTTCAACCTCTCAAGATTTTTCTTCCATGTATCTCTCATCCCCTTTGTTGTGCTCAAAAGTACACACAATGCATAGGATGTCATTTCAACCACATTCAAGTTAGTATAAGAAAATTTCTTATGAGAAGTCTTAGCCATGAGACATTATTCCAATTTATTTTATAGTATACTGATCTGTACTAAGAGATGTTCTCTAAGTGTCATGCCCAAAATAACAAGGCAAAAACACACATGAAATTATTTTTTATTTTTGTAAATAATAATGACTATAATTATTACATACTAACATTGGATGTGTTATGAAAAGATGACTGCAAGATTTGTTTTGAGTTAAAAAGGTTTTCACGATTAGTTGATGAGCTCAAGGGTTTCACTCTCTGATTATAATATCAATTAGGATAAAATAAAAGTTGTAGTGCTCATAGAGAACTTCATTATTTATTTTAAGAGACAAAAAACCATTTGAACTTCAATTAATTACATAAGCTAAAATAGGTTGGTTTCAATACTTAACCCCTATGTAACAATAATAGATCAATCCCCCAAGGAAACTAGTTCAAACATTGCTTGTTTTTCATTCAAACTAATTAAAACATAAATACTCATCATAACCATAATTATGACATTCAACTAATCATCTAACTTAATCTCACCTATCTTAGCAAGATATCTAGTTGACTTTATCCATATTATGTTCTAACATTAACAACCTCTAATAATTAGGTTAGTAATTTTAAGCCTTAAAAGATTAAGTAATATATTGTCCTAAGCATTTAAATAACAAGTCCTCCATTAATAAATTTTCTTTCTCCTATCCTTGATTTTGAAAACCTTAAATTCAAGTTTAACCATTTCAAATGACCCTAAACTTATTTTCATCATACTTTATTCACTAATCCATGCCTATTACTTAAATAATCCTAACTTAACATTCCTACTTTCACACTAACTACACTTTAGTAATTTACAAAATCACATGTCTTAGCAAAACCACATCATAATACTTATTTAATAAAGAACTTAGACTTATATAAATAATAAAACTAGACATAATTAAATCATCACCCTAAATATAATTGCTAGACACTAATCACCAACTAAAAACATACTAAAACACTAACATTATCAATAAATAACCTTTACTAAATTCTAACATCTAATCAACTAACTTTAACCTCTACTAACAAATCCTAACTTAAACTAAATAAACAAAACATTAAAATAAAAATAAAACAACTATACTAATTTAACATCTAACAAAATAACTAATCTTTACTAACACTACACTTAACTACCCCTAACCCCAACCCATTTCCTACTCCCTAACCCTAACTACCTAACCCACCCCCTTACTCCCTTTACACTTGGCAACTTGTCACACTCTCTACTCACCTTGGTGTCACCCATCCTCCCACGTAGGTGCATGGTTTCCAAACTCCATCCCACATTGCCCAATGAAAATGCATGAGGACTTAGGATATCATGTGGAATGAGGTGAGGTCAAGAGGAACTATCCAATCAAGTGCCCCCCTCCCCCCCATTTAATAAGCCACCCTCCCAAGGTCAAAATACCCTCCATAATTCTCCAAAGACAACATGGCACTGGTTCCCAAGGATTCCTCCAGCAATGTGAGAGAATGTCAACTTTTATTGCATGGGGAGAGGTGACATATAGTGGGATGGCTTGAGGATTTAGGAGATACGGTAGTTATGATATGAAGTTTTGTTGGTAGTCTTAGGATAGGATAGATATAGGTTTAGTTTTCAAACATTATTCTTTCCATTTTTTCTTTCTTTTTTATGTATATGTAATGTATTTTAAACTATTAATTTAATAAATAAAATGGATTTTAAATGAAATCTTTAGGGAACATGCTCTGTCCAACAGGATTAATTCTTTTTTTATTTTTCCATACAAAGGGCAGAGAGCATATTTTCTCTAGGATGATGAATTTTTCTCAAGTCTCTTTTTTTTTCTAAGTCTTGGATTTTCAATTTCATTTAGATTACATGATAAGGGGATTTTTTTTTTCTAGGACAATTATGGCATAGTCTTTGATGTTATGTTGATACAATGACATAGAAATATTTCTCTTTTCAACAATTATGAAATTACATGGTGATATACCAAACATATAACTTGAATTTCCTCTAATCCATGTTCAAGATCAAATTGCAAAACTTAAGTAACACCATTGTACCTAATTATCATTAATCATATGAATACAAATTTGAATTATAAGAATGCCATAGGGAAGGTAAAACATCATTGCATCTATTTATTGATAGACATTTGCATATAAATTGAATAATAATGAATATCATATGAAAGGAAAATACTCTTTTTTTTTTAACATATGTGGGCTAACCACTTTTTATTTGTTTTACTAAATCACTTGATTCAAAGACTCTATCACGAAAGAACCAGGGAAGAAAACCCAACATCATGGTCATTTCAAAAATAAGCTTAACAATAATTTTTTTACAATAGGATCATTATTCTAAGGAGAAATATCCCATACATTCAAATTGAAACAACAACTCTAAAATCATGCTTGGCTCCACAACAAGGTAGCCACTATGAAATCTACAAATTTCATCAATGTAACCATAGAGAAAATGAAACTAACCAAGAGACAAATAGATTCAACATGAAGACACATTCAACCCATTTACTCCCATCCTAGGTTTTCACAATAGGTTCATTATTGAACTAGACTAGGGAGAAGATGGATTTTTTCAAATAGGAGAAGTTGGTGACAACACCATAGGCTAATATGATAAGAATTTCATTCTTTCACTTCTCAATTTCCTAAAATACAACATGGTTTGTACTGACAAGTAGGGGCCCATAATACTCTACTTTCTCCCTCTCCTCATCATGAAGAGAGACTCTGCACTGCTAGAGTCCAATTGAAGCCCTCAACTTTTTCCCTATTTGAGGGTGAGTAATGAAAACACAACCCTTATAATTTGCTTCATAAATCAAAATGTAAGACATGAAGGAAAACATTTAAGAAAACCCATCACAATCCCATCCCTTACATGTTTCTTTATACATACAAACACATACATGCAGAAACCTACTTTAAGAAATGAAACACAACATGAAGACATGAACTTGAAGGATGCCTACCTTCACAAATGGTTATGGAAAACTAAAATTTTAGAAGATCTATCCTTCTTCGTCCTTCAACCCTAACTTTTCTCTCTAAATGTAGAGATTGGGTGAACACTCTTCCACCCTCAAATCTACCAATAAATAGGCTTCTAACTCAACCACCTACAAATTGCAATAACTCCCCACTTGACTAAGGGCTTCGAGAGTCTTCTAACTTAACCTCATCATTAAGGAAAAATTCATGGTGGAGTACAAACTTGTCAAACTCTTGGTGAAGCTCCAATTTAGCACTAAAGTAAAAATGGAATATTTGGGTGGTCACAAAAGTCAATGAAAGGGGCTAGAGGAGTGGAAAATGCCCCCAACCCATACATATACCCCCTAGGCACTTAGTTTTCATTAATTTTGGCCTCTAGGTCTATTTAGGGACCTATTAAATTACTTGAAATATTTGGACATTCTAAAAACCCTAGGAATGAAATCTTACCACTAACCCCTAATTAGGGTCATTAATCTTAATCACCAACTATTTAGTATTGGGTTACTAACTTAGTCCATCTTAAATCATTAGGTTACTTAGCTGACCCTAATTATCATGTTGAGATGCATATACAGATTACAAGTGTCAAGTGACACTATAAGATCACTTTTACAAAATATTAACCACTTTACAATTACATAATGGTACACACATTCAATTTATGATACAAATAAATTATGAAACAATGGGGTCTACATCTTTCATTAAAATCAACCCTAGTTTTCACAAACTATACATAGGGTTGAGTTTTGATTCTTCGTTAGATTTCTTGGCTAATAATCTTGCACACTTCATTTCATACATTAGTAGTTCAAGAAAATCACATGTATATATATTTAAAACTTATCTGGATAATTGCATAAATTGAAACATCAATCTTTCATTTAAATAACCTTTATCTCATTTATGCTCATATATTTAACCATTTAAAATTGTTTAATCAATATAACATAACTTATTCATCAATTCAAATTAAAGTACAAGAATGATCCTCATTAAGCATGTATATATCTAAACATCATAAACATCACCAACAAGGAATATTGAACTATCTAAATGCATATAACCTAATCATCAAGGTACCATAATCAACATCATCATCATCAGGTGAGCCACATCATATCAATGTTAGTGCAAATTAATGTTTAAATAGTCAAGATAATATAGCAGTTCTTGAATCACTGAGTATTTAAAACATGAATGTATTAGTTGATATTAGTTTCTATTAGGACATATAAACCATAAAACATTACTTAATATCCATTCTAATCTCCTATAATGGATTTAATAGAGAAATTCATATTTAATAAGTACATGCGAGGAGGGACCTTACATCCTTCCCCAATAGCCTTTGACTTTCTCCTAGAAGTCACACAACTAAAATGCTCATTCCAAGATAGTCTCCTATAAACAAAACGATTAACAATTCATATACATACTCAGGTATGATAACCTATTTGCCTAGTCACAATTCCTAAAAGCGAAGCTTAATCCATAACTCTAACATGGGTACATTTTCCAGGGTCAACACTTCTTAAAACATATTGGTCACATATAAACAACATTCTGATCTAGTATAAAATACTTATAGAGTCTCTAATAATAATATCATAAGATATTTCAAATTCCACATCCTCACTTATTGGGGTAACATCTATATGAGACTCCCTTAAATGAGGTTTCTTATAATGCAACTTGGATCTTTATTTGAGGTTAAACACTTTTATATTAGAGTTTCCACAACATACTGATTCTTTAATAGGCCACCAAACAATTTCATCAGGACACATGCACCTTTTGCATCTAAAAGTCCATTAGGTTAACTCATAACTTCACTAGTTTTATATTGGAGTGCAATCCATTACTCATAATAGTCCACAAATAACATTAGTCCTATTCTTGAAGTCATGGGAGAGGGTGGAGCATGAATACTCTCACTATTAATCCCATACCCTAGTATTATACATCCACTTAATTGTCAAGATTGCCTTTGGTAGGCCCATTATATGTCACATTGCCAATAAAATTCACAAGAAGTAAGTCAAAATTTACATTCAACATTAAGGATGAAACATCCAATGCAAAAGTTTGAAACAAAATAAATAAAGAGTGGCCACAATAGTAAAACTTTAATTAAGAAATAAAGACATGACCTAGAGGCAAAATAGAATCATCAATAATAAAGTTGGCTAAACAGCCCAACATCACATTATTGGCAAAAAGGAAAGAATATTAGAATAACAAAATCTGAAATTAGACAAATAAGGAAATAAATTCAATTACTTGCAAAATTTACATTATTGATATAATGCGGCCATACTAGGGTCTCTAAAGGAAAAGGAGGAATCTTAGGTCTTCCAAATACATTGTAGAGATCTTAAATTGAAATTAGATGGTGGTCTAAATACCATGTTGCTCAACCTATGATTGATCCCACATACTAACTACATAGCACACTTTATCAACATCACCCTACAATTATGGTTTACTGTACTAAGGGGTTTGGCCTGATCAGAACTTACTCAAAAGTGCAAATGTGAGGATACTAAAATGAGTTCCCTTCCATCCTCTTGTTGTTACACTAGTTTCTTTTCCAAATAATCTAATCATGTGGAGACATCAATGTCAATAGAGTTGTACTTTGAGTTGCAGTTACAAAACTAAACCTATTATCCTCAATTCACAATAATTACATATTAGGGCTCCTACCCATAATCTTTCTTAGATCAAATTCACCACAATATGCTAGCTAAAGTTGTGTTTATCAATGTCACCAAATTGGTATGATCCTCTATGCATATTTATCATTGTCCATGTTATTCCATTGTTTACGCAAGTTCTAATCATCATCTAAGAAAGTACTAAATGTTATTGTTCTTATCAATAATTTCATATTTCACATCTCCTAGTCATAAATGACTTATGAATTCATCCTTAGGATGCAGGTTTACAACTAGGTAGGTATAGAACCATTATTAGAATGTTGTCAATGTTTACTTATTCATTCTTACAACTATCTCCTTGTTGATGATATAGGTCATCATCATTGTTCTTATCATGCCTCGTGGCTTAAAATCCACTTATTACTTAACTTTGATACTTGATCCTTTAGTTTGTATTAGGTTGATGACCTCATCATGACTTTACTTTCTCTATATTGTAGGATTATAATTGATCCAATCATTTCAATACCAGAGTCTATGAGCATTCACTTGATAGTTAAAATTTTGTATTACTTATGCTTATACAATAAGCTAGCTAACATAATTAAACTCACAATCCCTATCTAAAAAGTTTCCATTTTCTATCTTGTCGATTTAATACTATATGCTACATACTTCTCACCATTTTATTATGTCCTTACCACCATACTTTAAATAGATTTATTCTTTGATTAGGGTTCCAGTACTCATAGTAGAACTGACATTCTTTTATTCTTTGTGTGTTCCTAAATAACTTTCTTGTTGAGTTAGCTTCTCCTGCATTAATAATTCTATTGTTTGAGGTTTCCAAAGGTTACTTGCAAATTTCTATTGAACTCTTATTTTCTTTCTATGGATTACTGGAATAATACATTTTAAATTTGTAATAGGTTAGAGGTATCCAAATAACTTGGTAATGTGTTATACTCTTCAAGTGTTACCTTCCTAACTACTTACCATTTATTTTTTTTTATTCAATATTTCAACCCGAAGGTTAAAAAATTGATTATGAAGATCGTAGGTTTCCTTTACTTATGTTGTAATGTATAAATCAATACCAATTTACTTGATGACTTCCATATTTGGTATGAACTATAATTCCTCCACGAGTGACCGAGTCAGACAATAATCTAACTTCTACTAAAGATGATGTGAAACACTTTCTCTCTTATTAATGTACTAGTTTCCACTCATAGGATTGTGTTGAGCTATCATTTTGCATGATGCTTAATGGTAGGAATCATTTTGAACTCCTCTCTTGAAAAGTCAATCTAGGATCAACTCCAATATTTTGTGTGATCTTGTGACCTACTAGAATCCACTTAGTTGAAGATAAATGTGTTTGTTCATGAGGAGGTCTTTGCTGTTTGAACCAATTTTGAATCAAATGATCAATATGCTTGTTGTTTCAAAATTAACCACAAAAGATATATGTTTTTTGGTATTTTCTATTTTTTGATGAATGCAACTATACGAATTCCTAATTTAACTGAGGGGTTAGTAAAGAAAACAAGAAATATAGGGTAACAATAAATTCAAGAAAATAACATGAAAAGTAAAATCCTAATAGACACAAGCTAGGAAAACAATGTATTTGCAAGTTATTTCAAAAAGATTGGTGGGTAACCAATGAAAATAGGAGCAACGCTTCCTTAATTCCATTGATGCAATCATGAATAGGAATTCGGTAACTGTAAGATGTTTCATGTTTCATCAAATTTCAAAGACATAGAAAGTGTGCTCATGTGAGACGAAAAGCTACGCAAGAACAATATGATGATCTATTTTCAAACTAAGTATGTCAATGGAATTTGTAAACATGTAGAAAACACTAGAATTAAAAGATCACACAACCAAAAATAATGCAATAAACTTTTGGCTCAATCACACTTCATGAACATACATTCACAAAACATAACACACTTAAGCAAGAATCACTAAACTTCAAATGCAAGCACCAAAAGAATATATTATTAAAAAATAATGGCAGCAACCCCAAACAAAAATTACATTCTTGAAATTATAAAGAAATCTTCTTCTCAATTTTTGTTGAGAGTGAGAGATATCTTTATGCAAATATATGCATAAAACTAATAAAGCAAATCTATTTATGTATAAACTGACGCTCTAACAGGCGCTGAGTAGGACTCCATCCTTATTTATATCATTTAATGGATGCATGAGCCTTTACATGTCTTAAAAAAAAGAAATCATGAGAGAATAAGAAAGAGAAAGCATTTAGATGATGTAGAAGTGATTGGAAGTGAAAAAAATAGAAGTTTCATCTTCACTAGGCATCTGTAGGAGTTAGATTGCTATCAGAATGCATTTTTGATGCATGGAAAGCTCTAAATTTAGAATTGGTAGTTAACTTTTGGTGTGTAATGCCCCGCCAAGGGATCCAAAGAATTAACCTAAAGTTTCACTAAGTTTGGTAGCATTTTTTTTTTAAAATCATGAGAGTAAAAACCATCTACATCATATATATGATAATGGAAGCAATAACAATAGTACAAGTGAAAGTAAAGATAGCATACATAAAATGTAGAGTCTAAATAGTCTCATCATACATCAGTTGAATCCATAACATAATGTTTGATAGTCTCGAAACAATGCTACCAATCCATCAACATAAAACTAGTCTAACATAGTCTGATAATAATAGCAACATTGTGTCCAAAAAAATGTAATTGAGGGCAGGCACTACATCCATCCCCCCTTGGATTAGGCTTACTCCTGGAAGCCTACATGAGTAGTGAGCTAAGGACTCACTGTCCAGGTCCCATTTTACCCTTTCCCTTTGTAGGAGGTTGTGACTCCATCAAATACACTCTTTGGGCTCTACCCATGTCATGAAGCTACGAGTCCCTGGCCTGAGAACTAAGGTTTCCCTTGAGGGTAGTGATATGACTTGTTTCCATGTTGTCCACATGAGAAACATTCTTCATTGAAACTCCTCTAAACTCTAGGTGCACTAGACTGCTAGAAACTACCCCCACTAGGATAAGACTGAACACTCTGAGATGGCTGATCATACTGGTTGAACTTGTTGCATTGAGCGTTGTGATAGTTCCTAGTATTGGAACCATTACCACCACTCTGTGCTGGAGGGTTTGATCCCTTCTACTGCTACCTCTGCTGAGACTATTTTTGATTACCCCTAGAAGGAGGTTTCATGTTACCACCTGAGTTGTAGTTGCCTTTAGATCCTGATGTTGCTGTGCTCCTACAAAACCTCTGTGACCAAGGTTGAAACTTTTTTCCACAAGGATGGCTCATCATACCGCATCCTTGAGGGTTTTTGGCTCAAATATCTTGACACCCCCAATTATGTGGTTGTTCAAACCTCTAATAAAGTGTTGTGTCAACTGAGCTGAATTTTCACTAAATCCTGAAAAGGACATGAGCTCATAAAATTTGCGCTCATACTTGGTCACTATCATAGTATACTACCTGAGATTATGGAACTCATCTGCCCTTTGTTGCTTCTAGTCCTCTGGTAGGAATCATTCATGGAAACTTTCTAAGAATAGCTCCCAAGTGACACTACTCATATCAATACCTAGCTTCTTTTCCTCAATTGTCCACCAAGTGGCCCCAAAATTCTCTAGATTGGTAATCGCAAATCTTTCCTTAACATTGCTATCAAAATCCTACATGGCAAAAATCCTATCAAGGGCAATAAGCCACTGTTTGGCCACATATCCAGAACCTTGCCCGTTGAAGGGCTTGACCTTGGATCTTGAAAGATCCTTCATCTGAGTGGATATAATGGATCTCTATCAATCCTTCTGAGGGCTCCTAGACCTGGATCTAAGCTGATCTTGAATAGGAGGTAGATGATCAAGAATGGTCTGTATCATCTGTCTCAAGTTGACCTCCTCAGACTCAACTTGGTCCTCTCTACGGCTCTCTTCCTGCTACTTACTAGTGTGCTCTCCTTCGCTCTCCTCATGAGCAGATTCCCCATGGGCAGACTCATGGACACTGATAGCTCTACCATGACCACGACCTCTACCATGGCCTCTAACAAAAGATCTAGTCCCAGATACCATCCTACAACAATATCCAAAATACTATCACAACCATAAGGCATGCTACTATATAGCATAAAAGGCACATGTTCTACAAAAGTCTAAGTTCAATTTTCAATTTTTCCTATGTTTGGTTTTAAGTAAAATTTCTAGTTTTGAAGGCTAAGTGTTGAAGTATGAAAAATATGCAAATAATAGTTTTTAAGTTTTGTTTTAGTTCACCTAGTTTTCAAGTTTGAAAGAGATGCACATAATAGTTCAAAGTCCTAGTTTGTTCCAAAATACCCAGAGCTCCCAATGTGGAAACTCGGGCTCTGATACCAAATGTAATGCCCCGCCAAGGGATCCAAAAAATTAACCTAAAGTTTCACTAAGTTTGGTAGCATTTTTATTTTTTTAAATCATGAGAGTAAAAACCATCTACATCATACATATGATAACAGAAGCAATAACAATAGTACAAGTGAAATTAAACATAGCATACATAAAATTTAGAGTCTAAATAGTCTCATCATACATCAACTGAATCCATAACATAATGTCTGATAGTCTCAAAACAATGCTACTAACCCATCAACATAAAACTAGTCTAACATAGTCTGATAATAATAGCAACAATGTGTCCAAAAAAATGTAATCGAGGGCAGGCACTACATGGTGCACCTTTGACTTCTTCAAAAATTTCTGGCAAACCTTTGAAAAGTGCACCTATGCACCTTGCACACTAGTGTAACTTATAAGAAATTTGTGCAAGGTGCTAATTTCACCAAAAAATCAAAGTTCTCGATGGGGTTTTAGATCACTTTTTTGTACTTACTTTGATCCTTTTGATGATTTATACCATATTTATAGCCAAAAACTTTCATAGACCTAAACTCCTTCTGCTTCTAATATCACAAGGCATATGTTTTGAATATTGTCATTAATAGTTGCATAAGGTGAAGAACCTATTCTAGTTCATGTATCCAACCTCTGTATCATTGATCTTTAGTGTAAATTGCTTGATCATTTCTTCTCTCCAACTACCTAATCCTTCTTGGTTAGAGATCAAGTGATCTAGATTATCCAAAATGATCAAATGTTTGAAACTTTTTCATACTTTTTTCTAAGTCTTTTTAACTAGCTTTTTTGAAAGTCTTCTACTCAAAATTTCAAGTTGAAACTTTCATCAGTCCTTAAAACTAGGTAGCTAAAGGCTCACTATTTTAGGGACTAAAATTAGATTTTTAGTTCTTCTTTCCAAAGGTGTAAATGGTTTTGAATTTCGAGCTCTAGGTCAAAAGTTATGACCCCAACAAGTTAAGGATATCTTTTATCTGCACAAAGAAGAAAACATTAGTCCAAAGAGTTGAAAATCAAACCTTAAAAAAACCCTAATTATGAAAAAAAAGATTGAGAATTCAAAAACATAGCAAAACATGCAAAAACCTCATTCAAACCTCTAATAAGAAAAAAAAGAGCATACCTGACACACATCTTAGGTGCGCCTGGTGCACATTATCCTTTGCAAAGTTTCAATACATAAGGTGCATAGTAGCACACCTCATGCAGTGTGTTGATGTGCAACCTTATATTCACTTGGGCATTCTTAAGTTAAAAAAGAGGTGCACAATAGTGCACCTAAATAGGTGCATAGCTAGGCACCTCTATTTAGAGTTTAGCTTTTAAAGTTTTTAATGAGTTTTCAAAGTTTTTTTGTTAAGGTTTATTGCAAAAGGAGGTGTGCATTAGGACACCTAGGTAGGTGCACTATTTTGCACCCTCTTTTATTTTGTTATCATTGAATGCAAGTGTAGGAAGTGGTAAAGGCACACCTCAATAGATGTGGTGTTGTGCAATGGAGAGCTCAAAGTAGAGATGCGAAAAAACAAGTGGAAGTAAGAAGGGGGGGTGCTCTGGGGGTTATATAGTCTGGGGTCCTAGGTGCCCTTAGTGCTATGTAGCTATGTTGCTACACGTCACCAAGGGTGATCCCCTTCCTAAGTACTTTGGTGCACTAGTGCACCTAATTAGGTGTGCTGGTGCACCCACCCCTTTTTTTGCAAAAAAGACATGCTCTCAAAATTTGATTTTTGAGATCTAGATTTTCAAACCAAGACCTAGATCTAACCAAAAACACTAGATAAAACCTAGAAGACACTCAAACTTTGGACTAGGGATCTAGAAAGCCATAATATAAAGTAGGGTTCCCCATTTCTAGGCAAAATGGGGCATGCATTGTGAAACAACAACAAATTGAAAGATATTTTAGGGTTCTTAACCTAGTTATCCCCAAGGTGAGCATTTAATAAAGTTTTGAATTTTTTATGAGATCATAATCTTCTTTAATATAAATATAATATTCTTGCATTTAATCATTTATTTCAATTCTGGATTATCTAATATGGTTTACCATTTACATTCATTAATACCAGTTCAAAGTTTTACTTAGGTTTAATTATCTATCATAGTTTAGAAAGAATACATTTTCTTATTAAATTTCTACAAGGGGAAATCCCTACTTTGTATAGTAAAATTCAAATTTCCACACTTAACATGGACCAATTATTACCGAAGTGTCACAAAATTGGGCTCCGATACCAAAATGCCATGCCCAAAATAACGAGGCAAAAATACATGTAAATTTATTTTTTATTTTTAATAATAATGACTACAATTATTACATACTAACATTGATGTGTTGCGAAAAGATGACTACAAGATTTATTTGGAGTTAAAAAGGTTTTCACAATTAGTTGATGAGCTCAAGGATTTCATTATCTGATTATAATATCGATTAGGATAAAAAATAAGTTGCAATGCTCATAGAGAACTTCATTGTTTGTTTTAAGAGATAGAAAACCATTTGAACTTCAATTAATTACATAAGCTAAAATAGGTTGGTTTCAATGCTTAACCCCTATGTAACAATAATAGATCAATTCCCCAAGGAAACTAGTTCAAACATAACATGTTTTTCATTTAAACTAATTAAAACATTAAATACTTTTCATAACCCTAATTATGATGTTCAACTAATCATCTAACACAATTTGACCTATCTTAGCAAGATATTTAGTTGACTTTAATATCCATATTACATTTTGACATTAACAACCTCAAATAATCAAGTTAGTAATTTTAAGCCTTCAAAGATTAATAATATATTGTCCTAAGTCATTTAAATAACAAGTCCTCCATTAATAAATTTTCTTTCCCCTATCCTTGATTTTGAAAACCTTAAATTCAAGTATAACCATTTCAAATGACCCTAAACTTTTTTACATCATACTTTATTCAATGTATTTTATTCACTAATCCATACCTATTACTTAAATAATCCTACGTTAACATTCCTACTTTCACACTAACTACACTTTACTAATTTACAAGATCACATGCCTTAGCAAAACCACATCATAATACTTATTTAATAAAAAACTTAGACTTATATAAATAATAAAACTAGACATAATTAAATCATCAATTTAAATATAATTTCTAAACACTAATCACTAACTAAAAACATACTAAAACACTAACATTATCAATAAATAACCTTTACTGAATTCTAACATCTAATCAACTAAATTTAACCTGTACTAACAAATCCTAATTTAAACTAACTAAAAAAAATATTAAAATAAAAATAAAACAACTAACTATACTGATTTAACATCTAACAAAGTAACTAATCTTTACTAGCACTACACCTAACTACCCCTAACCCCAACCCATTTCCTACTCCCTAACCCTACCTACATAACCCACACCCTTACTCCCTTTCCACACTCCCCACTCACCTTAGCATCACACATCTTCCCATGTGGGTGCATGGTTTCCAAACTCCATCCCATGCCACCCAAGGACAATGCATGAGGACTTAGCGTATGGGGTGGTATGAGGTGCAGTCAAGGGGAACTATCCAATCAAGTGCCCCCCTCCTCCTCCCCTCCTGCCCGCCACCCCCAATTTAATAAGCCACCCCCCCAAGGTCAAAATACGAGGCATCATTCTCCAAAGACAACATGGCACCAGCTTCCGAGGATCCCTCCAGCTACGTGAGAGAATGTTGACTTTTATTGCATGGCGAGTGGTGACAGATAGCGAGATGACTTGAGGATTTAGGAGATAGGATAGTCATGATAGAAATTTTTTTTGGTAGGCTTAGGATAGGATAGATATAGGTTTATTTTTCAAATGTTATTCTTTCTTATTTATTTATTTATTTATGTTTATGCAATGTATTTTAAACTAATAATTTAATAAATAAAATTGATTTTAAAATGGAATTTTTAGGGAATATGCTCTGTCCAAGGGGATTAATTCTTTTTTTCCCATAAAAAGGGTAGAGCATATATTTTCTCTAGGATGATGAATTTTTCTCAATCCCCTTTTTTTTCTAAGTGTTGGATTTTCAATTTTATTTAGTTTACATGGTAAGGGGATTTTTTTTCTAGGATAATTGTGGCATAGTCTTTGATGTTATGTTGATACAATGATGTAGAAATATTTCTCTTTTCAACAATTATGAAATTACATAGTGATATACCAAACATATAACTTGGATTTCCTCTAATCCATGTTTGAGATCATATTGCAAAACTTAAGTAACACCATTGTACCTAATTACCATTAATCATATGAATACAAATTTGAATTATAAGAATACCATAGAGAAGCTAAAACATCATTGCATCTATTTACTAATAGACATATGCATATAAATTGAATCATAAGGAATATCATACAAAAGGAAAATACTCATTTTTTTGCAATACGTGGGCTAGCCACTTCTTATTCATTTTATTGAATCACCTGATTCAAAGACTCCATCAGGAAAGAACTAGGGAAGAAAACTCAACATTATGGTCATTTCAAAAATAATTTTAAGAATAAATTTTGATAACAAGATTATTATTCCGAGGAGAAGTCTCCCATACATTTGAATTGAAACAACAACTTTGAAATCGTGCTTGGCTTCATAACAAGGTAGTTAGTATGAAATCTGCAAATTTCATCAAAGTAACCATGGAAAAAATGAAATTGACCAAGAGACAAATAGAATTAACATGAAGACACATTCAACCCATTTACTCTTGTCCCAAGTTTGCACAATAGGTTCATTATCGAACCAAACTAGGGATAAGGTGAATTTTTCTAGATAGGAGAAGTTAGTCACAACACCATAACAGATGCCCTTTTGAGGCTAATATCACAAAAGCTTCCATTCTTTCACTTCTTAATTTCCCAAAACACAGCATGGTTTGTACTGACGAGTAGGAGCCCATAACACCCTACTCTCTCCCTCTCCTCATCATGAGGAGAGACTCTATACTATTGGAGTCCAATTGAAGCCCTCCTCTCGCACATGGCCTCTTTTTCCCTATCTAAGGGTGCATAATGCCAACATAATGATTATAGTTTCCCTCATAAATAAAAATGTAAGACATGAAGGAAAAAATTTAATAAAATCCATCACAAGCCCATCACTTACATATTTCTTTATACATACAAACACACACATGTAGAAACCTACTTTAAGAAATGAAACACATCATGAAGAGACGAACTTGAAGGATTCCTACCTTCACAAATGGTTATGGAAAACTGAAATTTTAGAAGATCTATCCTTCTTCCTCCTTCAATCCTGACATTTTTCTCTAAATGTAGAGAATGGGTGAACACTCTTCCACCCTCATATCTACCACTAAATAGGCTCCTAACTCAACCACCTACAAATTGCAATAACTCCCCACTTGACTAAGGGCTTCTAGAGTCTTCTAACTTAACCTCATCATTAAAGAAAACTTCATGGTGGAGTACAAACTTGTCAAACTCATGGTAAAGCTCCAATTTTCGCACTAAAGTAAAAATGGGATATTTGGGTGGTCACAAAAGTTAATAAAATGGGCTAGAGGGGTGGAAAATGCCCCAAACCCATACATATACCCCCTAAGCACTTAGTTTTCATTAATTTTGGCCTCTAGGACTATTTAGGGACTTATTAAATTTCTTGAAATATTTGGACATTCTAAAAACCATAGGAATGAAATCTTACCACTAACCCCTAATTAGGGTAATTAATCTTGATCACCAACTATTTAATATTAGGTCACTAACCTAGTCCATATTAAATCATTAGGTTACTTAGCTAACCCTAATTATCATGTTTAGATGCATATATGGATTATGAGTATCAAGTGATACTATAAAATTACTGTTACAAAATATTAACCACTTTACAATTATATAGTGATACACACATTCAATTTATGATACAAATAGATTATGAAGCAATGGGCTCTACATCTTTCATTAGACTCAACCTTGGTTTTCATAAATTATACATAGGGTTGAGTTTTGATTTGTTAGATTTCCCAGCTAATAATCCCGCACACTTCATTTCACATGTTAGTAGTTCAATAAAATCATGTGTGTGTGTGTATAACTTATCTAGATAATTGCATAAATCAAAACATCAATCTTTCATTTAAATAACATTTATCTTATTTTTTCTCATATATTTAACCATTAAAAATTATTTAATCAATATAGCATAACCTATTCATCAATTCGAATTAAAGTAATAGAATAATCCTCATTAAGAATGCATATACCTAAACATAATAAACATCATCAATAAGGAATACTAAACTATTTGAATGCATATAACCTAATCATCGATATACCATAATCAACATCATCATCATCAGGTGAAACACCTCATATCATTGTTAGTGAAAATTAATGTTTGAATAGTTGAGATAATGTAGTAGTTCTCAAATCATTGAGTATTTTAAACATGAATGTATTAGCTGATCTCAGTATCTATTAGGACATCTAAACCATAAAACATTACTTAATATCCATTCTATTCTGCTATAACCAATTTAATAGAGAAATCCATATTTAATAAGTACATGTGAGGAGGGACCTCAGATTAAGTATAGGGAACCTTTTGGTTGCTCTTTCTATCTTTTTTTCACTAATCCTAAGAGCATCATGAAATTTTTGTATCTCAACCTCAACATCTTCAATGTTAACATTAGGTTGTTGCAATCTGTTAATGAGTTCTTGAAGCTCATTTGTCCAAACTGAGAACTCATCATTAATATCCTTCAAATAGTTATAGGACATGGCATATTGTCCATATAACTTCTTTCCTTCTCCCAAATAGTTTCTCAATTCCTTTATACAAATATCTAATGTTTGTAAATCATTACACACATTTGTGCAAATTGTATCAAATTGTTGTGCATCATGCTTTGTCAGTGCTTGTACTTGAGCAATGTCTAATAAAGTGGTAATCTCTACATCAAAGGGTTTCACCATTTCATTTGATTTCTTCTACAAATAAAGCTCTGTCACCTTTTAAGTCACTATATTTTGCATTCTTTCCAAGACTTCTCTCAAGGTTATTTCCAAAGTTTTCACTGTCTCGTTTCTCTCTAATAATTTTCTCAAAGAAGATATGAGACCTTTCTAGCCATCATCATCATCATCATCATATATTTCTAATAGTATGGGGATTAGAGCTGATCTATATTTCACATGAGTAGTTAATAGTATATCTACCTTGCTAAAATACTACCTTGCCCTCATCTTTAGTCACATGTTTGATTTTTTGTTGGAATGAACACTCTTGCATCATAATTCTCTAGCCATGCTTCAAGTTCTCCTCATTTCCCTCTATTTTCTCCTTTTCTTCTCTTCTTCTCTTCTTTTCTCCTCTTCTTTTCTTTTTTTCTCCTCTTCTTCTTTTCTCATTTTTCTCTTCCATTTCTTTTTCTTTCTCTTCATGTCTCTTCTTTATTTCTTCTTCTTTTCATCTTGTTACCATGTATATTTTTCTTGTGTCCTAGGGTGGTTCAATCACAAGTCTTTTCTTAATTATGAAGTTGAATTTGAAGTCTCAATTAACTTCAAGTTCGAGCTCCCATCTATCTCCCATATGTTCAAGTCTATTTTCTTTCCCCGAGTTAGTCTTGGTGAAGTCGAAGTTGAAGTTGAAGCCCGATCATCACAAACTTCAACTTCAACTTTGGTGCCGATTTTGTATACTAACGCTATGTTTTCATGCAAGCTTTCAATCTTTGAGTTAAAAAGTAAGGTGGGTCCCAACAAAGACACTTCCCAAGGCATGCGAGATAATAAATAAGAACTGTAAGGTGGCATGCATTCTAATACAAAAAGATTTGGCAAAAAGAAAAAAAATTCATTTCATGATGACATGGAGTATTAATAGGTGTGCGAATTTGATGGGCACTTATAACAAATTACTCAGATGGGCTTTTTCAATGCACGAAACACAAATAGTAATTATTACATTTATTTTCCAAATCTATAATACAATTTTTTTGTAAGTCATCACTTAAATGCATTCTTTTTTCCTTTTCATTACTCATTTTGCCATTTGCAAAAGAAATTCCAGTGCCATCTGATAGGGAGAACGAATTGTAGGCCATAACTCTATTAAACTATCAGTGTGTCACTATAACCCTCTGTAATTTTATTTGTGCTTGCTTTGTTTTGTAATAATTCCATTTGTATCATTTTGACCCTATTATTCCATATCGAGCCATGACGTTATTTTGTCTCAAGATGCACAAATTTGAAAAGCCATATCTACTTAGCTCTTTGCCCAAAATTTGCGACACATTTCTTGTTAATAAAAATTTAACCGATATCATTGAAAGAGCCAGAAACATCCACTCAGACCCCATTTATCAAAGGCTAGCTAATAGTGGGTTGCTTGAAGCTGTCACCTTTCTTGCAACAATCACATGCCCATAGCTAGTTATTGAGTGCACAAACCATTATGACCCTAGCACAAGGTGTATATGGAATTCTAGGATTGATCTAGGAAGGTTGACCTAGGAAAAGGTAATCATGAGGTGGATATGGAATTCTTTGAAGCCTCTAATAAGAAGATTGCACATAGGGTATGGGAGGATGAAGAAGAAAAACAAGAGATGAAGGAGACAATTAAGAGTATGGCACAGTATATCAATGCCATCCTTCGTCCTGAGGTAGAATCGATCAATGAGATGTTAGTGATCATTGATGTGTCCTCTACAACCAACCAACAATCTCTTGAGAACCTACACAAATGCAAAGTAGTTGCAAAAATGGCAAGGGAATGGGTGCAAGGTGTCTCGAATGACACTGTTAAGCATATAGGCCTCCTAGATAAGGCTTCAAAAGAAATATCGACCATTACTAAAAAGGTAGAAATGAGTAATGAAGGATATGAGAAGGAGAGGAACAATTGGGTGAAGGTAGTGATATGTCTAGAAGATATCCAAGAATATGGATAACAGAAATTCCAAGCCGAATGTCCTGTGGTAGGTTTAGATGAAAAAGCCCTATATGTGATCAAAGATTGTATTGAATGGAAGAATGAAGCATTAATACAAGTTGTGATTGAAATCAAGGAAACACTATAGGAACTTGAGGTCATACACTAGATAATTCAAGGAGACCTTAAGTGGTTTGTCAAGCAGTTCGCAGGTAAATAAGAGGACTCCATTGCCCAATTTGAGGAAGTGATCAAAGAAGTTTAGAAGAAGTTCCAAGAACTTCAAGAAAAGAAAGCACCAACTAAGAAAAAAATTTCAAATGTAGCACATATTGAAGCCATGCTAGTAATTAATCTAAAGCACTTGGAAATGCATGAAGAAAAGATAGCAGAATTGAAGAAAGAAAAGAAAATTTGGAAGCAACGACTTGCCTACATTGGTCTACCACATCAGTCTATTATTTTAGCATTCTCAACTACCTACAAAACATGAAAAGTGGCAAGAAACATGGCCAGTGGGGATAGTCCTCCTTGATTAAAAGAAATAGTTACACATTGTTGCTTAGTTGTTCTTTTTTGTTATTTTACTTTTCTTGCATTTCAGTTAGCATAGTTGTGCTAACCAAAAAGACTATTTTACTCTTGGCGGGGTAATTTTGAAAACTATCCAACCCCATGCCTTATAAATATATAATAACTAGTATGGCATAGGGTTAACCTCCAATAGACCAATAGACAAAACTATTTTTGTTTGTGGTTTAATCTTAAGTTTTAGAAGTAGCATTTCAAAATTCTACAAATACAAAGAAACCTCTACAGTTTGATTTTCTGAAGAGCTTTGGAAGTAGATACTACTATCTGCTTGTTTAAATTACTATTTCTGAAGATACCATTTATTTAAAAGCTCTTTTTTGTGTTTGTTATCGATTCTGGAGTTGTCAATTCAAAATTTGGGAAGCTATGAGAAGTGAGTTTTATTGAATCTTTCTTCTTCGAAATAGAAATAGGTTTCACTTGTGCAACTATGACATTAGGAATAGTAGGTATCTAACAAGTATATCTTGCTACTATAACACCTTTTGTAGGTCTTGCCACTAAAAGGGGTGTGGCTACCAATATCTTTGTTTGACCACTTGCCTTCATTTCAAAGGCAACACCTTTAACTTCATTGAATTCATCTCTAGGCATACTAGATTCATTTAAGATTACTTCTATCCTTTTGAAAACTTTCTTCTTAATGTCCTTGCTATACAGTTCACTATGAAATTCTTTCATTTTTTCATCAAAAGTACCCCATCTAGGGCATTCCTTATTCCTATTAGACTCTAAGATGATCTTCACCTAGCTTTCTATTAGATATTCACTCATTTCATAGCCCATAGGTTCTATGATCTTGACCCAGTGTTCTACTACTTCCATACATTTGACATTAGTTTCAACCATGAAACATGTTTCATCCTTGTACTTCTCTACTAGTGATGGAGAGATGCTAAATCTCTTCTTCATTTCAAATTGGAAACTCTTCATCATCTTAGTCATATCTTTAGTGATTCTTTCCTTTGACTCTCTTCTGTAATGATAAGTGATCAAGTTCATTATGCACTTGTTTTGATTCCATTCATAGTCTAACATACCTAGAAACTTTTTGATAACTTGAAATAATAGGTGAGTTATCAGTGATTCAAGCCTAAAAATTGTATTCTTTGTCCTCTTTAGTTTATTATTATTGTCAAGAAACTATTGCTCCACAATTTCACATAGACTAATCATTTCCCTCTACATGGATAAATTTGGTAGGTATATAGTTTTCTTTTGAACTATGGTTCATCTTGTATCTAAATATTTTCTAATGATTCTTACATCCTCCTCCTTAATCAAATCAATTCTCATGTTCCTTCCATCTGACTTAGTCTTTAGATTGGTTTCAAACATTTTCTTTACATTCTTTTCATTTATTGGATTACTGCCTTCATTTCTTAATCTAGTGAGATTATGAATCATATCATTGTGAATCATAATAGAGATATCTCCTATCCAAAACATTCCCTCATGGATTCTACTCAAGATTATTCTGGTCCACTGATGGTTATCAAACTCTATATATAGCATATGTTTGATAATGTTCAACTATTCTAAGTGCTGAAATCCTTGCTTCAAGGATAAATCATTATTACGTACTGCATCCAAGTCCTTGTGAATATCAATGTCACCAATATTATCAAATTTGTAGTGAATGTATTCCCTTACATCCTTTATATGCAATACATTTAGTGGAACTTGTGAAAATGCTCCCAAAGGATCATCTTTCAAAGACACAAATGGGTGTTTGTTGAACTTGTATTGTGGTCTTTCACTAACATCACTTATAGTAGGATTTTCCATCTTAATTGATTCAAGGATTTTGAAAATACAACTGAAAACTTTACAAAATACCTAGAATTCACACAACTAGGGCTTTCTTTCTTCACACCTATGAATACTTCAAATAAATGCCTTTAACTCACTTTCAAATTGCTCTCAAATACTTCTTAACTCTTCACACAATTGAATGGTGCACACAATCTTATTTGCATCTTTTAAATCCTTTCAAATTGAACTTTGCATTGATTTTGCAACTACTCAATCCACAATTTTTTTTCTAATCATTAGTAAGCTTGATTTTATTTCTACATCTTCATGCAACCTCCAAATGAATTTCACTCTTAACTGGAGATTCCTTATGGTTTATTTTTCCTTATGTCAACTTTGCAACTTCTAACTTGGTCTCTAACCTTTGTTCTATATTTCTAGTACTCTATCTTCAATAGAAAAATGCTTAATTGAAATAGGATGAATCACACACAATTTTTGACTTCAATCTCTCATCAGGCACATCAAAATATTGTTCTTCTAAAACCACATGTGAACTTGATGGGTCATTTTATTTTAAAAATACTTCATTGAATGCTTCAACATTCTCTTTGAGTGCTTCTTTCTAACTGTTATTGCTACTATCATTCCTTTTGTCATTTATGTTGTTTTTCCTTCTGAATTTTGGGTTCATATTGATGTTCCTCATATCCATTCTATAAAATCTTGCTTACATAGGTTTCAAATTTGTTATTGGATCTATTATGTTTCATGCTTACATTTCTTCAGTAACCTACAAAGTTTAATTGATTGTATGATCTACTAGATGTATACATAAATATATTTTATAAATATGGGTTCACTAAGCTATGAAAAAAATTATTTGTACATCTAGACCTTGGATAACTAATTCACCCCCTCTCACTTATTCTAAAGACTTCCAAAAATTGGTATCAAAACCATCCAATTAAGAGGACTAGTTTGAAGGTACTAGAAGCAAAAGATCAAGATGTCAAAAAGAGAGATACCCAAGCTTAACAACAATAACTTTCTTGCATGGAAAATTATAATGAAGCTACACCTAGGAGGTCTTGGAGACCATGCATAATCTACCATCACTAATGAGCATGTTGATCATGTTGGAACCCTCACTATTGAAGATATGAAAAATAAGAAAGAACACAATTAGGTAATGTTGGAGATTGCCTTTGCCCTGAGTTATGTCAATTTTGATGACATCAAGGGTTGTGATAGTGCAAAGAAGATGTGGGATGCTCTTCACACCATCTATGGAGGTGATGCAAATGTTTTGAGAGCCAAATCTAAACGTCCTAGATGTAAGTTTGATGATATGAGAATGCAAGAAGGTGAGAATACTACTCAATATTGCTCTAGGATAAAAGATGTTGTTAATGTTGTAAGAGGATCTACTAGTAAGATAAATGATGAGACTATATTAAGCAAAGTTTTGAGAACATTGTTTCCCATCTATGCTATTAGATTTTCTAAAATAAAAGAACTAAGATGTTAACCAAATTCTAATCTGACTCTTGAAGGTCTGGTAGGTAGGATCACTACTTTTGGGCTATCTAATTTTGATAACTTCATATTTGACAATGTTGAATCTCCAATCAAAGCTATGATGTCATTAAAGGAACCTAATGAGAAGAAGAAGAAAAATGTAAAATATGTTTCCAATGACAGTGATATAGATGAGGAGGATGTAGAATAGCTTCAAGCACTACTAACAAGGATATTTCACAGAGGTAAAAACAAATTCAAAGGTAAGTTACCTATTGTGTGTTTTAATTGCAATGAGGTTGTTCATATTATTGCTAGATGTCCAAAGAGGAAGAACTATAGAGGTGGAGACAAATACGAAAGTAGAAGAGATGAAGATAGCAAATATTACAAAGAAAAAGTAAGAAGTCTTGCTTCATTGCAAAAGATGAAACCAAAGATGGATCTGACAATCATGATGATGAAGTAGTATATGTTGTAATGAAGGATGATTCTAATGAGGATAAGGCAACTAAAGTAGGGTCTTGTGTGAACAAGAATGAAAGATAGATCATTGATAGTGGATGTTCACACCACATAACTGGAGATAAAAGTAAGTTCATTACCTTGAATTATTATGATGGAAGTAGTGTAAGGTTCAGCAATGATGCACCCTATCTAATAAAAGTAAAAGGTTATTGTTGTCACAAAGGTTTGCACCCTTGTCCAAATTTTTTGCCTAAGGACAACTTTGTGAAACATGGAAACAACCTCCAAGCTATGGGAATTGAACTATGAGGATGAGCCTCAGCAGAAGGTTGGCTTCCTTTACTATTAGGGTACACCTAACTACACTTGGAGAAGAAAAGGGAGAAAGAATGCATGAAATAAAATCTACCTACTCTAACCTAAGGGGTGATGCACCAAAATAGAGTGTTCAAACTAATCTCTACCCATACATGCACTTTTGAACCATCATGACACCAAAGATATACACATTTAGACTTGTCTTAATCTAACAATCACATGTAGATTAGAAAACCCAAGTAAATGGCACAAGGAAGATGAAGATTGACTTATATATCATTCATAGGCCAAAAGAGATACAGTCATGCACGATTGTAGATATCCACAATATACTAATGAGAGGCCAATAATTTTTGCACAATACATCAATTTCTAGAGGAGATAAAGTAGAATGTCATATAGGTTTAGAGGCAAAGGGAATTTATAGTGAACTTGTGGAGAAATATCAAGAAAATAGAGAAGAGTCGACCCTAACAAAAATCACAAAATCTACACTAATAGCTCAGGCATAACTGAGATATTTTCTATCCTAAACCAAACTCAACCTCTACCATTTAATATTATAGATTTGAAGAAAATCTAACCTTGGCATGGATTTAGATGCAATAAAATCGAATATTTTGTCAAAAAATAGAGCTCTAAGAAGACAAAAATGGTGCCATTTAATCATTCTGACCAAGTAGATGGATAAAACTAGAGATGGTGGAGTGTTTCCTTCATTTACCAAGCATGGCATTCATTGGAGAGTGGTTGGAATAGATCATGAAGATCATATCATGTAAGAAAACATCTCTTCCTCATTTTTGGCTCATGAGTTAGCAAGGTTAGTAGGTCAACCAAGTTCTACAACCAAAAAGCACCACGTGGACCAATATTCTTTTATCTTTCTTGCACCTCACAAGGTCTTCATAATTTTTACTATCTTATCCATCATAATTGTGCCACCTTTTCAACTTAACTACGATGTCACATAACTGTCAGCCCAACTGCCAATGCTAACCATAGTGTTTATCTCCTCAGGACCACAAAGATACGTGTACTTTGGGCACTTCCCTACAATGTCTAAATTTCTCAAAATTTCATGAAGTAGGAAAGTGTTGATCATCGATCTACAGAAGATCAATGATCGATGAAAATCTACATTATTAATGTGCCTATCCTTTTACCTTTCAGGCCCATGAACCACTCAGCATCTAACTCACCAACACGTCAACCCTCGATGAATTGAAATTTAGTAATTGGAACAAAATTCCACCTCAAAACTTTTTTGGTAATTGTTTGGCACTACTTTTAAACCCTAGAGGCCCACATAGGAGGATAGATCCACCAATCCATATGTCACAATGTCACTTCCCCACATTGTTAGAAGGTTTGAAAAAAGGAAAAATGTTAGAAAAAGATAGCCAATAGAACCCTAGCCAAACTCTAGCTCACATTGGTATGTTAGCATGATACCCTACTTCATCTATGACCCATAAGAAACGGGACCCATATGCGATGCATCGCATTATTGCTTCCTTGTAATGTTTAAACATATCACATCTTAGAGAAGTGGGAAAGTACCTATCATTGATCCATCTAAGATCAAATAGCCCAAAAACATGCAACCAACAAACTGTCCATGTTAATACCTTTGACCAATGACATAACACAAAACTACCTATGTATGCCAATGTGCTCTAATAGCTCATCCACCTTATCTACAGTGGCCCACTGATGAAGCTAGACCCACAAATCCACATGGAAGAAAGTCACTTTCCCACATTGCTAGGAATTTTGAAAAAACATAGAATGTAGGAAAGTGACGGCTAATCAAAATGCCAACTTGACTAATAGCTTTCCTTTTCTATGGCCCACAAAGAGGAAACAAACCCACATGCCACATGGCAATGAGGTGCTTGCCTATATTGCTTAAAGTTTGAGCAATTTCATAATGTAAGAAAGTGTTTTCCATCAATCTATACAAGATCTAATGGTCTAAAAAGTTACAAGAACCAAAAAGTAAACTTAAGAAAATAGGAAATACAATAAAGTTTATTTCATTTATTTATCTCGTATTCCCATGGCATTTGAATATTTAAATATGGAAGTGACCACTAGGTGGGCTTTGGCATTAAAATTCATTTTTTTGGTAGGAGGAAATTTTGATTAATAGATATATCAAACTCACAAAAAAGATTTTATGTGACAACGCTTATTATGTTGAAGGACTTAACTATAATTTTTTGAGTGTGTCACAATTGAATAGGTTAGATTGCAAGGTTGAATTTGAGAACAAGATGGCTAAGATATATGATGTTGATGAAATACTAATGGGATAAGGTGATCAAACTAGAGGTATTCTATTCTACCTTGATATGATTATGCTACTTGTCTAGTTGTAGAATTTGATGATGTGTGGTTAATGGCACAAGAGGTTATGTCATGTTAATTTTGATAACTTGGTTAGTATCAGTAACATGAGAAGAGTTAGAGGTTTTTCTAAGTTGAAGAAACCTAACAATATAATTTGCAAACAATGTTAGCTAGGAAAAATGACTAAGTCTAGTTTTAAGAGTAAGACTCACACCTCTAAAGAAATTTTGGAGATTGTTCATACTGAATTGTGTGGACCAATTGATGTGCAAAGTTACAAAAGTGATGAGTACATTATGCTATTTGTTGATGATTATTCTAGGATGATGACAGTTATGTTTCTAAAGCAAAAATCTAGTGGTTTCCAAATGTTTAAGTAGTACTTAGCAAGAGTTGAGAAGGAAATGGGTAAAAGCCTGAAATGTTTGAGATCTGACAGAGGAGGAAAATTTACATCAAATGAGTTTGAGATGTTTTTTAATGACAAAGGAATCTACCCCTAAGACCCCCCCCACAAAATGGAATTGTTAAAAGGAGGAATAGATCTATAATGGATTATGCTAGGACGTTCATGATGGAGAAGAATGTTGCTTTGAAATACTAGAGAGAGGTTGTAAGTATAGTTGTCTATACCTTGAACCATGTGAAAGTCAAGAAAGGTCCTCATTCAACACCTTTTGAACTATGATATGGATAATCACCTAATGTAAAATATTTTAAGGTATTTGGAAGCAAGTGTTATATCCTCAAATAGTTTAGGAAAGGTAAATTAGATGCAAAAAGTGAAGAATGTATATTTCTTGGCTATTCCACAAGAAGTAAAGCTTATAAGTGTTTAAATACTAACACTAACAAAGTTGTGGAAAGTGAAAATATGAAATTTGATGAATTTATAGAGGTACATGAAGTAGAACCTATGAAGGAACAAGAGGAATAAAATTCATTTGTATACTTTTATGAAGGTATGTCTGTTGATGAAGATGTTGTAAATCAATTTGCAAATCAACAGCAGTTTTTAGTGACTATCAAGTCACATACAATGAATGTTGAGTTGTATTTAGGAACTAGGCTAGTCAAGTGCTAAGTTATAGAATGAAGTTGAGGCACCTTTTGATTTTGAGATTAATGTACATAAAAGATATGTAAAATTACCTAATCAAGAAGTACATAGTGATTTAGAAGTTGATAGACCAAATGAGGAAAATAGAGCAGAACCAAGATTATCAAAGTATGTCAAAATACATCACCCTACTACACAAATTATAGGAGATAAAGATGCAAGACCAATGACAAGAAATAGGTTGAGAAGTGATACATGTTTTCTTAGCATTTATGAACCTAAATAGTGAAAGATGCCTTAGAAGATGTGAACTAGAGTAAATCCATGAAAGAAGAGATTGAGAAGATCAAGATGTGAACTCTAGTTCCTAGACTAGAAGATAAAAATGTGATTAGCACCAAGTGGGTGTATAGAAACAAGTTAGATAAAAATGGTGAATTCACAAGGAATAAGGAAAGATTATTTTGCAAGGGGTATGCACAAGAAGAAGGGATATACTATGGAGAAAAATTTTCTCTTGTCACAAGATTGGAAGGAGTAAGAACTCTACTTTCTTACTTTGCATACAAAGGTGTTAAATTCTATCAAATGGATGTTAAATCTATATTTTTGAATGGAATATTGGAAGAAGAGGTCTATACAGAACAACTAGAAGGATTTGGTGATGCTAAAAACAAAAACACGGTATGTAGACTACACAAAGCTTTATATGGTTTAAAGCAAGAACCAAAAGCATGGTATAAAAGGTTTCATAATTATCTTCTCAAGATTGGATTTGAGAGGACTAATGACAATAGCAATCTGTACTTGAAGATAGAAAAAGGAAAAGGTATTTTACTATCTAAAATTTTTGTTGATGATATCATATTTTGAGGTCAGGATACTTTATGTTAGCTTTTGCAAATGAAAAGAAGAAAGAATTTGAGATGTCTATGTTTGGAGAGATCAAGTTCTTTGTGGGTTTGCAAGTACATCAGATGAAATATGGTGTATACATCACTCAGTTAAAATATGTAAATGAGATACTAAAAACTTTTGGATTGGAAGATTCCAAGCCAATAAGCACACCTAGTGATGAGACAAAAGTTTTCAAAGAATGATGATTTAACTGAGGTGAATCAAACATTGTATAGGTCTATGATTAGCAAACTGCAATATATAGTACATAGAAAACTTGATATTGCATTATCTGTTAGGATAGTTGCAAGATTCTCTACTAATCCTAGGGAGAATTATTTGATGGCTATTAAGAGAAGAATGAGACATCTAAAAGGAACAGAAGATTATGGTCTATACTATAAGAAAAATGAGAAGTTTGAGTTGAGAGCCTACATTGATGTTGATTGGGCTAGACATATTGATGACTAAAAGAGCACTAGTGGAGGATAATTTTTCTTAGCAAAAAAGCTGGTTAAATGGACTAGAAAGAAATAAAACTGCATATCTCAATCTATTGTTGAAGTTGAATATGTTGTTGCTATAGTAAATTGTACAAATATTATATGGATCAAATAGCTACTCAAAGATATGAAGGAGGAAATCACAAAACCTTTGATACTTTATTATGATAATACAAGTGCTATAAATATATCAAAGAATCCTATGATGCATATAAAGACTAAGCACATTGCAATCAAGTAACATTACTTAAGAGAGTTAGTTCAAGATAAAGAGGTGAAGATGAAATATGTGAATAAAAGAGAGAAAATAGCTAATATCTTCACAAAAGGATTACCTAAGGATGCTCATAAGTATCTAAGAGGCAAACTAGGGGTGATACCCCTATCCAAAGCTATTTAAGAAGTATGAGAAGTGTCCTACATCAACTGAGATGATTGACATATGTTACACATTAATGCAATGGATCTTACTTTAGGAGCTACCTAAAGTAATCAAAGAGCTAGAGTTGCAGATCGGTCACAAGCTAGGTGGTAGAGGGAGAAACTAAAAATGTTCATATATGCATATTAAGATGACAAGTCTTTGGCATTTTTGTCAAAGAGGGAGAAATAAAGAAAGAGAGAAATATTGAAAGGAGAAAGGGAGAAATATAGAAGAAGAAAAATACAGAAAGGAAGAAACATGGAATATCTACTCAGAGGGAGATAGTGTTGAGGGAGATATAAGAAATAGATGCCTAAATATTAGAAAGAGGAAGTAATTGAGAGGGTTTCATAAGGATGAGTTGATTGTCTGTTGATCAAAACATCATTTTGTAACCTATATAGAAGATGAAAGTTGTTGATAGAGGGAGAGATTTTAAAACAAGGAATTATTTTTTTTTTGGTATTATTGTTGGTTATACTAGTTTTCCATCAATGTTGAAGAGGGAAATTGTAGAAAATAGATTGATACAAGTATGAGAATGTGTTTTAATCATTGTTTCATCACTAATGTCAAACCTACTACTTATTGGTAAGACAATTGTTTAGTTAATTTGAGTACTATCATTTGTTTTATTCATGAGGAGGTTTTGATCAAATGAGATAACAAAAGCACCTCAAGAAAAGGTTAATTTATGGTACATAAAAGGAGTACAAATATTAGTTAAGATAGTGATGATATAGTGCATTAATTATCTACTTAAGGTTGTAAAGGTTGGATACACTGATTAAGTCTAGAAGAACAAGTAAGAAGAATTGAGTCTGCCAAGCTTGACCAAGTGGACAGTAGGTACTAAGAAAAGTTAGTGAAAGCTTACCAAAAAATTAGTTGGAGTCAAGAAAATTCAATGTTCAATGTATGTCGAGTGATATAGTGTAAGTTGAGTAAAGTTTAGTTGATGCTGAGCACTAGTAAACTTTAGTGTTTTCCAAGTTATCCAGTCAATGACAAGTGGAAGAATAGTATGGAAGCCAAGTGATAGCATATTAATGTCGAGTGCTAGTATTCATGTTAAATCATGGATTTGATGAATCTAAGCTGACTATTTTGTTTTTTTGAATTTTGTGAAGTGTGTGGAAGATAACTATGATGAGTTGGTGGCACAGAATTCATGTTAAACCATTTTGAGGAAAATTCAAAGAGGATTGAAGGAGAAGTTTCTAGAAGGGACTAAAATGAGAAGATGGGTAGATTCATTGAATACAACCTAATCCTACCTAACCATAAAATGGATGATAGAGGATGAATGGAAAAAGATCTTTATTTTCTATTTATAGAGATGGCTAGTTAGAAGAAAGGTTGGTCAATGTTTGAGAACCTAAGTTAGACAAGAGGTCTAAAGTATTTCTTCATTCAGAGATTGAACAAAGGAGACTACTATTGGTAAGCAAAGCAAGAAGGCTTAAGAATATGGATGCTTGAAGGGTGAACAAGCTATCAAAGCTTAAGTGTGTGAAAGCCAAGTAGAATGGAGGATTGAAATAGAGATCTATAATATGCAAGTGAGTTGTAAGTTGTTATCAGATCAAACCTTACTATTACTTTCTAATCATTGTACCAATTTAGGGTAAATCCTTTGGATTAAGGTTGACCTAATAGTCATTTGTAAATCCTTTAACTGGGTGACATTTCAAGTGAATGCTCTAAATTCCTCTAACAAGACTCAATCCTAATAGGGTGATTGAAATCCTCTAATTAGGTCACATTTAATAGTGTGTATTGTAACCTTTAACTAGGCATCACTTCAGAAGAGTGAGAATAAGTAGCATGTTACTGGTGGCTTTTCCCAAATTGGGTTTCCACGTAAAATAATTGTGCCAAATGTGTTATTGAAATTGATATTTTTCATGCTTACATTTATGCAAAGTTGATTTGATGATAAGCTACAAAGTTTGAGTGATTGTATGATCCAATGGATGCACGCATGAATATGTTTTATGAATATGGATTCACTAAGCTATGAAAAGTTTGATTGGTACATCTAGACCTTGGATAACTAATTCACACCCCTCTCAATTTTTCTAAAGAATTCTAACATTATTAGGAGTTGCTTCAACCCTATTAGGATTTGGTAATACAAATACAAATGTATGCAAGAAGAGCCCACTTCCAAAATATGCAATTATACAATGTAGTTCCTTTATATAAAAGAGACAGATACAAAAACCTCTTTACTATTGTCTATTGTACTTTGCATATCTCTTATTATACATCATAATTTGTATCACATATACCTCACATAGCTTTCACACAATTTTTCATATCATAATCAACATATTTTCATATTACTCACATCTCCACACTACTTTGCATAAATTGATCTTTTACTTATACCTTTACTTTTTACAAAACTTGCTCTGTTAGCCTTCAAGCATTCACACACTTGAAATAATACAAAATTAATTCCTGCTAACATAGTGTTAATATCTAGGATGTCATTCATAGTTAGTTAATTAATTATTTTTTCACAAAATAATTTTTTATCTAATCAATACCAAATAACTGATGTGCTCTTTCTGCTTCATTCACTTCCTTTATTGATAAAACTATTATATCTAATGTCGTATTGTTTGTACCATACTAGAATTTTACACGTGTCACCATGACACTCTATACTATCTATTGGAAATATAGGATAGGCTACGTTACTAAGAGGGGAGGGGTGAATCAGGAACCAATAAAACTTTTCTTATTTCACCAATTAAACCTTCATATATATTTTGATATAATTGCATGAAAAATTGAAAGCATTAAAGCATTCATAATACTCTGACACAAGATATGGTGACCCAAAAATCTTCTAAATAGAAACTAAAACTGGGGTGGGTATGATACCCACAAGTTTTAGTACTACAGTGTAAAGTTGGTCAGTTAAGGCTTATAATTGATCACTTCTGATGATCTACCTTGTTAGGAACAATAAGGACTATTAGGTCCACCTTGTTTAAGGATTTACAAAATATAAAATGAAGTATGCACTAATTAAAGAGATTTACAAAAGACTATTAAGTCTACCTTGTGAAAGGATTTAATTATTCCACCTATTAGGATGAACTAGTGACTGATTTCATATTTGCAACTTTAATTTTATGGTTGAAATACCTTTGAAGTGTAATGATCAATTTGATGTGATAAATAAATCTTTATTTCTCCTTATACTACTTATAGCCTTCTTACTTCATACTTCTTGTCTAATTATATCTCACATGTATTCCATATATATTCTCTCTTTCAATGTAATACAATACATTTCATCTATACCAACCCAAATTACAATTCATCAAAGTTGACTACAATACAAGTTTCACCAAAATACACAAACTTGGCTCAACTACTGGTACTCAAGTTCTGAAGACAAACTCAATGAGATTTTGATACTTGGTAACCATTGTCAACACTTGGTATCATCATATACTTGATAGATATAGAAGCTCAGTTCATACTGATCACTTCCAAGTATTTTGAACTTGGTCAACACTAGTGACATGGTGAATACTATGAAACCTTTCATACAAACTGAATTACTTGGTTGACATTGCATGGCTCGGTCAACATTAACACTATGAGCTTGGTATAAACTGAATCACTTGGTTGACACTTCTTATGTCAGTCAAAACTAGATTCATATCACTAATACTGCAAACTCGATAAATATTGGAGACCACGGTTGACACTGTGTAACTTGGTTAATACTATGAAGCTTAGTTTGTACTGTTACCTATCAACTCAGTAGATACTACTCAGTATGATCTAATTCTAGAACTTAGTAGCAACTATAGAACTTGGTAGAACCTAGATTACTTAGTTAATACTATAAACTACAAGATAAGCTTGGTAGCTACTAACCATTTTACTAAGTTTGAGTCACTAATAAAAAAACTTGACCATAATGTCAACAATCTCCCCCTTTGGAATTATTGACAAAAACACTTATCAAACAAAGCTGAATTCTGAAATTTCAAGTTTAAAACATTCTTTTGTCTCCATCTTGTGTCTTTAACTTGGTAACATATGTTCTCTAATTAATTGTACATGTATTTGTATAATATTATGTTGCTCCCCCATATATATTACACTTTACTCACTATATAAATTACTCATATCTTATTTTCTCTCTTTATTACATATTCTCCCCCTTTATATATTATCTTATCTTCTTCTCCCTTTGACATAAATGTCAAAGGTGTGATCCGCCTCATAATAGGTGTATAATAATCATGCCCAAGGCTGTACTTAAGAATAGTATATTTAATCTGAGGACTATTTTCCCCACCATGATGTGCATCTAATTTTTCAACCTAGGGATGCATACTTGAAATGGTAAGCATGGTATGTACACTAGGTTTCTTAATGAGTCATTATGCTTATGCTGCAGGAAAGTAAAATGCAAGGAAAGAACCTACACTAGTGTTGCAAGAAACTAACACACTTAACTCTTCACTAAAATGAAAGTTGGAAATACAATTAAATACTAACTTATATTCCAACTCAATTCATCCACTATAACTATTCTTACAAATGTTGCAGGAACACTTACAAAGTATGATGCTATAGGAAGGAACTTATAACTTCTACTTGCAATACTAGAAATACTAAAAACAAATCTACACTACTCTAATCTAATCCACCTCCAAAGTGGGCCCCCTTGGTTGGCTTATGCTAATCTACTAATACACAATGTAAACCAAGAGCTATTTCATTATGTTCCAAAAATTCCTTACATGAGAATGATACATAAAATTGTAAAAACAACTTACTACAAGAGTCAATAGTTTCATTTCATAAACTTTCTTCTAACCTCCTAATACTATTGATTTGATCCCTATAAATAGAGGATTGAAACTTATTCCAAAACAAGAAAGAAAACAAACTGACTACAAATCTACCAGAGAAAAAAAGGAAAAATAATAGTTCATGGTATGAGTAATAAAACCTCAACAACCAATTTGACACAATAGTAAATGCAGAGAAAATATAGCAATTCTTCATAGCTCCTCCTTGGTAGTGGTTGTGTCTCTTGGTACCATTATGACTTCTTCCATCATGGGTGAACCTTAATATTTTCTCATTGAATGTTGTCGGTCATCTTCAACATCCCCCTTGAATGCTTTCAACCATCTTTAGCTTCCTTTGCTAACAAGTTAGTTATAATTCAGAGATATTTGTAAATAAACATATTCAAATTAAATCCAAATATTAGAACACATATTCTAATGGTTATATGAAATACTGAATTATATATATAATATTGGAAAAATATTACATACTATCTACCTATAGATTAATGGTTCTATTCTAGACTTTAATCATCAATTCAGGTAAACATAAGTTCACAAATGTCTTCATGGTATTAAAAAAGAGTATTAAAATTATCATAAAATAGAGGCAATAATTAGCCTCATCATCTGCCCCCTTGTAAACTAATGCTTGTCCTCAAGCATTGCATTTCCTGATTAGTGATCTGAATTCTCCAACTTTAGTCCTCCCTCTCCTACTACTTTTGAAGGTGTATTAGAATTCTCATATCCTCTCCCAAACTTCCCTTCTATTGTCCTCCTACAGCTTGTCAAGTATGTTAGTATTAATATCATAGAGGGGCCACATGAGCATTGGAGGTTGCATAGTGAGTGGGCACCATAGTTTTGGCCTAGCCTATTTTTTCAACTATATATACTTTGGAGGTTGGTGAAGGGTAGCCTCTAAATTGATAGGACTATGTGGCTCTGATCTTTTGAGTGTCTTAGGTAATCTACCCCACCTAATTTTAACACCAACCATGGCTCTCTAAAAGGTAAAGTAAGATAGGTTATCATATTTTGCATAGACCTTGGTTCTAGCAGTGAAGATTCTATCCCTTATCTCCTTGTGCTTATCCCCATAAGTTAATCTAAACCAATCCCTAAGAATTTTTTTTGGTTTACTGCTCTCAGCTCTTAATAACAAGGGCTCTATTCTTTCCTCGTCTATGTAATTACTCAATTGTCTATCATAATTAGCTTCATTGTGCATATAGGACATCAAAGCCCTCAAATGTATATCCCCTATGTAAAGGATTCCATTAGATCTCTGTTGGGATGATAAAATTGTGCACATATAACTCATAGAGAAAGTTTTGCTACCAGGATGGTAGAGTTTGGTATAAACCATAGAATTTCTGAGCTGATTTGAATTTTGTATTTATTTTCTTGAGGGCTAGCATAAGTTGGAATGAAAGAAATTATTCCTTTAAACACGTAACATAAATTTGAGGTGGTGATCTGTAAGCAAGTGCTTGATCAGCCAATTTGAGGGCATGATCCATATTTTATTTTTGGTTTGCCAATTGCTCTTTCAAATCTATAATTTCCTCACCTTGGGACACTATGACTTTCTTAATCTTCTTTCTCTCCTCTTCCCATAGGGATGTAGCAAGCATATGTTTTCTATACAACTAGAAAAGAAGTTTCTACAGGGTAATGGAACCATTGTCCTCTTCAGAGTTATTTTTCTTTTTCCTCTTCTCTCTCCATGACTGCTCTAAGAAATTTATAATCCATGTTCGCGTGTAGGGAACTAGGCCAATGTTTGAATAAACTAACTCATGCATTATGGGAACTATTTCATCTTTATAGCTCAGAGTACCTTTTTGGCCTATTGGGGGATTATTTTGATTTTCATTTACTTCAACCCTACATTCTTCATTAAGGATTTCAAGAAAGTTTAAAGTTTCAGGGTGAGGAGGAGAGTCATTTGGAACAATTTGTACTAGGGATTCTTTAGTGGATGGTTTGTATGAAGTAGACTGAGCTTCTATTGACACTTTAGAAGTTTGTCCCCTCACTCTAGGACTTCTTCTCATAGGGTTCTCCTTAGGTATCATAGCCTTCTTCCTACTACTTCCTTTTGATGTCTCTGCTACAAGAGTGACTACTACAGGACCCATCTTAGTTTTCTTTTTCTTTGAGACTACAAGGTTTGGTTTTTCTACTACCAGAGCTGAGGTCTCTTCTTTTAATTTATGTTTTCTCTTTGCTTGAGCAAAGGTAGGTATTTTAGTCTCTTAAATAGGTAAGGGCACATTTTCTTGCACATTTTCTTGCACATTTCCAGCTTTGGCATCTAGAATGCTTTTCTCAGTAGGTTCATCAATGGGAGCTACATTTTCCTCACTGGGCTATTTATTAAGGATAGCCTGGGGTTGTAAGGTTTTAGTTTTGGACAAATTCTACCCATGACATGCGAGAGGCATTCCTAAGTAATCTCTCTATGAGAAATTTGATTAGGGCATGATGAGTGATAGAGTTGTCCTTCCCCTTTTGGGTTTCTTCAGCACTAATGCATAACATGTTAAACAAGAAATTAGGAACATTTACTGGATAATTGTGCCTTATGTAACTAAGCAATTTAAAATGATGTGCATGCGAATATGAAAATATTCCTTCATAGGTGAGGTACCTGGTAATGTGCATAACCAGCTCATTGTATGGTGGTAGAAGAGATGTCCTTTTGCAACCCCACTTGGTTATATCCATCTGAGGATGAGTTGGGGTGATAAACTAAGCCCTGGTTGATCTTGCATCATGTGTATTAGGGTAATGTTCTGCTACTTTTGGTAACCCAATTACTTCTGCTTTTCACTCTTCTATAGCAACAATTGTCAATCCCCATATAGTATCTTCTCCCTCATTAAATGTTCTTGTAAATTTTGTGGCTACTTCATCAAATATTGTTAGACTTAAGAAATACCCTAACCAGCCACATGCATTAAATCTTCTCACTACCTCTGCATCTGAGAGTAAAATAATGCTCCACCGATTCTCATCACTACAATTGTCTACCCATTTCTTCTAGACAATTTCACTCTCTGCTCTGCTTGCACTATTTCCCTTCCCCTTATGAATTGAGGCTTTCTTTTATTTTTTTTACAAACCCATTTTCACCTTTCACACTCTTTTCAGCTAATTAATATCATAAAAAAATTTCATGAGCAGTAATAATGTAGTTTAATGAAAATAAATCATAGATATGTGAAACAAGAATTGAATTTGGATCACTTGAAAATTAAATTTGGGTCACATCATAGCTTGATAGTAAGGAATCATTTAGGAATAAGGGTATGACACCTAGACACTTGTGTACTTATAGCAATAGAGTTTTAATCAATAAAGGGAGTATAAAGATTTGGAAAATCTTAATGAATAAATAGGAATGTCATTGGGTTTTAGTAACCTTCCCTACCCCCTACGAAACATGGACAAGTGTCCACACTTGTCAAACTTAGCATGGGGTATGGAACTGGCATAACACCCCAATAATATAAATAATGCAATACTAGATATAAGTAATGAAATCTATGTACTATAAATGAATAAAGATTTGAAAATCTTATACCTATTAGTTGATCGTTGCATGTACCAAAAGGTGGCAGAAAATACATTAGTAGTGATAGCATACATTAGCAAACTTACAGTGTTTATTGAAAGCATTATAAAATGATGACGTGGAAGGTGGGTAAAGAAATGAGATGAGTTGGAAAAGAAGAAATTAGAAAGTGAGTGGAGAATTTTTGAACTTCATGTGGACATAAATTTTTTATTATGAGCATGCATGAAGAAATCAGTATTGAAGATCTGTAGGTAGGAGGTCAGCACCTTCTGCTACAAGAAGGATTACCTGGTGTACATTTGAATTTGGTCATTGAAATTGCTTATTTGCAAATGTTTGGAGTTAATTTGATTATGCTTATTTGCAAATATCTTTACATTATAACTAAGTTGTTAGCAAAGGAAGTTGAAGATGGTTGGAAGCATTTAAGGGGGACATTGAAGATGGCCAACAATATTCAAGGAGAAAATGAACCATGGTGGAAGAAGTCATAACAATACCAAGAGACACAGCCGCTACCAAGGAGGAGCTATGAAGAATTGCTATATTTTCTCTACATTTACTATTGTGTCAAATTGGTTGTCTAGGCTTTATTACTCGTACTATGAACTAGTATCTTTCCTTCTTTTTCTCTGGTGGATTGGTAGTTAGTTTATTTTCTTTCCTATTTTAGAATAAGTGTCAATCCTCTATTTATAGGGATTATATCAATAGTGTTAGGAGGTTAGAAGAAAGTTTATGAAAAGGAATTATTGACTCTTGTAGTGAGTTGTTTTTATAGTTTTATGTATTGTTATGACTTCTTCCACCATGGTTCATTTTCTCCTTGAATATTGTTGGCCATCTTCAATGTCCCCCTGAAATGCTTCCAACCATCTTCAACTTCCTTTGCTAACAACTTAGTTATAATGTAAAGATATTTGCAAATAAGCATAATCAAATTAACTCTAAATATTAGAACATACATTCTAATGGTTATATGAAATACTGCATTATATATATATATATATATATATATATATATATATATATATATATATATATATATATATATGACATACTATTTAACCATAGGTTAATGGTTCTATTTTGGACTTTAATCATCAGTTTAGGTAAACATAAGTTCACAAATTTCTTGGTGGTATTAAAATAGAGTATTAAAATTATCATAAAATAGAGACAATAATTAGCCTCATCAAGGTGTATGCTATATAGTGATGCCAAAATGTGACAAGAAGTCATAATGTACCTTCAAAATCAATTCCACTATTTTGTCCCAATTTTCCTATAACACCTTACTTGAATGTAGTGCAATCTATATTTTTGTTGATAACTCTATCATGTGATCAGCTATGGAGAAGTTATTATCATGGATGAGAGCTTTGGCATGTGAAATGTGTTTCTACAATGCATCCATGTTTGGGAGAGCCATGCCTTGGATGCCTACAAGTGTAGCCTTGATCCTAGCTTCTTCCCTTAATAATTATACTTGCATATTAGTCAAAAATCTAGTCTTTGAGTAGTGAGTAGAATGGTAGCTCGAGTCAAGTGACAACTAGTATGCACTTGCCTTCAAGTCTTCATCTATCTTTGATTTCTTGAGTGAAGATAGATGTATCACATAACCTATTGAATAATGAAGTTACATTATTTATAGAAGTTTCAAATGAGCTGAGAATAGTAGATAATTCTACTTGATTTATTGCAATTTTCTATGCAACTTTCTCCAATACTTTGTTCTCAAATTTCCTCTCTACTCTTTGTAACAATTTTTCTTGTCCATTTAAATCTTCATTGAATTTTTGGATAACTTCTACTAACTAAACTAAAATAGGTTGTGTACTATCAACCTTAGTACTTACTGCATCAATAAGTATGTTCTTCACATCTTTAAGCATTAGTTTTCTCTACTTTTCTCTTCTCTAAGCTTCTATTTCATAGCTTTCTTTTCCAATAGTTCACCTAGTATGTTCATTTGATCAAGATTTAGAGTAGAGATATCCCAATTTTGGATAACTATATCCTCATCAAGATCAATGTCTTCTTCTTTTCCTTTTCCCTTGCTTAAAACTTTAGTACTTAATTGAGGCTTTCTCTCAATAGTCTTTGTACTTACTATTTGCATACTTGGAATTGTAACAATAGTAGAAATAGAAGGGCTAGCAACAAAATTAGATATTGCACTAAAAATAAAAATATCTTGTTGTTGTGTAGCCAAATCTAATGATGGAGGAAGCATTAGCTACTTGGTAGATGAAGTGTTGATCACTTCAGTTAAAATGGTACTCAGCTAAATAGGTGCAAAGATTGGTTGGGTGCGTGGTGTTGTAGTGGTTGCTACAACCAACTCGGTAGAAGCTTTCTCTAAGCTTGATGGTATTAAATCTTTTCTCAGAGAATAAGGAAATGAGGTCATAAGTGTTGTTGCAATCTTCTCTAGATTGGTTTCCTTAATACTATGAATCTCAGGGAGATTATCCTCGATAGCTTCTTGTTCTTGCTCCTTATCATCCAGATTTACATTAACTGTTTCTACATCTTCTTCATCATTATTGTCATTTTCTTCTTTTTCATCTACATCATCTATGTCAGTAACATGAACAAAAAAATTATTTTTTTGATGAAGTTTGTAGATATTCTTCCATGTAGCTATAGCTAACTTCACTATGAATTCTATGTCTTTGAGAAGAATCATGCATGTGTTCATTTTGAGAGTGAACTTCTATTTATTCTTCTTCATGGAATCTTTCACCTTTTTGTCATTAAGACTCAACATGAGCTACCTCAAAGTCTATTCAAATATATCCTTTTCAATTTTCTTAGCATTTTCCAATCTTGTCTTTGTAATCACCTAAAAATGGTCATCTAGAGTATTAGCCCCCTTTTCAACATTTTGGCTAAATTAATTCAATCATTTACCTAGACCAAATTGCTAATAATCAATTTATTTGATTATAACCTATAGTTTGACTATGCTATCCTAAGTTCATTATTTTATTAAAAGAACATGTCCCCTTTTAATTAAATAAAACACCCCATTCTTCTAACCCACTTAAAGTGCACACATAAAGTCCTTTTTCTATTTTACAATTAAAAGAAAAGGCTTGTGAGACTTTAGTCTTATGTAACAAGTCAACTTATATTCTATTGGTTGAATTGTGTGTGCACATGGATCACTCCTCTTTTCGAATTCCACCATTGATCATCCATCATCTTCATCTTGATCTCTACCATTCGTACAACTTTAAAAGGGAGAGAGCTTTCCCCCTCAATCCATCATTTGAATATTGTTATGCTGTAGGTTTTCTAACAGGTTTCTTTGGAGCTTTGTGGAGAACTTCTATTTCTTGTCTACATTCTCTCATACCATAGCATTTTAGCTTAGATTCATGTTGCATGTTAGTTTAGCTTCTATTTTGCAATAATCTATCTCACATAGCTTAATATTTGGATTGTAACACTCTCATCCATGCTTAGAATAGCTGCACTTTTCATATTCATTCTAGTTTAATTTTTAGTTGCATTACATTCTTGAGGAACTCCTTGGGACATTTGCATTCTTGCATCTTTTCTTTGGAACCTCCCATTGCATGGTTTACTAGCAAGAAGAGTATCTCTAAGGCTCATCTAAGAGCTTTCTTATTTTTGAAATATACTCTCTTGCACTCTATGGATAGGGAGCTCTAAGCTGACATTCAAACATTCCAAACGTATGGAATCATTTGGATAGAAGGGTTTAGAGTGGGACACTTTTGAGTGTACATTTTTGGCGCCCACCGTGGGGCTTGAATAAAATTTCTAGCTCCATTTGCTTTCATTTCTTATCTCAGATTTTTTACAACAGCATATTGGATCTAATCAAGTGCTTTTGTAGAATTATCTCTTTGGTTTTAAGGCCAACCCATAAGTAGATTGGTTTGAAGGCCAAAAATCTAGTTGGTTTAAAGATTTGTTCATATCTTTTAAACAAATTTGAGTTTGGTTATGAAATCTTTTTTGCAGGTTGGGTATGTGTTCAAAATGTCTCAGTCCAATTTTCAAAGCATTTTGACATGATTTGCGGGAGTTATGATTTTTTCTTTTTTTTTTTCATAAAAAGACATTTTTGATCTCAAATCAGCGTATTTTTCAAAAAAACTTACATTTTAAGAAAGATTTTTGAATTCTAAGAGGGGTATTTTCTTTGTATTTTTACTTTTGAGGTCGTATTAGGGATTAAAAACTCGATTTGATAAATTTGGCCTATTTTGACAAAATCGGTCTCTAGGGAGAAAATGAAGATATTTTTTTCAATTTCTTACATTTTTGGAAATATCTCTAATTTTTAATAGGGGTCTCTTCTTTTCATTTTTATTTTTGGATCCAAAATAATAGCAAAAATGTATAATCTTGTTGACTAGATCAAAAGAAAAGAGTAAAAATGAGAACATTTGTGATTAGTTTGTCCTTTCTTTGCATACACTTGATTGGAAGATAACTTGGATATTTGAGGCAACTAACCACTTTTTATTTTAGTTTTTTTATGTTATTTTACACTAACTTGTGGTGCTAACAAGTTGTGATTGCAAGTTTCCATCCTTGTGAAAAAAATTGAAACATTGCATAAAAAGAACGCATGTCAAAGCTTCAAATGCACAAGGGCTACTAACAATTGTTTGCAAGGCTACCTAAAGCATAAAAACCCAAACTTTTTTGCTTTTTTCTTTTCATGTGCGGTATTGAATAATTGTTCATTTTTATAGGCACATAAAACTTGTGATTGGAGTCTTTTGGTAATAGGAGAGTATGCTCTTCACCCTCGTGGTGAATCAAAAATCTTGACTTGCCATTTGGTTTCAAAAGCAAGGGGTAACTAAATCTTCCTGGCATGTTTGGAAGAAAATTATTAGAATAGGAGAGTATGCTCTTCACCCTTGTGGTGAACCAGAAATCTTGACTTTCAAAAGTTGATCCACTTTGTGTAGTTAGAATCCTTTAGAGGGCCTGCTCTCGGACAATCTGAGAGGAACGACCCAAGTGGGGACAAGCTGATTACCTAGCTCTTCCAACTCACTATAAACTCAAAGCTACCAAGGACACAAAACCTTGGTAGACATAGTGTTTGTCTTCACCTAGTGTGATCGCTTATGGGATTTTGACCATAGGGAGATCACTAGGAAAGAATGCTTAAGGTACTCTTGTGGTCACGAGATCGGTTACTCATCACAAGGTGAGGTGTCTTGTAATTGGGAGCAAGAGGAACACTATGAACAAAAGCTCTATCTAAACACCCTAAGTTAGTAACTACCTTTTTTTAGCCGCTCAACTTCTTGGTGCAAGGATCGATCCTAGTGGACTACCTAGATCACCCCAAGATTTTACGCTCACCATCTGTGTTCCCTTGGTTGTGCTTATGGCATTTCTATGACAAAGCCAATATCTCTTGTGGGCAAAGACTTGATATGAGGAAAAGGAGCATCAAGCGTGGGCCAAGTTGTTGAGTAATGAACCATGACTTTTAGGTAGATATTGCTTGATGTGTTCTCGAATGTGCTAGACCTATGAAAATCTTTGGAACATATACATGACAATAGTTCTAGGGATTTCTTTTGACACCTCACATATGCTTGTATCATGCAAGGTTGTTTTGTCCCTTGCTTGATTGTTTGAATAATACTCCATGTGTCACTATCTTGCTTGGAAAGAAATTTCTTTTGAACATCAAACTTGATATGCTATCAACTATTGTCAAACTTTGTCAACCAAGTCAAAACATCAAATGCAAACATTTTCTTGTGTTGCTTGCTAAGGGGAGTCTCATCATTTGATTTTTATTTTTTATGTCTCTAGTTCTTGAACATGCTTAAAGTGACTCTTTGGTCTTAGCGCTCTTGGTCTTTCTATCTTTATGGTCTATGTCCACTTGCTAGTTATCTTTTTGCTGAAATGGTTGCCTTGATTTCTTGACTACACTCTTGGGTTGGAGAGTTGTTCACTTGTCACCCCGCTTGCTCTATCTATTTGGCTATTTGGGCATCTTTCCTAGCTATTGACTTGAGTCATTCATGTCATAAGTTTCTTGGACATATTGTTTGACAAGTCACTTTAATCTCTCTCTACTATCTTAGAAAGTGAACACTCTACCTCCTATAGTTTTAACATCAAGTTATCTTCTAGGCTCTTTTATGCTTGGCTTTGCATATAAAACTATGGGATCTAAACCTTGTGCTGCCAAACTTCAACCGAATCTAGATGATCATGATATCCTCCATGTCACATGATATCCTCCATGTCACTAAAGAGTTTCAAGATCTATATGCACAATACAAAGAACTAGAAGAGACAAATGATCTTTCTTACCTTCATCTCTCTAAGTGCATGATGGAAATGAAGTCTAAACTTGAGAAAAAGTTGTAGGAGAAGATTACATTGTTACATGAATCTTCCTTAAGGTCTTTATATGCATGTGAGTCACCTTCTTTGATGTCATCCTCTTCTTCTAGGTCTACATGCTCTACTTCAAGACATCAAATGTCTTCATCTTCTAGATCTAAAGACCTCTTTAGAGAACAAGCAAGTGATACCTTCTTTGAGCCTATGCCAAAATTTCATGATGGACCTATCTTTGACAAAGATAATGATGAAGACATGAATGCATTCTATTCACTTGAGAAACAACCAAAGGATGCTAGACATACTTTTGAGAGAAATATTACTCCCTTGGGGAATTCTTATGATGACACTTTGCAAAAACTTCTTGGTAATAAGATCATCATCTTACCTAAGTCTAGCTCATATGGAAACCCATTCTTGGATACCTATTGTGCCTATCATCGATCTAATGACCATGCTACTTCAGATTGCATTGAGCTAAAACATAAAATCCAATATCTTATTTATAATGGAATTATTGATACCTCTAATAATTCATGCGATGAGGATACTTTTCATGAGCAAGATTACATTACTGAACCTATTTCTAGTAGCATCTCTATTACATCTTCCACTTCTTCCAACACTCGTGCATCTCCCAACACTTCAAATCTTTCCAACATGCCTCCATCAAATAAAGAACCTAATGCTTTCCACATAGACTACGTGTATCCTCAAGGGCTACCTCTAAAAGAAACTCAAGCTAACCTTCACTTGCCTACAAACCTTTTCCATGCTACTAATCCTAAACATCCTCAACCTTCATGCACTACTATGCCTAATCCAAGCACTACTCCATTCACTCTTCATTTTCCCTTGTCCTTAGAGGTGGCTCCATGTCAAGAGGACTCTCAAAAAGAAAAAGCTATAAATGTCAAGAAAGATCAAGATCAAGCACTTGTTCATCTCTTTCAAGATTTTTCCCCTCCATATCCTATATCTTGTCCACCTCCTAAGTATGATGAAGATAGCACTTCCATTATCTCCCTTGAGCTTACCAAAAATTATGAGAAAAGTTATCTTCCTATGCTATCCAAAGCTACTTGTCAAGATCAAAGGATCCCCTCATGTTCTACTTCTCCACATCCACTTCAAAATTGTGTTCAAGCTTCAAGTGCTTCTATTAAAAATGTTGTTCCTATCAAACCTACTCATGAGTCTGTTGATGGCTTTTACCATGTTGCTTACTCTAAAGATGTTGATATCCCTTCTCACTATCCATTTGCATATCCTAATTCTATCCTTGGTCCTCATCCATTAGAGCTAAAGCCTTCAAACTTTCCATCCATATTGGGGCCTTACGTTCCTTCATCTCCTGCACTTTCCACTTCTAGCTCTCCCATCATACCTCAAGATCAACAAAGACACTCATCCTTGATGAATTTTCACCCATCTATCTATCTAAACCAGTCATATCAGCCTTATTCATCCACAAATCCCAAGTCCTTTGGAAGTGAGAATAAACATAAGAATCCATTGAAAAATAAAGATCACTATGTCCCATCTAATCGACATGTGAATGCTAAGAAGGAGAATTCACAAAAGAGACCGCAAAGGTCAACTATTAAGAGAGCTAAATCAAAGCAAATGTGGGTTCCTAAACCCATTATTGAAGAAATGTGTTTTGAAGTATCGAAAAGAAAATCTAAAGCTATATGGATTCCCAAGTCTCTTTTAGAAGACTTGAATATTGAAAATACTTCAAAGTTGACATTCAAGCTTCCAAAGGCTTCTATTCCATCTTCTTCCAAAAATCTTCCTAAAAATATTCCAAAGCCTTCCACTCCACTTTTTTCCAAATCTTTTCTACCACCTCATACATCTAAATTTCAAGCTATTTCATCCATGATTCCTCCATTGTTCCAATACCCTTCAAGGTGTGTGTCAATGTTGATCTTGTCCAATATTTTAGCTACCCACATGAAATCCTCTGAAGCTTACACTAACTTTCTATACATGAACTATTATCCTCCATATACTCTTCCTACTACCATTTCTCTTTCATCACACTATCAACATTTTTGAGCATACCTTTCTATGATCTTGGCTTATCATGACTTATCTTTTCTATAGGAGCATTATCTACATTCAAATAGCTTCAGCTCTTTCTAAAATTTCAAAAAAAAAAAAGAAGAAAAAATAGAAAAAATGAAAAAAATGAAAAAGTGCCTTGGTGAAAACTACTTCTTGTGGCACCTTGGTAGCAAAAGTAAAGAGAAATAAATTTTTCCTATGGTGAAAACTACTTCTTGTGGCACCTTGGGTAAGTACCATGATGAAAACCTGGCAAACAAGCGTCATGCATAATTTTTCCATCATCCATCTATCCCTTCTTCTCTCTTTGATCTTGACAATGTTGAGCTATCTTTGCATATTGGCTATCTTATCCACCAGATTTTCTATTGTGCTCTCCCATTCACTCATAGCCTCTATCTTGAGCTTTGTTCTTATTGCTCTATCCCATTGCTATACTATCTAGTTGGCCCCTTGGTCTTGATCATAATAAATGAAAAATGGTTCTCATAGGTCTCTTAACATGGCTACTCTTTTGGACTACACACTTCATGCTATCACACTTCCTGGATTCACCGTTTATCCTACATGCTATCTTTCTCATTACTTCCATTGCTTATCCAAAATATGCTTCATATGACTATTTCACCTCTTTCCCTAGCTTGGGTGCTCTTGAGGAGTCAATCCTAGAGGATCACTTTCACCTACTTCATACTCCTTTTTCATCCATCTTTGCTTATCCACTAGCTTGTTGCTCCATCATATCCTATACCTTGCTAGACATTGGGAGAAAATGATGTGATCTTGCTTGAGAAATAGTGATATCTAAAACCTTCTAAAAAATCCAAAAAATCATATATGATGCTGAAAAAATCCTACAAATCAGAAAATGTCCTGAAAAAATGATCATCTTAGTGAAAACCTAGCAATAGGTGCTTTGATGTATCACCAAAAAAATCAAAAAAAAAATTGAAATAAGTCCTAAAAAAATCTGTCAAGTGGTGAAAACTTGGAAACAGGCACTACTTGAAACCCTTGCACCTATGTCTATTAGTCTCAATCACCTACTTTGCTACACATTTCGTAGCTTGGAATTGTTTCTTGTCCTCATCTTGGCAGCATAACTTCTTAGCCTTCTTGAGGTATTCTTGTGTATTTGGGTTTCTTTGACAACTCACAAAATAGTGTTTCTCAACACTTCCCCCACCTTGACATCAAGTGTTTTTCAACACTTTTCAGATAGTTTACCTATGGTCTTCGATGTCGCAATATTTCTCACTATCAGAATCAAGTCTTGAAGAAATGGCCAAGTGACTTCCACACACGCACTTTAACACTTAAATGACTGAGCTATGCTGATCTTTATGTACTTTGTGTGCTGTCTATGATGATTTCTTTGCCATGTGTTCCCTCCCTAATAGTCTTTTGAGGATGTCATTCACTAGAAGACTGGGGGAATGGGACATATTTTCTTGATTTTTTCTTGTGGGTATACTTTTGTTTGTCTATAGTGTTGTAAGCATTTATGCTGGTCCTATTCAACACATTTACTTACAAATGTATCATCCTTGACTATTTTGCAAGACCGCACTCAGGGTTTATCCTGAAACTTATGCCTTGATACAGGTGTAATCTTGCTAAATTAAAATTAGGGAATCTAATCGTGTAGTTATCTTGACTTACATGTCTCTGATGCTTAGATTGGATTTCCACATACCTATCTAATATCGATCATATTCATATCCTCATAGTTATACTAGTGATGGTTGTATGATCTCATGATGTCCCTAATAAATGCTCAATGATGAAATTAAGAGTCTAAATGCTATACACTTCTTGTTGGTAAACCACTTTTCATATTAGCTTGCATTTTAGGTTCATTTTCTAGCTTAGTCTTGCATTCTTGCATATGGGGAGAGCTCTCTCTTCATCTTTTTGTGGACATATCAGGTAACTCCTTTCATATATTTCTTTATTTTCTTCTTGTTCATGTCTTTTCACCTTCTTAATCTTTCACTTCATCTCTTTTCTATCTTATCATCACATTATATAAAATTTTGACCTCTTAAATAATTTCAACATCCTAGATTCATTTTCGAGATCGAAATTCAAATTCGAGTTCATCTTGATGGTCAAAATTGTCTTTTAAAAATTCTACTTTCTCCTGAGAAGTTAGCTAACCTTTTGAGGTCTAATCTCTGAATCACTGGGGAATCTTCATTTCTTCATGTCTTCATCATTTCCATACTTCATATCTACTTCAATTCATTGTTTCATGTCTAAAATCACCTTTCTACTCGTTTTGACCTAATTTTTATGTTATATCCTTCAAGGTCAACTCTAGTCAAACTGGGGCATTTTATCATTTTTTTTTAGTCATTCTTGGGTTCTAATAATCTATCTGTCATCTTGGACATTGCTATATTCTAATTTTCTCATGTCTAGCCATTTTTTGCATCCCCTTACCTCATTTCAATTTTGATCCCGAGGGCGCAGAAATACTCTATCACTGATTGCTACAACTATCTATTTCTTAGGAGAATTTGTTTGATCTTCTCACTTGTTCTCGATCTATCTACTTTGCTAAGTGTTAGCATTCTTCTTGAATTCTGACATCATCTTTTTCTAGTGTTCAGTACTACCACTATCAGGCTGTACATTTAGGACTTGCTATCTTTTTCTGCATTTCATTCTTTGGAATCAGATGTCTCTATCTATCACCACCTACTTGGCTTTCTATTTTCTTTGACATAATGTGTTCCTAGATCGATCATGCATTAGTCAAAGAGGGGCAAATGTAATCACCTAAAAATGGTCATCTAGAGTATTAGCCCCCTTTTCAACATTTTGGCTAAATTAATTCAATCATTTACCTAGACCAAATTGCTAATAATCAATTTATTTGATTATAACCTATAGTTTGACTATGCTATCCTAAGTTCATTATTTGATTAAAATAACATGTCCCCTTTTAATTAAATAAAACACCCCATTCTTCTAACCCACTTAAAGTGCACACATAAATTCCTTTTTCTATTTTACAATTAAAAGAAAAGGCTTGTGAGACTTTTGTCTTATGTAACAAGTCAACTTATATTCTATTGGTTGATTTTTGTGTTCACATGGATCACTCCTCTTTTTGAATTCCACCGTTGATCATCCATCATCTTCATCTTGATCTCTACCGTTCGTACAACTTTAAAAGGGAGAGAGCTTTCCCCCTCAATCCATCATTTGAATATTGTTATGCTGTAGGTTTTCTAACAAGTTTCTTTGGTGCTTTGCGGAGAACTTCTATTTCTTGTCTACATTCTCTCATACCATAGCATTTTAGCTTAGATTCATGTTGCATGTTAGTTTAGCTTCTATTTTGCAATAATCTATCTCACATAGCTTAATATTTGGATTCTAACACTCTCATGCATGCTTAGAATAGCTGCACTTTTCATATTCATTTTAGTTTAATTTTTAGTTTCATTACATTCTTGAGGAACTCCTTGGGACATTTGCATTCTTGCATCTTTTTTTTGGAACCTCCCATTGCATGGTTTACTAGCAAAAAGAGTATCTCTAAGGCTCATCTGAGAGCTTTCTTATTTTTGAAATATACTCTCTTGCACTCTATGGATAGGGAGCTCTAAGTCCACATTCAAACATTCCAAACTCATAGAATCGTTTGGATAGAAGGGTTTAGAGTGGGACACTTTCGAGTGTACAGTCTTGATTGCTTGCATAAGCTCATTGGGAATTTGTTGTACAAGTCCATCAAGAGAGTATTTTCATTTTCCTAGTTTATTCATAACAACATCCTCAATTTTTATTTTCTCATCTACATTCCTTGACTCATATTTGAGAAATATAAAACATGCCATACTAGTTCCTTCTTCTAATTTCTTCAACTCTTCTTGAAATGTAGGAGGATACTTTTTTAAAATAATTTCCTCGATATCCTCTTCTCCTAACTTTAACTTCCTTTTGGTCTTAATTGAGCTTCTTGTAAACATAGTTGGGGATGATTTTGTAGGTTTGGTTATGATAACCTTACATTTCTTTCTTATTGGCTCCTCTTCCTTAGACTTTGTTTCTTCTACTTCATCCTATGCTTCATCTTATTCCATATCATCTCATTTTCCTTCTATCAATAGGAGAGTAGAACTTGCTTGCCTCAGTTTTGCTATCCTCTTCTTTCCTTTACTAGCTACTTGAGGTAGCTTAATTTCAAGTTCTATTCTAGCTCTAGCTTCATCAAAAGTACCAAAATATGTGGCCTTGGGATCCATAGGATCATTCAATAGTGCCTTAATGATATCATTAGTGTCATCAATGTTAACCTCATAGCTTAGAGGCTTAACTCATATCAATCTAGGTTTGATTGCTTGAATGTACACTTTCTCGTAGTATGCCATGAAAAAAACATCATCTTTGTAATCTTCTACAAGTTTCAAGGGAATTCTATACCTCCTATTTATCTTTTCCTTAAATGAATCAAAGTAATTTTCCATGATACTGACAAAATTATCACCCATCTCTGCTATATATTTATTAATTTGATATAGTATTGGTACATCTTTTCTCCATACTACTATACCTTTTGAAGGAAAAATATTTTTCAAAAATAAAAATAAAAAATTTAGGAGTGAACCAAACTTACACGAGTTATTATTCAAAGTTCTAATGCTCTCCATGTTCTTGTTGAATTGATTCAGCATCAGCTCGGCAAGGTTGAAGGACATGTTTCTCTTCACCACCTTGAGAGCTAGACCAACTGCCTCACATGACATATTGTTAAGATGACTAGAGCTATATATCTTATGAGCTATCACATGAATTTCAAATTTCAGCTCCATGTTAGTCACATTGCTGATCTTCATTCCTCTTCCATCCCACTCAACAAGAGTTTTGTTTTCCAGTTCTACCCAACTTAGGGTTTTGGTAGTCTTTTCTTTGTTCAACATTGGGAGTCTTGTGATTTTATGAATCATTTTCTTTGTTATTTGAATGGGCTTCTCTAACCATAGTTTCCCATTTCTACATGGCTAAGGAAAAACCTTATCCATTTTATCTAGAAGTCTCAAGGCATATGTGAAATGTGTGTCAAACCCTTGGCCTCCAAATGTTGATGCTCAGGTTTCAAAACACTATTCACACATAACTCTTTTAGAGTCTCATCCGTCTCTAGGGTTCCAATATCTTGTATCAAATAGTGAAAATGTGAATGAATTTCATTAACAAGTAATACCTTTGGTAGAATCTTTTATTGAGCTCTAGTAGGATCAAGTGCTTCTACAATTGTCAGACTCAACTTGAAGTCCGGTGCCTTCCAACCAACTCCTCGAACCAACATCTTAGATCCTTTCCTGTTCTTGTTGCTAGAAGATGTCATGCTCATTAGGGTTAATGAAAACATGAAAATATTCAGCAACAAACACACAAATATCTTGGAAGCACAAAAATTGCTCTTGCAAATAGTTCTTCAAAAATTCATGGTGAAAAATAAATTCGATTTCCTTCATTTTAACAAATTTTCATTTTTCAATCACCATAAATGCTTGGTGCGATCACTTAATCAGTGACAAATTATCTTCCACTTAGTTCAATCTTAATGCTCAGTAGAGACATTCATAGCTTGGTGTCCACACAATATTTTCAATGTATCCTGACCTTGCTCGACAGGGTCTTGCAAATTGACCTAGCTCAATAAGGTCTATAATTTCTTTAGATACTTGGTGATCCCTTTGTATCTTGAATGCTAATATGGATCTTTCCTTCTAGCTGGCTAAAACTAATGTAAGATGTCTCCTTTAGAGTCTCGGTTCTAGTCATCCCTTTGAGAGATTAAGTTGAAATGCTTGAGTCACCCAATTCTTGAGTGACATGTGCTTCATGGCTCGTACTTGCATTCTTAGAAGATTTAGGAATCCATTACCACCTTGTCTACTTTTTGATATTGTCAGATTTGGCTTTCTTTTCATCTTCAATCCTTCGAATGTTCATATAGTTCTTGGAAAGATGTCTAAGTTCTATACAATTAAAACATCTTCTAGTAGTGTATTTTGTCCTCATGTGATGTCTAAAACAATTTTCTCCAATGTTCCCAAATTCTCCATAGTAGCAGCATCTACACCATGTGTTGTAGTTCCAACCAAATATAGCTTTCACAATCTATTCTATTGGGTTCAAACCTTCAAATTTAGGTTTCTCTTTGCATTCACTTGCTATATGACCATGTTTATTGCAATTTTAGCACTTTCCATTGAATTTTGCTTTACCATTACTCCAACATTTGTTTGATGTATGACCTAAATTACCATAGTAATTGCAAGTAGGCCTTTGATTCTTTTGAGCTCCTTGCTTGGATGATTTGCCTTCTTTTGTGTATCATATTCTTGCTTTACCTTTCTATCTGTATTGACTTTTCTCATTCAACTGATTCATGTCTGCTTGAGATGTCATCATCCTTTCATTGGTTTTCTTTTCAGTGTTTAGATCATTTTGCAATCTTTCATTTTTTGATATTGGATTCATGATTTCTTCATTTGTATTAGTAAGTTGATCAATGAAGTCTTCCTGTTGAAGGAAAATATGTTGGATTTTATTGTTATTTCCTTCTATCTCTTCTTTGGCTTTGTCTTTTTCTTCCATGACTTCACATAATCTTACTAATTGAATTTCTTATTCTCTTTTCAGTTTTCTAACTTCTTCTTGAAGATTGCAATTCTTTTCCATTAGGTCTTTGATTGCCTCATTAGCTTCATCTGAGTTTCTTTTTTGATAGATATCTTCAATTCTTTCTTCAGCGTAAAGATTGTCATTTATTTATATTGCAATATATTTTCTTCTTTTTAAGGATTGAGAGAGTTTCTCCTTTGTTTTCCTTACTTTCCCAATAGCCAATTCCCAATCCATGTTTTCATTGTCAATGGCCTTGTCTAGCTTGTATACCTCCATTTCCTCTAATCTTTTCTCAATTTGTTAAAGCTTCATTGCTAAGAATCACAAAGCTCTGATACCAATTGTTGGAAATATAGGATAGGCTAGGTTTCTAAGAGGGGAGGGGTGAATCAAGAACCAATAAAACTTTTCTTATTTCACCAATTAAACCTTCATATATATTATGATCTAATTGCATGCATGAAAAACTAAAAGCATTAAAACATTTGTAACACTTTGACATAAGATATGGTAGCCCAAAAACCTTCCAAATAGAAAGTAAAATTGGGGTGGGGATGATACCCACAAGATTTAGTACTATAGTATAAAGTTGGTCAGTTAAGGCTTACAATTGATCACTTTTGATGATCTACCTTGCTAGGAGCAATAAGGACTACTAGGTCCACCTTTTTAAAGGATTTACGAAACATACAAAGAAGTATACATTCGGTAAAGAGATTTGAAAAAGACTATTAAGTCTACCTTGTGAAAGGATTTAACTATTCCACCTGTTAGGATGAACTAGTGACTGATCTCTAATCTAAAAGTTTGATTTGTTGGTTGAGATACCTTTGAAGTGTAATGACCACCTTGTTGTGATAGATAAATCTTTGCTACTCCTTGTACTACTTGTAGCCTTCTTACTTCATACTTTTGTTCTAATTATATCTCACACATATATTCCATATATATTCTCTCTTTGGATGTGATACAATACATTTCATATGTACCAATCCAAATTACAATTCATCAAAGTTGGCTACAATACAAGTTTCACCAAAATACACAAAGTTAGCTCAGCTCCTAGCACTCAGGTTTTGAAGACAAATTTAATGAGGTTCTGATACTCGGCAACTATTATCAATACTCGACATCATTATCCACTTAGTAGACGTAGAAGCTTAGTTTGTATTGATCACTTCCAAGTAGTTTGAACTCAGTCAACACTGGTGACTTGGTGAATACTATGACACTCGTCATATAAACTGAATTACTTGGTTGACACTACATGGCTCAATCAAAATTAACACTACAAGCTCAATATAAACTAAATCACTTGGTTGACACTTCCTAGCTCAGTCAACATTGGATTCATATCACTGATGCTACAAACTTGGTAAATGATGGAGACCATGGTTAATACTGTGTAACTTGGTTAATACTATGAAGCTTAGTAGATGCTACTTGGTGCAAACTAAATATTGATTTTGGAACTTGGTAGCAACTATAGAACTTGGTAGAACCTGAATTACTTGGTTAATATTGTAAACTACAAGATAAGCTCAGTAGCTACTAACCATTTGACTAAGTGTGAGTCACTAATAAAAAAACTTGACCATAATCTCAATGCTACATGTATCTAAGTTCGCACATGCCAAATTTCTCTATAGACTATGCATTACCAAAATTGTCTTTATAATGCCAGTAAAGTTATCTAATATTTAGAAAATTTTCTATCATAAATTGTGACATATTTAACTGTAAACTATGCCTTCTCATTCTAATATATATGTTTCCATAAATGACAACACTAAATCATCCTACTTAGCCATATTTCCAATATTTTATCCTTCTATGGTGGTTGCATCTTTTGAGTACATGTAGATTTGATAAAGTTATTAAAAGTTGATAGTTGGAAGAAAAAGATGAAGACTCACTTGATGTGCATGGGTCCATGATTTTGGTCAATTACACTCAAGAAGAAGGATGTAATAGATGAAGATAAGATTGATTCATTTGAATAGAAGGTTAAAGATCTATTCATGCAAAAAATTCTTTCTAAAGAAGAAACCATTGTTAGCTCTTCCAAAATATGAATATGAAGAGGTAAAAAATTTAAAGCTTGCACATGAAATTTTGATTAGATTACAGAGTATATTTGAAGGCGATGAGTATTAAAAGAAATCTAGATTGAAGAGTTGAATGTTGGTTTGAAAGTACAAAAATGTACAATGATGAAACTATTAAGGGATACTTTATTATGATATCTAATATTATTATAGGAATTAAAAGTTATCGTGTAACCAAATTAGAATATGAGATGGTGTGGAAGATTTTGAAAAGTTTGACACTTGCTTATCATCAAAAGACACAAATTATTGAATAAGTTATTCCTTGCACATCTAAATTTCCAAAAGAAACTCTTCTTGAAAAGTTTTAGACATTTTAATTTTGGATGAAAAAAATGAAGGACCACCTAGAGTTGAGATTACTTTTAGCGTGTAGAGAGATAGACCTACACTTACAAGAAGTGCAAGTACAATTGGAGATAATTTTAGAGAATGGACAATTAAACAAGAAAAATATAATAAATTTGATGGACTTACATTTCTTATGAAGAGAGAACCAAAAGGTAAGAAAATTCTTATTTTTTGGACATGTAAGGAATTTGGTCATTATTCATCTAAATTTCCTAAGAGATAAAGGAAGATAAAGCCTAGCAAGCCCTACAAATCTAGAATTACAAAAGATTTCTTCTTTGTTAATGAAGATGATGAAATTGATTTTAAGATGGTAAGTTTCTTATACAATAGTGTTGATGAGGATGATGAGATAGGATTTGTTTCTATTAAGGAACAAAGACCTAAAAATAAGTAAAACAAGAAGTAAGAGAAGAAAAAGCCTTAGTATCACATGTTGAAAAGAAAAAGTCTGATTGGATTATAGATAATGGATGCTCTCATCATATGATCAAATTTATGGAAAAAAAAATGAATTTAATAATTATGATGGAGGAATAGGTAGAGTTGAAAATATGTAGCATGTCACATTAAAGGAAAATAATATATTACTTTTGATGGAAAAATTAACACTAAAGATGTTTACTTTTTGGATGGATTAAAACATAATATTTTAAGTGTTACAAAACTTGTTGACAAAAGATATTAGTTACAATTTACAGAGAAGACCTTCATAATCAAAGATAAAGATGGTACATTGATTAGAATAGGTATGTACAATAATTAAAGGTAATGTTTTTCAGTTGAACCATACTGTGATGACATGTTTGGTTGCTAAAGTGGATGATAGTTGGCTATGGAAAAAGATATTTTGTCACATTAACTTTGATAACATTGTCAAGATTAGTACAACACTTGCAATAAGATATTTTCCTAAGATTGTAAAACCTTCTAACATGATTTGCAAAGAATGTGTGATAACAAAGTAGAAGAAAAGTTCATTACTAAGAAAAATATTTAATACTGAAATAAAGTTGGAGATTGTGCACACAGACTTGAGTGACCGTACAAGAACAAGATAATTTCATGGTGAAAGGCACTTTATGCTTTTTATTGATGATTTTACTAGAATGATGTGGGTAGTGTTTCATAGAGAAGTCTGTAGCTTTTGAGAAATTCAAGATATTTAAGAGTAGAATTGAGAATAAATCTAGTTTTAATATTAAGTGTTTGAGATCACATAGAGGAGGATAATTTATCACAAATAAATTTAACATCTTTTGTGAGGATAATGGTATAAAGAGATAGTTTTCACCTCCTAAGACACCACAACATAATGTGATTGCATAACGAAGGACCATTTCAATAACTAAAGAAACTAGAGAAATCATTTTTGAAAATAATGTATCATATATACTTTGGAGAGAAGCATTGAACACTATAGTATACACAATGAATAGAGTATAGATTAGACAAGGAACTTATGAACTTTGATTTGGACATACACCTAGTGTGAAATAATTTAGAATCTTTGGAAGTAAGTGCTATATTAAATGGGATGATGATATTGGGAAGTTTGATTCTAGAAGTGATAAAGGTGTGTTTCTAGGATATTCAATAAAGAGTAAATAATAGAGATGTTTCAATCAGAGATTGAGATTATTATTGAGAGTTATAATGTGAGAGTTGATAAAAAGTTTAGAATTCAAGAAATGATACTTGATTATGATACTGATGGAAAAAATAATCCAAGGACTAATAATCATAATGTTGAGAAAAATTTGTTTTATGAAACTAATACTAATATGAAGTTTGAATTAAAAAGGGAATAATAGAGAGAAGAACCAAGAATTGATTCTAGATAAAAAAATCAAATTGAGAAAATGAACTCCTAACATAAATGTTGCCAGCAATCACCTTGTGGATCAAATCATTAGGAGTGTAAAAAAAGGAGTTATGACAAGAAATAAGGTTAGTGAAGAATTATGGTTAATATCTCAAATTAAACCTAAGAGTATTGATGAATCTTGTAAAGATTATTTTTGGATAAAATATATGAAAGAAGAACTTGAGGAGATAGAAAAAAGCAAAACACGAGAATTGGTTCCTGGACCTAAAGACAAGAATGTTATTAAAACAAAGTGGGTATTTAGAAACAAGATGAATGAGAAAGGTGGAGTGGTAAGAAACAAAGCAAGATTAATATGCAAAGTTTATTCAAAAAAATAAGGAATTGATTTTAAGGAATCATTTGCAATTGTTGCTAGATTGGAGGCAGTTAGAATGGTTTTGGCATATCCAGCTAACAATAATTTTAAGGTTTATCAAATGGATGTTAAGTCGGCTTTTCTTAATGGAGAATTTGAAGAAGAGGTATACATTGGATAACCTAATGGATTTCCTTTGATAGATGAAAAGGATATGGTTTTCAAATTGAAGAAAGCACTATATGGACTAAAACAAGCAAGTAGAGCTTAGTATGTGAGAATGGAAAAACATTTGATTAGTTTGGAATTTGTCAAAGATAATTTGGACAAAAATTTGTATTTGAGGAAGAATGAAGATGATTTTCTAATTATTGTAGTATTTATAGATGGCATTATTATTGAAGGAAATGATGAAGCTAGCAAGAAATTTTCAAAAGAGATGAAGAAAAAATTTGAGATGAGTATGATTGGTGAGCTGAAATATTTCTTGGGATTGCAGATTTCTCAAAATAAAGATGGCATTTTCATATGAAAAACTAAGTATCGTGTTGACAAGATTTAGATTGGAAAATTGTAAACCTATTGGAACACCTATAGTGACAAGGTATAATTTATGAAGCAAAGATGAATCACCTAGTCCATTACAAACAAGATATCGATCCATAATTGGAGGATTGCAATATTTAAACTAAATATAGCTAATGTAGTTAGAATTGTGGTGGTATTTAAAGAAGATCCTAAAGAGACACATCTTGCAATAATAAAAAGAATTTTCAGATATTTGAAAGGAACTTCAAATTAGGGGTTATGGTATGAAAAATCACATGATTTCACATTATGTGCATACACTAATGTTGATTGGGTAGGAAGTGTAGATGGAAAAAAAGAGCAGCAGTGGTGGAGAATTTTTCTTCAGAGGAAGATTGGTCTCTTTGCTAAGAAAGAAACATGATAGCATTTCACAAAGTGCAAAGCAAGTAGAATATGTAGCAGCAACAAATTATTGTAATAAGATAATTTGGATGAAGTAAATGATGAAGGATATTGGAATTGAGTTTACCAATCCTATTATCATACATTGTGATAACACAACTATAGTTAGCATGTCAAATAATCTAGTGTTACATTCAAAGACAAAGAACTTTTTAGTTATCACTTTTTGAGAGAAAAGATAATAGAGAAAGAGATCATATAGATTATGTTAGCATAAAGGAGAAGATAATAGACATATTTACAAAACCTTTGGTTAAGGATACATTTGAGTTCTTGAGAGGTATGCTTAGGGTCATGCTCTAACCTTCTTCAAAGTAGTTGATCTAGAGATTGCATCAATCCAGTATGAATCAAAGCATTATTCTTTTGTTTGGACTAGATGCTTGATGCTTCGCCAACGGGGGAGTATCTATGTTTTAGTTGAGTCATTGAGGACTCTTGATAATTGTATTCAAATAGTACCTTTGGACACTTTGTAGAGATTTTACAAAAAAAAAAAAATTGGAAATGATTGAGTTGGCATAATGACTCCTTTGTCATCGATGTCAATGGGGGAGGGAAATACATGAAGAAAATTGATTATTGATCAATGGAGGAGAGATATACATTGTGGGGAAATTAGAACATGAAAAAAATCTTTGCAACCTATCTATAAGAGAGAGATATGCTTGTACATTCATGGGCAACATGAATGGGGGAGTGAGGAAAATGAGAAAGATATATATTTTGGTATTCATGGTACTTTGATGTTTTTCATCATATGTTTCCATCAATTCCAAAGGGGGAGATTGGTATACATGAATGCTTGATGTTTCTACATAGGGGAGATTTTCGTTATGTTAGAGAGATGATTGAGTGCTTATGTGTTGCATTCATGAAAAAATTGGTCATTAATGTTAATATATCGATATTCTTGACAATTCAATCAAAGTTGCAAAGAAAAATCCATTCAACAAGGTTTGTGGTCAGAGAGTTATGTTTTGTTCACTTATAGGAGTATTCAAGAATGTGTTCTAACACAATGTCTATGTTTATGAAAGGATATGTGTAGTTCACCATGAGTTACAAAATATTTTGTGGAAAATGTTCTCAGAGAAAGTTTATGGTAAGCAATTTTCGATAATTGTCTTGTATCTTTTTAGTGAGGTTGAAGATCATTTAATGGGCTTGGATTATAGTAGAAGACATGTTCAAGATGTTATGGTTAAAATGGTGGAATCAAATGTTCATTTTGTGATGAGTTGTAAATTTTGTTTAGCATATTGTTCCCAAAAAGTTGACTATTGTTAATACCATTATGAGAAGTTTTATTTATAATGTAGCATGTAAATGTAATATTTTAGTGTGGTCCTATACAATTCATTCTAAATTTAGAAAGCGTCAAGGATGACTCAATTTTTATTTTAGGACTTTGTATAAATGAAAGTGTGTTTCCTTTGGTGTAATCATCAGTGAGATCACATGTTGTGTTATGTGAGTTTTGAATGTGAATTGTGTAAGATCAAAGTAGAGATTGATATTGAGAATGTACTTAGAATGTCAAAGGAATAGTATTGGCAAAGAAGTTTCTATTTAGTTAGTTCAAGAACTTGGATATGTTATCCTAAAGGTTGTTTATTGAAGATAGTCTTGAAACAATTTGGATAGTGGTTTGAGTTGTCCTCGTATCAACTCTTAATAGGGTTTTCATTGTTGACCTCTAAGCCTATGTTGTCAATTAGTGTCCCAACACTTAGTAATTTGCAATTCATTTACTAAGAAAGATTATAAGGTCATCACTATGACCAAGTTATCTAGTAATAGCTGAGTATACAACACTTATATCGAGTGAGATAATGATTGTCAAGCATTCAGTAGAGATCGAGCAAATATTTGAGTCGAGAATTATAGTATGAGTCAAGAAATATAATGATGACTGAGAAAATTGAAATGTTATTAAGAGCCAAGAAAATAGACATATAGAAGCCAAATAATAGCATGAAGATTTATACATGACCAAGCATCAGAATGTTCAAGTGTCGCATAATATGTTTTTGATATACAAATTTGTACTGGCACAAACTCATATATAAACCATTTTGGTGGACATTTCTATGAAATTTAATATTTATAGAGCTAGAAAAAATGTTGATTACACATCATTATAGAAGGTAATGATCCCTAGGAATACAATTTAAAAAATTAGAAAAAGAGATGTAAACAAAAAAAGATGATGAAGTTTAAGTTGTCGATCAAGATCTAGAAACTTCACATGACATCTATTTAAGAAGGATTCCAACCCTACAATCATATACAATTTAATACAATGATAATATGTAAGGGATATGTGCAAGTGGAGGAGTGAAGAAAGCTTTAAGAAGGCAGATCCAGCAGAGAGCAATCAGAGAAATGAAGGATTGAATAAACTTATTAGATTAGGAGAATCAGATCAGAGATAAAGGAAAGAGAAGACCCAAAATTAGCTTGTAGAGAAAATCAAGTGTTACATAGTGAATTAGTTATTTTGTAATTGAGATAGAGTAAATCTCTTAACAGAGTAGTCCTAACAGGCCTATGTAAATCTCCTAATAGAGTCCTTACTTTATTGTGAGTGTAAAATTGTTTAACAAGGTGAGACCTAATAGTCTCTTAAGATTTTAAAAGGAAAGACCCCTCACAAGGTAGATCATATCTTATGGTCAAACATTGTAACCTTAACTGGTTAACTATATTGTTGCAATAGTGAAATTTTTTGGGTTTCATCCCCACCCCAGTTTTACCTTCATCTTGAAGTGTTTCTAGGTAACGAAATCATTGTGTTATGTGTTGAACTATTATGAATGTGATGTATTACATTTATATTTCAATATTATAGTTTAATTAATATATTTATGAAATGATTTAGATATGAAGTAAAGGAATTTTTTTATGATAAAATTTTAAGATCCTAATTCACCCCCCCCTGCCTCTCGCCCTCTCAATATCTTGTTTCCCATATACATATTCCAACAATTGGTATCAAAGCATAGTTGTCTTGTTAGAAAGTCTAACAACTTGAGAGAATAAGATCATGGAGATGGAAGTGTATAAGTTAGAAAATGTCATTGAGAATCAGATGATTGAAATCTAGGTTGGGGTGCAATAATTGAAAATAGCAAGAGAAGAGTTAAGGAAATCCCTAAAGAGAAGAAGAGAGATGGCTATATAGCTTAATGACAATCAATACATACAAGTTGATATAGAAGGATTGTTGGACAATAGAAAGACTAGTAATAAAGATGAAGCAATGATAAATTTTCTAGAAAAGAATAGACCTCTAGTGAAGGAAGTAAAAGATCTCAAGATAAAATAATAAATTCAATCAATTACACTTTGTGAAGCTATTGAACAAAGGAAGAAAGAAATGGAAGATAAGATCATGGCTGGAGAAGACAAAAGGAAGATAGCTAGAAGAATTGAAGAAACATCATTTGAAGTTCAAAAGATTACAAAAAATTAGCTTGCCATGATAAATCAAAAGGTAATTGCAAATCAAGAAGCAAATAGAAAGGATGTGGAGATCACAAATCTAAAGCTATAGAATGAGAAATTGAAAAATGAGTTGAGGCATGAAAAGGAACTCATGGAAAGCATGAACAAATCAAATGAAGCAATCAAGCATTTTGAAGACATGATGAAGTCACCTAGAGCAAAAGACACCTCTAGACTTGGATTCAAGAAATGTTCAACAATTGAAGAAGGAGAATCATCCAAAAATGGAGAACAAAGGAATGCAAAATAAAAAGGCAAGCCTACATGTTATTACTATGGGAAAATTAGACACATAGCCAACATTTGTAGAAGCAAAAATAGTAAACAATTCCTTAAACCAAAGCCAAGTGATAAATACCTAAATTATAAGAAATGGGACATCAAACATATGAATGCATATCAAAGAACAATGATTCAACTAGAAAGGTATTTAGATTCCAAGGATATTGGTACAACTGTCAAAAATATGGACAGAAAGCCTATGAGTGTAGACTTAAGAAGAAATCACATTGGTCACCTAAGAAACAAACTCATACAACAAAGAAAGGAAACTCCTACAACTGGGATTATAACACATGGTACAGTTGTCACTATTGTGGAGAGTATTTATACATTCTAGAGAATTGCATCAAGACACACTTCAAAGAAAACTACAAGAAATGGCTAATTGGAGAGATAATAAGCTTCAATTATCTCAAAATTGGACACATCAATAAGAACTACAAAACAATGATACTAGCACCAACACCAAGCAACGAAAATGACAAACTACAAGGTAAGAAGACATGGATAGAGATAGTAAGGGTTGGAAGCAATAGAGTAGAAGACACTGTGATCACCCAATCTAATAGAGCAGGTGATCACACTGCATCTAACTAAAGAAAGAAGGTATGTAGGAACTAGATGCTCAAAGCTATATTTTACATCAGTTCCTAGCATAGAAGTAATGCAAAGTCATGTCTAAATAAATTAAGATGCATTGAGAATGGTTATAAGTAATAAATTAGTAAGTACCAAGCATCAGTGGTACAGACTATATTTATCGAGCCTTACGGTATAGACCGAACAATCAAAAAATATTGCCTACTGACTAAGTGAAATGGTTATGACCAAGTGAATAACCTTGGCCGAACTAAAGAAGTAAACCAAGCTATCTATCATACACTATATGAGTATGAAGGCATTAATTGCATACCTAAAATGAAAAATCAAAGATATTTATCGAATTTGGACATTCATTTTTTCTTGCCAAGCAATCAAAGAGCTAATGAGAAGATTTAAAGGTAGTAAAAGTGACTTTAGCAACTAGAGCAAAGAATCTCAACAAGTTATCAAAAAATTTGTGAAGTGAAGTAAGTATTACTCTCATTATTGAGTAAGGTATTTAGTGAAGCTATTCTATAAAAATATTTTATTGAAAACCCTAGTTCACAATGGTGTCTGGTAATTAAATGGTAAAGGATATTAGTACACAAATCATTAGGAATGATCAAGAACCTCCACCAAATTTCATAAATTCAATTAACATTGAAACCCCTATTGATGATACTGGAGTGTTGTCATCAATTCCACCCAAAGTCTTGACTGTTCAAGATATCAGATCATGCTATCAATATAAGATTGGAGATTATGAAATAAGAGTAGCATATGACAAGATATGCATTGATGGAATTCTAAAAGATGAATTCAAGATCATTGTTGACAAAGGGCTTACTTGTACCCTAGGTTTTCCTAAAGTTTTCAAGATCAAATGAATCAAGATTGTGCTCAACTAAGTGCATAACATGAAAATATGGTTTGAAGGGGGATTAATAAAGATAAACAAGGAAATCATTTGAAGGGTTACTGGGTACCCTACATTGGATTGACTAAAGAGCATAAGGAGCAGAACCAAGAATGAGATTGAAAACTTGACCAAGGAGAAGTGGAATGTTCTTGGAATATCAATAGACAATATTGAGGATCCACTAATTGAATTTTTCGTTTGTGTTATTGAACACAAGTTCTATCAATCAAGTATATTGAATAACATACCTTGCGTAGCAATTGATTTGGGCTACAAAATTGTGAGGCAAGATCATTCATGCAACCTTGTCGAGCCATGGTTGCATCAACTCATAGGGAAACCTAGAAGCAATAAGAAAAGAAAAGAACCCATCTTGTAAGTTTGGCTCCCTGTTAGTTTGTATACTTTTCTATGTATAGAATTATTTTCCTACATTTGGAAGGATTGGATGGGATAGAAAAAGAACTTTTGTGGAACAATTAAATGACCTAATAGATAGGTTGGGAGAAAATTTTAAGGTAGTAATGGACAACTATTTTAAAGAATTTAAAGCTAAAATAAAGAACACAATGAGGATTCCAAAGTCTATTGTAGACAAATATTATGATGAAATATATTTCATGGTAGACACAAATTTTTTGTATGCGTAGGAAGTATTACCGAGGATATCATAGTTGAGGCCAATGCCTTATAAGGTAAATGTAGATGATGTTATAGTTGTAATTATTGCACTATTGGTAGAATATATTGATGCTAGTGTCAAGCAATTTGGCACATATGAGATTGTTATTGTTGAGCTAACTACAAATGTTGGCACACCTATGACAAGAAAGTAAAGGAAAATAAAAGTTATCGATGCTAGTGAGATGGAACAAGGAGAAGAGTCTAGACAACCCTCAAAGGCTAAGGAAGGCAAAGGAAAAGGACATGCAGTTGTGAAGCCTAAGGCTACTAGGCAAAAAAAGATTGTAATAATTGAACCTAAAGTGAAGGAAGATCTTCAAAAAAAAATACAAGAAATGGTGACACCATCAAGGCCAAAAGGCAAGGTGATTATCACTAGAAGAAGGTCAACACAACCTCTTGTTGAGCTATTACCAAGAACTCCATCAAAGAAAAGGATGCAGGTAGATGTGCAAGTCAAACCAAAAAGGAAACTGATCATTGCACAAGAGGAGGAGGAAGATGAAGAAAAGATAGAATTTGGTGAGGCCATCAAACTACAAATAGTGAAAAATCTCCCTCTAATGATTGTAGATTAGGTATGTGAAAAACTAAAAGAATCAACAAATATTTTGGCACTCAAAGACTTACAATATGATTCTTTGGGAAATGATGATCAAGTCAAACTTAAATGCACAATAATTGATATGTTATTTAAGTTCAATTGTATATGCATGGAATTGGGAACTAGAGTTCCAGTAGGATTGTACAACAGAGTGGATTCCAAGTAGAAATGGGCTTGACCACTGAAAAGAAAATGAGAGAAACAACAATTGCACAAGTTATGCCAGACCTGGGAAAGACACACATGTCTACAGCCCTTAAATATTTTGTTAAGAAGTTTATGCCGAGGGACACGACACATAAAATTTGAAGAATAAAGCTCCTAAAATCAAGCAAGACAATATAAGAGTATGGGAAGAAGCATTTGGAGTGCTTACTCCAACAATAGAGGAGAGGGAAGGCCAAGATGCTATACAATTTGAAGATGATTATAAGAAAGAAGTGTCCAAGCTGACATGAATCTAATAAAATATATCTTTGTCATATGATTTATTTTGAATGAATAATAAAATCAATATGCTTCCTAATGAATCTGATTACCATCAAGCTTAGGCAATGTAATTATTCAAGTATTATTCAAATCATATTTAGGTAAAGTAATTACCTCATCAAGATTCATTGATACCCCTCTACCTAATCCTAATATACTAACTGAAGAGGAAATTTAGAGTTTGATGAAGGACTCAAGAAAACTTTGTACAAACCCATTTTTGTTACAAATAACTGAATATCCAATGCTTGAAGTCAAGAATACTAATGAAACATTAGTCACACCAATTATTGAGGCTCTAAGTGTCAAACAACTTGGCAAGGAATTTATTGTATATATACCACCAATCTGTGTGAAAACTTTGAACAAGGATAATTTTTTTGAGAAAGATTCATGCACCCAAATGGAAAAGGACAAAGTCACATTGAAAGAGCAAGAGGCCACTCAAGCTCTTATTCAATTTCTAAGTGCAAAGATTGTTGAACATACCTATGTGACACCTATGAAACAAGTGATAACTACACCACTATAGTAGCCAAGGGAGAGATCAAGTGAAAATGGGAAACATTTGCAACTATCACTACCAAGTGATACACCTTTTAGATCTCAGAATGTGACTCATGCAGAGGAAGAGGATGATAAGTTATTGAATCTTGATGAGTTAATTACATTACCAAAATATGATTTTATCTAAAAATTTATTTAGATTCAATTTCTTATAGCAAAAATTGAAGAACACTTCAATGGCTATGAACAAAAGGATACTATCATAATTGAATATGACATTGATACCCCTCTACCTAATCGTAATATACTAACTGAAGAGGAAATTCAAATTTTGATCAAGGACTCAAGAAAACTTTGCACAAACTCAATTTTTTTATAGATAATTTTAATATCCAATACTTTAAGTCAAGAAGACTAATGATAGTGTAGTCACACCAATTATTGAGGCTCTAAGTGTTGAACAACTTGGTAAGGAATTCATTATATATACACCACCAATCTGTGTGAAAACTTTGAACAAAGATATATATTTTGAGAAATATTCATGCACTCAAATGGTAGAGGATGAAGTCACATTGAAAGAGCAAGAGGCCACTCAAGCTCTTATTCAATTTCCAAGTGCAAAGGTTTTTTAAGATACCCATGTGACACCTATGTAATAATAGGTGATATCTAGACCACTATAGTAGCCAAGGGAGAGATCAAGTGAAAACAAGAAAGATTTTCAACTATCACTATCAAGTGATACACCTTTCATATCTTAGAATGTGACTCATGCAGAGGAGGAGGATGATGAGTTAGTGAATCTTGATGGAGTAATTACATTACCTATATATGATTTGAATAATCTTACATTAGAGAAAATACAAGAATTACAAGTCTTTATGAGTCATAAGGAAAAATAAGAACAACTAACAATAGAGCAGAAGAGAAGATATGTATTACATACTATCAAAGATACTTTTACATATGCATTTAGAATTATAGATGTAAACAACTTGCATCCAATTTTGGACCAGCTAGTATATGTGGTTGACAAAATTTAGATAGATGATATTGAGACAAATGAGAAGTTGTTACATTGGTCTAAAAGGAGAATGGAGCATAAAGTGTTATAGAAAGTCTCACATGAACTAAAATAGAGAAAAGTTGAGCTCTCTACATCTATTACACAATTGAAAACAATTTTGAACACTATAAATTCTTTATATGTAAAATGTAGTATATATTTCTTTATAATGGATACTACACGTTCATTGGAGATATTGCATGCACATATGAAAGCTAATGTTCATTCATTGGGCAAGAATGCAAGTTCAAGCTCATCTTCTTACAATGAACTTACATTCAGTTAGACAAGGTTAGTCAAGCTCATAGTTAAAGATGCAATGATAAGGCACAAGTTGGCATTAATTCAATGTCAAGTATTGCCACATATAGAGATAATTCATAAGGTAATCTTTGTAGCTCGAGATATTTTGAAGAGAGATATAAATTTCTTAGAAATTATAGGATTTATTAACCTAGTTGTCGAGCTAGAGATTCAATTTCATCTTTTGGATCAGGTAAAAGAAAGATGGAATATTGGCTATGCCAATATTATGGCAAGTCATAAATAATTTTTTGAGAAATATCAGCTCAACCCAACAGCCTCAAGTTCCATTAGTGACAAAAAAAATGGGGAATGATGAGAAATGTGGAATGAACAAAGGGGGAGATAAGAACATATGCACATTTTTGGTCTCATAGAACAAGATGATTTCATGACAAAGTGTTTTTGCCACTAATGTCAAAGGGGGAGATTGATGATCTCTAAGCCTATGTTGCCAATTAGTGTCCCAACACTTAGTCATTTACTAGGAAAGATTATAAGGTCATCACTATGACTGATTTATCTAGTAAAGGTCGAGCATACAACACTTATACCAAGTGAGATAGTGATTGTCGAGTATTCAGTAGAGACTGAGCATATATGTGAGCCAAGGAATATATTATGAGCCAAACAATATAATGAAGACCAAGAATATTGAAATGTAATTAAAAGCCAAGAAAATAGACATATAGAAGTTGAGTAACAATACAAAGGTTTATGCATGATTGAGCATTAAAACATTCAAGTGCCAAGTAATATAGTTTTGATATACAAGTTTGTAATGATACAAACTCGTATATAAACCATTTTGGCTAACATTTCTATGAAATTTAATATTGATAGACCTAGAATAGATGTTGATTACATGTCATTACAAAAGGTAATGATTCCTAGGCATACAATTCAACCAATCATAAAAAGGGATGTAAACAAAAAAGATGATGAAGTTTAAGTCATCGATCAAGATCTAGAGACATCACATGATGTCTATTTAAGGAGAATTCTAAACCTAGAATCATATACAAGAAAATAGAATGATATTGTGTAAGGGATATGCATAAGTGAAGGAGTGAAGCAAAGTTTAAGAAGGAAAATCCAACAAAGAGAAATAATAGTAGTGAAGGATTGAACAAACTTATCAGATTAGGAGAATTAGATCAAAGATAAAGGAAAGAGCAAACCCAAGATCAACTTATAAAGAAAATTGAGGGTCAGGTACTAAATCAGTTATTTTGTAATTAATATAGGGTAAATCTATTAATAAAGTGGTTCTAATAGGCCTATGTAAATCCCTAACAAAGTCCTTACTTTATTGTGAGTTTAAAATTCTTTAACAAGGTGAGACCTAATAGTCTCTTAAGATTTTAATAGGGTAGACCCCTCACAGAGTAGATCATATCTTATGGTCAAACATTATAACCTTAATTAGTTCACTTTATTTTTGCAACAGTTAAAATTTGTGGATTTCATCCCCACACTTATTTTACCTTCATTTTGAAGTGTTTTTGGGTAACCAAATCATTATGTTATGTGTTGAATTGTTATGGATGTGATGTATTACATTTATATTTCAGTATTACAATTTTATTGATAGATCTATGAAATGATTTGGATATGAAGTAAAGGAATTATTTTTATGATAAAAGTTTAAGATCCTAATCCCCCCTATTAGTATCTTGTTTCCCATAGCTCCTAATAGGGTTTTAATCTTGACATGAATTCAAATTCTCCTAACATAGACTCATATGTATTGACTATATTTCATTAGCTCCTAACAAAGTCTATCCTTTCACAAGGAACTATTATATTAGTACATTATCTTGCAGGCATCATTCCCACTAGGGTTTTCTTTCTAATTAAGGGTTTCCTTAGTTAACAAATCTAGTGTTACTATGTATGTTTATCCTTTTAAGGTTGTTTCATCTGTTGAGTACATGTTGTAGATTTGATAGAGTTATTAAAAAAAAAAACACATATCTGATTCATGCCCCCCCTCTCAGTTATATATTTGGACTTTACTTTCGAACACTTTTAACAAAAGAGGAAAAGGATATTTGCTTCCTTGAACTTTCTCTCGAAGGAGCTAAATTTCCACCCTACTTTGACATGGAAACTATTGTTTCCAAAGAGGAAGAAACTCCTATGTCTCTTCTCACCAAAAATCCAATGCATGCAAACTCAAATACAAGAAATAATGAAAGAGAATGAAAAACCAACTATGAAGTACTTATTGGACACGATTTGTCCATTCCTCTTTGATAAGAACATTTTCATGCCTCCTTTTCCTAAATGAGTGAAAATACTAAAATATGAAAAAGTAATTGGGAAATTCAAACCCTTAAGATCAAATCATGCCTTATGTATTTTTTCCACAGAGTTTAGGTGGACAAGTTATGGAATGGTTCTCTAGACTACCCACTAGAATCAAAACTTTTGACAAACTTGGTAAATTATTTATATAATAATTCTCTTATAATGTACAACATATGGTAACAATTATGGATCTTTGTAATACAAAACAAAAATTGGAAGAGCCTTTCTTAACCTTCCTTCAATGATAGAGAAAATTTTATTCTAGATACCCCCAATAGATCCCTAAAAATATAAGAATTGATATCTTCATAAATAGTTGTGTTCCTCAATTAAACTACAAACTTTAACTATAAGGTCCATCCTCGCTTCAAAATATGGTAAAAGTTACCATATGGATAGAGGATGCCATGATAAAGAAAGGAGGGATATCCTTATACAAAGAGACCAAATATGGATCTAACTCAAGAAAAGATAAGAATAAGTATTGGAATAAAAACCTAAGTGTCGTGAATGATAGAGTTGTAGATGCAACAAATCCTAAAACTATCAAACCTATTTTCAATCTAGTGATACAAGAAAGTAAGGTTGTTAAAATATTCTCATCAACACCTAATGCTTATGGAAACATATTCAAAGATAAACCACAAATACCCATCCCTAAACATGAATTCACACCCTTGGGAGAGCCTCTTGAATTAGTTTTTAAGACTCTCTTCAAAAATGACATCATCACCTAACCGGATAATTCAAGACTATATGAACCAAAAGTAAAACCAAAATGGTAGAAAGATAATGACTATTATGATTATCATCAAAATAAAGGTCATAAAATGAGTAATTTCATAAAATGTATACACATTATACAAGATCTCATAGATTCTAGAGACATTGTTATAGAAGGACATAACACAAATATTGATCATGAATCTTTCAAAGAACTCTTTCCAAAGTATGAGAAAGGGGTAGGATCCAAATATAGGAACAATGCTAATGTTAAATATATGTACTCCAATGATGATAGTGTCAGCACCATGATAGAAACAATTTATATAAAATATTGAAACACAATGATTGTGAAGAAGAAAGAAACAAACTAAATTAGCAATTTTTTTAACCAAATCACAAGCTAAGATCACTATTAAGGGAGTTGGAAACTCATCGGCAAGCCAAAAACATTTGTCAAAAAAAAACTTATATAACTACCAAATAAAATTGAAGAATGTTGGATACAATTTTCTAATTTGATGTTACACAAATATCATATCAGTTGTTAGTTAGTGCTTACCAAGCTCACTTGGTCAGAAAGATTTTTTTCCTTGTCTACCAAGCATTCCTAAAGTTTACTTTATGAAGACAATGTCTACTAAGCTCACTCGGGCATCAAAGGAATTCAAGAAGGAAGCAATGTTAATTGAGTTCTCATGGTTAATGAAGGAAAGTTGGTCAGAGTTAGTGTTAACTGAGTTCACTCGGTTACCAAATGATTTTTGGAAGTTTGCAGTGTTAACCAAGCTACTGTTGGTTAACATAAGAAATCATCTCAGAATAGTGTTTATCAAGCAGGGTCGGCCAATGAAGGATTTTATTGTTTTGGCATAAGAAGCTTAATTATTTTAAGTATTGTTTCTAGCTAACTATGTTGATGATTATTGGTTATTGTAATTTTAATTTGGGCCAACTTGACAATCTGGATGGTATAAATGAAAGGTCAAGTTGAGATTTCTAGTGTGTGTGCAAGTGTGTTGATTGAATTAAGAAGGAAAAACAGAGAGAAAACTTGAAGGATAAGAAGATATCCTTGTGGAGCAGAAAAGCATTATTCAATAAAAAAGGATCAAGTATGAAGTAGAATAGAGATTTTTAAATTAGCAATTTAGTTGCATCACAATCAGGTCATTTCATTGTTACTCTCTAACCATTATAGCAATGATCTAAAATCTCTTAAAAGAGTTTATTTAATAGCCAGTTGTAAATCCTCTAACAAGGTGACAATTCCATTGAATTTTTTTAAGACCTCTATCCTCTAACAAGGTCACACCTAATAGTGTGTTTTGTAACCTTTAACTGGGTTGGCTCCTAACAAGGCTTACTTTAAAAGAGTGAAAAATAGTAACTAGTTAAATTGGTGATTTTTCCCATATTGGGTTTCCATGTTAAATCATGGTGTCTCGTGTTTCATTCTCTTATGCTTGCAAATTAATTATCGTTAATGTTTAAGATCTGTTCAAAGTAATTCACACTTTTCATTTATCGAGTTACAACATTTTCTGTGTGTTTATCGAGTAACAACAACAATTAGTTTTCTCATTCTAAATTTTATTGTTGACATCTAAGGGATCTGGGAAATATTTTAGTGTTAATTGATTCACCCCCCCCCCCCCTCTCAATTACTCCTATATTTCCAACAATTGGTATCATAGCTTTTGGTGCTTGCAGGAAAGGTTTCAAGGAACTAAGCTAAAGATCGAGATGTATTACAAGAGAGAGATTCGAAAGCTAAACAAAGATAACTTTTCAGCATAGCGGGGACTCGTGAGACTTAATTTGGCCACCATTAGTGATTCAGGCTTGAAATACCTTGATGAAGAATACACAACCCATACTGGTACATTATCTATTGGAGATATTGTTGAGAATAAGAACCATAACATCATGATGATTGATATTGCATCTACTCTCAACTATGATGAATTTAATGAGATCAAAGACTACAAAACTACTTTTGATATGTGGAACAAGCTAAAGGACATCCATGGTGGTGATGAAAATGTAAGGAGAGCCAAAGCAAAAATCCTTAGAGGACAGTTTGATCATATGAGAATGAGAGAAGATAAAAATGCTGCCAATTATGTGGAAAGAATCAAGCTAGTGTCAATGCAATCAGAGCTTCTGGAGGAGAAATCAAGGATGAAACTATTTTAAGTAAAGTTCTTAGAACATTACTTCCTATCTACGCAATTAGAGTATCTACTATTCAAGAAAAGAGGTGTGAGCCAAATCACAAGTTAGACAACTTTCACTCAAGGAGAAAGGCAAGAAAATAAAGGACATTCAGTTAGAGAGTGAAGAGGAAATAGAGGAAAGTTCTAATAGTGATCTTGAAGTTGTTGAAGCTTTACTTGAAAATAAATATTCTAGAGGAAGAGGAAAGTACAAAGGTAAGGTTCCTTTAATCTATTTTTCATGTGAAGAGATTGGTCATATTGCTACCAAGTGCCCAAATAGAGAAAGCAAGGATGAGAAGAAGAGTCACAAGTACAAAGGCAAAAAGGATTTCAATAGTCACAAATCATACGAGGACAAAGGTAAGAGAACTTGTTTTATGGCTAAAGATTCTGATAACAATGAAGATGAGATAGTATACATTGTTGTAAAAGATGAATCTGATGAAGAAGAAGATAAGATAGCACTTATATATCATGTCAGTAAAAATGACACATGGATCATAGACAATGGATGTTCACATCATATGACTAGAGATATAACAAAGTTTGAACACTTTGAACACTATGATGGAGGTAGTGTGAGGATTGGAAATAATGAACCTTGCTGCATAAAAGAAAAAGGCAGAATCTCATTAACCAAAGAACTTGTATGTGACAATGCCTATTAGGTTGAAGGAATAAAACATAATGTGTTGAGTGTGGCCCAGCTAATCAACATTGGATTCAAGGTAGAATTCATGCATGGCAAGACAAGACTGCTAGATGACAAAGGGAATCTAATTGGATCAGGCAAACAAACAAAAGGTAACCTATTATATCTTGATTTTGGTGATTGCTCATATTTTATTGCTCAAATGAAAGAAATTTGGTTATGGCATAGAAGACTATGTCATCTAAAATTTGATAATATGGTCAAGATAAGAAAATTTAGAAAAGTAAGAGGTATTCCTAGTTTGAAGAAACTAGATGTAGGATTAGACAAAAATGTGATTGGAACAAAATGGGTATTTAAAAATAAGCTAAATGAAGATGGACAAGTATCAAGAAACAAAGCTAGATTGGTGTGCAAAAGCTATTTTCAAGAAGAAGGAATTGATTATGGTGAGACTTGTGCTGTTGTTACAAGATTAGAAGGTGTTAGGACCCTACTTGCATATGATGCTCACAAAGGATTCAAAGTATATCAAATGGATGTTAAATTTGCATTTCTCAATGGTATTCTTGGTGAAGAAGTCTACATTGAACAACTAGAAGATTTTGTTCATCCAGACAAAAGGGACATGGTCTGCAAATTACACAAAGCATTGTATGGTCTGAAACAAGCTCCTAGAGCATGGTATGAAAGATTACACAATTATCTTATATAGATTGGTTTTCAAAGAACAAATGATAACACTAGTTTGTATATTAAGGAAGGACCAAATAGCAAGATTGTATTGGCAAAGATATTTGTGGATGACACTCTATTTATAAGGAATGATGATTTATGAAAAGAATTTTTAGAACAAAATGAACAAAGAATTTAAAATGTCCATGTTTGGTGAGATAAAATTCTTTGTTGGATTACATATACAGTAGAACAAGAATGGTATCTACATTACTCAATCTAAGTAAATCAAGAAAATATTCAAGAAATTTGGAATGGAAGATTCTAAACTAGTTGGAACCCCCATGTGTACTGGACTCAAGCTTACCAAAGATGATGATTCAAAAGAGGTAGGTCAGACCTTATACAAATCAATGATTGGAAAATTACAATATGTAGCTCACACAAGGCCTGATATTGCTTTAGTAGTTGGGATAGTGGCAAGATTCTTAGCTAAATCTAGACAAAATCATATGATGGCAATCAAAAGAATTTTGAGATATTTAAAAGGCACTGAGGACTATGGTTTATGGTACAAACTTGGAGGAAACTTAGACCTAAAGATATTCACTAATGTTGATTTGGCAGGAATTCTTGATGACAGAAAAAGCATAAGTGGTGGAGCATTCTTTCTTGGTAAAAGGTTGGTATCTTGGACAAGCAAGAAGCAAAATTGTACATCCCAATCGACGACAAAAGCAGAATATGTTGCAACAGTAGTAAATTTTTCTAACATTGTTTGGTTTAAATAATTGTTGGAAGGCATGAAGGTTGAGATCAAAGAACTAGTTATCATGTTTTTTTATAACACCAATGCAATTAACATATCAAAGAACCCAACGATGCATTCCAAAACAAAGCACATTACTATAAAATATCATTTTGTTAGAGAATTGGTGCAGGACAAAGAAATTAGATTGAAATATGTTCATACAAAAGAACAAATTGCAGACATATTCATGAAGCCATTACCTAAGGATGCATTCTTGTATCTAAGAGGTAAGTTAGGGGTAATTCCCCTATATGAAGCTCACTAAATAAAGTTTTAGTGATGCATCAATAGAAACCAAGTTGAAGATCAATTAGTTGATGCAGCATAGTCAAGAGAATATTGCATATGAATTAGTAGTCAAGGTACATTGATACTAATTTGGTATGTGTTTTCTTTGGCATGTGTTGTCAAAGAGGGAGAAGATTACTGTCATATCTTTCTAAAATTTGTTTATATATTTCTAAGGAAGAATCTTTTGGTGAAAAATCTAAGAGGGAGAAACTTTCTATCAGAGAAAGTCTTGTTCTCAAATTTCACTCTACTATGACATGTTGTGTTGCCATCAATGCCAAAGAGGGAGATTTTTGGATACAATTGTGTGTTGCTTTTGATGTTACACAAATGTCATATCAGTTGTCAATTAGTGCTTACTAAGCTCACTTGGTCAGAAAGACATTGTTCCTCATCTACCAAGCATTCTTGAAGTTTACTCTATGAAGACAGTGTCTACCGAGCTCACTCAAGCATCAAAGGAATTTAGGTAGCAAGCAGTGTTAATGGATTTCTCATGGTTAATGAAGGAAAATTGGTCTGAGTTAGTGTTAACAGAGTTCACTCGATTACCAAAGGATTTTTGCAAGTTTGCAGTGTTGATTAACATAGGAAATCATCTCAGAATAGTGTTTACTGAGCAGGGTCAGCCAATGAAGGATTTTGTTGTTTTGGCATAAGAAGCTTAATTATTTTAAGTATTGTTTCTAGCCGACTATGGTGATGATTATTGGTAATTGTAATTTGAATTTGGGCCGACTTGACAATTTGGATGGTATAAATGAAAGGTCAAGTTGAGATTTATAGTGTGTGTGCAAGTGTGTTGATTGAATTAAGAAGGAAAAAGAGAGAGTGAACTTGCAGGATAAGAAGATATCCTTGTGAAGCATAAAAGTGTTATTCAATCAGAAAGGATCAAGTATGAAGCAGAATAGAGATCTGTAAATCAGCAATTTAGTTGTATCACAATCAAATCATTCATTGTTACTCTCTAACCATTGTAGCAATGATCTAAAATCTCTTAACAGATTTGGTTTAACGGCCTGTTGTAAATCCTCTAACAAGGTGACAATTCCATTGAATTTTTTTAAGACCTCTTGCAAGGCCACTCCTAACAGGGTGATTAAATCCTCTAACAAGGTCACACCTAATAGTTTTTTTTGTAACCTTTAACTAGGTTGGCTCCTAAAAGGGCTCACTTTAGAAGAATAAAAAATAGTAACTAGTTACATTGGTGGTTTTTCCCATATTGGGTTTCCACGTTAAATCCTAGTGTCTCATGTGTTCATTCTCTTATGCTTGCAAATTAATTATAGTTAATTTTTATGATCTGTTAAAAGTAATTCACACTTTGCATTTATTGAGTTACAACATTTTCTGTGTGTTTACTAAGTAACAACAGCAATCAATTTTCTTAGTCTAAATTTTATTGTTGACATCTAAGGGATCTGGGAAATATTTTAGTGGCAACTGATTCACACCCCCCCCCTCTTAGTTACTCCTTCTATATTTCCAACAAAGAAAACATCTACATCTAATGCTACCAGTTACACTATCCTAGAAACATTACAGCACACCAACATGCAAATCAAAATCTTTGAATTGCTCAAAATCTCACTTTTTCGTAGGAAAGTCTTAGACAAAGCCCTCACAAAATAAAATTTACCTAAGTACTTATACTTGGATCATTTTCAATCCATGTTAGGTCATCTGACCTTACCTCCTTACTTGTCTTTTCCTGAAGAAGATGATAAGTACTTGAGTCCCTTGGATAATCATTCATTACACATCAAAGTCATGATCCATAAATCATGTTTCAAATGTGTATTAGAAGATGAAGGAGTTGGTCTAAATATCTATACCTACAATATGATAGCACAATTTTTTTTTATCTAAACATGTTGTTGATCCTCACAAGAAAATTATTATCAAAGCTTATGAAGAAGAGGAGAGTTCATCTAAAGGACTTATTGTGCTACCTATTAGAGTTTGTAGTGCCTCTCCCATTTGACTTTTGTAAGTCGTCCTAATGGATGCAACCTTGCTGATCTTTTGTTGTGATGGGATCATGATTGTGACCCTGAGTGGTCTACACCATTGAGGTGTTTGGATTTATGTTTCTTTATCAGTTGCTTTGTTTATGCTTTTGTCTGATCTTTAAGATTATGATGTGATTCTTGGTTCACTGAGGTTTGTGCCAGTGGTTACCAGGATCGATGTGGTATCATGAGGTTGTTTTGTGATTACCTTTAGATGTGTGCAGAGATTGCACTATGTTCTTTTACCATGCTACACTGGACTAGGTTCCTGTAGCAGTGGTTAGTCATGTTTTTTACTGTGTTTGCTTATGTGTTTTAAATGCCTTTTAATGCAGAGTAATCAATCATTATTAAATGTGTAAGTAATTAGAATGGATTGTCCATGTTGATTTATTGGGTTATGTGTTGAGGCATTTACCTTGTTATATTTCTGATTAGAGAGATATTTGTTACTCATGTTATGTTTACATTTGAGAGGACCCGAGGGTCAGATGCTACACTTTGATTCCAGTATCATGGATTTTAGACTGCTATGCTGTTCAGTTAATCATATTGCATGATGATGCCATTTTGAGATGACAGTGTGTTTTGTGATGTTATCTGGTATTTGGACATATCTCTTATTATGTTGTGTGATGAATTTAATGCTATGGTTATTTACTTCATTCCTGCGTTGTTATGCTTTATGCAAACGTGAGTGATGTAAATAGATTATTTTAATATAATAAAATAAATGGTTAAATTAGGTGATTTAATGCATTTATTGCTTCGGCTATATTATTATATGCAATTGCACTTGATCGTGTTGTTTAGTGTACAGGATTTATATCTCTGGTAGTGGCACATGGAGTTAGTGATTCATCTGTTCATATTTTACCAATGTCGTCCTTATATGGTCGACGTATCCTTTATTAAAATATTTAATTTAAACCTTTCGGTGATTATTAAATCCGAACTCATTTGCATTATGTGATTAGACCAGTAAGCGTGTCTATGCATTTAGAGGTTCGCATTGTCGCGAAAGTTGTTAAGGTGATTTTTGTGTTTTTGGGTTTTCAGGCTTTTAATTGATTTATTTTAATTTCTGGCAACTTTGCCATAGATGAATTCCTATTTATAGGAATAGCCTGTTTTCATTTGGGTGGATTCAGGGTTTAACTAGATTGGCTGGTTAAATTCCCTAATCGATTATTCACTCGAAAAGTGAATAAGTATCCAAAGAGGAATTTAATTCCTCACTTCTCACTTTTGAATTGGAAAGTTGGAGAGTAAAACCCAAAATCCTCTTCATGAGGATTTACTGTTTTGTTCGTTATGGGAGCTACGGGCGTGGGATCGTCGCGAGGTTGAGCTCATTGGATCCAGCTCGGGGAAACCTTGGATTGCCGCGATTTTCAGCTACTTCTGCGAGATATTTATTTTATGGTTCAGATTCCTGTTTTGCCCTTTTGGCTGTGAGGTAGGGCTTTCCCGTTTTATTATTTTTGCTCCGTTTCATCTTCTATTTTTGGTAGCCGTTTGTTTGGAGGCTGAGAACTAGTGTTCCCCTCCGTTTCTGTATGTTAGTTCTACCCGGTTAGGTGGGTATGAACATTTCCCTTTTTTTTGGGATGAGGGTTTGGGATTTTGCACCGTTATGCTAGCCATTTTTGCATACGGTGTCCAATTTTAGTTATTTTTGGATTTTTGGGGTTTTTGAACCCAAAGGCCAAATGGGTTTTAATTTTGAAGTTTTTCAAATTTTTGGGGTTTTTACCTCGTTTTGTGTGCTGCCCTGTTTTCTTGGGTTTTCTTGGCACAATGTGGGTCGTGGACCTTGATGATCCGTTTGGATATCAGTTAGACCACTTTTGCACTGTTATGTTGCATTGGGATGCGTGTTGCATCCGTACTCTCGACGTTGTGTTCGGTTGAGTGATTTTATACCTAGTGTTATGGTTTCCTTTAGACCTTTGCTTTTGTTTCGTGAACGCTAGGATTCGTGTAGAATCCATACTCTCGGATTGAGGTCGATTGAGTGAGTTCATGATGTTTGGTCTTGTTACATCATTGGGATTCGTGTAGAATCCATACTCTCGGATTGAGGCCGATTGAGTGATTTTATGATGTATGGTTTTGTTGGCTTTGGGATTCGTGTAGAATCTGTCCTTCCCGTGTTGCTTTCTGTTGGGTGTTTTCTTTGCATTGTGTTCTCATTCTTGTCCTTGTGTTATGATCTTCGTGATGGTGGTGCGCCACACACAAGTACGTACGCGTACATTTGTTGGGTGACTTGCGAGGCCCGATCTTCCGTGGATTTGCCAGAAGTTATGATCATTGGGGTTGGGATGGGAGTATGCATGCCCACGGGCACTTGTCGTAGGATGAGCATGGGTAGGGTAGGGTAGCATATGGAGGGGGCTTCTATCCTGTAACCTGGTGACTACTTCCCGGTTGGCAGAGGAAGTTTTATATAAGTGATAATTAAATTAAAACTTTGGGTGGTAATAAATACAAGATAATTAAAATGTGTGGGTTGTGCGCCTTTCGTCGTGAAGAGTAGCTGCCCTAGGTTGTGCGCCTTCTGTTGAGAAGAGTAGCTGCCTATACTAGCTTGGGCTTGTCGATGCCAAGCGACTCTCCATGATGTCAGTCCCTACATAGCAGCCTTTTGAGTGTCTGACCAGGACCTGTACTCCTTGCATTGTCTTAGGTTCTTGGTTCAGCCATCATACTGTCTGGCGTGAGTGTTAGCCTTGGATGTTGTGCTTTTTGTGTGTTTGTGGTTGGATCATATCCCCATCAGCATGGCGAGTGTGGACCTACGGGTGCCACGTGGTTGGGAGGTGTAGCTACCTTCACCACTGTTAGGGATCGGTGTACAGAGACGATCTTTGTCCTAGTGCGACCGTTGCTTGATGTTTTCACTTGGTACTTCGAGTTTCGGAGTATGCTTTCTTGTGATTTATGCTTTCATTGGAATGCTTGGATATCATGTTTAGATGATGTTAGTTTATTTGACGCATTCCCTTATTATGATGTTTAGCATATGATTAGATGTTGTGAATTATTGTATTAAGCATATTTGTTGCTTATTGATGTTTAGCATATGATTAGATGCTGTGAATTATTGTATTAAGCATATCTGTTGCTTATTGATGTTTAGCATATGATTAGATGCTGTGAATTATTGTATTAAGCATATCTATTGCTTATTGTTGTTTAGCATGTGATAGGTGATGTTATCTACTGTAGGATTATCTTATGCTTTACTACTAGCATGTTAGATTTCCTTATGCTTATATTGTTGCATGTTTTTAGTAGTGATGTCCCTATTACGACAGTACCGACGATTTGGTCGGTGGCTTGGGATGTTACGCGCGGGGGATGGCTAGGACCCACGATGGTCTTATGATGCTATTGACGGTTGGGAGGAACCGCGTACTTAGTTTGGTTGTTTTGTTCCTGAGATGTATTTATGTACATTGCGAAGTTGCTTTTGTTCTCTGCGATGTTTATATTCAGTGTGTTCTATGCTGCTGTAGTTTAGATGGTTGATGTTCTCCTTTTTGTGTTGTTCTTGCACTCGAGTGTTCATTCCTCGAGCCTTTGTGGATCCGGTACTCCCTAGTGTGGAGGTTCTTTGCTCTATTTTGGTCCTTTTTGCTTCTGGGAGTGTTTTCGTGTTTCTATAGGCGACATTTGTTCAACATGGTGCGACACTTTAAAAAGTATCGCACGCCCATGCAAACTATGTCGTACGACACTGTAAAGTATCGCATGGCTTCTTGAGAAATGTCATACGACACTGGAAGAGTGTCGCACGCCTTCTTGAGAAATGTCGTACGATGCTGAAAAGTGTCGCATGCCTTCTTGAGAAATGTCGTACGACACTGGAAGAGTGTCGCACGCCTTAAGGAGAAGTATTGCCCTACCTTAGTAAAAAGTGTTGCACGGTTTTTGTGAAAAACCTACGCGTGCCATCAGCGGGCACTTTTCTTCGTGATCCAATCTTTTTGAGAGTGGTTTTGGATACCCTTTTGGGCGTTCTTCGAGCCTATGTTGTTGCATTTTGAATTCAAGAGGTTTCTTTTGAAATTCAGTTTTTGGGTTTCTATTGTAGTCCTTCGGGGTTTAAAATATATCGGTTTCTATTGTAGTCCTTCGGGGTTTAAAATATATCGTTTAAGTATAAGTTGACGTATATTTAATTCTTTATACTTAAGATATATTTTAATATATGCGAAAAATCGTTTGAGATAGGTTTCAGACCTCTCAGAGATAAGTTATGGATTCTAGGAAATTTCAGGGCTTCAGAAATCCAGACTTAGCCAATTTTCAGGGCTTCAGGATTTTGGGCTTAGCCAAATTTTGGGATTCTACATTTTACCCCAGCTTGGTGTTTTTTTGATAAGTGGTCATTTCTTGTGCCCTCATCTTGTTGTTGTCGTTGTTGGCTTTGTTTGGGTGTGTTAGTTTGGTAGTGGCGTTCGAAGATTCGTTGGTTGTCGGGATTGTGTTTAAGTCTTCCGTTGCGATCATTGTGATCCCTGTATGATGTTGTCATGTGCATTCATACTTGTTAAAAAAAAAATATCTTGGCTTGATTTGAATCCTTGTTTCCAAGGATCTCTAGGCGGGGCATTACAGAGTTGGACACATGGAGAGAGATGAAATTTGTTAACTATTGGATCTACCACTATCTTATAATATCCTACTAGGAAGGCCCCAAATACATGAAATTCAAGTTGTTCCTTTTATGTACCATCAATGTGTTGAATTCCCCTATAATAAAGTGGAGGTGTATGTACTTGTTGACTCTAGCTATGCTTTTAATGAACTAAAATAATCAATTGATACACTTGTTTCACATAAAAAAGATGCTATTGAGAATAATTTTGATAAACTAAAGGACATGGATAAGTCCCTCAAGCTGAAAATAACATGAATGAGCGATTACAAATTGGAACCTATTTTATCATTGAGATCCCCCACTCCTTGTTACTATGGTAGACCTTATGAGGATAAGAAACAAAATAGGTCTAGGTTCTATGAGAGAATTTTTTAATCTAGGAATGAACATAAATGTACCAATCCATGAGAACCATAATGAGATCTCAAATGAGGAATATTCGTTTACTTATCCTATACCTTAAAACATCTCTAATTTACTCCGTTCTCATGAGAAGCGAGCTCCATAAGTAAACATGACTAAAGCAGATGATGATTCCAATGAAACAACTTCAATCGCTCATATAACCTATGAATAACTATAGGTTATACAAACAACTAATCTAGAATATCAAGGTGAACTCCATATGCCTCCACAGTTTTGAAAAGGTGACTCTAGTCAAGCCCAAACAATGAAAGGAATTGAAAAAGATAAGGAAGATAATGAGAGTGAGAAATGGATACCTATGACTATCGAGGAATATTTCAACCTACCTCCCAAAAATCAAATAAATTCCAATGAAGATGAGCTTGATTAGACAAATAAATGATATAGATTTTTTTCATATCTATGAAAACCAATTCAAGGTGGGAGAAAGGTCATATGTTAGGTAAAATGAGTTAGATTCAACTTATGTTAATGTGTCCCTCTCTAATAATGTTAGATCTTATAGTGATTCGGATGCACCTTTGGACAAAATCACTCTAGGAATTACCTTATTGGTACAAGACTTTGATGATCTTACCATGAACATACTTGAACTAGTCGATTCACTTTCTCTCGTGAATCCTAAGATAATTGATTCAAATTCCAATGATATATCCTTTAAAGTCTCTATATTCAAAAATGAGTATGCTCTAGCATGTTACTTTAACATTGTTGAACCTATAACATCTTCTACCATTTAATATAGCATAAAAATGATAGAGGCAAACATCAAATATCTCAGTCTTAAAATAAAGAAGAAAAATAATAAATGTTATGATGGAAAAAACCACATTGTGGCAATATTAGAACCAAAATAGTAAAAACAAAAAGGATGTATCTAAGGGTGAAAACTTCCTTGAGGTGCCCCAAGATGAGATTTTTTGTGTCCTTCTAAGACATTTCTAGGAGAGAAAATTAGTTTTGATAAAACCAAAATAGCTAGTCAATCTAGGAACTAAAGAAAATCCACAAATCATACACTCAACTCAATCCTTGTAAGAGGAAGAGAAAATGGAATTAACAACATTCTTTAAAGAAAATAAGACATTTTTCATGGACATATTTTGATATGTTGGGTCTTGAACATAATCTCATCATGCATCATTTATCCAGTGTAGCTAGAGCCAAATGTGTGAAACAAAAGATAAGGAAAATGCACCCTCATGTAGCATTGTTCATCAAGATCGAATTAGAAAAATTTCTCAGACTAAGGTTTATCAGAGAAATAGACTACATTGAGTGGATCTCCAATATTGTGGTAATATCTAAACTTGATAAATCTTTAAGGGTCCGTGTAAATTTCAGATATTTGAATAAGGCGTGTCCTAAAGATGATTTTCTACTTCCTAATACAGATATCAAAGTGGACATGACCACGAGATATGAGATCTATTTACTGATGGATGGATTCTTCAGATATAATCAGATAAAAATAGTACTAGAAGATCAAGAGAAAACAAATTTTACTTGTGCTTGGGGGATATTCTAATCAAATTGTATGCCCTTTGGTATAAAGAATGCAAGATAAACATATCAGCATTTCATGATATGATGCACAAGATTGGGAGGACTATGTACATGATACTCTAGCTAAGTCTATGCAAAGAATACTACATCTTGCAAATCTAAGTCTGATTTTAGATTGAATGGAACAATTTAGGTTAAGACTCAATCCAAAGAAGTGTATACTTGGAGTCACATCTAGAAAATTCTTGGGCTACATTCTATCAGCTATAGGCATTGAAGTAGAACCTGAAAAGGTTAAGGCTATAATGGATATGCAACCACCTCGAAACATCATTCAAATGAGAGGGCATTAAAAGATCATAACACAGTTGGTTGACAAGGCACAACCATTTACAAAAAATTTATGTTAAGGTGTCATTTCATCAACTTCCACATCATTGGGGGTACTTTTAGCATAGGAGGGTGAGAATAAGAAAGAAAGAGAAATCTAATACATTAGTAGAACTCTGGTCTCCTATGAAATGAAATACGCTATCATCAAAAAAGCTTGTCTGGCAATTGTCTTTGCTTCCCAAAATTTTAAGCACTATACTATCAAGCTAGTTGCAAAGATCAATCCATTGAAATATCTATTGAGAATATTAACATTAACAAGAAGGGTTAGCTAAATGATTCATGATCCTCAACAAGTTTGACATTAAATATGCTAACAAGAAAGATATTAAAGGGAAAGTCATTATTGTCTATCATGCTTCTCACACAACATACATAGAAGATGTTATTTGACAACTCTTTTACGCAACAATGATCTAGTGTTAGAACCCTATTTATCACATTTCAACAACATTCTTTACCCAAGGCATACAAAATAATTTTTCCTTGCACTAAAAAGATTGCAAAATATGAAACCTCGATAATGGCATGAAAATGTCCATTGAGTGCAAAGTGGATGAATTGCATATCTATGGGGATTCACAACTAGTTATAAATCAAGTGAATAATGTCTACCAAATAAAAGATTAAAAAAAAATTTCTTGTAAGAGGATGAAAGACAATCAAATAAATTTTTTCCCTGTGTGACTTTTCAATAGATTTTGAAAGAAGATAGTAAAGAGATAGATGCTATGTAAACTATTGCCTCAATGTTAAAGATGCCAGAGAACAAATTCCATTATGAATTCTTGGTGGAGACGTTATTCTACCCTTTTTATGATTCACCTAAATCCTAGATGTTTTATTCTATCATAAGACATGATTTGTCTTCCTACATTCATATATATTCCTACCTATACGACCAAATAATCCCTACAAATATTACTCAAAATGAGAAATTGAACCTTATCCAAAATGCTTCACGATATATAATCATTGCAAACAACATATAGATGAGGTCACTATGGTACCTTACTTATGTGTCTAGAACACAATGAGTCTAAATGTGCATTAGTTGATGTACATGAAGGCATTTGCAGATCTCACTCAAATGACCTGACATTAGCTTGAAAAATATTTAGGGTAGGTTACTATTGGTCTAATATGGAAAGGGAAGCTATTAAATTTTTTGAATCTTGCAAGTAGTGTTAGCTTCATGGTAATATGACCCATGCTCTAGTCAAAGAGCTAATACCATTCATCACACGTTAGTTGTTTTAATAATGGGCCTTTGATCTAATAGGAAATATTTACCCATATTTAGCTAATGGACACAAGTTCATTATTACAACTATAGAGTACTTTACAAAGTGGGTAGAGGTAATACATATCACTGAAGCCATAGGTCTTCCATTTACTATCCTTAGGGAAATTGATAAGTAGAGGCATCAAAAAAGACCATACTAAAATTACTAGATTGTATAGTTAACAAATTTAGAAGGGGTTGACACCTTTAACTAAATCCATCTTTATGAGCTTATCAAACTAGTATTAGAACACCTACTGGGGAAACACCCTTTTCTTTGGTGTATGGAGAAAAAGTTGTAATACCTACTGAGGTTAAGATTCAAACCCCAAGGATTTTTTCAAGAGGTCTCATTATAAATGATTATTACAAAATATCTAGGCTACAAGAGCTTGAACTATTGGATGAAGGTCATCAAGAGGCATTTTGATCACTTGGGAGCTTACTAGAAGAGAATGTCAAAGAGCTATTACAAGAAGCAAAGACATAGATAATTTCAAGTCGGTGATGTCATTCTAATAGAGAATCCAAGGAACTAACAAAATCTAGATAAGAAGGGTAAGTTTGAATCAAATTTGTTTGGTTCATATATTGTTACTGTAGTCTTTGGGTCAAGTTCATATATGTTATCAACTAAAAAGGGAGAATGGCTCTAGGAGACTATAAATACTCTTCATCTAAAGAAATTCTATAATTGGCATTCTCAAAAGCTTTTGTATATACATACAAGTCATGTAAAAATCCTAAAAAAAATTTAAAAAATGACTTGAAAAAATCATTATCTTGGTGAACACCTAGCAATAGGCACCTTGATTTTATTAAATGCATCAAAAGATTTAAAAATATCAAGAAAAAGAAAAATTGTCTTGATGAGAACTTGGAAAACAAGCATCCTAGTAGCAATAATAGAATCTTAGCCAAAAAGGAAAAAACCTGGTAAACATGGGCCTTTTGTACCAAAATGCTCAATCTAAATCAATGTGTCTCTTGTCTATTTTACTGATCCTTTCCTTCGCTTACAAGTTTTTCGACTTTTCAGTACTTTTTCTTCCTTGCATTTTACACTTTCACTTACTGCTTTAGCTTGTATATAGCTCTTAATCACATTTGTGATACTATTGGTCCTTCCTAGAGCCTTCATGGTTTGAAACCCATCAATTTTGTAGTCTTAGATAGCTTAACCTATACTAGGGGGAAATGTCCTTATATCTGAATTAATTCATTTGTGTCAATAATTGTACATCCAATCTAAGCTAATTTTATGTCTCCCAACCACTTAAAGGTTTTACACACTGACACCTTGAAGACAATCAAACCTATGAGTTGAAACTTGCTTGAGCTATGTTGAAATATTTTTGTGTGTTGTATTTTACGTTTCTATTTGCTTGTTATTCCTCTTTGAGTAACTTTGGGATGTCTATCTAGACTAGAGGAGCAATAATTAGGGGCATAATAGTTTCTTTTTTTCCTCTTATTGGTTTAGTTTTGATGATTCATAGTGTCAAAATAAGCCAAGTGCCCACTTTAAGATCCTTCATCACAATTGAATGTTGCATATACCTTAAATCATTTTATTTGGATGCTACGATGAGGTTGGATCTTCTCCTTTTTTTTTTGAGTGATTTCTCATTACTATTATAATCTGCATAACTACCCTAGGATGTGAATGTACGAGTCACTATGGGTAGGCAGAACTACATTCTATCTTAGGTCATGAATGATAAAGGGACATTCCAGATAGAATGATCAAAATTACATAGTGTGAGATGGATCTCTTGTGTGTTTGGTGTGCTTTTATGCAAGAACCATTACGTTCATCCTAGCATATATGCCTAGGTGTTAATGTTCATTTGCTAAATCAAAAGAAAGTATATTTTGGTCATCCTAGCTTCTTGTGCCTTTATTCTTATGTTTGATTCTGACAATAAATCTAAAAAAATCATATTTATATCCTCATTTTCACCTCATTAGTGAGGGTTGTACCAACATTCCATATCCCAAAAAGCTTGGTGATTAAAATAAGTTATAAGTTCAGTGATTGAAGTCCTAGGACTGCATTCATTTTAGATTTTTATTTAAGATCTAGTATAATAAAGTTAGTCTTTAAATTGCACATGATAAATGAGGAGTGGGATTCCTAATCACATTATGTTTTCATCATTTTCCTGCAAGACAGTCTTGATTCCATTTTTTGGATCAAAATCAAAATCTGATGACATTTAACTACTCAAAATCATGATTTAAAATTTTCTGGACAATGTAGTTGTTTGCTTGTGCAATCGATCATATATTAATGTACAATCAACCCAGAAATCTCACCAAACCTCTATTCAAAGCTTCCAATGTCAAGTCAGCCTTGGTCAAATAAAGTCAACTTGGTCAACTAGGCCTTAAATCAATACAAAATATGTTCCAAAACATATGCAAATCATCCACAATAAGGTCAAATCAATCTTACATCATTTCTAATCATAATTGAATTATTTTCATCAATCAAACTACTCAAATTCATCATCATATCTAGTTATTTTTTGGTTTCGCTCCCAAGGGAGCATGATAATTACATCATCAAAACATCTACTATTAAATCAATCTATCTATCAGCCTAATCAAAATTCAAAGACCTCATTACTAGGGGCATTTCATCACCAAGGGCATCTTAGTTTCATCAAAACTCTTATGAAATTGAGGCTTCTAATCTTTCTAACCTATCTCACTTTCATCAAAACTCATATCAAGGTGAGGCTCTTTGATCTTTCTATGCTTATCTCAACTTCATTGAAACCCATATCAAGTTGAGGTTACTCAATCTTCCTAAATGAGTAATTTCATCATAATCCATATCAAATCACTTTGGTAGGCATCTAATAATTGCAATCAAATCTCTAGTAGCATATCAAGTTCATTAGGACCCATATCAATCTGATATTGTCTTATCAATCAGATGATTGGCTTCATCATAATCCATATCAAGTCAATTGTCTTGATTTGTAACTCGATGATAATCGGATTCATTAGGAACCATATCAATTTGATTATTCGTTCAAAACAAATCATATGACAAAGATCAATTTTATAAAATCCATATCAAATTGGTTATTTGCCATCATCTTTTGGCTAGATGTGTAGTTTCATCATAATCCATATCATTCTAAATCTTCTAATCTCTTATCAATCAATCTTTTTTTGATCAAGTTCAAAGTTAGTTTATCTTTCTCATCCATAGGTATTTGTTCAATCAAGCTCAAAGTCGATCTCATCTCTTGATCTTTTTAGGAATACTCTTGCCAATCCATATCCAAAATTGAATATTCTTTAAATCAATGTGTTGCTCCCACATCAATTCAAAGACATGCAAATGTAATCGCCTAAAATTGGCACTCTAAACCAAGTGCCCCTAATTTGAAATATCGATCAAAAGGCACTTCAATTTCTATATTTGATTTAAATATCAAATTGCATAAATTATTAAAATTTGCAATAATCATCAAAAATCAATTAATTCCTAAATATCAACATTATTTGACAATTAAATCATCCTAAATCAATTAATTTACATTTAATGTCCTAGCACATTAATTAAATTGAATCAATTTGACATTTACACATGAAAAGGGAATCAATTTGATTAAATTGAATTAAATCTCTAAAAATATCAATTAATTAAATTAAATATTCGTAAATTGAGAAAATCTAATTAAATGAAATTAATATTTAAATTTCCTCCAAAATTGATAAAATCAAGGATAAATCTAAGTTTGAGTGAAAAGTTGAGTTTAAATAAATAAAGAAATTGTTATTAAATAGAAATAAAATAGTTAACTTAGATATGCATAAATCATAAAAGAAAGTTAACTAAAACATGTACAATCATGAAAAGGTGATAAGATGTTACATTATCTTTACAGATTAGATTAATCTATTTTTTTATTAAGTAAAACAAGTTTTAACGGGTCCCTGAAACCCATCGGTTTACAAAAGAAATAGACATTAAGTCATGAACCTTAACAAACAACAAAGAAACAACAGGTCAAAGAAGGCCAGGAGAACCTAACAAAAAGAAATAGCCTATAAAAGAGTAGGCGAGCAACAGGTTTTGAAAGGACTTGAGACGTTGTTTAAAATAGACCATCAATATTGACATTTTGGTCCCGTCTTTTGAGAACGTGAAGACATATCAAATGAAGGATGGGAGGATTTGACTTTTTTTCCTATCACTAATATTTTTCCATCCTCCACCTTCCTGCAACCTTGTACCAATCAAGGCAAATAGCCCAACAACCACCCCCCAACACCCTCGCATCAAGAGATAAAAACTATTGAAGCAGCACCAACAATAGTGTGTTGAATAGTAGCAGAAAAAGGGACAGTAGCACCAATCTAAATCAAAGCCAACAAAGGGACAACATTCAAATCAATAGTTTCAATAATAGAAGAAGGGACATCAATAACATTTCGTGTCACCACCATAGGGACATTGTTTGAATCATCAGGGATAGCAATAGAATCCTCCACCAAAGAAAGATCAATCTAAGAAGAGTTATCCAGCCCATCCACAACTATGGATACTTTCTAAACTATGTAGAGATCATCCAAAACCCCCACCCACCAAGAAGGTGATTTCTTCTATCTAACCTTTTCAGAGGAGCATTGTGTAGTGAGATGGTTGGTCTTATGACATTTCCTACATTTGAAGGGAATTCCCTAATAATCAAGAAGCTAAAGCCAAGACCTATTTGGAGAGGCCAACATAATCATTTTAGGGAGCCCCTTGGAGACATCAATCTCCATAAGAATGTAAGCATATGACGTCCTAAACACATTGGAAGACCCTGAATCACCCAACAAGAAGTCCCCAAGGGCCTCCCCCACAACCTACAGGACTAAATCCAACCAAAAGTGAAGGGGGAGATTCGACAATCTTACCCAAAGAGGAATCTTATTAAAGGATTCAATAGTTAAGTCAAAATCCTTATACCAAGGTTTGATCATAAAGGGGAACCTCTCCTCCCAAGAGAAACCACGACACAAGATGGAATTTCTATTTTCAACATTTGTAAATTTCACAATAAAAAAACCCCTTACCATAGGGTAAATTTGAACTAGATCTGAGATGATAGATTCCCAATATTTGGAAATCCAAAAGAGAGGGACAGAAACCCCTAAAATGAAAAATAGTAGCTATAGAAGAGAAATCCACCTCATATGTAGAAATCTCATCAAAAATTTCTAAATCTAAATAAAGCACTAGCAGGTTACTTATAGAGACAAGCACAATCGAACAGAGCCCCGACTTCACAATAGGACCCCTAATACCTACCTCATAAGTAGCCATACCAGCATAAGAGATTACAAATCACCCCACAGCTACCCGAGACATAACATCAAGAGAACAGTTAGCTGCTATAGCTAGAGCAACTGGAACAACATCCACAATGATCTGAGCTGCCATAGAGGGAGGGAGAGCATCCACAACTGCATCGGAGAACAAACAACACCCCCAGCAGTAGCCAAAGGGCAATGGGTGGGAGAAACCAAAGTTTGAAACCTAACCTAAGCAACATGGGTAGGAACATCAAAAAAATGGTGAGTAGCAAGAACAGCAAGGGCAACAGGAAAATGAACTACAAAACCAATTTGAGTCGCAGCAGGTGCAACATCCACAACCGCACCATGGGAACAAAGATCATCCACTGGAGCATCTAGCAGATGATGGGCAGGAGAAGCAGAAGTTTGAACAGCATGGTGAGCGAGAGCCTTCATGGAAGTAGAAGCAGGAGCCTTCATGAGAGCCATTAATCAAGTGTTGTCCAATTTCAAAGTTAAACTTTGGGGGAAAAGTCTAGTCCTATATCCCAGGCTAGCAGAGCAAGTACTTGGCATGAAAGTCATGTAAGGGAAACTAGCCTACAGCCTTTCTCCACTACGAAGGGCATTCAAACCTATGACCTCAAGGAAGTAAACCTCAAGGCACAAACCAACTCACCTATAAGTGGCGGCTTAGATTAGATTAATCTATTAAACTCCTTCGTCTTCTAAAATTATTCAAAATTAGAAGTGTTAACTATGCTTCCACCTACTAAAATAATCACTCAATAGGAGGAACTTGTTTTAAAACTCAACTTCAACTTACCTTTGGATTGGTCTTTAACCATCTATCTCAATCAATCTCAATCGTTGGTTTTCCCAAGGTTTCTATAAAATAAGACTCCTTCCCTCATTTTTCATGTGCAATTGAACAGTGAAGTTATTATGCTAGCTTTCTTCTAGATACATTGTGCATCACTTTTGGAAAATCGGTTATTGTTCATTTAGATTACTAACTGCATCCTTATTTGGTCATCTATATTAACCAAATATTATTTGCATATCAAAAATATAAAACAATAGATTAATTTGCATTCACACTAAATCTTTTTTATCAATAGTGTTTATAGTCATTGAGAAAGCTTAAAAATTTGTGAGCAATTCATACTCATATTGAATAGAAGGTAATAGGTCAATTTATCATGGGTTTACATGCTTTTTATCTAGTTATTTGTTTATGCTAACCATGAATCTAATAACTTATTGAAGTGTTGTATTTGAACTGAAGGTACCCAATATTCTCTCACACACATACATGAATCTAGGAGACCATTAAAGAGAGGGCTAAAAGGTCTTACAAAGGAAGTTCTTCCATTTTTAGATGGTACATATTATTTAATGAGAACATGACATCAATGAATTTAACAATGTAAACCAAATGAGGTAGATTTATTAACTAATCACTTTCACACTAAGTCATTCAATACAAGAGAAAGAGGGCCTTCCAAACATAAATCTCAATATAACCCAAGTTAGATTAGCATAATCCAAGTAAGATAAAGAGATGCTAAAGCTAAACCCAAAATATATCAAGGAAGTATGCAAGAAATTGCTCTTTCATGCAATTTTAATTAACTTTATGATGTGCAATGTGAATGCAAATTGGAGCTATTGAATAATGACAAGAGTAAAATATATTTGGGTGATATATGTATACAACCAACCCAATCAAGATATGTAAATAGGTTTATACTAAGAGATAAAAGAAAAGGTGGAAAACCTAACTTGAAATATGATGAGAATATGTTTTTTCACTTTGAAAGCTGCAAATATGCAACTATGACTGTGATTTTGACTACAGTTCTGCAATCAAGACAAAAAAAACCCAAAATACTTTGAAAATCTTAGGCCTCCAAGTACTGGTCAACCAAAATAACACCTACCAGTAGGTTTATGAAAAGTTGGACATGTTCTTGGGGCATTGTAACAAAATTGACTTAAATTTTTGAGCAGTTTTCAAATCCAAACTCACAATTCTAATATCTTGCTCCTACATACCAAAAAAAATGATTTTGTTTGTTGAGGGAGGGATTTCCTTGGCTAATAAATTCATCTTGGAATGCAATGAAATGTAAATCATGTAAGCAAGTAAGACAAATGTAAATATTCACCTCACATGATGAAACCCTTGTCACTAAGGATTTTGCAATGCTTGAATGTGTAGATGTTGAATTTGTAATGAAAGATCTAGGAAATATCCTCAAATGCAATGAATTTACCAAAATTAAATCATGGAGACATGGATGTAAATGTACATCGAAGAAGAAGAAAAAGAAGATGAATTCCATTAAGTAGATCTCCTCCCTTGATGGCTAGCAAAACACTAGATCTTGAAGAGGAAATACTAACAAAGGGTCCTTGAATCTTTGAAAACACAATCAAATCAATCAATCTACCAACCTGGTCAAAATTCAAAAGACCTCGTCACTAGGGGCATTTCATCACCAGGGGCATCTTAGTTTCATCAAACCTCATATCAAGTTGAGGCTCTCTAATCTTTTTGACCAAGTTGAGGCTCTCCAATATTTACAACTTCATCAAAATCCATATCAAGTTGAGGTTAGTCAATCTTTCTAAAAGAGTTGTTTCATTAGAATCTATATCAAATTACCTTGATAAACATCTAATCTATTTCATCACAATAAAATCTATAGGGGTGCATTAGGTTCATCACAACCAATATCAATCTAATATTTTCTTATCAATCAAATGATTGGCTTCATCAAGATCCATATCAAGTCAATTATCCCAATCAGTAACTTGATGGTGATTAGGTTCATCGAGAACCATATTAATTTGATTATTCATTAAAATTAAAAACTTATGACAATGATCAATTCAATCAGATACATATAAAATTGGCTATTTGCCATCATCTTCTGGATAGATTTTTCAGTTTCATCATAGTCCATATCAAATTGAATATGATCTCTTATCAATTGATCTTTATTCGGTCAAATTCAAAGTTGGTTTATCTTTCTCATCAATTAGTCTTCGTTCAATCAAGCTTGGAGTCAATCTCATCTCCCAGTCTTTTTAGGAATAACATCATCAATCCATATCAAGTTATCCTGCACTTCAAAATCAAATATTCTTTAAATCAATGTGGTATTTGCACATCAATTCAAAGAGGAGCAAATATTATCACCCAAAATTGTTACTCTAAATGAGGTGCCCCTAATTTGAAATATCAATTTAAAAAAATCTTTAAAGTCCTAACCCAAAAGGCACTTCAATTTCTATCAATCATCTTATTTAAATATCAAATTGCATAAATTATCAACATTTGCAATAATCATTAAAAATCAATTAATTCCTAAATATTGACATTAATTGGCAATTAAATCATCCTAAATTAATTAATTTTATTAAGTATCTTAGCACATTAATTAGATTTAATCTATTTGCCATTTTCACATGAAAAAAGGATTAATTCAATTTAATTGAATTGAAACTCTAAGTATATCAATTGGTTAAATTAAATATCCATAAATCATCAATGGACCCTTGGTCTACTAGTGAAGTTGAATGGCTCACAAAGAGCCCACTAAGGATCAATTCTTGTCAAGTGCAAGGCTTTGACAACATAAGGGATGAGGTTGGGATCATGCCCCAGGTGATTTTGATGACATGGATGCCCCTTAGTCCTTGGCTCTAAGTCAAGGGGGTTTTTAAGCATGAGTGGGCTCGTATCGAGTTCCTAAAACATTCCTGTGGTGGCCTTCGCTAGTTCGTATCTTGTAGGCTTTGTGCTTCGTTGGGCTGCCTCATAGGTCTGAACACTCCGTCAAATTTTTATTTTTATTTTTAAATCGAGAAAATCTAATTAAAAGAGATAAATATTCAATTTTCCTCCAAATTTGATAAAATCAAGGACGAACCCAAGTTTGAGTAAAAAGTTCAGTTTAAATAAATAAAGAATTTTTTAAAAATAGTTAACTCATCTATGTATAAATCATAAAAGAAAGTTAACTAAAACATGCACAATCATGAAAAGGTGCTAAGTTGGTAACTGAGCTTTACATCAATCTATTGACTCTCTTATCTTCTAAAATTACTCAAAATCAAAAGTGTTAATTATGCTTCCACCTCTTAAAGAAATCACTCAATAGGATGTGCATGTTTTGAACTCAGCTTCAACTCATCTTTAAATCTATAAAAATAGGGCTCATATCCCTCATTTCTCATGTCCAATTGAAGAGTAAAGTTATCATGCTAGATTTGCACTTGAGATATTGTGCATCACTTTTGGAGAATCAATTATTGTTTATTTAGATTACTATTTGCATCCTCATTTGGTCATCTAGATTAAATTCATATTATTTGCATATTTTATATATATGTATTGTTGGTAAATAGATTTGTCACTGTGATAGTTACTTTCGAAACTTACCCTGTTTGCCCTGTGAACAGTGACAACTATGTTTATGAACAGATTTTTGGCGACTCTACTTGAGATTCAAACAAGGAAGATTAATCAATCACTTGTAATGAAGTAAGATGGTATTGTCGCATGAGAATGTGTTTCCAGTTCTACAACTGAATCTTGGCTTCCAAGACACACAAGAAGACATAATTTCAAATTTGAACACTCTAGCCTGGAAGTGTAGAAAAAATGCTCAACAATACCATCAGGTGAATTGAGTTCTAGAAGAAGAAGAGGAATTCGGGGAAATCTTGCGAAGAGCTCCTATTGGTCAAAATGTTGTGGTTTTTGAAAGAATAGTTGCTATACCAAGAAGAGACACGCAAAATCTTGGCCACATCCAAGATCAAGTGAACAATAATCAGTAACATGGTTGATAAAAGGTGCCTTCCCTAAAATAAAGGTTGGGGACTTTATTTTAAAGATTGATTATCGGTGACTATATCTGAAAGTGGCAATTCAGAATCATGGTTTGGTACAAGGGAAAAGTTGAAAGTGACAATAATAGCGACAGTGATGATGAATACTTTTCATATCCCAAGAAACAAATTCCTGATGAGCCTCTACAAGTTGAATTGTTGAAGAATTTCTATAGTGGAAGGAGGCTAGATCCTAGAATCGTTATTCCCTACTTGTTGCAAATTTTTCTAAAAATCGAAGAAGATGATGGAAAAGATTATGGGTTTCTTTCTCATAATCATGAGTCTTTATTTGAAAAAGGTTCAACATATAAAGATAAAGGTCTTGTTGAAAAATTCCTTTCATCTAAATCAGCAGTGAAGAATAATAGAAATATCTCTTATTCACTTGTTTCTCAACAAAATCAAATTTTCATCAATCCTAAGCAAGGTAGCTTCTTAAAGAGTTTCTATGTTGGACGAAAACTAGATCCAGAAAAGATCCATCTGTCTTTGCTCTAAACCTTGCAAAAGATAGATGAAGAATATGGTAAAGATAATCAATTTTTCTCTCACAAGCCAAAATCATTTTACGAGAGAAGTTTCACATGTAATTATAAAGAAGAACATGATCAAAAAAATGGTTCATGTGAATCAAGGATAGATAATGGTGTTCAGAAAAGTAGCCCAACACCTATGCCTATAACTCATCAAAATCATGCTTCCATTGATCCTAATCAGGTTGAATTCTTAAAAAGCTTCTATAGCAATGCATGCTTGGATCCTAAAAAAGTACATCCTTCTTTACTTCAAACACTACAAGAACTTGAGAAAGAAGACCCATGCAATAATTATTTTCTTGGTAATAGGACATCTCTCGATCCCAATATTAGAAAGGACTCATCTAAATCTTCATGCATGAAAGAAAATTGGGATTCTATGTCTAATCAAGGAGATGGCTGAGAAATGGAGTCTATAGGAGAAGAAGTGTCCGCTAATGTATCAAGGCATCATCACTATGAAAATTTCAAAACCTAGGAGAAAGTATTAAATCATCTCAATCCTAATGAGAAAGAAAAAGAAATATTAAAATCTCAATAAACTACACAAAATATTATTGAAGATGAGGGAAATGTGGATCAAGGTGAATTTCATACTACTTTTATTCCTATTCGGTGCGTCCATGCTTCGGATGATGACTTTTGTTTGAAGAAGATCTTGTTCATCCTTCAGTGGTCATTCAAGGTGATGAATCTATTAATGATGTCAATACTTCAAATGTCAAGGCACAATCTGAAAACACTACCTTTGATGGAGACAAAAGCACCAATGAACCTCTACAAATATCAACCTTCCCTGTAGAAATGGAGACCTTTACATTTGATGACATTGATGAACTTGTGATTAAAAGACTAGTTGATGAAAAAGCTAAAAATCGGCTTCAAGGAGAAGAAGATGAATCATCTAGCCTTCATTCTTTATCATGCATGCAACAAGAATATCAACTTTTTGCATTTCATGAAAGATGTCTTGGAGAAGAATCAATGATTCAAAAAGACAAATATCATTAAATGTATCGAAAATCAGAGCTATATGGATATGGCGAAAAGTTCCTCTAATCCAATAGAGGTGCAATTAAAATCCTATAAATCATCCAATGGTCAAAGAAATCCTCTTTTTGAGCCTTCTCAACAAATAGGAGATCCTATGTCAAAGAGATTCTATGAGAAGAATAACCATGATAAAAGAAGCAATGAGATAGCAGGAAATCTGATGGAGGAATTTGATGAAGGAAGCTCTTATGATGTATTTACTCCAAGCTTGTGCTCCAAATCCTTGGAAATTTCCTCTATGAAGAAAATGTTTACTTGAATCCTAAATTCTTAGAGGGAGACATTTCTATTGATGATTCTCAAGTTGGTATTCAAAGAAAAGGTTTAATGACTATATGTCCACAAGTTGCTTCACGTCATAGATTGTACGAAGGCAATCCAATACAAAGTTTGATATCTTCTATTCTTAACCATCAAAAGGCCCTTCAGATAGAGAATTTTGATATTGATGGGATAAAAAATTGAAGTTATGGCCTGCAATGTTGAAGATGGTATCAATGTAACTTAGAAGTACCTAAAAATTCAAGCTAATATTTTGGAAGATGAAGAAGAAGAAATGGATCATAGGAAGATTCAATCTAACACGGATATGCATCTAGGTTGGAATAATTTTACAGAAGATTCAACCATAATCATGCCCATGGGAAAGAAAGAGTGCCTGGTGTTGGAAATGAGTTCAGGACTTCATGATAACCAATCACTATAGATTCAAGTAAAGGGCTTGCCAAGTAGAGGAGAAGATCAGAGGTGCATTCAGAAACTTGAGAATCTAATTCTACAATTCTTTCAAAAAGAAGTCATTCATGACATGCATCATAAGGGAGAATTGAATCCAAAGTCTCAGGTTTTTGATGAGACGTGGTTATTTGGATACATTCCCTTGTCCAAAGTAATGGATTTTGTTAGAAATCTAAAATTTAGAATCCAAGGATCAAACCTACATTTGAGTTCACAAGTAATGGGCAGTTGTCACCTGTTAAGTCACCATGGAATATACTTTTCCCAGCCAGTCAATGGGTTTGCATGATTCATCTAGAGCTAAAGCTATTAGAGGTAGGGATTTCCTACCATGTACATATGTTAGTTAGAAGCTTTTGTTGTGCCTTTCCCTCAATTTTGTTTGGCTTGTGTTCCCATTTTAGCGTGCTCAATCCCTTTTCATGTATATATCTCATTTTTCGGTTGACTCTATGGCCCTTGTGATAAAGCACTGCTCTTTATTAACTCTAGGGTCATTTAACGTTTTGCACAATCCTTGTCCCCAAATAGAGCCAGCTGTTACTCGGATATTTTGCTGTGAGAGTTAGTTAAATTAATTCTGGAGAGAGAGAAGTGTTAATTCCCAACTATTCAAAACTTACCTCTCTCTACGTACTTTTCTCTCTCCCCATACTAAAACCTTCTCTCTCCCCGTACAAAAACCTTCTCTCTACCCATACTAAAAGTTTTTCTCACCATGTACTCAAACCATCAACCACAACATACTTTTCAAAGCTACCTCTCTACGTACTAAAACTTTTTTGTGGGTCAAGGTTAGGAAGTTCATGTTTAAATTGGATCTTCTCCTTAACTTTTAACCCTAATCCTAACCCGAACTTTTGAAGCCAAACACCAAGTTTGAATAACTACTATATGAAGTTTATGTAAAGATGCAGGCAGTGGAGGAATACAAATTAGAAAGTCTTTATCAGGCTAAAATATCTTCTTCAATCCATGTATGCTCTTCCTTCAGTAGAATATTGGAGTTAGTGAAATCAATGCAAAGCAATGAAAAATGAAGAATGCAGACAGGTAGATGGAGCACTAGTTGCCAACTCAACGGGATAATTTTGTTAATGTGAGGCTCGGGCATTTGAAATATGTGTGTCGAATGTAGAATAATGGGCAATGTGATTGTAATTGACAACAGAGTCCTGACTATCAAATGTGACTATGGCTCCATGCCTCCACTTGCAGTCTCATTTGCCAAATAGAAAGATGCAGCCATATCCTCGGCGCCTCAGATGAAGAAGGGAATGTTTCGACCTTGAGAAATGTGAGAGGCATAAAAGCATCGATGAAGAGGAATCCGAGCCCGAGTTGTAATCAATGTCCTCATTCGCAGAATTATCCATACTTATCTGCTTGCCAACAAAACAAAGAAATGTGCACATAGGTGAAGGAGAGAAGTATCAAAATGTTTCATTAAATGCCTAATTTAATGCTCTCCAAATGTTTTAAAGTCAATCACTTACATCCCGATATGAAGGCATTGATTTATTTTAAGATTATAGAGGTCCTCGAGCCATATAATTCGCTTCAATTAGAGTCTAAAATTCTCTAACTTCATGTTGCATTTCTTTCAAATTGCATATGGAGTCTGTAGACAAAACAATGTTCTTAAAGAAAGGTGTGAGCATTGACAACGAAAGAAGGAATAAAAATACTCTCACTGATTTCTTAAAATGTGGAGGCGATTCATTAAAACAACAAATAATAATCCTCAAACTCATACACATGTTTGATGCCAAAGTAAGGTGAGATTTGAGTGAAGGCAAAGTCACAGATAATGGAGTGTACAAGAAGTATTTGTCTCAATGCCTAAATGAAATGATATTCAAGATTTATTTTTAGAACCTTCCATTTTCTCTTAACGCCACTTCTGATGACTTCATGAGAATGATCACAGATGGGGAGATGAACCATTGACCTCTTTTATCCATGTGAACATCCTTGTGCAGATATGGAAGGATCATCAGACCTGTGTCTCGTTAAGCATATTGTAAATGAAATGCCTGCGGTTTCATAGATTAACTTCAAGTGATAACTCTGGGAACACAAACCAAGCATGTGAATTGTTTGACAAAATGTCACAAGGGAGTTTCATTTAATGCATTGATTCATTCCACCGAACCGATGTGGTTAAAAGATTTATAAAATTTTGAGCAATTGTAATTGGCAAGGAGTCACCAGTGTTGTTGAACAACACTTAGTATATATGTGGTAGTTAAACGGGCTCGAAGCCTCTATCAGTAGAATTTTATTCTTACCCATGGGAGTTGGTCGTGAAGGAAAACTGTTCAAGCATAGGGTGATTTTGATTTTCTTAACAAATTACTTCAAATTTATCATCCAAAGTAATGAAAGTCATGCCACCTGAGAGCAATTGGAGTATATAGAGGCAGATGTAAAAGACAATTTCTGTCAATTACTACTATTCGGATCAATAGTTATGAAGGTTTGAGTTTCTGCACATGCAAAAGTATCAAATCTAAACATCACCAACTTGGTTTTTACACTCACTGTTGATTAAAGGTCATGTAGTGTGTGCAAGATAGTTGGAGAGACAGAATTTTTTTTTACTTCCATCAATTTCAAAACACATGTTTCAATTCGTGGCTCGAATAGTGAGTTGGTTGTACCAATATAAAGGAAGCATATTGGTGCAGAAAGCTACAACGGAAAAAGGATGTTAAGACCATCTTGGCATCATCACTATCCTATAGCACTTTCAATTGTTCAAGCGATGAAGTGATGATATATGAAGGAAGAAGATGAAGATGGAAAGGATATCTCAATGAAATCTACATTTTGGTCTTTCTTTAAGGGGGAAAAGTGGTTGTCACTTATTGTAACTCAAAGTTGGAATTGTAAAAGTTAGAGTTGGTTACAAAACTTCTTCAAAGTAGTCCAAACTAACTTTTTGAGTAGTTACGAACCCGAAAGATTAGTTATGCTAGAATAGCTATAAATTCATGAATCTCAATGTAATAGAGGACATTTTGGAATTTGGGAATAAGGGAACACTTATGTTTTTTATGATAAGACAATTTTTGGAAAGTATGTACAGACATTGTTTGTATAATCAATTTCTTCTTACATTCTTGGTGCAAGGAAATAAAGTAATATGCATTTTGTATTCTCTTTTCTTCAAATTTTGAATTGTTTGGATGTTGATTCTGGTTGTAATTAATGTTTTCATGGTATGGTGTAGATGTTAGTGAACTATGGAATCATCACTGAGCTAATGCTAGCCTTCAAGTGTAGTTCTTGACTGTTCTTATTAGCAGTTTAAGTTATTCAAGAAAGTTGCGAAGTCGTGTGGTGCATTCGTCATCAATAACTTTCACTCAACCTTTCAAAGTTTTAACTCATTTATGTTGAAAAATCAAATACACCCATCATATAAGGGAGCTGCCCCTCTCAAATGCAAAGGAAGATTGTAATCTGGTAACGATCAATTTCAATCTCTCCAACTATTGGCAAAGTTGTGTCACTGTTCACAAGGTGAATCACTATTCACAAGGTGAACATGGTCAATTTCAGAAGTAACTATCACAGTGACAAATATGTTTACCAACATACATACATACATGTATGTATACAGTTGTGTCACTATTCACAAGGTGAACAGGGTCAATTTGAAAAGTAACTATCACAATGACAAATATGTTTACCAACATATATATGTGTGTGTGTGTGTGTTCACACAAAATCCTTTGTTTCAATAGCATTTATAATTTCACCAATTCAAAAAACCAATCCTGCAAAACTAAAATCAGAAGATATCTGATTTTCGTTCGGAAAAAATAACCAAGACAAAAATCCTCATCCAATATACACACCCACAACATATCCGCTGCTTGGTACAAGAAACATGTCGAAAATGCAATGAGAGATCCAACAAAACCACATGTATTAGAGATCTAGGGCATGTGATCAAAGAAGGGTTTGGGAAGATGCCTCACTTGCAGTAGCAAAAGCCACACCCACCATCATGATCACAACCATGACTACGATAGAAATATACTTATCTGCTCTTGCCATTGCTAATTTCATGATTTCTCATGCATTAAACCCCAAATATACTAATAGTACAAATCTCCTAACAATATTATAGACCTGCTTTGAGATCTCCTCAACCACTTGAATCAAAACTCTAGCAGTTTGGGATTCTGCACAAACCTCTCAAAATCAAACACAAACTCAGAGCTGATAAAGTAATCGCAAGAACACCTGGTATATGTATGCCAATACATACTGATACTAAATTTGCAATTGAATTATCTGAAATCCATCGTGTGTTTTGATTTCCCATCTTTTCCTTAAAAGTGAAATTGATTGTCTACAATTTTCCTGGATAAGGCACAACAAATTACTTGCTTCATTGGTCGAGTCTTTGAAAACTTTTGTAGTAGAGGCGGAGGATATGAAATGAAACCACACTTATTGTCGCCTAATCAGTTTTGCATCGATTGTTTTTTATATAGACATTCTTTGACTACAATATACCATATTGTTGATGACCATATTTCTGAGTAGAGCTGATTAAAGAACTACTCGACGTCATGTATTTAGCTAATGTTCTCGTGAGCTGTACTCCAAAATACAAAATAATCCATACATAATAATAAGGGAAAGGGAGAAACCTTTTTTACAACTATTTCTCTAAAAAATGAAGGTGTGCAGATCTAAGTCCTTACACCTCAATTCTAAAAATGGTGGTGTGCAGCTCTAAATCCTTACACCTCAATTATTCTTGAAGCATTAATTCAATTGTTGCAAATTCCCTCTTTTGCATAAATCACCCACAAGAGAATAAACTAGAACAAGTCAATTTCAAGAGTCCAGAATCCATATTGATCAATAGCATTATCTGCACTCAACTCAACAACATGAAGACATCATCCTGATATAGATCTTGACAACAAACACTAATAAATGTATATTATATATGACCGATGTAACAGACTAATAATTAACATGTCTCGTAAATTTTATGTCAATTGCCCTCATACATTAGATTGAAATTAAATACCGAGGAAAAAATCCATTAACACAGAGGCAAGCAACAATGGATTAAGGAGGACTACAAAGAAGATACGAGGCAAACAGAAAATCTCACAAATTCATTTGTGTACACAGTATTCTTTAATTCAGATGGCATCTGGGTCTCATACAAAGAAAGATACAGGGAAAGTTATTTCGGTTTCAAATGTTGCACGCATAATGTTGAGAGATTCACAAGACAAATTACACGCATCTTAATTGTTTGAGAGAAGCTTCATAGGTACATGCAATTGCATATTCTACTGCAAACTTTTCACCAGAGCTCTTGTTTGAACGAAAGCTCATCTCTTCTCGATTTTCAGTTTTATTTGTCCTTTCAACTGTAACTCCTCTACAGCATTCTACACAAACACAACACTCTACAAAGCGTATCCAAAAGAACAGTTCTAACATGTGCAAGTCAAACAAGTAAACTAATTGAGGCACCTTACAAACCTTGGCTATTGATCAGCTTTCCTCTCATCGCGCCTCATGGACTCGACCCTTTGCATTCTGATTTGTTCATGAAATTTGGCAATGAATTGATCAGCCTTTTTGTCAACTTCCTCCTCTGTCTCTGAAAATGAATCATCCATATGATATAGCACCTCAGATGAAGAAGATGTATTTTCATAGCTTAACTCGTCATCAGAATATGGTGGTGGAGGTGGAAGAGGAGCAGACTCATCGGGATACAATGGCGGTCGAACAGGTGATGCCACCCTTCTGCTTGAATCAGATGAAGTCTCTCTCATTTTGCTCCTTGAATCAGATGGAGTCTCCCTCAGTTTGCTCCTTGAATCAGATGGAGTCTCTCTCATTTTGCTCCTTGAATCAGATGGAGTCTCCCTCATTTTGCTCCTCCTTCTAGATGAACATTCTCTGCCTTTGCCCCTCGTTGCATTGCCCGATCGTTCACTGGGCTGCGGAAACTCTTGCAAAACTGGAGGAGGCGGAACAGGTGATTTGGGGATCGATGAATTCCCATTTGAATGGTGCTTCGCAGATGATCCATTTTCAGCTACTGTGGGTAACGATGGATGATCCTTGGCTGAATTTTTCCTTTCTACCTCATTGCTGTACTGGGGTTTGGGACTAGGGTTCTTCTGAGAGGATCCGGCTGCACGAGATGGTAAATTCGGGAGAGGGATGCCGGGTAAGGCTTGCAAGTTAATGTCATTTGTGAGCTCCACACGAGGAGATGGAGATGGAGATGGAGATCGAGAAGGAGAAGGAGATGGAGATGGAGATGGAGATGGAGATTTCTGAGAGAGGCCATTTGCAGAGGGGAGTTGCATGTTTTTCTGAGAGATGGCATCTGTAGAGGCCAAAGTGAGAGAGGGTGAAGGCGAGGGAGATCTGTTGTTGGGCATCTGAGGGGGCGGGGGCGGCGGCGGGGCTCTCTGAGGAGGCGGCAATGGCGGTTTACTGTCTGAGACACCACCACCACCATTTTCCGCCCCAGATTTTTGCTCGGGCAAAACGGTCCGATCGGGACGGGAACGCCAGGGGATCGGAGAAGGAATGGCAGGGGGGTGAGGATGGGGGGTTTCCTTGTGAAGCCTTGAAGCCCATGGAACCGGCGAGGGGAAAACCTCATCCACAATCACATTGCTACTAACTTCCTCCTCAAAATTGCCAGATTCAACAGAGAGAATGGTGCCGTTTCTTACCTCTGCCCGTTTCCCACTATCCTCCACAGCGGCATCCGCATCGGCATCCTTGAGAAAATCAAACGCCTCGGGATTGGATAGAGAGGATTTGAGGCTCCTGATGGGTAGGAGGAGGGGTTTCTCTTTGTCAATGACGACGACGGGCTCTTGCGGCTGCCATCTGGAGCTCCACGCCTCCACCTTCTCCAAGTTGTCGAACACCTCCGCGAAATCGAACATCTTGTGAACGTAATTCTGTGCACCCTGCTCTCTGTCCATGTCGGTGCCGGTGTGGGTGTGGGTGTCCTTGTCAGTATCGGTTGGGGTGTGGCGTCGAGAGATGAGGCCGTAGGAGACGGCGAGGGCGATGAGGAGCAGATTGAAAAGCTCCCAGCTCCTTGCTATGGTGGCGTGGTTAGCGTAGGGCATCATCAAGTGTGGGGTGAGGCTGTGCTTGGGAAGAAAGGGCATCACCCCCACCGCCACAGCCAGGACCAGCCCTTTCAACACAATCCCCGGCACCTTCCCCTGCCTCTCCGCCTTCTGCAACTCATTCTTTTTCTTCTCTTTATCCCCCCTTCCCTCTTGCACAACATCCTCCATTGCAGCACACCAGATGATTTCACTCAATCCGATCTCTGGAGAAGCCCTTCGGACGAGACCATTGAGGCGACGAGATCATTTTCAGCTTTAAGAGCGTGAGGGAAGGAAAACTTACGGAGGAAGTCATGAAGGGGGGAAAGGTGGAAAAGTAGGGCAAATGCAGAGGCTCAACATTCCAAACTTGTCCAAATCATGCTCTGCCCAACTATTCTTATTCCTTGGATTCCATTCTTTCTCCTTTCCCACTTCAATGCCAATGCCACCGCTCTTTCTTTACTTTGGAATTTGTTTGGGTGGCAGAGCGGGCGGGTATCTGGACCAGCTTCGTAGTGGGCACGCCTTTATTACATTTTTGCTGCTTTCCACTCCCACATTTCAAACCTCTTTCGCGCTTTCTCACGCATTCCAAGTATTCTATTCACCTCATCGGAGTGCAGATCAAGTTTCTCCTCCTACAGCCAATAGCTTATGATCTCAACATTTCAAATCATATTTTCATAAAACCAAATTCTTAAATTTCTATTTTAGTAGTTTAGCTTTTCTTTTTCTTTTATTATTATAATGAGTAATATTATATTCTTACTTTGTATTTGACTAGTTTAATTTTTCTTTTTCTTTTATTATTATAATCATTAGTGTAAGTCATTAGTTGTAATTTGTGAAATGAAAAGACTCTAGTTAATACAAAATTTAGTAATTAAATAAATTAAATTAAAATTCATGATGATTAATTAGATTGCTAATAAGTAGGACATGTTTTTCAATAACAAGAAGTCAATTTGTAATATTGTTATCAAGCTTCAACTATGTAATCTTTGAGTCAAACTTGTTGACCCATGTTTCATGCATAGTAGTTTGAGGGAACCAATCTCAAGGACATCGAGAACAACTATGTTAATATCTTGATAGCTAATTCTTGGGTTGATTTATTATACGAAATTAAGTAGTTGGGAGCAATCCTTAACAAGTTGCACAAGAAAATCGTTTATGCATTTCTCCTAAGTTTTATGTGGCATGTATGCTCCCCTCTACGGGAATATGTCGACCTAGTCTAGAAGAGGTCAACCCAAGTCAACCTCTTCCCAAGCGATTGTGGGGCCCGCGGCCTGAAAGGTCTTAGGATTTCAATTTGTTAACTCTCGCTCCAGTCAAATTATTTTTCCATCCAAAAACTAGTATATAAGGAGACTTGGAGGCTTTATTTTGCATCCTACACTTTCATAATAAGTACACTCAAATTTTACATTCAAGGCATCCAAGACATTCAAGCATTTCAAGCATCCAAGCAAATGAGATTTCATCAATCTTTGAAGGATTCTTTGTGAGTATTTCCTCTTCAAGATCTAGCATATTGTTGGTCATCAAGGGAGGATATCTATATTGAGGCATTCATAATCTCCTCCATTGATGTACATTTACTTCATTCATCATCTATAGATTTTTAGCTTAGATCTATATCTACATTATTTGATCAATTAGTTTTATTTTGCATGCACATTATCGCACATGGGCCAATGAGTGTATTTCCTTATATTGCATTCTTTTCTACAATTCAAATTCAGTATCAACAACCCTTTCCTTTTGGGTCTTGCTAATCTTATTTGGGTTCAAAGGGAAACATACATGTGGAGATTTTATATTCCCCTACACATATCTTTGAATGTCTTAATGAGTAAAGTGGAAGCCTGCATCATATTAAAGCATTTACATTTTTCCTCTAAACAATAGGTTCGAATCTATGCAAGCTACAAGTGAGTGATGTTGGAAGGGGGATTTTTGGTAGTGGACCAACATCCCTCATGGGATTCATGACATGGCTTAACCACCTCTAGTGGAATCTATAAGTGTAGGGGTTATATCGGGCATTGACAAGTCGATCTTTTGGTGCAACAAAAACCCTAACTTCTAACACATAGATCAACTCATTAAGCCACCAAATGCCATTGATAAGGCTTAGGCTAGCAACAAGAATGATGGCGAAGGTGCCAATGCACCCATGTATAGGGAAGATTTCTATCTCATGTGCAATATCTAACACATAGTCATGTCTCCACAAACTCTCATGTAGATCAAGAGTTGTTGTAGACCATGCCAAATTTGACAATTAAATGAAAACCCAAGCAAGAGAAGTACTAAAAACTAAATTATCTATAGAGATAAAATCACCAATCAATAAATTAATAATTTCTATCTCATATATAATTGAGGAAATTTTGAAAATTAATCGAAGATGTTTTCATTGCCTATGGAAAATAACTCTTTAATGTGTGGTTTGTAAGTGTCATCAACAAAATCCACTTCTGCAATGAATTGATCAACATCAAAAAAATCAAAAATCAAAACAAGTAAAATCTTGTTTTATCATCATCCTAATGTGAAAAATTTACCTCATGGTGAAGAAGAGAAAAATAATTGTTGTTACAAAAATCAGAATTGCTACCATACATTTGTATCATGTCTTAAACCCTTTTAAGCATTAATGAGAGCTATTGACATCTCATTTTATGCCAAATTTCAAACCATTCCATATGCCTCTATATCCATTATTGTATTCCATTTTCTTATCGAATCATTACCATTTATGTTTCTTTTGATTAAAATTCATGATGTATTTGATATAGTGAAGAAGAATTATTATCTCTTCTCTCCCTTTCTTTCTATATCTTATAACTCTTTCTCAATGTCTCCTCTCATTCATAGGAATTTAAAAATTTATATACTTTACATTAGAATTATGTTTTAAGCTTTAATAAAATATGATTATGCTTCAATCATGACAATGAATAAGAAGATAGGAAACACCTTTATTTGTGGAGAAAAATAGAAATAAATCCTGAAGTAGAAGAATCTTTAGAAGATGAATAGTAATGCTACTGCATGTTAATACTCATTGAAATAAAGAGTTGTAAGAAGAACCTTGTGAGTGTACTGAGTGGTATTAATCACTGAATTGTTGATGATAATACTAAGTGGTAATACTCATTGCATTTCTATAGTCTATAAGTTTGAGCTACCATTTGTGCTTATACCATTTGTAAAGTTTGTGCCTATACTATTTGTAGGCCTGGGATTATTCATCCTACAAAGGTCTAAGTTGTCCAACAAGTAAATGTAACAAGTATGAGCTTCAACACAATTTTGTAGATGGTGGGCAAATCCCTACTAACAACATGGATTTGTGCTTCCACGTTCAATCTCTTTAAATATACTTCAATTTGAGTCAACTCAATCTCAACTCTGCATCATCCCAACAGTCAAAAAATGAATACGCAAAAAGTAAAGTTTGGGAAAAAATGTGAAAAAAACAAACCAAAAAATAATACTAATACCTATGAGTTCTAGTTCTCACTTCATAAAGCAAATGGTCAGAGTCCCTACCATTGTGTTGTGGGAACATCTGGACCTCCTCCTCCCCTACAACTTCAACATTGCCTAGTGGGAATATGTGGAGGACCTTTACCATATTCTCTATAGCCTAAAACATGAGAATTACTAGAAGAGCATAAAGAGCAGGCGGCAAAATTAAGAGAAGCCCTACAATTTAAAGCAATTTTTTTGAAGTAATACAAACGCATTTTTTGATGCTTATATTACACAAATAAAATTGTAGTGTCATTGTTAGTTTCATGTTATTCTCTATGTAATATGTATATCAAATGCTATAGTTTTGATCTTCAAGAACCTCATGGCTCTGGATGTCTACCAAGTATCTCTATGCAAAAATCTAGAACTTCCATTGAAATTTCAAGAAGAAGCTTTAAGAAATTTCAAGAAGCAACTTTAAATTTATTAATTGACATTATGTAACAAATTTTGTATTTGTCATAGGTAAAAGAACAATTTCTCATTGTTCAAACCGAAGAGAATTAAAGAGAAACACATTTTAAAATTATGAAAAATAAATACTCAAAGATAACTATTATAGTTTGGTGAGGCAAAATTTAATACTTAATTCTTATTGGTTGGTTGAATTGGTCAATTTTTATTTTTTTGGATCAAATGATTTCATTAGTAATCTTGCCTACAACAAGAACTAATAACTAGAAGTCTTTCAATAAATATATCATGTACCTATATTTGTCCATTTGTAGTCTCAAGAATGGATGTTTTTAAATGATTATTAGGACATTTGTGCATAGAAATTAACAATGTTTGAAGTGGTTGTGATGTAGAATTATTGGGGGACACTACTAAACTATTTTTTGACCTATGTACACATAATAGATCCTATAGCATGTGCCATTGCTACGGAAGAGCCATATAAATTGTATATTAGACAATTGCTATGGAAAAGTCAAAAAGTATTTTGTCTCCAAACTCATAGAAAGATAAAATATTCAAATTTGATAAATGTCATTTTTGGATCCAATCTCAAAACACTAAGACTAAATATAGAAATGACGTGTTAGGGGAAGGGCACAATCATCACCCAATTTTAATAGGTCCATATTTTAACCTCTGAATTAATTAGATACACACTTAACCTCAAAATTACAACTTTAAAGAAACCTATTAAAAAAATACTAGAAGTCTTTCAATAAATATATATCTCCATTTGTAGCTTCAAGAATAGATGTTTTTAAATGATTATTAAGACATTTGCACATAATTATGAACAATGTTTGAAATAGTTGTAATGTAGAATTATTGAGGGATATCATAGTATTTCGAAAAGCCATATAAGTTGCATATTAGAGAATTAAAAACGATCATCATAAATGAAATCTTCACTTAACATTTGTGGGTCAAGCGTAAACTCTAGTGGGCTGCTTTCCCAAATAAGACTAGATCGTGGAAATGGAAAGGGGGATGTGTGTATAAGAAAGGCGGAGAGAGGAAAGACGGCAGAAGATGTTTGGGAAGAGGCGAGAAGCGGAAGCGGAAGCGGAAGTGGAACCCTAGGCATGGTGGATCCGTACAGATCGAGGTTTTTGGGGGTAATCAGCAGACGGCGGTTCTGGTTTGTGCTGTTCGTGACGATATATGGAGCGCTGGTGTGTTCGAGCTGGAAGACAGTGAGATCGGTGGTGAGGTGGGAGGCGAGGAAGGGGAAGGGGGAGGGGGAGGGGCCGGGGCAGGGGCAGGGCGTTGCCTGGCCTGCCGTGTACGCGTCGGTGGTGCTCGGTGCGGCCTTCGGGGTTCTGGCCATGGTGGCCATGGCGGCGGTGGCCCTTCCGGCCATGCTCCTCACCTGGATCACCATCCTCGTCATGCTCGCCTTCGCAGGCAGGCCCCGCCCCCTTCTCGTCCTCGAAGGCCGCCGCATCACCCGGGACATCGCTTCCTTCGCCCTTAAGATCATGCTCAAAGAGGGTAACCTCGTCGCTGCCTCTTGCGCCATCTTCTCCTTCTTCCTCTTCATCCACTCCCACCACTACAACGACGACAATTAGCTCCCCCGAGCTTCTTTCTATCTCATGACTTTCACTTGTGTACAATTCACAATCCCATTTGCTTTTCTCTTCTCTGTAACATGAAAAGTATATTCAAATATATGTACAGAACTAAGTGATTGATGAAGTGGATGTGATGGTCTTACAGAAGGAAAGATATTTCTTCACATGAATGTTTTACAATTCTTCAATTAGTTTCTTACAATACGGAAGTTATGTTTGTTTTTTTTGGGTTACATTCATCTTATCCAATGGCGAGGATTTGCATTAAATTGTGCTCTCTTGAAATACTGGTGGTTTTATGACAAATACAAGTGTTCTTAGGAATTATCTTTCCTAATTGGTTAGGATATTTGAATGATTCATTTATGTGTAAATATTTACATTAATTAATATTTTTTATATAATAAATAGTTAGATAAAATTGTGCTTAGTTTGATCCTAATTATAAGGAAGATAAAGTTTGTGTTACAAATTTAAATTTTATGTTATGTATATGATGACCAAGAATGGATATATAAATAAGTCCATATAAAACCTAAGATAAGTTTGAACAAATGAAATGTATAGAGAGAGATTAATGTATTAACTACAATGTTGCCTCGTACCTTGATAGAGCTAAAATGACGGCACTCATCTCTATTGGATTTGCTCTCTAAGTTCTATGTGGATTTTTCTCTTTTAACACAATAAGATGATTTCTACGATAGATTGATGATCTAAATGATCCTAAGATGGATGGATTGAAATGCAAAATGGATTCTATGTTGGATTTTAAGATGTAAATGACTATGAAAACTCTATGAATGCAAACTAAGACAATACTATGAGTATTGTAACAAATATAATAGCAAATGGAAACTTTGAGCTTGGATGTAAATAGCTTAATAACATTGCACAAATAAATGGATGAAATGCAAGGAATGGATGGGTGGGATTCATTTGAATTGGAGGGTTAGGATTGTATAGGATAAATGAAGTAGATGTCTAAGTGGCAATGGGTAGTTGATTATGCAAGATGAGGTATTGCTCATAGATTTTACCAACCTTGGGAAGAAGAGCAATAATTGTCAATTGGGGGAGAAGGTGCAACTATCTCGAGTGGCCTTTTATGAGTAAGGTGGCTAGTGGGAGACAAAATGAAAGAGACGGGGTAGTTATTAATGAAGATAAAAGAGGTGGAGTAATTTAATATTTGAGAATCATGACCACATGTGTGAGTTAAATTTTAAATAATAGGAGATGGTCAATGAGCCTACGAATCAAGATATCAGACTAATTAATCAATGATGAATTAGTGAGTAGGATTTTGTAAAAAAGTAGAGGGGGTTAGACCATAGGTTAGTTTAATTAATTTGGAAATAATTGAACTTTAGGATAGTGCAATAACATATCCAGTTAATTGAGCATTAGTCAAAGGGAAAATAATATAATAAATTACTAAAATAAAATATATCAATGGGATAGGTGATAATTAATTAAATTAAACTAATAAATTATAAGGCTTAGAAAGGTAAATAGTTTGTATAATTTAATAAACTCATAAAAGGATGATTATAGATGTCTAGAGTTTGCTCCTCTTTGATGTAATGCATGAAACAACATTGGGTCAAAGAAGAGAAAATGACCCCCTAGAGAGAGGAGGTGAAAACAAAATTAGGATAATTTTTCAAAAAAGAAGGAAAACAAAATAGAGGGAAATAAGGTATAAAAATGGGAAATGCAAGTATTGCATGATTAGTAGATTGAGGCAAAAGACTGAGGAGAAGGCACAAGTGACCAAGAAGAGAAGAGAAACCAACAAAGAGGGAACAACTAGGCTATGGGGGATCTAGAAGGGGTCAATTGTGTTCTCTATAATGAAGCTAGAAGGAGCGCCAAGCAAGTGAAGATGGAAAATGTGTGAGAGAGGGAGCAAATGCGTGATATTAGTGGCCTACATGCTACAAGGAGCTAGGGAGTGCTCTATCTAGCTTTCTACATTTTTAATTTAGCATTTAATGTGCATTAAATTGGTAGAAAACGTGGTGGGGTGGACACGATGTTTAGTTCATTGACGTCTCCACAAATGCAATTCATGGGATTAGCATCTGCAAAGGCACATGTCATAAGGTAATTTTCTATGTAGGCATCGATCACAAGATCAATGCCTTCTAGTGCAGGAGCACCTAGTCATAAAGACATTTTAGATGATCCCAAGAAATATTGTAATTGTTTAATGTAAGTCAATATATTTGGATGTGATATTCCATGTAATGAATCAACAGTAATGTCTAAGGGCAATAAAATGTAAAGTTGTCAATAAAGTGTAAGATTACAAAATTGTAATTTAGCAAAATGTTGAAAACAAAAAGAAGATGAAAGGGCATAAGGGAAGTTGGATGGTTTCAAAATGCCTTAAATGGTATAAATAACTTGTATTGGTCATTCCAAATCATCATGAGACGAAAGAGAACATTTTGCTATTAGTTTGTGCATTCATTCCTAGCTATTTTGATTGGTGTTCACTTTTTTTATGTTGTTTTCAGGCCTTGTATAGATAGTTACAACCTAAAACCCTATATAAGTTATATGTTTGGATAGTAGGATGACTTATCTTTGTTCTCCTTTTGGTTTGGATTAATTTGATTTAGTTTTGAGGAAGTTATGCATATTTTAGTGAAAGTGTTTTTTTTGCAGATGTAAGATTCTCTAACAATAGTCATGTTGCAGCGTTTGGTTCAGGCACATATTAATTAGCAATGACCTCTAAATAGATTCATTGGAAAAATATATGAATAGTCTTTCATTCCCTTTGGTTTGGGTTGTGTTAATGCAGATTTGTGGAAGTTATGAATCTTTTAGTAGGATGAGGTTTTTTAATATCTTCAATGGAGTTGCGGGCATAAATCTGCATGCATGTAATGATTTATGGATTGGAAGAATGAATGGCTTACATATTTGGAAAATAGACTCAAGATGGATTAATATGAAATTGGTTTGGGATCATTTGGTTTTGGTTTATGAAAGATATTGGATTTGTTATGCAGGGTTACATGTATCCTTTTTGGTCTATGACAATGAAAATGAGTCTCGGTACAAAGACCATAACATGTAAAGGAATAGTTGGATTGGGCTCAACTTTGGATATGTTTTATAAGGACTAATTTTGAACAACTCCTCCAAATTATTTTTCACAAAGATATTGAGAACAAAAGTAATGAATAAAACAATTTGATATAGAAATCAGACTGTGTGAATGGAGTTCTATTGATAAACTTGTTGAAGCATATTTTGTTTTACCTCATGAAATACTTCTAAATAATAAATTTATTGAATGTACATTGAAGGTATCAGGATTGATCCTATAAATTGGTTAGTTTTATTGATGCTCTTCACCACCTTCACAAGGCTAGGGAATAGGGAAATGTAGCATTATGGGCCAACGTTTACATCATTTGATGCTTACACCTTTCAATTTTCATGTCTTCCAAATTGATGCCTCGCATAGGAGAGCCAAGGGAATGGGGGAAGGGTGGGGAAAGGATTGACTAGAGAAAGCAAGCTCCTGGGGTAAAGGGAAATATAATTATGATGGGGAATGTTTCCCTTGACATATGTGGGATTGAGAAACAGGCTATGTGGCCAAGATTTGGAAGGTTGACACGTGATTTATGAATGTAGGCAGTCATAGCATTGTTTGGGTTGGTGGAGCACTATCCACTTGCAATGGAACTTTTGACATAGTTGACATATGATAATTTGACACTATTTACATTAATAGAGTTAGAGTGGGTACATGAGTGACCACAGATTCATGCCCAAAATGGCATGATTATAGCTCCACTAGAGAGGTGACATAATGAGACCTCATTGTAATCACCCAAAAATGGTCATCTATACTATTAGAGCCCTTGCTAGCAATTTGGCGTAATTTATTAAATCACTTATCTTGATTAAATCTTCAAAAAACAATTTATTTGATTTTACCCTATAGTTTGACCACTATATCCTAGGTTCTTATTTAATTAAAAGGAACATGTTCTCCCTTTAATTAAATAAAAGAGCTTATTCATCTCTTATCCTAAGTTGCACACATAAAAGCATTTTCCCACTTTAAAAATAAAAGAAACGTATTTTTGTCTCACATAGACACAAAAGTTAACTCTTTGTGATTGGTGGAAATGATTGTGCACATGGATCATGCAAAAGTCAACTCTCCACCCTTGATTAGATCCTCTTGCTTCATGATCTCCACCATCCATCTCTTTAAAAGAGGGAGCTCACTCTTTATCTTGGATTGAATCCTTTTGTACTATTGTTATGTTGCAGGTTTTTCTAGGTACTCTTGGAGCTTTGGAAGATCTTGTGGCCTCATAATCTCATTTGCATATCATAGTAGCTTAGTATCATGTTGCATTAGTATAGTTTCCTTTTTTTGCATTAGAATAACACACCTAGTTTAATTAGAAGAATTGTAATACTCTCATTTTCCTAGTTAGTTTGCATTCTATATCTCATTATATAGCTTAGTTGCACTTGCATTGCACTGCATGTGGATTCTTGGACACTAGCATCCTTTCTCTTGTCTTAGAATCTCCTATTTCATGGTGCCTCACAAAGGGCCACATTCTTATGCTCATTTGAGAGGTACTCTACTTCTATTTGCATCCCTTTGCATGTCATGACTAGGGAGCTCTAGGTTGGCATTTAAGGCTCTCAATCCATGAGATCCCTTGAATAGAAGGACTTAGAGAAGTGCACCCTTTTTGAGTGTACATTTTTTGCGCCCATAATCTTGCCCTTCACATCAAAGTTCAAATCTACCGCACTCGAGTCCGACGAGTACTAATAAATATTGTTTCCTTTAGTGTAGTTCAACAATTGGGATTGTTCGAATTTGCAATCAATCCTAGATGAAATATAACCATAAAAGAATATGATGAAGTTGAATGATCCTCTGAAGGCCTAATTGTGCTTCCTATTCCTATGGGCCTTATGGAGAAAGATGTGGTCTTCCAAGTATTCGACATCACGCTTCGGTATTTTTTTTTTTTTGGGTAGGCCATGGATTCATGACATGCAAGCTGTACCATCAACTTACCATCAGTGTATCAAGTTTCCATTCAATGGTGTAGAGATTGTGATCCCAAGAGACAATTCAATGACTATCAATATGCTTATCGCTGCAGATTCTCTAGTGCCACATAGCTGCCATTATAGTGATATTAGACCATCATTTACAGAATGTGAAATTTTTTTTAAAATGATGAGTATTGTCATGGGGGAGTATATCTTGGACTCCATTGTAGCATCACCTATTTCTCCACACTCTTATGACAAACCGTCTAAGACAATGAAACCCACATCATCAGCTATGACCATATTTGACATCATTATTCAATCTTTGATTCCTTTAGAGATGAAAAAGAGGATCAAGTTGTTAGAGACTAGATATATAGAGAAGAGAATAATGATGATGAAGTCATACTAGCTACCCCTATTTCACCCAAGAAATATGGCGAAGGATACTAGTTTCTTTGAAAAATGGGTTATTGTGGACAAAGACCTTTAAATGATAACAAGAATGCTCTCATAGAACCCATGAGTCATACCAAGGGACAAAACGACAGAGATACTATTGGCTCAGGGTATGGAGTTGATGATGATTTGCCATGGTTTGACAAAGAAATTCCAACAACTAGTGAATCTGAAGGCGATATTCAACCCACTACTGCTACTTTAACACATGAAGAGAATTTCACCCCTTCTACTTCCCTTCTTTGGGGGGGAGATATATTATTTAATGATTACACAGCTAAAGTGTCTACTACAACCCGAATTAGATGAATCTGACATTGAGGATCCTAATGAAGAAAGAATCAAGAGAAATATTGCCAGACTTGTGGCCTGAGAGAAAAGCATGGATTCTCAAGAATATGAGTAGGAATCCCTCTTTGATGCCTCTTGTGAATTGGGTGTAAATATAGTACATGCCTATGTCACTCAACCTAACGTAGTTGATGAGTCTTGTGTAGAGTCAGACGAGTTGTATTCACAACTTGCCTTAGTGGATTACGTTGATTCCTTTAGGATTTATCTTGATTTGGATTCCTTTGGAACCATCCCTACATGCTCGAATTTTCTCATCACTAGAGACAATTCCTCTTGCATCAATAGCCTCGAAGCCTCCCCTTCACTTTTGCTTATGCACCTTGATCTCATAGATTGGTCTATTCAAAGTTAAAGACCCGAGCTACCCTCATTTCAAAATGATTATGCAATCACATGCTACTTGAATGCCATCGAACCTATGGTATCTTCCACTAGTGAATCGACAGTTAACATGACCAAGATAGACATCAAGTACCTCAGTCATAAATTGAAAAGAAAAAAGAAAAATAAGAGTTCAAATGGTGAAAACCACTTTGTGGTGGTGTCTAAACCAAAAAAGACTAAAAATAAAGATGTATCCAAGGGTGAAAACCTCTTTGAGGCGCCCAAGGATGAGGTACTAGGTAGTCTTCCAAGCTATTTTCATGATAGATCATCAGTTTTGGTAGAACCAACACAACCTATCAACTTGGGTACTAAGGAATCTCCCAAGATTATACATTTAGCTAAATCTTTATCAATAGAAGAAAGAGAACAATTCATACAGTACTTCAAAGAAAAAAAGATCAACTTTGCTTGGACCTACGCTGATATGCCTAGCCTGGATACAGAGCTCATTATGCATCACCTCTCCATCGCTTTAGGTGTTAAACCTGTCGAGTAGAAATTAAGAAAGATGCATCCAATTTTTGCCTTATTAGTCAAAGTTGAGCAAGAAAAATTTGTAAGTGCTAAGTTCATTAGATCTTTTGACTATGCAAAATGGATATCTAATACAGTGTTTGTTCCTAAACATGACAAGTTCATCCACTTCTGTACAAATGTTAGGGATTTAAACAAGGCATGCCCAAAGGACAATTTTTTTGCTACCAAACATTGATATGATAGTAGAGATGATATGGGCTATGAAATTTATTCCCTAATGGACTACTTCTTAGGGTACAACTAGATTAAGTTTTCTCCCGAAGACTAAGAGAAAACAACTTTCACTTGTGCGTGGGGAACGTTCTGTTGGAATGTCATGCCCATTGGTCTAAAAAATGCAGGTGCTACATAGCAAAGAGCCACGACTGCAATCTTTCATGAAATGATGCATAAGAACATGGAGGATTATGTTGATGATACCCTTGCAAAGTCTAAACAATGAAACACCCATCTCGTTGACCTTGAGTTTGATATTGGACCGTATTGAATAGTTTCAGCTCAGGCTAAATCCAAAAAAGTGTGCGTTCAATGTTACTTCTAGGTAATTTCTTGGGTACAAAATATTAGCTAAAGGCATAGAGGCTAATCCAGAAAAAGTACACGCTATTATGAAAATGCCACCTCCAAAAAACATTAGTCAACTAAGGAGTATGCAAGAATGCCTTCAGTCCATCAAGAGGCTCATATCTCAATTAGTTGATAGATCCTAGCCATTCAATAAAAAATTGCGTAAAGGGTATGGTCCGCATGCATATGGAATGAGGAGTGCGAGAAAAGCTTGGCCCAAATTAAAGAATATCTAGCAAAAGCACCTATCCTCATGCCTTGAATTTAGGGGAAGCCTTTGATTCTTTACATCTTAGCTACTGCAAATTCTCTAGGAGCTATATTAGCACAACATGATGAGAATGGGAAAGAAAGACCTATATATTGCATGAGCCATAGATTGGTTGCCTATGAGATCAATTAAAAAAGTATTGAGAAAGCTTGTCTTGCCATGGTGTTTGCATCCCAAAAACTTTGCCACTACATGCTCGCACATTCCACATAGCTTGTTGCTAAAATTGATCCCTTGAAATATCTCTTAAAACAAGGTTGTGTTTATGGGAAGAATAGCGAAATGGATGATGATTCTTTCAAAATTTGACATTCAATACGTCAAACGTAATGCTATCAAAGAGCAAGCTATCGTTGATCAACTTGATGAGTTCCCAATCCCAGATAGCACTCCTATGTAGATCGATTTCCCTGATGCATCTATCATGTATGTTACATAAAGGACCTGGAAGATGTTATTTGATGGGTCGCATACTCAAAATGGAGCTGGTGCCAGAATTCTATTTGTTATGCCTCATGGCTATACTATTCCAAAATCTTACAAGCTACTATTCCCATGCACCAATAACATAGCTGAATATGAAGCTCTCACTAATGGGATCAAGCTAGCCCTTGAATGGAGAATAAAATAGCTACACATCTATGAAGATTCCCAACTTATCATCAATTAAGTTAACAATGAATATCAAATCAAGGACGATAAGTTGATACCCTATAAGAAATTGGTGGATTCTCTAAGGAATTACTTTACTTTTGTCACATTCCAGCAAATCCCTAGAGTTGAAAACAGGGCTGTAGATGCTATGGCAACTTTTGCATCTATCCTACCATTACAAGAGCATGAGTCTTGATTCAAGTTCCTAGTGGAAGAAGTGCACCATCCTGCCTATGATTCCCCTAACAACCAATTCATTTGCACCATTGTCGGTCATGATTCACCTTGTTACTCCACCATCTTCTCTTATCCACAAGACCAAATCATTCTTGCGACTCTTACACATAATGAAAAGCATCAGCTCATTCGTAACGCTTCCCATTACACCCTTGTCTTTAGTGACCTATATATAAAGGGCTTAGATAGAACACTCAAGTGTTTAGAGAGAGACAAATCTGAAAAGGTGTTAGCCAAAGTTCACGATGACACATTCTAATGGCCTTTCACTTTCTCAGAAATTGCTTAGAGTGGGATACTATTGGCCAACTATGCAAGCTAATGTCGTCTGATATGCCAAGTCTTGTAAGAAGTGCCAACTACACAACAACTTGATTCATGCTCCTAGGCATGAATTGATCCCCTCTATTATACACCGAGCTTTCCAACAATGGGCCTTTGACTTGGTTGGAAAGATTCATCCAAGTTCATGTAGTAGACATAAGTTTATTATCACATCAACTGAATATTTCACTAAGTGGGTCGAAGTTGTTCCACTTTCTACTGCTACAAGAAAACATGTTGCCTTATTTATACTAAATCTCATTATTTGTCACTATGACATTCCCTCCTCTATATTCACTAACAATGGGGGGGAATTTAAGAATAAGGACCTTAGGAAACTTTGCAAGAAGTTTAAAATCAAGCAACACTGGTCCTCCATATACTATCCCTAAGGTCAAGCCGAGGCCTCAAATAAAATATTGCTGAAAATTCTGCATAGGAGGGTCCACAAATTAGGAAGAGATTGACACCTATAGATTAATCTTGCACTATGGTTCATATAGGAACACCATATGCACTTCCACAAGGGCTATGCCCTTTGTGCTAGTTTATGGTTCCGAGATTGTCTTCCCATTAGAAGTTGAGATTCCTTCTTTATGAGTCCTTGTGCACGGATTGATCACCAATGAGGACTATAGGGCTATGAGAATTCATGATCTTGAGACTCTAGATGAGCACTAGAAGGCTACTTTGGATCACATGTGAGTTTACCAGAAGTGGATGTCTACTAGTTACAACAAGAAGGTGTGTCCAAGGGAATTTCAAGTGGGTGACCTTGTTCTAAGAGAAAACCTGAAGAATCAACATAATAGAGATAAGAAAGGTAAGTTCAAGCCTAATTGATTGGGTCCCTACATCGTCACTGTTGTATTTGGGTCTGATACTTACAAGCTTTCTACACTTGAGGGAGAACAACTCCATGAGCCTATCAACATAGTCCACCTCAATAAGTTCTATGTCTAAAAGGCTCTTTTTGCATAGTTTCTTGTACATATTCTATGATCCTAAGAAAATCCCAAATATATGATGCTAAAAAAAAAACAATCCTAAAAAGTAGAAAATGTCCTAAAAAAATGACCATCTTAGTGAAAATCTAGCAATAGGCGCTTTGATATATCACCAAAAATAATCAAACATCACAAAAATAACAAAAAATCATAAAAAGTCGTGAACAAATTGCCAAGTGGTGAAAACCTAGAAATAGGCGCTACTTGAGACCCTTGCACCTATGTCTATCAGTCTTTCTTTGCACTCATTTGCTTCAATTTTCCTTGCCTAGCTTGGAACCGACTCTCGCCTAAGTCTAGGGGGCACAAACTGCTTAGCTTATCAAGGTCTCTTTGTACGTAGGTGTTTTCTTTGGCAACTTGTCCAACAATTTTTTTGAACACCTCCTCTTAAAATCGAGTATTTTTCAACAATTATCAGATACCTTAGCTATAGTCTAGGATGTCATGATATTTCTCATTAGTATATTTGAGTCCTAAAGAAATGATCATGTGACTTACAAACACACACACACACACACACACACACTTGAACTTACTGAGACTTGATTGACTTTATTTTCTTTGCGTGTTGTCTATGAGGTTTTCTTTGTTGAGTGTTCCCTCCCTAATAGTCTCTTAAGTATGTCATGGAGTAGAAGACTAGGGGCATAGGGCATGTTTTACTTACTTTTTCTTCTTGTTGGTATGCTTTGTTGACCTAAAGTGTCATGAGAATTTGTGCTTGTCCTACTTGACATTTTAGATCGGCAACGTATCATCCTTGTATATTTCTACAAGACTACACTTGGGGGTTATCCTAGCGCTCATGCCTTGATACAAGTGTAATCTTGCTACTAAGTTTGGTGAATCTAACCGCACTATTCATCTTGACCTATATGTCTTTGATACATAGGTTGGATTCCCACAAACCCATCCAATATAGATCATATTCATATCCTCATAGTTATACTAGTGATGATTGTATGATCTTATGATGTCCCTAATGAAGCTCAAAGATGAAAACTAGAGTTTACTTATGCATCCCTTGCAATCGCACCTTTGCATACTAGTTTGCATTTTAGGACTCATTCTAGTTTAGCTTTTGTATGTTGTACATTGAGAGAACTCTCTCTTTACCTTTCACAGACATGTCAACTAATTGTGTTCACCTCCTTTTTTCGCTTCCTCTCAATGGCATCTCTTGCTTCTTGTTGGTCATATCAACTTAATGCTTGTTTGATTCATGTCATCACAAGAGGTTAATCTCATTATCACATCTAATATATCCAAGTACTCAATTTTCGAATCACAACTCTAAATCATAACATGAGAGCTAAAATATCTATGAGAGAGATATATACATACATTCATGAGCATATAAACATAAGATGAACATACATAAATGATGGGGAGTTTCTCCAATTAGAGCCTTTTTCTCTAGCAAAGGCTTTCTCTAGCCTTCTTAGGGATCCTTCTGATACCCTACTTTAGAGGACCTTTTCCTAATCCTCTCCAACCTAGAAACACACCGATCAATTTCAAATCATACTCCTAACCCATCAAACCCCAACTAAGCACCTAAGTGCTCACCAAGTAGACAAACACACCCAAGGATCCCAACATGGGCAACACATGTTTTGATCATCCCCTTAATTTTCTTGGTCATTCACCAACCACTCTACACTGACTTTCAAAGTCCAAGTCTTCAAAATCACCAAATTGCTCTTTTAGGCCTTGTAGCCCTATGAACCCCAATTAGGTCTCCTACAAACAAAGAAGTTGAGATAACTTCAAAAAATCCTTAACAAGCCCCATTGGTGTCTTCTAGAATTTTTTTTCACAAACACCTAGACTCAAGGAGTTTCTAGGTTTCAGACTCCCATGGTGTCTATATAGTATTTTTCTAGAAAACCCTATTTTTGAGGGTTTCTAGGGCAATAACAACAATTTCTTCTTGGTTTTCTTAGTTCTACTTCCCAGACCTTCTCCTCTGGCCTATGAACCCTTGACTCCTCCTACTTCATTGCCCCAATCAAGATTTTCTCATCCCAGTCGAGCAAATACATTTAAACCTTCTTGTAAGCATCTCAATTCTTAGCCAAACAACTCCAAGCTTTCCTAGGGCTTGCTTGAAAAAATAGAAAACTTGTTCTCCCAACCTCAAAAAACTATATTTATATAATATACAAATGATATTTTCCTAAATCCCAAAGGCCATTAGGTTTTAACCATGGGCATTCAAGTTATAGTCATTCTAGTGCAAACTACTATATATAAACCAACATGAAACACAAAATAAGAAAATTATCAAAACCTAGTAAAATGAATTCAAACCCCTCCAAAAATAACACACATATCAATCACATGATATGAAGCAACTAATCCATGCAAAATAGTAGGAGGGTCAATCCAAAACAATAGGTCTTATGGCAAAAATACATTTTGTGTATTTATTTCCTTCTTTCACATGAACAGTCTGTACAAGCCAACTTCCAACCATTAGAAAATGATTGATCTATCCTTTTATACCTTGTTTCTAACTATCCACACCCTTAGTTTGAATCCCTTACCTCTTTAGTTCCTACACCGAAATTTGAGGAAAAGTTGTCATGAGCAGCTTTTGCAATTTTTGCAAAAATAACCTTTTAATCCCTCAAACCTACCTAGTTGATTCAAACACATCCACATTGATCCAAAAACATCTATGGACCTCATTTTAACAACAATTTCTCAATTTTGAGGCATTTGGAAACTTTGGCCATAATTGACCCTATCAGAACCTTGTAGCACTAATTAGGTCTTAGCAATTAAAACGTGATCAACTTTTTCTCTCAACCTTCTAACTCATTCTTCAACACACCTTGGGATTTTATAACTAGTCCTTATTTGGTTAATGGTTGGTTAAGCCATTTACAAGCCAAAAATGACTATTAGGGTTTGCCTTTCCCCTAAGGTGCTCCTGTACCAATAAACATGAGCACACATATCAACATCACATGGAAACATAAAGACAAGTGCTAAAATACACATAAACATCCATCAGATGAGCTAGAAAAGAGACAAGTACACAAAACTATAAGTCAAATCCATTATCTCATATATATGATGATGGATCAAGTACATGTACAATATGAGACCCAAATTTTGGATAACTATCTCAAAATATACATCAAAAGTGCCACAAGGGCACCAACCTAGCTCTAGCCCTAGACCTAGGACTGACTCTCCATATCATGAGCAAGATGTGGCTGTGAAGGGCGTGCCCATGTTGTATTTAGTGGCTGATCTAACCTCCTCACCCTCTCTGAATAGAGAGGCACCCGCTGTCCTACTAGAACCATAGCCATGTATACTATGTGATAGTATGTTTCCTACACTCCTTGTCTCTCAAACTCACATCGAGCCTCTACTAGATCCTCTTGCAAAGATCTCTCTCACCTGTCAACCTCTTCCCTCACATCCACCAACTGCTGATCTCTCACTACAATAATAGTTCACAATTGTTGAACCTCTACCTCTAGGGTGATGATCCGAGCATCTTGAGGATCCTCTCCCTCTCCAACTGAAGGCTACTTCTGTCTCCCCTCTTCCCTATATTTTCTAGCCTTCTCCACATGCGATCGCATAACCCATCTCTCCTTCTCCTCCTCACCCTCCACCTCCTCCATATTCACCTTACTCCATGACCAATTTTGGATGCTTGATGCACCTCTAGAGCCACTATCCCTCTCCCATCGTCACCAGCATCCCCTCTTGGCTCACATCTTTCGATAACACATCTAGAATCAAGAACCAAGGGAATGGGTGCCTGTACATCTCCCGGGCATAGGCATACTCCATCCCCACATCCACAAAATCTCATAGGTAGTCACATCTGTCCCACTATAGCCCCATTGTATCTTGCCTTTCTACAATATAATCTAGCATCTTCAAATATTTGAGGCTCTCCTCCCCCCCGAACTTGGCATAGGTAGTAGTCTTAGTGGACACTACCTGTCACCACCGAAACTATCTCCAAACCTGGCTAATCATGAATCACTCCATGATCTTCGAGTGCCTACCCAATAATGGTATGCTATAAAACATACACTCGAGCTCATTTGCAACATCATCCCAAATATCACAACTAAAATAAGGCCTCCAAACAAAGGAGGACATCTCATCAAATAATATATGGTAGTAGGTAATGTCCCCACTATGCAACTACACCATAAAGCCATAGTATTTATAGATGAATAAATATCTCCTCTCCCAGGGTCACACTCATGGCCAAATCATCATAATATGGTCCCATGTCCATACTTGTGCTAGGAAAACTTTGCATGCCCATGTCGTCCCCTCATGGTAAACTATCTCATGCAGCTCATGATACATGTTTGCAAGGATGGGTAGTTGATATCATCTATCTCGGCTGCCCTACCAAATCCATCACCAGTCTTCCCCAGCCTAGTGGGAAGCATTTTTGGCTCTTATTTTTCACTAAGGCTTGTGCCACCAAAGAGCATACTATATAGGCCACTGGATACTACTCTCCATACTCCTCCACTAGTCTCTCCCAGCTCAGATGTCTGTCCAGAATGGTCACATCCTCAAACAATGTCTTCACTACAACCCTCCCCTCTGTCGGGAGCTGGTCATAGTATACCCATGACACACAAAACTCATGTCACCACTCATAGTAAAGAAAGGACAAAGCAAAGAAAAACATCTAAACATGCTCATCATACTTATTGGGTATCCATGATACGATACTCATAGGATGTAGTATATATCCTCCAATGTGATGGTGGCCTCTCCTTGGGGCAAATGGAAGGTGTTATGCTCACTATGCTATTGCTTTGCTAGTGTCGTAAAAGACCATGGTTTTCCTAGATATGGGGCAATCGCAAGAGCCAACCAAATCCCATGGTCTCTAGTGCTCTCTCTTGCTCATCATCCAAAAAGTGGACCAGTCTCAACCCCACAACCATGGGGGCCCTAATGATCAACCCCAAAAACACCATCTAAACAACCAAACCATGCAAAACATGTTAGTATCTACCACAATCTATCCAAACAAGATCATAAGTGCTCCTATTCTACTATGTAATTGTGGAAACCAAACTAAAAGACAAAAACCATGAGAAAAATGCTCAAAACAACACTGTGCAATACTTATTTCTATTATTGTGCAATAATTATGGCTCCATTTGTATCATGTGATACTTCACATAGTATCTGTGCAATACTTCACACCATATCATGCGAATAATGAGTGGTCCTTGTATGACAATTTTTCTAATATCAATGGAATACTATATTGGTCCTAGAAGTATCGTGCGATAGTTTATACAACTGCCATGTGATACTTCTAAAGTATCACATGATATTTTATGAAAAGCCTATGAAACTTATGAAATAAGACCAAAAATGCTAAAAAAAAGACCCAAAACACTAAAAAAATCAAAAACTCATTGGGGCACCATACTATGGAGGCTGATTATGTAATTGACTGCGCTCGAAACAATGTCTGTGCATCATAATACCTCCCTACACCATCATTTCTCTCTCAAATGCTCAAAAGCTCTCAAAATCACAAGAAGAAAAAATGAATTAAAAATGACCCCTTGGGCTCCTTTTATACCTTTTGACCTTATTTTTGAACTCCTTGGAATTGTGCAAAAATTGCACGCCTAGCTAATTTCAACGTCTTGGATCTATTTTTAGGATCAAAATTAAAATATGAGTTCATCTTGATGGTCAAAATCACATTTCAAAATTTTCTCCTACGCAGTCAGTTAACCTTTTAAGGCTTAATCTTTGTATCTTGCTGGGGCATCATCATTTATTCATTCCTTCCTCATTTCTACTCTTCTACTCTTCTTAGTCACTCCATTCATCTTTGTTTTGACCTAATTTTAGTGCTTTATCTTCCTTTGTCAAACTTAGTCCAACTGGGGCATCGTATCTCTTCTTAGTGGTCACTCTTTGGTTTTAATCACTTATCTATCATCATGGCCTTTACTTTATCTCAATTTGATCATATTTCACTCATTTTTGCATCTCCTCAACCTCATTTCAATTTCAATCCCAAGGGGGCAAGAATATTCTTTCATCATTGCAAATTTCTTTCCTACTATGGCTATCTATTTCTTAGGAGCATATGCATGACCTTTTCATTTTCTCTTGATCTATCTACTTACTTTTCTCAACATACTCATCTCAGGTTCTGACATTGTCTCTCTTTCTCCTAGTATTTAGTACTGTAGCTAATAGATCGTATATTCATGATCTGCTATCTCTCTCTGCACTTTGATCTTTGAAGTCAGATCGCTTTGCTGCTTTCTTGGCTTCTTCATTCTTTGACATAATGTGTTAGCAATCGATCACACACTAGTCAAAAAGGGGCAAATGAAATCACCCAAAAATGGTCATCTAAACTATTAGCCCCCTTTATAACAATTTTGCATAATTTATTAAATCATTTAACTTGATCAAATCTTCAAAAATCAATTTATTTGATTTTAATCTATAGTTTGACTACTATATCCTAAGTTCTTATTTAATTAAAAGGAACATGTTCCCCCTTTAATTAAATAAAAGACCCCATTCATCTCTTATCCTAAGTTGCACACATAAAAGCATTTTTCCACTTTTTAAAGAAAAGAAAAGTATTTTTGTCTAACACAGAGACACAAAAGTCAACTCTTTGTGATTGGTGGAAATGATTGTGCACATGGATCATGCAAAAGTCAACTCCCCACCCTTTATTAGATCCTCTTGCTTCATGATCTCCATCGTCTGTACTTCTTTAAAAGAGGGAGCTCACTCTTCATCTTGAATCAAATATTATTGTACTATTGTTATGCTATAGGGTTTTCTAAGTACTCTTGTAGCTTTAGAAGATCTTGCGGCCTCATATTCTCATTTGCATATCATAGTATCTTAGCATCCTGTTGCATTAGTATAGTTTCCTTTTATGTATTCGAATAACACACCTAGTTTAATTAGACGAATTGTAATACTCTCATTTTGCTAGTTAGTTTCTATTCCATATCTCATTCAACAGCTTAGTTGCACTTGCATTGCATTGCATGTGGATTCTTGGACACTAGCATCCTTTCTCTTGTCTCATAATTTCCCATTTCATGGTGTACTTGCAAGGGGCTACATTCTTATGCTCATCTAAGAGCTATTCTACTTCTTTTTGCATCCCTTTGCACGTCATGACTAGGGACCTCTAGGTTGGCATTTGAGGCTCTCAAACCATGAGATCCCTCAAATAGAAGGACTTTGAGAAGTGCACCCTTTTTGAGTGTACACTCATCATTTCATCTGTATATAGAAAAACAATCTATCGCATTGCTAGAAGTATAGAGGATAGTGTGGATCCTGATCCGAGGAGTTATTCATGTCTATTGATAAGAGGATGCAAATTAATATATATGTATGGTGTTTGAGAGGAGGGAAAAAAGGCTACCTATGCATGAGATTAGGATGAGACAAGGTCTAGCATTGGAGTTGGATTTACCACCCTTAACATTATATCTAGCAAGACTGATTAGAGATCATATGATACCATATTTATTAGGGTATGGGCTCTCTATCAGATGGGTCAAGTTCTCATGCCATCTGATAGATGATGTGATTACATATTGTTGTGGATATGTCATGCTCAAGCATAGGTGTGTATATCTTGGGGACAAGAACCTTGGGACAAAGCCCACTTTGTTACATATCCAGGCATGAGAGCACATTGTGGTGTAGTCTAAGGAGCCATATGGGTGAATGCACAAAGTTGGGTTGCAATTCCGCAGAAGTCAAATCCGCGGAATGAGACCTCTTAGAAATGGGTACCTAATTTTAAAAAAAGGGCACCTGTTTTCGGCTCGAGTGCCTGATCCTAAATTTAAAAAATGGGCACCCGTTATTTTTAAAAATCGGGTACCCATTTTTTATTTCGAAAATCGGGTACCCATTTTTTATTTCAAAAAATGGGTACTCATTTCTCAAAAAATTAAAATTTTGAATTTTTAAGAAACGGGTACCCATTTTTTAAAAATAAAAAATGGGTACCCGTTTCTTAAAAATTCAAATTTTTAAGTTTTTGATAGATTTTACATGCCGCTTTTAGCTTTTCAAAATGGTTACCCATTTTTTGAAATTTAAATAATGGGTGCCCGTTTCTTACAACATGAGGTGGGATTTTTTTTCTTGCCTCGAATTTTGGTTTGGGACAGGCTTGGTGAGACCAAAAAAATGACAAAGTCAAGTTTTAAGAGTAAGACTCATCATCAATCTACATTCAATTCTTTTGAAGTTTTAAAATTTTTTTTTTGAAAAAAGTGAAATTTTTATCAAATTATGGTGTTCGTACACGAGAGTTTTTAAAATTTTCCTTTATAGCCAATTAAAAATTAATTTTAAAAAAATATTCATTAAAAAATTCAAGAAAAATATTCTCATCAATCTTTGGTGCGTCAGGTAACTCCATTTAAAAGGATTAAAAAAAACTCATTAATTTGTGTCAAATTATGGTGTCTGTACACGAGTGTGGTATGGTCCTGAAATAGACATTTTGAAAAAGTGGTTTTTGAAGATCCATATCAAAAAAATAATCCATCATATGGGTATACAAATAAATTACATATTCAAAAAGAAGATTCCAAGCACTACAATTTTTTTTTTTGAAGTTTTTTTATATTTAATCTCTAAATGGCTCAAATTTTGGCATCAATTGAAAAAATATTTCAAAAATAGGAAAAAAACTTCCCCTTTTTGGCCAAAAGTGAGACCCAACTTCTTGCACTGACCCATATGCTTACAAGTATTGACGTTGTTTGTAATATACATGTGTTGTTGTAGTGGGTTTTTGACAAAGGATATTAGATGACCTACTGGATTCTTGTTGGATTCCTTATAGGTAGTGTGAGGATTAGGGTGATGATGACACATAGTATTTTCCCTATGTACAAACAATCTATTGGCTATTGAGGCAAACTATCCACATTGTTAAGATGCATATGATGAGCAGAGTGATGCAATAGTTTGGGCTAAGGAAAGGGAAGGTGAGGAGGGAGATACTCACCCTCATGTGACACGAGATAGGGACCTGATAAATACATTGACATCATGGCATCTTGATTAAGGAGTTGGTGGCATGGGTCAGACAGTTAGATGTGATAAACATAAGAAAGTCACTAGAGTATACCACATGGTGGATACAAGCCCATCAAATTGACCATTCTAGGGAACCTAGAGGAAGATAAAGAGGGAGAGGGGAAGGGGATAGATGTGGATGGAAAGGGAGGAGGCCCAAATGATAATGGGGAAGGAAGGGATAGAGACAAGGATTACTTATGGCCAATTCTTTAGGGGCAATGACAACATGAACATAGGGAGAGAGGCCACCTCAAGGGGTGAGACACAAATCAAAGAGATCAAGGGTTGCACAAGCACATGTTTTACATTGATAGAGATAGGGATAAAATCAAGCTCAGGTATAGGTACACATATAGGAATGAGAGGAGTTAGGAGGTCATAGGTCAAGACTCAAACCTTGATAGGAAGATACATGAAAGGTGCCTCTGTTGGCCTAGACATATTGTAGGTGGATAGGGACCCCATGGCATGGGGGAGAGATGAGGTGAGGACTTGATCAGTAAGCCATAGGATAGAGAGGAATACTACTTTTTCATAGAGAGATAGTCTATACACAAAGATAACAATGGTGTAGGTGAAGAGGAATAATAGAGAGGGCTCGACTACAAACCCTACATGAAGTCCTAGATATAACACACTGCGATAGGAATGCTTACATGAAAAGGATAAGCGGGCACTAGGAAGATATGATGGTGATCCTATGGAGAAGGGACTAGGGAAAGAGGGATAGTTGGAGGAGCCCAATAGACAGGAACAATTCCTATAGGCATAGGTGCATGGAATATAGGATGACCTAGCAACCTTGCACAAAATAGGGGTGTGGAAGACCTAGCTCATTAGATACTAGAACCATTGAGACTTGCATATATGTTCAAAGAGAGAAAATGCCCACTCAAAGGGACCATGATCAGGTGGTGCAAGAGACACATTACTACAACAATATGTACCGACATATGGTATTAGAGAACTACAAATCTTTGAGCTTTAGAGGAAACACATAATTAGGGTACCATCTACATTCTTAGGAGGTTCAATTAGTATGAGAGCACCTCAAGCATCAAAGGGCCATAATGAAGAGATTTTAGAGTTAGGCAAGGGGAGTGCAAGTTAGAGTCTCACACAAGAGACTCATTTTTTATATTGATGTATTGTGTCCTATTTTTTGAAATAAATATGAGATGCAATGTTTTGGTAGTGTACATGCATTTTGTATTTATTATGATAGGTTATAAAGTCATTATGATGGGCTTTTGATGATAGATTTTGATTTTCATGATGCATAATGACATGTTGATGTTACATTTATGCACATAATATGCTGGTTTTATAGATGACATAATATGTGTTGTGATGTTATAAACATATATTGACATGTGTGATGCAAGATGTATGCATATATGTATGTATATGTATGAGGTACTAACATGTTTATGATGTAGGTGGTTATGCATATGAATGCATGATGTGATATGTATATGTACTATATGATATTGATGGTGTGATGCAGGATGAACTATATATGTGTATGTGTATGTGCATGTGTATGTGATACAAATTTGATTGGAGTAGATAATTCACTTTTTTTCGTATGGTTAATATTATAGAAAGTGTACAAAGAAATCTTACAATATGACATAATGTGAAAATGAAATTATACAAGGCCTTCATCCTAATCACATGCAACTAAATGAAAAAATATAATGATGTGACATGATATGGTTAATGAAAATGAAAGTTATCTGTAAAATGAAAAATAAATGTAAAATTGATGCAAGTTAAATGCAATCTAAATACAATTGAATACAAACTATAATAAATGAAAAATGAATGTAGAAATAGATGCAAAATGAACATATATGTGGATGAATATAACTAACATAATCTAAATGTGAATGAATGAATGTAATAGAATGAGAAAATTGGGGTAACTAAATGAAAAATGAAATAGAACTAAATAATGAAAATGCAATGCAATGAAATGACAAAACAAGATGATATTGCAACAAAATAATAGAAAGGGTATATAAATGGAATGAGATGATCCTAGAGGGATGATAGTGCAACATGGTGTGATTGGGTAGTTGGGGAGGGTTTGAGAGAGTGTTATGGTGGATAAGGGAGCCAAATCTCACATGTATCATGCATGGATTGAATAAATAACTCTTAGATAAATAAGTTGTATTGTATGAAGCAAATAAGCATAATCAGATGAGATACAATTATGGGTGGGAGCTAGCAGAGGTGTTTATGCATTTCTTCTGTTAAAAAAATTGATGACTTGCAGAAGGAAAATGGGATAAGTGTCAAGATTCAAAGGAACCATAAAACCAATATCTTACACAAGATCATCAAGAAGATATGTATTTTATGTGGGAAACTCTTTAGAAATAAATACCACCTCATAGACAAGGATGTATGAACAATAGAGTCACCAATTTAAGGTAAAGATTTAGGGCTTGGGAAGTGGGACTGTCATCAAATATTAACAAAAATTGGAAAGAAAATGTTGGTTGAAATTTCTTTCTAGTGAAAATATTTTATTTTAAAATCATGCAAATTACAAACAACTAAAATATTGTCATCTACAGAAAAACCCAAGAGTAGTAGGAGCATTCCAGTTGCTTCTAATGTGAATTGGATGTAGTATAAGACCTCATGATGCACACGTTGTTGGAATGTTAGGAGAAGCAGGATGCTGACAGGAGGGGTTGAATCAGTATCCTCAAAAACTTTTACCTTCAAGCAAATTTAGTTCTTTCATTTTCCTTCATAGCTCGGTAATCACATAAAACTCATCATAATGCTTTGTAACTAAAAGTAACTATATCTAAGCTAACTAATTTGAACCAAAAAACATAAACATGTAATCATAAGCTCATGACACATAACACATTCATTTGGTATCAGAGAAATCCTTGGTTAGATGGAAAATTATGGTGGGGATGCTACTCACAAATCCATCACTATTGCAGTAAGAGATTGCCTTGTTAGGGCTTACAATGGTTTTGTCACTTATGGTGACTTACTTTGTTAAGCGTATACACTTAGATCTACAAGGATCTACCTTTTTCGAGGATTTTTACAAAACTCTTTAAGTGTGTAATTAGTTAAAATATTTAAAAAATACTCTTAAGTCTACCTTTTACAAGGATTTAGAACCACTAAAATGATGAGAAAGTAACAAAAAATGATCTTTCAATAACAACTTACCTTTCTTGATTAGATCCTTCTTCTTCTCACTAGTTATCACCTTCTATGATAGATATGCAGTTCCTCTCTTTATTGCTTAGATTCTGATCTTTGATCTTTGATAAATTTGTCATTCACTATGGTCTTTTCTATAATACTTTACTTCACATCGACACCTTAGAATCCTCCTCAACAAAAGTGATCAACCAACTTTCTAAGATCGAAAATTGTTCTATACTACTCCTTTTATAGCTTTCATTCATCTCTTTGTGATTTGACCTAATAAGAGTTTTGGATCTTTCTAGAATAGTTCTCAAGTTCAAAATCAAGCTTCTAGAATCATCCATCATTTCATTTCTTTTCCATATTTATTTTCATTGAACATTATGTCTTGAAATCATAAAATAATTAGTGCACATTCTTCAAGAAATCTTACCAAATATTTGTCTCAAACTATGTAAACTATTTTTTTCACTCGATGTGATTGTGTCTCATAAGATTTTTGTCAATAAATTTTTTTGTGTAGGCTCCATAACACTTGGTTGATGCAATATTCTTATATAGTGTCACTTAGTATAATCTTTTCTCATTGACCTCTGACTTGCTTGGTGTAGTCTTTACTTGGTATACACTATACAACTCAGTAGGTATGTAGTCACTCGATAAGTAATGAGCTCAGGTATAACTATAACATTATTTCATCTCCTCCTTCATTGCTTGGGAAATATGGTGACTTGGGTGTTATGCACAGTTCCACGTGATGTTTGTCACTAATTGACAATATGATAATGACTTAGTGCAAGTTAGGAGAATCTCCAAAGGAGATGTCCAAACCCCCATTACATAACCACACAATAGAAACACAACAACAAATAAAAATAATGCAAGATCTTATACCAAATCACAACTCTTTATTTATAAAATAACTTTTTACATGCAATATGCTTTAGTGTAAGGCATTTTGTGTTATGACCCATACAATAGCAATTACAATAACAATTCTACAAGATCCCTCAAAATCCAACTCAATTCCTAGCTAGCCAAAATCCGTAACATAACAATAATCTGGTAGAAACCTCCAAGATCTCAACTTGTGCTTGCAAGCCACCAAGCAACCTCCTTGTTTATAAACTGCAACCACTAGCTCTTCTCCAATTTTGATACTCCACCACAATCCTGCTATAAACTACCTCACATTCGGTGCTCTATCCACAAACTCAAGAAAACTATCCCTTTAGCTACCCCACGCTGAACTTAGTATCCAATCCCTCTAAATGAATGAAATAAGACTCCACAAGACCCCCTACTTATATCGAACTAAGCCACAAGTCGGCCTAGCAATTACAAATTAAATAAAACCCCTTGCATTAAATGCATATTTATGCCACAAGTCTATTCACAACAAACATTATAAAAAAAATTTAACCCTCATGTTAATCCATAGTTTTCACACAATAATCGCACGAAAATACTTAGGACAAACCCTAAGTTTACAACCAAGTTTAAATGCACATGGGAGAGATAACCAAGACCAAAAATAGGTCCACACAAACTCCCAGATTGTTCCACATCATGATCACATGCTAAATGCATTAAAATGCACCAATAACTCCAGGCGGCACCAACACATTGTTGAGTGTTAGAAAACTCCCAAGCATTGTTGAGTAACCAACACATGCTGAGCACAACAGTGAGTGTTGAGCAATAGTTTCTGTCGAGCTCTTCAGTGACCGAACCCCTTTCAATGACCAAGCAAATCATCCATCACTAAACTCAATAGGGACCAAGTACCACTCCAAAGCAACTATCGAGCCTCCTCCCATGAACTCCAAAGTAGCCACTGAGAAAAACCAAGATGCTCTTGCATCAGACTCCACAGGTAAATAGAAAAGTGTGTCCCACACTTTGATGCCCAAAGAAAGATCAACAACCATCTTCATCTTCACCAAAGGCTTCCACTCCAATAGGGACAAGAAAACTAATCTGTACATCATCCACATCTGCATCATTATGTCAAACACTAGAATCTCAACCATCCAATCAACATGCTCACTCCCAGGAACAAAATGAACATAATGCTTCATCAGTAAATCAGCAACTACTGAATCCACATCAGCAACAACAAACTTCACAATAGAAACAATATGTAACCCCTAAGAAATATATGCTAAACTCTCGACACCATCAATCTTATTGCTCATAATAAGATGCTTTGCAACACATAACTCACTACCAACAACAACTAGATCATCCACGACCAAGTGCTTTGCAATCTCCATGTCTGACCCAACTGAATGATCATGAAAACCAATCTCCATCCCAACATCAACAAGCTTAGGGATGTCCTCAGAAACAACCTGAAGTTTCTCTACAGAATCTACATCAAAATCCTCAAACTGATTAACAAAACCAACCTCTTCCACCTTGACCTTTCCATGTCATCTTCTCTCTCGAACAAGTCTTCTAACTGGGTAGAAAACTCTCTTCTAGATTGATAGACTCCAACTCCATAAACATCTATGAAATTCCTTATTTATCCCATCCTTAACTTGATCAACCAAACTAGCTTCAAACTGAGATAACATCTCAAAAAACCTCCTCTCCACAACATCATGAAGATTCACAATCATCCCAGGGTCCAATCCTCTCGGAGCCATCTTCTAAGATCTTTGTAAACCCTCTACAACAAATCCTTCTCATGCTCCTTGTGATAAACCCAATTTTTTTTGGAAGTCAGATCATAACCTACCACCTCACATGAACAATCAAGAACCAAATCACAAGTCCAGGAACATAGATCTACAATCCACAAACTCCCTACGATCATGCCTCAACAAGATCAATCTTCCATCAATCCATTTGTAAGCCCTCTACAATTGCAAGTTAGAACCATAATCTGCCACCTCACAACCAAGAGATCTAGGACTCCAGAAAGAAAAATTGACCACAAGATCAAAGATCTCACTAATACATTTGGTACCAAATTGCAACGGTAGTGCCGTTGCAATTTTTTCGTCACAACATTGTCGTCGTCACAATTGCGATGGTCTATCGTCGCAATTACGACAACAACAAGGTTGTGATGGAAAAAATGCAATAACACTACCATTGTAATTTGGTACCAAATGTATTAGTGTTTTATCAGATCAACTTCTCCAACCCAAGCCCTAATAAAAACTACCTCAACTTTGGCAATCGGTCTACACACTCAAGAACACCTTCTCTGATACCACCCAACACAGTACAAGGTAGGAGAATTCCCAAAGGAGATGTCCAAACCCCCAGCAAATGACCACACATTGAAAAAACAACAACAAATATCAATAATGCAAGATCTGATACCAAATCACAACTCTTTATATATAAAATAACTATTTACATGCAATATGCCCAGTTATAAGACCTTCTGGGTTACAACCCAATACAATAGCAATTACAGTAATAGTTTTGCAAGATCCCTCAAGATCCAACTCAATTCCTAGCTAGCCCAGATTTGTAACATAACAACAATCTGGTAGAAACCTCCAAGATCTCAACTTGTGCTCGCAAGCCACCAGCAACCGCCTTGTTTCTAAATTGCAGCCACTATCTGTTCTCCAAATTCACAACTCCACCACAACCCTATTGTAAACTACCTCACATTTGGCACTCTATCCACAAACTCAAGAAAACTTGCCCTTGAGCTACCCTATGATGAACTCAGGATCCATTCCCTCTAAATAAATGAAATAAGACTCAACAAGACCCCCTACTTATACCCAACTAAGCCATAAGTTGGCCTAGCAATTACAAGTTAAATAAAACCCCTTGTATTAAATGCATATTTAAGCCACAAGTCATCTCACAACAAACATTAAACACAACATGTTAACCATCACATTAACCTGCAGTTAACACACAATAACCACACGAAAATACTTAGGACAAGCCCCAAGTTTACAACCAAGATTAAATGCACATAGGAGAGATAACCAAGACCATAAACAGGTCCACACAAACTCACAGATCAATCTACATCACAATCACATGCTACATGCATTAAAATGCACTAAGAACTCCAATCGGCACCAACACACTACCGAGTGTCAAGAAACTGCCAAACATTGTTGAGTAACCAACACATGTCAAGCAACCAACACATGTTGAGCACAACAGAGAGTCTGGAGCAACAATATCTATCAAGCTCTTTAGTGACTAAGCCCCCTTCAATGACCAAGCACCTTGGCCATCACTAAACTCAATTGCAACTGAGCACCACTCCAAAGCAACTACTGAGCCTCCTCCAATGAGCTCCAAAGTATCACTGAGCAAACCCAAGATGCTCTTGCATCAGATAATCTATGGGAGTAACATTCTCCCCCATTGAATTAGTGGCAAAAACAATATGTACAAAAATAAGTACAACTCCTCCTAAACACATACTTCCTCGGTATACATGATCTCTTTTGTTTTTTAAAATCTTTTCCATAATTCTTTTGTTTATTGTATTTCATCAACTCCTTATAACTTCATAAATACACACATAATACAAAAAACATGTTATCCCCCTTTTTTTAACACTTATGTCAAAATATATGTAAAACATGAAAAATACTTACTTTGGATACAATCCATAGTGATCAAGAAAATCCTTGTGTTGCATCTTGTGTATAGCCATTTTGTTATCCCAATTTTTCTTAATCAAATCAATTTCTTGCATTTCAATTAACAATTTTGCAGCTAAGTCTGTCATATTATCAATTAGTGTTAGGATTAGGAAAATAATAAGTTCTTTGGAAATCTTGGTATGTGTTTGTATAACCTCAAGATGCGGTGACAATAAGGCTTGAATTTCATTGATCTTTTCCCTTGTGTTGTTTTCTTCTTGCACACACTCATGTTGTAAACCTATTAAAAATCTTACACGAGAATAGTGCATAGAATATTTACTTAATTTTTCCTTCAATTTTTCTTCACTCACCTTCATATCATTATTCTGTTTGAAATAAATAATACTGAGAGTGGGGGGGGGTGAATCAGGTATTAAGCAAACTTTTTCCCACAACTAAATATTTTTAATTACTTTGTAACTTGCATATGAAAGTAAACCAACAATGTTGAACAATAAATATAATCATACACAAAGAGAACTCATAACACCATTATTTGTTAACTAGAGAAACCTTGGCCAAGGGAAAACCCTGGTGGGGATGGTACCAAAAGATGATCCAATAAAAAAAAGAATCTTGTTAAGGATATTGACCCTATTAGGTGTCTATGAAACACATATAGTGTCTCAATTCCTTGTTACAGGAGTAAGCCCCATTAAAAACCTCAACCTTGTTAGGAGTTGGTAGATCAAATACAATGTATGCAAGAAGAGCCCACTACCCCAACATGCAATTATACAATAAAGTTCTTGACTGGAATAGGTATAGATACACTACTATCTTACTATTGTATGTTGCACTTGCTCTGATTGTACATCAAATTTTGCATCACATAAGGCTCATATATCATATAAGATTTCTTCACAATAGTTCACATCATATCTTCACTTCATATTATTCGTGCAAGATAAAATCTTTACTTATATCTCACAAATTAATAAAACTCTTCTTAGTCAGCATTAGGTGCTTTTACATGCTTGACTATATATAAAATTGATGTAGGATAAACATCTAGGATGTCAGCCCATCATGACTAAGTAATTATTTTGTCACCAAAATAATTCCTTAAGTCATACAATTCAATTCTCAGATATGCTCTATTCTATTCTGTTAAATACTAGAATTGGTAAATCAATAGTAACATGCATCGTACTATCTGTACAAGTCTGCACACTAACATATGTCATCACCACATTGTCATCTATCGATCCTCAAGTGTGCATGTCCTAACTCGATCTCTAATGACCATACACATTGTATCTGTCTCTGTACTGGTGCAATGTATCTAACACTTAGACAAATTTCTATTATTGATTGCATAAAAGAAATACAAAATACATGTTGCCATAAATGACAATACATCAAATAGCTATCTAGCCATATTGCCAACAATCTCCCCCTTTGGCATTGATGACAACATTTGGGAAAATTGGCTAAGTCCCATAATGATGTCATACAAAAATGAATACAAAAAATAACTACACAAAAATTGTCTTGAAAACAAAAAATATTTTATTCATGTTTTGATGGATCATTATATTCCTTACCATACATTAAGATTGTGTCACACTCTAAACCCTTCTATCCAAGTGATTCCATTATATCAGAATGCTTGAATGTCAACTTAAATCTCCCTATCCATGGAGTGCAAGGGTATGTTTAGAGCAATTCAAATAGCTTAGTTGAGTCTTTGAGACACAACTCTTGCTACTAAACCATGCAATGGGAGGTTCTTTGAGACAAGAGAAAAAATTCCAATGTCCAAGAGAACTCTCAAAATGCAATGCAAGTATGAACTAAGCTAGCATGCAATGCAAAATACAACTATTTGAAACAAGATGAGAGTGTGTTACAAATCTGAACTAGTTAAGCTATGTGATCTAGATTATTTCAAGAAATAGGAGCTATACTACATGAATCTAAACTAAAATTCCATGGTATACAAGAAATTAGACGCCACAAGCTCTCAAGAATTTGATTGTTAAACCTGTAGCATAACAATACTCAAGAGTGTGGATCCTTTGAGAAGGGAAGAGCTCTTTCTTTTAAAGACATACGAATGTGGAGATTAAGATCACAGAATGAAGGATCAAGGATGCAAGTTGACTTTGGCATGATCCATGTGCAAGAGGAAGTCAACCAATAAGAAAAGAGTTGACTTTGCATGTGAGACAAAAAATAGTTTTCTTTTCATTTGTAAAATAACAAAAGGACTTTATGTGTGCACATTGAGTGGGTTAGAAGAATGGGGTCTTTTATTTAAATTAAAAGGGGACATGTTCTTTTAATCAAATAATGAAATTAGGATAGTATAGTCAAACTATAGGTTATAATAAAATGAATTGATTGTTAGCAATTTGGTCTAGGCAAATGATTGATTAATTTAACCAAAATGCTGAGAAGGGGGCTAATAGTCCAGATGACTGGTTTTAGGTGATTACATTTTCCCCTCTTTAACTAATGTGTGATCAATCTAGGAATGCATGACATCAAAGAAAACAAAAGCCAGGTAGGAAACAATAGATAGAAATATTTGATTGCGAAGAACAAAATGCATAAAGAGATAACAAATCTTGAATGCACAGAATAATAGTGATAGTAGTGAACACTAGGAAAGAGATGGTGTCAAAACTTAAGAAGAATGCTAACACCAAGAAAAGTAGATAGATCAAGAGCACATGAAAAGATTAAAAAAATATGCTCCTAAGAAATAGATAGCTGTAACAAGCGATAATAGAGTTTTTTTGCCCCCTCGAGATTGAACTCGAAATGAGGTAAAGGGGATGCAAAAATGAGCTAGATATAAGTATTCAGATATAGCAAGGTCAATGATGACAGATATATGATTAGAACCAAAGAGTGACCATAAGGAAATGGTAGAATGCCCTGGTTTGACTAGATTTGACCAAAAAGGTCAAATCAAGTCAAAAAATGTTTTACACATGACAATGTGAAGTCAAGTAGATATGAAGTGTAGAAATGGTGAAGATATGGAGAAATGATGATGCCCTAGTGGAGATTCAGAGATTAGACCTCTAAAGCTTAGCTAACTGCATAAAAGAAGGTAGAATTTTGAAACGTGATTTTGACCATCAAGATGAACCTGACTTTTGATTTTGATCTTGAAAAATAAATCTAGGATGTCTAAATTAGTTCAAAATAAGGTCAAAAAGCTATATAGATGTGATGAAAAAAGAGATGAGAAAAATTCAAGATAAGATGACAAGGTGTGATCAAGAAGAAGCAAGAGAAGATAAACACGGTAAGTTGACATGTCTGAGAAAAAATGAAGAGAGAGCTCTCCCCATATGCATAAATGCATGACTAAGATTAAAATGAACCTATGATGAAAACTAACATGCAAAGTGGTTTACTTTCAAGGGATGCAAAACATTTAGACTCTAATTTAATCATTGAGCATTTATTAGGGACATTGTAAGATCATACAACCATCACTTGTATAACTATGAGGATATGAATATGATCGATATTAGATAGAAATGTGAAAATCCAATCTAAGCATCAAAAATATGTAATTCAAGGTGGCTATACGATTATATTATCTAAGTTTAATATAGCAAGATTACACCTATATCAAGGCATAAGTGCCAGGATAACCCCCAAATGCAATCTTGTGAAAATAGTCAAGGATGATATGTTGTAGGTCCAAAGTGTCAAGTAGGACAAAAATGAACACTCTAAACACCTTAGATTAACAAAGTATACCCACAAGAAGAAAGCAAGTAAAGCATGCCCCATGCCCCTAGTCTTCTAGTTCATAACATCCTTGAAAGACTATTAGGGAGGGAACAATCAACAAAGAAATCATCATAAACAACACATAAAGAAGGTAAAGTTCATCATAGCTCAACAATTTGAATTTTCAAGCGTGTATCTATAAGTCACATGGCCATTTCTTTAAGACATGAATTTGATAATGTGAAATATCACAACATCCAATACTGTAGGTAGACTATCTGAAAAGTGTTGAGGAACACTATTTTGTGATTTTCCAAGGAAACCCCAATTTGACAACCTTACAGAAGAATTTTAGAACTTGAACATGTCTCAAAATATGGAGCATTCTGAACACGTATGTCAACAAACCCTTGTATTCAATATTGTCACAATAGAACAAAAGCAGAGAAAATTCTAAAAGTCTGAACCTCAGCCAGACCCCATTGTGCAAGCTTTGAATACATACCAAAATATCTCCACTCCTAGGACAATAATTCCCAGTACACATTCTAATGTTATTATCAGGGATATAGATGAAGAACCCTCCTACTCTGCTTTAAGTACTGATGAACTCTCCTCTCGGATTCAGGAAGAATATGAAGATGAAGAAATTATCAATCTTAATATTCCTAATCCAAGTACAGTAAGAATGGTGATGACCATCTTACTTGAACCTACTCCAAGATTAGAAGGAGGCTAATAGGATAAGTAACCATGCCTCGAGAAAGGGAAAATTCCAATCTAGGAAATGTGTTGTAGAGTGAATGAGTAAGACTAATAGAAATAGGTGTGAGGGTCTCAAGTAGTCCCTATTTCCAAGTTTTCACCACTTGGAAGATTTTTTCAAGATTTTTTTTGAAATTTTTTGTATTTTTTCAGCATCATATATAATTTTTTTTGGATGTTTAGAATGATTTAGAGATCACTAGTTCTCAAGCAAGATCACATCATTTTGTTCCAATGTCTAGCAAGGTGTAGGACATGATGGAGCAACAAGTTGGTGATAAGATGGATAAGAAAGGAGTGTGAAGCAAGTGAAAGTGATCCTCAAGGACTCACTCCTCAAGAATACCCAAGCTATGGAAAGATAGCCATATGAAGTAGGTTGTGGATAAGCAATAGAAACAATGAGCAATATAGCATGTAGGATAAGTAGTTGAATCCAATAAGTGAGATAACAAGCCAATAAGCGAGATAGCATGAATGCATGTAATCGAAAAGAGTGGATATGTCAAGAGGCTTGTGAGAACCATGTTTTTATTTATTATGATAAAAAACAAGGGGTCAACTAGACATGGTAATGATGGGAAAGAGAAATAAGAATGAAGCTTGATGTGAAGGCTATAAGTGAATGAACAAGCACAATAGGGAAGTTCATGGATAACATAGCCAATACATAAGGATAGATCAACATTGTCAAGATCAAAGAGGAAGAGGGAATAGATGGATGATGGAAGAATTATGCATGGCACTTGTTTACTAGGTTTTCATCATTGTACTTATCCAAGGTGTCATAAGATTGGGTTTTCACCATATTACAAATTTATTTCTCTTTACTATTTCTACGAAGGCACCACAAGAAGTGGTTTTCACCAAGGCACATTTTTTGTCTTCCTTTTTTTCTATTTTTCATTCTTTTTGGTTGTTTTTAATTTTTAGAAAGATCTCAAGCTTTTTCATTTTGGATAGTGTTCCCATAGGAAGGATAAGTCATGATAATCCAAGACCATATAAAGCTATGCTCAAAGATGCTAATAGAGTGATGCTTTGGGAGATGATAGTAGGAAGAGTATATGGAGGATAAGAGTTCATACCTTGAAAATATTGTAGGAGTATGGATAGTAGGTAAGTGTAGCTTTGAAAAGATTGCATAAGTGTAGGTGAAAAAGTAAGGAAGATCGACATTGACACACATCTTGTAGGGTAAATGGAATGATGAAGGGATCGTGGAGGAAATAGATTTAGGTTTAGATGTATGAAGTAGTAGAGTAATCTTGGAGGAAGATGTAGTGGTTCAAGGCTTCAAAAGATTTTGAGGAAGATGTTTAGAAGAAGATGGAGTGGAAGCCTTTGGAATCTTGAATGTTAACTTAGATTTATGTTCAATATTCAAGTCTTTCAAGAGATACTTGGGAATCCATATAGCTTTAGATTTTTTTTTGGATACTTTAGAACACATTTCTTCAATAATGGGTTTAGGAACTCATATTTGCTTTGATTTTTTTCTTTGGATAGTGGACCTTTGTGGTCTCTTGAATGTTTTTTCTTTCTTTATTTTCACATTTTGTTTAGATAGGACATATTGATCACTTGTAGATGGATTCTTGTATTTCTTATGTTGATCATCCAAATTGCTTCCAAAAGGCTTGGGACTTATGGATCTATAAGGTTGATATGACTGGTTCAGATGGTTGAGTGGATGGATATTTTTCAAGGATAAATGTCTTTATTGATCTTGAGGTACAATAGGAAAGCTAGAAGTGGAAAGTGTAGAGATGAAGGAATATAAGATCCCAATATAGATGGAAGGTTTGAAGACTTTAGCTTAGATGGATAAGGGCCAAGGATAGATTTGGGAGATGCAAAGGGATAGTGGATAAGGATATCAACATATTTAGAGTGAGCAATGTGACCAAGGCCATCAATATACTCATGAGTAGCTTTGATAGGAGCAACATTTTTAGTAGGAGCATTTGAAGCTTGAATATAGTTTTGAAGTGGGTGTGGAGAAGTAGTTCAAGAAGGGATAATTTTATCTTGACAAGTTTCTTTGGATATCATAGGCATATAAATTTTCTCATTATTTTTAGTAAGCTCATTGGGGATAGTGGAATTGGTGCCTTCATCATATTTAGGAGGTGGATAAGATATATGACATGGAGGTATAAAATATTGAAGGAGATGAAAGGGTTCTTGATCTTGATCTTTCTTGACATTTATAGGTTTAACCTTTTGAGAGTCCGCTTGACATGGAGCCACTTCTAAGGACAAAGGAGAATGAAGAGCGGATGGAGTAGGCATAATAGTGAATGAAGGTTGAGGATCTTTAGGCTTATTAGCATGGAAAATGATTGCAACCAAGTGAAGGTTAGCTTGAGTTTCTTTTAGAGGTAGCCCTTGAGGATATCCATAGTTAGTGCAGAAAGCATTAGGTTTTTTGTTTGATGGAGGTATGCTAGAAATATTTAAAGTTTCAGGAAGCTTATGCATGTTAGAAGAAGTGGAGGTTTCAAGGAGATCTTCAATAGACATAGGTTCATAAACATGATCTTTCTCAAGAGAAGTACCCTCATCACCTAAGTCATTATAGGTATCCACAATCCCATCATCAATAAGATATTGGACTTTATGTTTCAGTTCAATGAAATTTGAAGTACTATGCTCATTATGTTGATGATAAGAACAATAGATATATCCAAGAATGGGTTTCCACATGAGATAGACTTAGGCAATGTGATGAGCTTAGTGTCGAGAAGTGTTTGCAAAATGTCATCATAAGAATCTTCCAGGGGAGTAAAAGGTGTCTCAAAAAGATGCCTAGGGTCTTCTTCTTGTTCATCAAGTGCATAGGATGCATTAATATACTCATCAAAGATAGGTTTATCATGAAAACTTTGCATAGGCTCAAAGGATGTTTTACTTGATAGCTCGCTAAAGACGTGTTTAGATCCAGCAGATGAAGACAATTGATGTCTCAAAGTAGAGCATGTAGACCTAGAAGAAGAGGATGACCTTAAAGAAGGTGACTAGTGTGCATATAGAGGACTAGAGAGATAATTGTATGATGATTTTGTTTGTTCCTCTACCATAATTTCAAATCTAGTGTATGTTTTTATCATGCCCTTAGTAAGACTAGTGTAAGAAGGATTACAGGTCTCTTAAAATTTATTGTATTGAGTATGTAAGCTTTAAAATTTCCTAAAGAGCTCAAGAAACTTATGATCACCTAGACTTGGTTTAGATTTGATAGCACAAGATTTAAATTCCATAGTTGTAGATGAAAAGCCAAGCATGAAAGAAACTAGAAGATAGCTTTATGTTCAAAATAAAGGGGGTAGGTTGTTCACTTTCCAAGAGATGGTAGCAATGAGAGAATGACTTGTCAAACAAAGTGTTAGAATCTGAAAAGATTAATAACCCAGAAAACTAGTGCAAAGAGTAAATATCTAAACTATGAATGCAAATGATACAAAATCAAAATAGCATCATAGAGTTAGTCTCCAAGAGAGTAATGCAAATGCTGGAAGCAATATAGCATTAAGAGGATGCAAAAACAAGAGATGCAAATACAAGCCAGGTAGCATGCTTATATAGGCTAGGAAGAGGGAGGAGGTGGCAACACCAACCAATGAGGAGCAACCATCTATTGGACTAAAGATAGCAAAGTATCTTCCCAAGATAGCTAATGGATGCTCACATGTAGGAAGGTGACACCTCACAACCATTCACCTAATAAGACATGCTTTATTAACCTAAGCGAGATTATTAAAAGTGTAGGAAAAACCTATCAAAATAGGAAAAATAAAAAACTACACTAACACCCCCCCATAAGCGAAGCTTAGGTGGATGTAGAAATGGGTCCCGACAAGTCAAGCCTGATGAGGTACCCATGTACATAAAATTCCCCCAAAAGAGAGAGAAAAGAGACTCCCCAAAGAAAATTAGGACTCCAAGTGAGAGGAAGAGGCCCCCCCAAAAGATGTAGCATCCCGCACCTCCAGCAAAGCTTGCAAATTTTGTCCGGTAGATCCACTTACATCGAACAAGTTTTCTTCCCTTAGGAAAAGGGACAAGATCCCAAGTGTGGTTCCTCCTCAAGGAACTATACTCTTCCTGCATAGCTGTATCCCACTCAAAAATACCAGAAACCTCATGAAAGGACTGTGGATTTGAGGCAGTAGCAATGAAGATATGTAGAGCATCCTGGAATTGTGAAAGAGTCTGCTTGGTGTCTGATGGATCCCCAACCCAATCACCTGTAAACTGCAAGGTCTGTCTAGTCCAAAGTGGACCGGAAGATGGAGAATCTAGAGGAGAATCATCAACCTGTGAATGATGACTAGGAGAGGAAGGAGGCGAGTCCTCTGAATCACTCTCTGCATCAAAAGTGGAGGTAGAAGACTGCTCAAGTGAATATGACCCATCAGAAGATCTATCATGTATTCCAAGTGACTCCAATGTCAAAGTAGAAGGCAACTCTATGACCATGCTCTGCTGGTTAAGCCGATGCAAGTAGTGGAAGTTAAGATGGCCAAACTGCTCATGCCATAATCTGCTCACATTATTAGAGTGAATGAGTGAAATAGTCAAAGGAGGATCAGGAACAAAGTGAGAAAACATATAGAGTCGTGACTGATGATCTGCTCTCCCAACTGCAACTGTAGAATCAATGTGCAACTCACATATCTCTACTGAATCAGGAGTGAACTCAACCCGCTTGCCTAAACCTGTGTGAGTGATCTGGTGTACCGATAGGAGATTAGTTGACAATGAGGGTACATAAGGAACATCATGGAATGTGCCATCCCCCACATCAACAGACCCTCTCCCACACACCTCAACAAGAGTGTTATCACCCATCAAAATAGAAGGCATAGTACACGGCTCCAAGGATGCAAGTTCTTCCTTAGATGAAGCCATGTGGTGTGAAGCACCCGAATCAAGAACCCAAGTGGATGGTGAGGAAGCAACTGCAAAAAGAGCCTTGCCCTTTCCTTTCTCCTTTCTATTTTCTTTTTCTTTGTTAGACCCTTCATTAGAACTTTGTTTGATAGACTCAGGAACACTAATATTATTCTTCTCAAGAATGTATGTTAAGTGATCAAGTTGTTTCTGCAAACATTTATGTTCATCATGACCAAGTCTTTTACAATAGGCACATTTGACCTTTTCTTTCTTAGGCTTATCACCCTTGGAAGATGGTGTATCAATAGTTGCTTTTGAAGAAACCAGCATCTGATCCTTCTTCTCCTCGCTATTCTTTTGTTTCTTGTCCTTACTATTGTTGTTACTACTTTGTCCTTGTTCTTTTGTGCCTTGGTTGGCAGCCAAGGCATGTGACTTAGAGGACTTAAGAATGCCCATCTGGATTAGCTTGTCCTGTTCTCGAGTGAGGTTGACAACAAAATCATCTAGAGATGGCATGGTGAATTGAGTACCAAGTGCACCCTTAGTAGCATAGAAGGTAGAGACAAACACAGAATATTCTGAACTTAGCTTAGAGAGAATACTGAGAATCAGTTGTTCATCTTTCTTTTCAATTCCACATTGTTTTAACTGCAGCCTTAGTGATTTCAATTTGGTGAAGAAATCTTGGATTGTGTTGAAATTGTCTGGGCTCAAACTAATTAATTCATTTTCCAATATATGACCCCTCATTGAATCTTGTGTGCCAAATAGTGTTTCTAGCTTTGTCCATACTTCATTTGGTGTATCCAAAGACTCAATGTGAAATAGCAAGTCAGGAGAAACAGACAAGCACAATGTTCCAAATGCCTCATCACATTTGTTAAACCACTTAGGCTTATCTTCATCTTTAGCAGGTTCAGTTTCAAGTCCCATAGTTATCCTATTTAATCCAGCTTTCTTTAAGTGAATTCTCATGCATGATTTCCACTCAAAGTAATTGTATGGAGTTAGGATGGGTATATTTGTCTGATCCATGACGAAAAAATGCTAAAAAGAAGAGAACCCAGCCACGACAATGCCCCCCCCTCTTTACTCAATCAAAGAACCCCCCCTCAAAGAAATATGATTTGGCACTTTATTTTAGTGCATTTACAACTACCACTAGAAAGAATTACTTAGTGGTCTTGATTTCAATGCATTACAAACCCTCATGAAGAGCATATGCTAGAAGTGAAACTTGGGCACAATAATCAAAGAAAAAAATAGCACCAATGTGATCTACTCGAAAAATTATGCACTTTCAAAAAAAGAATCACCTCGATACGAGGTCGTATGAGAAAGTTATGATCCTCCGAAGTTTCCAAAACGAGAACTGTGCACAGTCACGGCTGAGAATCTGCAATTTCTGAAGAATTCATGCATGAAAATCAAAAAACAACTCCACTAGTGGATAGAGCACAAAAAAATAGCCAAGTTCATAACAAGAATCATCAAAATCAGAGTCCGTATGAGCAAGAACGAGACATTTGAAAATTGCATTCAAATCTGCGGCTGCCAACGGAGAGGGGTATGGCTGTAGCTTTGCATGCTCGATTTTGAAAAATATACAGCTTGCATGCAAAATCTAAATGATACCTAGATGATTTTTCGGGGCTGCGAACAAAACCCAGAAAGCGTTTTTCTTGCTGATGTACAGAAGATGTTGCCGTAGTGTAAATCAGACGCCTTTAACAGTAAAAAACGGCTCCAAAAATTAAAAAACGACCCCAGCAACCAAAATATGACATGTAAATGCTGGATCAGCTTCTTAAGTCCATCAATGGCATGTTGGAACCTGCAAAACTGATTGAAAACTCCAAATATGCAAGTTGGTTGTCAAATTTGAGATTGAAACCCCAGAGAAAAACTGTTTTTGTCAAAACTTTTCTGATTCTCAAGATCATCCAAAGATGCAAGAGAAGAGCATACTTCATTTTTCAAAAAACTACAATAAAGTTTATTTGCCCCCCCCGAATCTCTCAAATAAGAAAACTAAAATCTACTCTTGCACATAGAAAAGCTCTGATACCATGTTAGAATCTGAAAAGATTAATAACCCAGAAAACTAGTGCAAAGAGTAAATATCTAAACTATGAATGCAAATGATACAAAATCAAAATAGCATCATAGAGTTAGTCTCCAAGAGAGTAATGCAAATGCTGGAAGCAATATAGCATTAAGAGGATGCAAAAACAAGAGATGCAAATACAAGCCAGGTAGCATGCTTATATAGGCTAGGAAGAGGGAGGAGGTGGCAACACCAACCAATGAGGAGCAACCATCTATTGGACTAAAGATAGCAAAGTATCTTCCCAAGATAGCTAATGGATGCTCACATGTAGGAAGGTGACACCTCACAACCATTCACCTAATAAGACATGCTTTATTAACCTAAGCGAGATTATTAAAAGTGTAGGAAAAACCTATCAAAATAGGAAAAATAAAAAACTACACTAACACAAAGTACCCTAGAAGCTTATGACATGAATGAATCAAGTCAAGAGTTAGGTAAGAAGACAAATATCCAAGTAGCCAAGTAGATAGATAGATAAAGACAAGTGAACGACTTTCCTAATCAAGCAAGGTAATGAAGAGATCAAGGTAGCTATTTTAGAAAAACATACTCTAACATGTAGCTTCTAGACCCAAGGAACCATGGTAAACCAAGTATATACACCCTAGACAACCTAAAAAAATGTTTGGAGCAAGAAAAATCAAGTTTAGCAACTAGGAGAGACAATACAGTAAGTCAGGCAATAGTTTGACAACATAAAATGTCTTACTACACTTTACAAGAAGCCATGCTAATTTTTAGTTCCATACTACACTTTCCAAGAGGTCATGCTACACTTTACAAGGAGTACTACACTTTGTAAAAGGCCATGTGATACTTTTCTAAAAACAAAAAGTGTTGTACAATACTACTCGCACACCAATATGATACTTTACCAATTTGATAGAAAACCAATTTTTAAGTGTTTTTGCCAAAAATACTTGATTTCGTTGAGTTTCTAACCGAATAAACTATTTTAGCAATGTTTAGTTGTATTTTTAAGAAAAAACTAGCAAGTTTTGATAGCCATTGGGATATAAATGTTGAATACAATTGATTAATTGTATATTGTCTATGATGTTACAGAAAATGTCATTTTACTACTAGTCAATGTATGTCCAGCTCACTCAGGCATTGAAGACAATTTTTTGTGTCTGTCAAGCATTCCAAAGTTTGCTTAGTTTAGAAGATAGTATCTACCAAGTTCACTCAAGTGTCAAAGAAGAGGCTTATGAAAGTTGAGTGTTAACCGAGCTCACTCAGTTAATGAAGGAAATGTTGGATGGAACCAATGTTAACCGAGCTCACTTAGTTACCAAAGGAACTTTGTGAATATGCAGTGTTAACCAAGTTCACTTGGTTAACATAGGAAAATCATTTTTGAGTTAGTGTCTACCGAGAAGGATTGGCTAACAAAGGATTTTCTTGTTTTGGCATATTAAGTTTCATTGAATTGTCTATTAGTTCTAGCTGACTGAGGAGATAAATATTAATTATTCAAAGTTATATTCTAGCCAACTTGATATTATGAAAGATATAAATATAAGGTCAAGTTGAGATTTAGAAAGTGTGAATAAATGGATGATAAGTGAAGATTTGATGATGCTAAGAGGAAGTAAATCAAAAGGATAAGTAGAATATCCTTGTGGAGCTAAAGAGGAACATTTGATCAAGAAGGATCAAGTATAAAAACTAGAATTGAGATATATAATCAACAATTTAGTTGCATCAGTAATTAGGTCATCTCATTGTTACTCTCTAACCATTGTAGTAGTGATTTAAATCTCTTAACAGAGTTGGCTTGATAGTTATTTGTAAATCCTCTAACTAGGTGACACTTCTATTCAATTGTCCAAAGACCTCTAACAAGGCCACTCCTAATAGGGTGATTAAATTCTCTAACAAGGTCACACCTAATAGTGTATTTTTTAACCTTTAATAGGATTGGCTCCTAACAACGCTTACTTTAGAAGAGTGAAAATCAGTAACCTATCGCACTTGCTGGTTTTTCCCAAATTGGGTTTCCACATTAAAACCTAGTGTCTAATGTGTTTGTGTCATTTATCTTATGTGTTTTTAATTAAGTTAAAGTAACATTAATCATAGAAAACATTTAAAATATTTTTCATGTTAAGTATTTTTCGAGCATTTTTAGTGTTTACCAAGTTACAACATTTTACTGTGTGTTTGTCGAGCATTAGTAGAGTTTCATTTTTAGAGTTTATTTTGTACTGACATATAAGGGATCTAGGATTTGTTTTTGTAGTTACTAGTTCACCCCTCCCCTCTTAGTTACTCCTCTTATATTTTCAACAATTGGTATCATAGCTTTTGGTGCTTGCAAAAATTGTTTTAAGGACCTAAGCTAAAGATTAAAATGTCTTATAGAAGAGAGATTCCCAAGTTGAACCAAGAAAATTTTGTAGCATGACAAGGACTTATGAGATTACATCTAGCAACTATCAATGATTTAGGGTGTAAGTATCTTGATAATGAATCCAAGACTCCTATTGGTACATTATCAGTTGAAGATATTGCTGAAAAGAAAAATCATAACATCATGATGATTGACATTGCATCTGCTCTTAATTATGATGAAGTTAAAAGATATACTACAACTAATGAAATATGGATCAAACTAAAAGAGATCTATGGAGGAGATGATAATGTAAGAAGAGCCAAAGAAAAAAGTCTTAGAGGATAGTTTGATTAGATGAAGATGAGAGAAGATGAAAATATTGCAAAGTATGTTGAGAGAATCAAAGCAAGTGTAAGGGCAATCAAACAATCTAGAGGAGACATTTATGACAAAACAACTATAAGAAAAGTACTTAGAACCCTTCTTCCTATCTATGCAATTAGAGTGTCTTCTATTCAAAAAATTGCTCTAGTTGGAAGATTGACAACATTTGAGTTAGATAACTATGATAACTATGTTCCTAGTTCCAAAGGTATTGAGTCTGCATTTGAAGCCAAGATTTCACTAAAGAAAAAGAGAAGAAATCAAAGGTCAATCAATCAAAAAGTGGAGAAGAAGAAGAAGAAGAAAGTTCAGATAGTGATCTTGAAGTTGTTGAAGCCCTACTTGCAAGAAAATATTCCAAGGGAAAAGGAAAGTACAAAGGCAAGATTCCTCTAATCTACTTTTCTTGTGAAGACGTTGGTCACTTTACTGCAAGGTTTCCAAATAGAGAAAACAAGGATGAAAAGAAAAAATAATAAGTACAAAGGAAAGAAAGAATTCAAAAACTACAAGGACTACAAGGAAAAAGATAAGAAATATTTTTTTATGGCTAAAGATTCTAGTAACAATGAAGATGAAATAGTATATATTGCTGTAAAAGATGAATATGATGGTGAAGGAGATAAAATGGCACTTATCTCTCATTTTAGCAAAAATGATACATGGATTATTGATAGTGGCTGCTCACATCAAATGACTAGAGATAAAACAAAGTTTGAGCACATGGAATATTATGATGGTGGAAGTGTGAGATTTGAAAATAATGAACCTTGTTGCATAAAAGGAAAATGATGTATCTCATTAACTAATGAACTTATATGTGATAATTCTTATTGGGTTAAAGGAATCTACTAAGTGTGACATAGTTGAACAACATTGGATTCAAGGTGGAATTTATGAATGGGAAGGCCAAACTGCTGGATGGAAAAGAAAATCTAGTTGGATCTGGCAAACAAACAAAAGGTAAACTATTCTACCTAGATCTAAGTGAAAGTTCATGTTTTATTTCTCAAGTAGGAGAAATTTGGTTATGGCACAAAAGATTATGTCATGTAAAATTTGATAACCTAGTTAAGATAAGAAAACACAAAATAGTAAGAGGTGTTCCTAGCTTGAGGAAACTTGATATGGGTCTATGCAAAAATTGTCAAATTGGTAAGATGGGAAAGACTAGTTTTAAAAGAAAGAATTTTCATTCTGAAGAAGTCTTAGAGCTTGTGCACACAAACTTATGTGGACCTATTGGAATAGAGAGTTATGGTGGAGATAAGTTTTTCATTTATTTTTTGATTATTGTAATGTATCTAAAAGAAAAATCTAAAGCCTTTCAAAAATTCAAGTGGTATCTAGCAGGAGTAGAAAAACAAAACTAGAAAGAAGTTGAAATGTTTAAGATCAAACAAAGTTGGTGAATTCATCTACAATTAATTCAATGAAGTCTGCATTAAAAAAAGAATTAAAAGACAAGTATCAACCCTTGGTACACCACAACAGAATGACATAGATGAAGGAAGGAACAAATCCATGATGGATTGTTCAAGAACATTGATGATAGAAAATAATATTGCAATCAAATATCAGAAGGAAGAGATCAACACTATAGTACATACCTTGAATAGAGTACAACTAAAGAAAGACTCAAATCAAACTCTTTATGAACTACGGTATGGCTACAAACCTAATGTAAGTTACATGAAAATATTTGCTAGCAAATGTTATATCTTGAAGGAATCTAGAAAAGGTAAATTTGATGTCAAAGGTGATGAAGGCATATTATTTGGATACTCCTACAGAAGTAAAGCATGCAAATGTTTAAATTTGTCTACTCATAAAATCATAGAAAGTGCACATGTGAGAATTGATGAGTTTGCAGAAAAGAGTGAAGAAGAAAGCAACAAAGAGCATGAGGATTATAGAATATTTGTTTACTACAAAGTTGATACCATGCCAAATCTATTTTGAAGAAAGGAGGCTTCACCTCCCTAGTCCCCAAAATCTCCAACAACTACCGAGTTGCAATCAGTGCAACCCAAGTCATATTCTGAAGGACCTAAGTCACAATTAGAAGCTACCAAGCTACTATAAGAGAAAAATGAGTCTAATGAACCCAAGTCACAATCAGTGGGACCTGAGCTTGATACTAAAATTCATGATGAAATTAGTGAAACAAACTCCAAGTCCAAAGAACATGTGTTAGCAAGATACGTTAGAAGGCATCATGCACTTGATCAAATCATTGGAGATAAATCAAATGGAACAATGACAAGTAAAAAATTGAAAGGTACATGTTTAATTGTTGTATTTGAACCTAGAAATGTTAAAGATTCTTTGGATAATGAAAGTTGGATTGAGGAAATGAATGAAGAAATAGAATAGATAGAGAAGAACAAAACTTGGACTCTTGTTCCTAGACTCAAGGATAAAAATATAATTGGCATAAAGTGGGTATTTAGAAGTAAGCTAAAAGAGGATGGAATAGTTTCTAGAAATAAAGAAAGGTTAGTATGTAAAGGTTATTCTCAAGAAGAAGTTATTGGTTATGGTGAAACTTTTTCTCTTGTTGCAAGATTAGAAGGTGTTAGAACTTTACTAGCATATGCAACACACAAAGGATTTAAAATTTATCAAATGGATGTAAAATCTACATTCTTGAATGGAATTCTTGATGAGGAAGTCTACATAGAACAACATAAATGTTTTGTAGATCCTAGCAAAAGAGATATGGTTTACAAATTATACAAAGCTTTATATGGTCTCAAGTAAGCTCCTAGAGCTTGGTATGGAAGATTTCATAACTACTTGATACAGATTGGTTTTTAAAGGACAAATGATAACAATAGTCTGTACATCAAAGAGGGACTAGATAAGAAGACTATGATGGAAAAAATATTTACGGATGACACTTTATTCATAGGAAATGATGACTTGTGCAAAGCATTTCAAAAGAAATGAGCAAAGAATTTGAGATGTCTATGTTTGAAGAGATAAAGTTCTTTGTTGGATTACAGATCTAGCAGAAGAAAGATGGTATCTACATTACTCAATCTAAATATATCAAAGAAATACTAAAGAAATTTGGAATGGAAGATTCAAGACTAGATGGAACCCCTATGTCTACTAGACATAAGCTTTCCAAAAATGATGATTCAAAAGAGGTAGATCAGACCATATATAGATTAATGATTGAAAAATTTTAGTATGTAGTACACACAAGGCCTAATATTGCATTAACAGTTAGTATGGTGGCAAGATCCTTAGTAAATCCCAAAGAAAATCACATGATGGAAATCAAAATAATCATCAGATATCTGAAAGGTATTGAAGTAAATGGTTTGTGGTACAAAATAGGAGGCAATTTGGATTTAAAAGAATTCATAGATGCTAATTGGATAGGAAGTATTGATGATAGTAGTGGAGCATTCTTTCTTGGTAAAAGACTAGTGTCTTAGACAAGCAAGAAACAAAATTGTATCTCTTAGTCCATAGTAGAGGTAGAACATGTAGCAACAACAATCAATTGTTTTAATATTGTTTGGTTCAACCAACTGTTGGCAAGTATGAAGATAGAGATCAAGGATTCAATAGTAATATAATCTGATAATACTAGTGCAATCAATATATCAAAGAATCTAGTGATGCATACCAAAACAAAACACATTGCTATAAAATATCATTTCTTGAGAGAATTGGTACAAGATAAAGAAGTAAGATTGGAATATGTCAATACAAAAGAACAAATTATAAACATATTCACCAAGCCATTACCTAAGGATGCATTTTTGTATCTAAGAGGTAAGCTAGGGGTCATTCCCCAATCTAAAGCTCACTAAATGAAGTTTAGTGATGCATCAACCAACACATGTTGAAGATCATTCAGTTGGTGCAATATTGAAAAGGGCACATTGTCAATGAATCAGTACTAGAGGTACATTGATATTCACTGATTATTTTTTTTGGCATGAGATGAAAAAGAGGAAGAAGCTTCTTGTCCTATCTCATAAAAATTTTGTAAACAAAAAGGGAAAGTGATGTCAAAGAGGGAGAATGAACTTGGTCTGATATCAAAGGTAGAGTTTTCTATCTGAAAAAGCTTTTTGACAGAGGGAGAAACTGAAGGCAAAAAGAGTTCACACTGATAGAAGGAGTTCTCATGGATAAGAATTAGAATAAAACTAAGGATAATTCCTTACTTTATTCTTAGTTTATTCTTGCTCTAAAGTATTATTGCACTATGACATGTTGTATTGCCATCAATGCCAAAGAGGAAGATTGTTGAATATAATTGATTAATTGTGTATTGCCTTTGATGTTACACAAAATGTCATGTTACTACCAGTTAGTGTATGTCGAGCTCACTCAGGTATTGAAGATAGTTTTCTATGCTTGTTGAGAATTTTAGAGTTTTCCTAGTTTAGAAGACAATATCTATCAAGTTCACTCGGACGTCAAAGAAGAGGCTTACAAAAGTTGAGTGTTAATCGAGCTCACTTGGTTAATGAAGGAAATGTTAGATGGACCCAGTGTCAACTAAGCTCACTTGATTACCAAAGGAACTTTGTGAATAGGTAGTGTTAATTGAGTTTACTTGGTTAACATAGGAAAATAATTTCTAAGTTAGTGTCTACCGATCAGAGTCAGCTAACAAAAGATTCTTCTTGTTTTGGCATATTAAGTTCAATTGAATTGTTTGTTGGTTTTAGCCAACTGAGGAGGTTAATATTAATTATTCTAAGTTATATTCTAGCCGACTTTACAATATGAAAGATATAAATATAAGGTCAAGTTGAGATTTGGAAAGTGTGAATAAATGGATGATAATTGAAGATTTGATGATGCTAGGAGCAAGAAAATCAGAAGGATAAGTAAAATATCCTTGTGGAGATGATCAAGAAGGATCAAGTATACAAACTAGAATTGAGATCTGTAATAAAAAAATTAGTTGCATCAGTAATCAGGTATCTCATTGTTACTTTCTAACCATTGTAGCAATGATCTAAATCTCTTAACAGATTTGGCTAAATAGCTATTTGTAAATCTTCTACAAGGTGGCACTTCTATTAAATTTTCCAAAGACCACTAACAAGGCCACTCCTAATAGGGTGATTAAATCCTCTAATAGGGTCACACATAATAGTGTGTTTTGTAACCTTTAACAGGGTTATCTCCTAACAAGGCTCACTTTAGAAGAGTAAAAACCAGTAACTAGTTGCAATTGGTGATTTTTCCCAGATTGGGTTTCCATGTTAAAACTTGGTGATTAATGTGTTCATGCAATTTATCTTATGTGTTTGTAGTTAAGTTAAAGTAACATTAATCATAGAAAAAATCTTAAAGATTTTCATGTTAAGTATTTTCCAAACATTTTAAGTGTTTAATGAGTTACAACATTTTCCTATGTGTTTGTCGAGCATCAACAAAGTTCAATTTTCAGAGTTTATTTTACAATAACATCTAAGTGATCTAGAATTTATTCTTTTAGTAACTGATTCACCCCTCCCCTCTCAGTTACTCCTCTTATATTTCTAACAATTTGTATCAGAGATTTTGGTGCTTGTAGAGAAGGTTTCAAGGACCTAAGCTAAAGATTAGGATGTCTTATAGAAGAAAGATTCCCAGGTTGAACTAAGACAATTTTGTAGCATGACAAGGACTTATGAAATTACACCTGAAAACTATCAGTGATTTAAAGTGTATTATCTTGATAATGAATACAAGACTCCTACTAGTACTTTATCAATTAAAGATATTTTTGAAAAGAAAACTCATAAAATCATGATGATTGACATTGCATCTACTCTTAATTATGTTGAATTTAATGAAGTCAAAAGCTATACTACAGCTCATGAAATGTGGATCGAATTGAAAGACACCTATGGAGGAGATGATAATGTAAGAAGAGCCAAATCTAAAAGTCTCAGAGGACAATTTGATCAGACAAAGATGAGAGAAGATGAAAACATTGCAAGATATGTTGAGAGAATCAAAGCAAGTGTAAGTGTAATTAGAGAATCTAGAGGAGAATTGATGACAAAATAGTTGTAAACAAAGTACTTAGAACCCTTCTTACTATTTATGCAATTAGAGTGTCTTCTATTCAAGAGATGAGATGTGATCCAAATAGCAAAATAGCTTTGGAAACTCTAGTTGGAAGATTGATAGCTTTTAAGTTGGATAACTATGATAACTATGTTCCTAGTTCTAAGGGTATTGAGTCTACATTTGAATCCAAGCTTTCACTCAAGAAAATGAGTAAGAAATCAAAGGCCAATAAATTAGGAAGTGAAGAAGAAGAAGAAGAAAGTTTAAACAATGATCTTGAGGTTGTTGAAGCCCTACTTCTAAGAAAATATTCCAAGATAAGAGGAAAGTACAAAGGTAAGATTCCTCTAATCTTCTTTTCTTGTGAATAAGTTGGTCACATTGCTACAAGGTGCCCAAATAGAGAAAACAAGGATGAAAAGAAAAATAATAAGTACAAAGGCAAGAAGGAATTCAAAAACTACAAGGAGTACAAGGGCAAGGGGAAGAAATCTTGTTTTATGGCTAAAGATTCTGATAACAATGAAGATGAAATGGTATATATTGCTATAAAAGATGAACCTAATGATGAATGAGATAAAATGGAACTTATCTCTCATGTTCAAAAAAATGATACATGGATTATTGATAGTGGCTACTCACATCATATGACCGGAGACAAAACAAAGTTTGAGCACATGGAATATTATGATGGTGTTAGTATGAGATTTGGAAATAATAAACCTTGTTGCATAAAAGGAAAATGATGTATCTCATTAACCAATGAAATTATATGTGATAATTCTTATTGGGTTGAAGAATTAAATCATAATCTACTGAGTGTGGCATAGTTGAACAACATTGGATTCAAGGTGGAATTTATGAATGGGAAGGCTAGACTACTAGATGGAAAAATAAATCTAGTTGGATCTGACAAACAAACAAAAGGTAACCTATTAAACCTAGATCTAAATGAAAGTTCATGTTTTATTCTCAAGTAGAAGAAAGATCATTGTGGCATAGAAGATTATGTCATGTAAACTTTGATAACCTAGTTAAGATAAGAAAACATAGAAGAGTAAGAGGTATACCTAGCTTGAGGAATCTTGATATGGGTCTATGCAAAAATAATCATATTGGTAAGATGGGAAAGACTAGTTTCAAAAACAAGAATTATCATTCTGAAGAAGTCTAAGAGCTTATGCATATAGACTTATGTAGATCTATTGGAATAGAGAGTTACAGTGGAGATAAATTTTTTTATTCTTTTTTGTTGATGACTATTCTAGAATGATGACAGTAATGTATCTAAAAGAAAAATATGAAGCCTTTCAAAAATTCAAGTGGTATCTGGCAAGAGTAGAAAAAGAAACTAGAAAGAAGTTGAAATTTTTAAGATTAGAAAGAGCTGGTGAATTCATCTCCAATGAATTCAATGAATTTTGCATTGAAAAAGGAATTAAAGGAAAAGTATCAATCCCTAGTATGCCATAGTAGAATGACATAGCTAAAAGAAGGAACAAATTCGTCATGGATTGTGCAAGAACATTGATGATAGAAAAGAATGTTGCAATCAAATACTAGAAGGAAATAATCAACACTATAGTACATACCTTGAATAGAATATAGTTGAAGAAAGACTCAAATCAAACTCCTTATAAACTATGGTATGACTACAAACCTAATGTAAGTTACTTGAAAGTAGTTGGTAGAAAATGTTATATCTTGAAGGAATCTAGAAAGGATAAACTTGATATCAAAGGTGATGAAGACATATTCCTAGGATACTCTTGTAGAAGTAAAGCATACAAATGTTTAAATTTGTCTACTCATAAAATCATAGAAAGTGCACATGTGAGAATTGATGAGTTTGCATAAAAGAGTGAAGAAGAAAGCAACAAAGAGCATGAGGATTACAGAAGATTTATTTACTACGAACTTGATACCCTACCAAATCTATTTGGAAGAAAGGAGGATTCACCTCTTGAGTCCCCAAAATCTCCAACAGCTACTGAGTTGCAGTCAGTGCAACTCGAGTCATAGTTTGAAGGACCCAATTCATAGTCAGAAGCTACTGACCTACTACAAGAGAAAATCGAGTGTTATGAATCCAGGTCACAATCAATGGGACCCGAGATTGATGCTGAAATTCATGATGAAATAAGTTTTAAAAACTCCAAATCCAAAGAGCCTATGTTAGCAAGATATGTTAGAAGGCATAATGCACCTAATAAAATCATTGGAGACAAATTAGATGGAACAATGACAAGAAACAAATTGAAAGATACATGTTTACTTGCTGAATTTGAACATAGAAATGTTAAAGATGCTTTGGATAATGAAAGTTGGATTAAGACAATGAATGAAGAAATAGAATAGATAGAGAAGAACAAAACTTGGACTCATGTTCCTAGACCCAAGGATAAAAATGTAATTGGCACAAAGTGGGTATTTAGAAACAAGCTAAATGAAGATGGAAAAGTTTCCAGAGACAAAGCAAGGTTAGTATGTAAAGATTATTCTCAAGAAGAACAAAAGCACAATACAAGCACTTGGGAAGTTTTAGAACCAAAAATATAATAAGGACTACCATCATGTGTATGTTTAAAATGTTCCCATGAGTCCAAGACATTTGAGAACACATCAAGCAAGATCTACCTAAGAGTCATGGTTCATTACTCAACAACTTGGCCCACACTAAGTGCCCCTTTGCCTCACATCAAGTGGTTGCCCACAAGAGGTATTGGATTTGTCATGGACATTCCATAAGCATAATCAAGGGGGATACAGATGGCGAGTGTAAAATCTTGGGGTGATCTAGGTAATCCACTAGGATCTATCCTTGCACCAAGATGTTGAGTGGAAAAATAAGGTAGTTATTAATCTAGAGTGTTTAGAAAGGGCTTCCATTTCTAATATTCCTCTTGCACCTAGTTATAGGACACCCCACCTTGCAGTGGGTAATATACCTCATGACCACAAGAGTACTTTAAGCATTCTTGCCTAGCATTTTCCTCATTGTCCCAATCCCACAAGTACTCACATTAAGTGAAGACAAACACTATGTCTACCAAGATTTTGTGTCCTTGGTAGCCTTGAGATTATGGAAAGTTATAGTAAGGTTCACTTGTCCTCCACTTAAGTCATTCCTCTTAATTTCTCAAGAGCCAGCCTTCTAAAGGATTCAAACTACAACAGATTGAATCCACTCTTGAGAGTAAAGATTTTTGATACACTGCAAGAGTGAAGAGCATACTCTCCTATCTCAATTGTTTCCTGCAAACACACCAAAAAGATTCAATTAATCCTCTTGCTTTCAAAATCTAAAGGTGGGTCAAGATTTATGATTCACCACAAGGGTGAAGAGCATACTTTCCTATCACCAATTGATCCCAATTACAAGTTTATGAGCCTAGAAAATAGAAACTACTACTAAGATGCCACATATAAAATAGAATAAATACAAGAAAGTGTTTTTTTTTATGCTTTAGGAAGCTCCACAAAGAAGCATTAGTAGCCTTTATGCATTTCAAGCTTTGACATGTGTCCTTTCCAAAGTATGTATGTGAGTTTTTTAAGGAAACAACCTACAAGCACAACCATTAGTCAACCTCAAGTTAGTCCAAAATAATGTAAAAATCTATAAATAGACCTCTATCAAACTATAATGGACCTATAAAACTTGACAGATAGATAGCAACAGTTGAGAAACTAATCTAAACACCCAAATAACAAGTAGTTTCAGGCTAGGTGATACTTTTTTTTGGAAGGGTATCGTACGATACATTTTAGTATACTCATATGATACTTTTCCTTCATGTGATAGATTTCCCTTTAGTCATGCAATATGACTTGATATATTAAGGTGATAGAGTTTAGTATGGACATACAAAACTTTTACTAGAAAGGTATCACCCAATAGTACAAAAAATGGCATATGATACTAGCAAAGTATCACTTGATATCCTGTGACTATAAAAAAATAAGAGACTGAATAGAGAACATAAAATACAAGAAATATATGCAGATTAGGAGTAGAACCAGAGTGTTTGGCTCTACAATAGACATTAAAAATGTACACTAAGATTATCTCACACTCTAAACCCTTCTATTCAAGTGATTCCATGAGATTGGAATGCTTGAATTCCAGCTTAGAGCTCCCTATCCATGGAGTGAAAGGGTATGTTTAGAGAAATGCAAATAGCTCCTAGCTAAGTCTTTGAGACAAAACCCTTACTAGTAAACCATGCAATGGAAGGTTCTTTGAGACAAGAGAAAGAATATCAATGTCCAAGAGAACTTTCAAAATGCAATGCAAGTATGAACTAAACTAGCATGCAATGCAAAATGCAACTATATTAAACAAGATGAAATTGTTTTACAAACCCAAACTATTTAAGTTCTATGATCTAGATTATTGCAAGAAATAGAAGCTATACTACATGAATCCAAACTAAAATGCCATGGTATGAAAGAAATTAGACAAGAGGATAGAAGCTCTCCATAAGCTCTCAAGAATTCAATCAATAAACTTGTAACATAAAAATGCTCAAGAGTGTGGATCCTTTGAGAAGGGGAAAACTCTTTATTTTAAAGATGTACAAACAATGGATATCAAGATCAAGGAATGAAGGATCAAGGGTGCAAGTTGACTTTGGCATGATCCATGTGCAAGAAAAAGTCAATCAATAAGAAAAGAGTTGACTTTGCATGTGAGACAAAAGCCTTTTCTTTTAATTTGTAAAATAAAAAAAGGACTTTATGTGTGCACATTGAGTGGGTTAGAAGAATGGGGTCTTTTATTTAATTAAAAGGGAAAATGTTATTTTAATCAAATAATGAACTTAGGATAGTATAGTCGACTGTAGGTTATAATCAAATTAATTGATTTTTAGAAATTTGGTCTAGGAAAATGATTAATTAATTTAGCCAAAATGCTAAGAAGGGGAATAATATTCTAGATGACTAGTTTTAGGTGATTACACTTACCACTCCTTACAATGCCTTACAACTATATATAAGTGTACTCCTCCTTACATATACATATATAATTCTCCTTTAAACATAAAATATATACAATTTTCTTCACATATACTTCTCCCCCTTTGACATCAATGGAAAAGGTGTCAAAAACTATATACAAAACTGCGTTGCCTTACACTGATCAACTTCTCATTCTAGAAAAAAAATCTACAAAACCATGTTTCAGTCACTCCAGATCTTTTCGCCAATTCTCCTTGACTATGTCAAATATATCGATGAATGTGCAAAGTGTGTAGGATTCCACTTCTACTGCACTCAAGTTAGTATAGGAAAACTTGTCATAAGATGCTTTAGCTACACGATACTTCTCCAATTTCCTTTGCAAAATTTTGAGTTTGGTTGGAAAAATTTCTCGAAGAGTAGAGAACTTTCTAATTATCTATTCCTTTTTAGCTTCAATTCCTTTGATAGAATTGTGAATCTTCTACATTTCTACTCCAACATCATCAATGCTTTCCTCAAGTTTCTACAATTTGGTAGTGAATGTATGAAGCTCACTCATTTGACCCTTGATCTTATTCTCAAAATCTGATAGGTAACTGTATAATAGTGTACACTGTCCATATAACTTCTTACCTTCATCAATGCTCTTACCTAATTCCTTGATGCATACATCTAATGATCTTATATCATTTCTCAGATTAGTGCATATTGTATCAAACATTGATACATCATGATTGACTTTTGCTTGTACTAAAGACATTTCAGACAAGGTTTTGAATTCTTCATCAAAAATACTTCACCAATTCTTTTTGCTTACTCTACAAGCCTGGATTTGTAATAGTTGTGTGAATTTTCCTCTTCATCCTATCCAAGATTTTTGTGAATGTTCTCTCCAAAGACTTAACTAACTTGTTATTTTGAAACAATTTTCTCAAAGAGTTCTTTAGTCCTTTCTAATCATCATCATCATTAGAAAGGATAAATGGTAGTTTGTCTGTTGATGATGGGATTGCTACTGATGCTACAATAGTTCTAATTATTGGTGCAATATATGACATATCAGATTCATGTTTAAATTTTACCTTCTTAGATTTTGTCTCCACATGTTTTAGATTGCGCAAGAATGGCGACTCTTGCATCACAATCTTCCATCTTTTCTTTAATTCAGATTTTTCTTCTACTTTCTTCCTTTCCTCTTCCACCTACTTCTTCTTTCTTTCCTCTGTTTCTCTCTTTCTTTCTTCTTCTCATTTCTTCCTTTCCTCTTCTTTCCTCTTCTCTTCTTCTATCTATTTCTTCCTTTCCTCTAACCTTTTCTTTTCTTCATTCCTTTTTCTTTCTTCTTCTTCATATTCTTCATTGGAACTAGTATATGTTGTAATGTTCCTAACAATGGGTGTTCCATATGTTGCAAAAGGATTCTCTTTAGTATCGACTGTTATGTGTGTTATCCATTTGCATGGATTCAATACTCATAATTATGTGAGGAGGTGAGTGTGCTTGTTGTGTTTGTGTCTCCTCAACATCTTGCTCACCATTAGATGGCGTATTGGCTTCTATGTAGACTGGACTTTCTGATTGTGGTTATGCACTCTCCTTTGTGACTTGAGGTACAAAAGTCATGTATTTCATTATGGCTTCCTCAATTTCTTTCCTAACCTCTTCATAATTGCCTCCCATAAGAAGAATAACTCTTCTTTTGTTCCTCAACAAGGGTTTAATGCCCATTAAAATTTTAATCAAATCTTCCTTCATGTTTACTTTGCACAATTTGTTAATCATGCTCTCTCTTAGCTTAGTGTCTTCTTCTACCACTCTCCTCTTTCTATTTAGTAGCCTATTGTGAATATCTTATAGGATCTTACCTTGTATGCTATCAAATCTTTTATTTATTAAGATTACATTCCTTACAATAGAATTCTCTAGTTGTCTTCTATCAATATTGTTATACAAGCTATAATATTTATTCAAATATAAAAAATTATCATCATTAATAATTTGCATGTTTAGATTCTCTACCTTTGGTTTCCATGCTTTCTTTCCTGTTGGTGTCCTTCCTTCTTCTACTGATTTCTCTACTGGTTTCTCCTCAATTCATCATTGGATTACTTAGAATCATTGATTTGTAAAGTCTTTCTTCTTTTCCTTGGTCTATTGGCAGTCTTCTTGACCCTTTTTTTGGAGGTTGGTGTAGATTCTTGCTTTACTTTTACCAATCTCTTAGACTTTCTTTGTACAATAGGAGTTACATCCTTTGATTTCTTCTTAGGTTGATCATGATGTATTCTAACTAGTTGCACTTATGCAACTACTACATAGGGTGCAATGGGTATCTATGCACTAGATCTTGCAACTGTTATCCCTTCAGATGGTGCTACAAAAACAATTGGTTTTGCTTCTATCACCTCATTCTATCCACTATCTTTCATCTCCAGTGTAATGACTTTAATCTTATTAAACTCTTCTCTGGTCATACCTAATTCCTTGAGAATGGAATCTATCTTCTTCTCCACATTTGTCTTGATTTATGTGCTGTGAAGTTCAAAATGTACTTCTCTTACTTTTTCTTCATATGTACCCCATCTAGGGCATTCAATATCCTTCTTTGACTAGAGTATAATCTATGCATACCCTTCTATGATTTCTTCACTCATTTCATATCCCATAGGTTAAATGAATTTCACCCTAGGTTCTACTTCTTCCATACATGTAGTATTAGTTTCCACCATGAAACATATCTCATGTTTATACTTTTCCACCATGGAAGGAAGGACTCTATATCTTTGTCTCATTTCAATTTGAAATTACTTCATCATTCTCTCAATGTCACTATCTCTGACATTCTCCAATCTGGCCTTGTAACATTGCATTACCAAATTCATAGAACATTAATCACTTTCCCAACTAATCATACCAGGGAACTACTTGGTTGCATAAAAGAATAGATGAGTTAACAAAGACTCAAATCTAAAGACTACATTCTTGCTCTTCTTCAACATTGCAATATCGCCCAATAGTTGTGTTATGACTATCTCACATAAGTTTATTTTCCTTCTTTGTGTTGTCATAACATATGATGCATGTATAAAACTTACTGGCACTGAGTTCACCCTAGAACTATGGTTAAAATAGTAACCTAAGATTTTACTCAACACCTTGACTCATTTGTCCTCAATCATGTCCACCTTCACATTTCTTCCATCAAACCTAGTATACAGGTTTGTATCAACTATCTTCCTTGCATTCCTATCATTTAATGGATTGCATCCCTCATTTCTCAGATTTGTGACCTTGTGAATTAGGTCATTTTCAATTTCAACTGGTACATTACCTATCCAAAACATCTCATCATGAATTCTACTTAGGATAGTCCTAGTCCATTCATGAGTGTCAAACTGCATGTTGAACATATACTTGATCAAATTTATCTCATTTAGGTGTGCATACTTAAATTTAAGGGTTAGGTCATTATTACACATAACTTCTAAATCCTTATGTATGTCTTCATCTCCAGTGCTCTCAAATTTACAATGGATGTAGCTTTGAACATCTTCTATGTGGAGCACATTTGGTGGGATTTGGGAAAATGCTCCTAGTGGATCATCTAGAAGAGAAACAAATGGGTGTTTCTTGAACTTATATCTCAGTCTCTCCTTTACATCATACATTGATTGAATTTCCATAATTATTAACTTTATATACTGAAAATTCAAATTCAAGCTCTGTAAAATACCTTAAATGTAAAATTTTAGGGCTTCTACAATTCACACTTTAAATGCCTTTCTTTGCATTCAAATTCACTATAAAATTTCTCATAAACTCTTCTAAACTCTTCACACAATCAATTAGTAACCACAATCTTTCTCACACTTCTTAAATAATTTCAAATCTTGCTCCGCATTAAATGTGCATCTGCTTTTGCTTCAAAACTAGTAAACTTGCTTTCTTCTGTACAACTTACTACCATCACACAAATGATTGCACACTTGACCATAGCATCCCCTCCATGTCCTCTACCTTCTGTTAACTACACAACTTCTAATTCTCTTTACAATATTTGTTCTAACCAAATGATGCTCTACCTCTACTATAAATGTTTAATTCAAATAGGATTAGTAAAAAAAAATTGACTTCAATTTCTCATTAGGTGCATCAAAATACTATTCCTCCAAAACTATATAAGAACTTTCTGGATCCTTGGCTTTTATGAATACTACTTTTAATTCATTGACATGTTGTTTTACTGCTACTTTCTAATTGTTATCATTGTTGTTGCATTCCTTCTATCATTCCATTATTGTTCCTTCTATAAATGGGATTCCTGTCAAAATTCCTTCTATCCATTCTATAGAATCTTGATGTATATATAAAGTTATTACATAACTGACATATAGGTGCATTTCTTCTCTGATTAGTTCCATTCTAATTTTCAAGTGTTTTACAATTCCTTGCAATATGTCCAAGATTGTTACACTTGTAACATACAAATTATTTCCTTTCACCATTAGATCTTCCTCCATCATTAGATCTGCTTTGTGATCTTCCTCTTTCATTACATGCAAGGTTAGTGTTCCTAAACATTCTACTATTTGCATTATTAATATCAAACTTGGGTTTCTTGCAATCTACTACTTTATATCCATAACCATGACAATTATAAAAATAGAAATTAGTGATAGGTTTGAAAAACTTACTTATGCAATCTCTTTTCATATGACCAAATTCATTGCATATGAAACATCTACCTTTGAATTCATATCTAACTTCCTTGGGTGGTTTATCTTTCTTAGGTTGATCAACTTAATCTATTTCCTTAGGTTCATCATGTTTCATAGACAAATCAACTAGTTCAATCTCTTTAGACACTTTAGTAGTAATGCTTGATTCAATCTTACTCAAATTAGATTCTTTAGGGAACTCAACAACTGGATCTAATTCTTTTCTAGTGTCATCTTTCTTTGCTAACTTTTCTCCAATAAAGTATCCAAGACCTATCTTGTCATATGAAGGTCTCTAGTGAAATATATGTTCAACAATTTCTCACTACTAGAATAAATTTTTTCTAACTGCTACTTAGCTTGTGTCAATTCTCCTTTCACAATGGTACTATACTTTTCTAATTTTACGTGCTCAATCTTAATAGAATCTAATTTAGATGTTGTTCAACTTAACTGGGATCTAAGGTTTTCATTCTTAGATTTTAGATTAGGTTCATTCTTACTAGCATCTTTCTTAAGACTCAAAAGTTCAACAATTTTCAATTCATGTTTCAAAATATCATTTTCTTTCTTGAGAACTCCTACTTCATCATCATTACTAATCTACACATTTTATTCCTTACCAAATTTCAAATTATCTATCTTATCTTTTAGTTTACCAGTGTACACTTTTTCATCCTGATACCTATCTTTTAGATTGTCTCTTTCTTCTGTAAGAAGATCAATTCATTCAAGAGCTTCTTCAAGATTTCACTTCAACTGTTCCATATCTATAGGGATCTTACTCAAGTTGTTAAGCCTCTTTTGAGTAACTCTACTTTGATACCAATTGTTAGAAATAGATAATACTGAGAGGAGGGGGGGTGAGTCAATATTCTACAAACTTTTGCCCACAACTAAATATTATTAATTACTTTATAACTTGCATATGCAAGTAAAACAATAATGTTGAATAGTAAATATGTCCATGCACAAAGAAAACTCATAACACCATTATTTGTTAACTAGTGAAACCCTACCCAAGGGGAAACCCCAGTGAGGATGGTACCCACAAGATGATCCACTAAAAAAAAATCTTGTTAAGGATATTGACCTGTTAGGAGTCTATAAACTACATATAGTGTCTCGAGTCCTTGTTAGAGGACTAGGACCTGTTCAAAGCCTCAACCCTATTAGGAGTTGGTAGATCAAATACAATATATGCAAGAAGAGCCCACTACCCCCTAACATGCAATTATACAATAAATTTCTTCATAAGAATAAGTATACATACAATATTGTCTTACTGTTATATCACACACTTTCTTTGATCATACATTAGATTTTGCATCACATAAGGCTTACATATCATATAAGATTTCTTCATAATAGTTCACATCACGTCTTTGATTCACATTATCTTTGCAAGATAAAATATTTACTTATATCTCGCAAATTAGTAAAACTCTGCTTAGTTGACTTAAGTTCTTTGACACACTTGACTAAATATAAAGCTGACTTAGGATAAACATCTAGGACATCAGCCCATCACGACTTAGTAATTATTTTATCACCAAAATAATTCCTTGAGTCATACAATCCAATTCTCAAATATCCTCTGTTCTGTCCTATTAAATAGTAGAACTGGTAAATCAATTGTAACTTTAACCATACCATCCGCACAAGTCTATGCACTGACATACATCATCACCACATTGACATCTACCAATCCTTAACTATGTATGTCCTAACTTGATCTCTGACAATTGTATACATTGTATTTGTCTATGTACTGCTATAATTTGTCTAATACTTAGAAAATTTTCTATCTATGATTACATAAATGAAATACTAAATACATGTTTCCATAAATGATAATACATCATACATCTATCTAGCCATATTACCAACATATTTCCCTTTTGCAATTTGGTTTTTATGCTACTAGTAAGAAATGGAATATCACATAGTTTATGGAAGAATAATGAAATAATTTGTTTAATACATTCCAACTCAGCAAAGTAAGTAGAAAATGCTACTAGATTGATTTCAATATCAGTGAAGATGTTCTCTGTACCTTCTTTTCAAAAAAATTCTCATTCATTTGCAGTAATAGTGATTGTGTGTCTATATTTAGATCATTCATCTTGTCAACTATTTGTACTAGTTGATCTAATATAAATGCCTTGTCATTTAGAATAATAACTGACACTACTTCCAACAATTAATCCTTCAAATCATGTAACACCTACTTTTTTTTATGCTCTTTCCACAATCATGCTTGTTCCTTCTTCCTCTCACAAAGATTGGTGTATATTGCCATCCACTCATCATCTAATGTGTTTGGATCCTAGTTATGTATGATAATTGCCTCTTTCAATGTCATTGGGTTTGACCTAAATGCTTGTGATTTCTTTTTCTTTCTCTTTATCTGTTTACCTTTACTAGTGCTTGGTGAAATAGTTTGTGGTACATGAACTTGCATTTCTAGATTTCTCTATGTGGTTCTAGTTTCTTTCTTTGGTTCTTCTACCTTATTCATCAGTTTTGTAGTAGCTATAGAAATTAGTGGAACAAATTTATTATAGCCATTCTTGATAATGTATTTCCATCCTCAACTTTTTGTTGTTTCATGATTAGTAGTAGGTAGTCTCAGAACTATCTTTTGTAACAACATGGGATTAAAAGAAACACTTGAAAATTGACTTTTGAAGGAATTCCTCTAGTCCTTTGGTCCTTTGCAACAATTAATTAGCCTTGCCCAATTATTCTCTCACTCAGGGGTCCATGGGTTGGTGCTCCATCACTTGTAGCACAAATATCCACATTGTGCTCTATGGAGTCTCCTCTAGTTTGAACATGTTCAACATTAATATTTTCCCCTTGTTCACCTTTTGTATTTTGAGCATATTTCTTAGTGTCCACATCTATTTTTTGTCCCTCAATATGCATAGGAATGGTATATGTTAACATATGCAACAAACCAATAAAAATATTAATTACATTTTGTTCTGGTGATTTGGGAAACTCTTTGATCTATTGAATAAATGGCTCAAATCCAAGTATATGTGCATGTGCAAGCTCAAAAAATGTTGTTCCCTCAGTGTTCAACTCAATAGTCACTATGATATATTCATCTTTCTTTAGTTTCTTAGTAGGGTCCACCTTAGGTATATTTATAATAGTCATTGTACCATGTTTCCCAATGATATCACCAACCATTTCATGTATGAAATCTGCAAAGTCTTGTGAGATTATGCTAATATAATCATCTTCCTTATTGTCAAGTTCAAAATTCTACTCAATTTGAGTATCATTAATTTAAATGGTTTCATGTGGATCTTTAATGTTGTAAACTTGTTTCCATATCATCTTAGAATCTTCATCAACTAATTTCAAGTTACCAATCAAAACATAAATGGATCTATATATATATTTTAAAATATTCTTGTATTGTTCAAATGCATAAAATATATCTTCTAAACCAAAGTCAAGCTTTAGATTGGCCAAAGTCCTTCCTCTCATTTCCTTCTTAGTTCTTAAAGCATACTTCCATCAACAATAAATTCTTTGATATAATTCATTTGGTTTTTGATCTCTAATTTCCAGTGGTGCATATTTGAAGTTTGTGATGCAAGAGCATCATGGGTTTTCTCAGTGACTACTTTGGAGTTCTTCAAGGAATGATCAATAGTTTCTTTATAGAGTACTTGGAGTGTTACTGAATCAAAGAAGAGGTGCTCAGTAGATGTTTCTCAATCATCTCTTAGCAATTCTCAGTTGAAAAGTATTTGGCTTCACCAACAAAATTGGTGGTTTAATGGACTTGGAGATCGTGGAGGTGTTCAAACTTTGATGGTGCTCAATATAGCTTGTGGAACTTGGTTGCTGAAGGTACTCAATGATTCTTATGGGAACTTGGCATATATTGGTAGCTCGATGATGCTTGGTTACAGTGTTGGTTGAGTAGCTCAATCAATAAAGGGGCTCAGTTGGTGGAGGACTCGACATATATTGGTGCTCGACAATGCTTGTGTGACCTCAGTGATGTTTGGTGGTATTTCTAATACTTGGTAGTTTATTGGTTCTTATGATTCTTGGTCATGTCTTGGTCTTTCTTTGATCGAGGTGTCTATGATCAATTTCTAGTTTGAGCTGACCTTTGCATCTAATTTGGTTATGTGTATTTAATGGTTGTTACAAGCTGACTTGTGACTTAAATATGTATTTAATATAAGGGTTTATTTAATTTGTAACTTGCTAAGATGAATTATGCCTTAGTTGGGTATAAGTAAGGGATCTTGTGGAGTCTTAAGTTGGATATCATCAAGCTTGGAGAAGAAGATGTGGAAGAGGAGTGAAGTTTGAGAAGAGTTAGTAGCCACGGCTTGGGAAATAAGGAGATTTCTTGGTGGGCTTGCGAGCATAAGTTTAGATTTTCCTTGGAGGTTTCTACTTGAGTGTAAATATGGACTAGCTAGGTTTTGGGTTGGATCTTAAGGGATCTTGAAGGACTATTACTTGCTTTTTTTTTTGCCATAATTAGGAAGGCCTTACTACCTCATACATTGCATGTAATCAATTATTTTTTGAATAAAGAGTTGTGTTTGGTATCAGATATTATATCTTGCATTGTGTTTTTGCTATGTGGTTATTTTTTGGGAGCTAAGAAATATCTTTTGGGGATTCTCCTACCTTATACTACACCAGGTGGTATTAGAGTGAAGGTTTTCCTAAGCATGTAGATAGATCACCAAAATTGAGGTAGTTTGCACCAAGAGCTTGGGTTGGAGAAGTTGATCTGATAAGATCTTGATCAGATGGATTAGTGGTTGTAAATATTGAAGGTTGATCTTGTTGGAGCATGATTGTAGATATTTTGTGTGATTTGTATTACAGAACCATGTTCTTAGACTATTGATTTGTTCTTGGTTTTTTGTGTGAGGTGATAGGTTATGATCTAACTTGCAAAAAAATTGAGTTTGTCACAAGGTGATTAGGTGGATTTGTTGTAGAGGGTTTTTGAAGATCTTAGAAGACACCTCCAAGAAGATTGGACCTTGGGATGATTGCAAATCTTTGTGATGTGGTGGAGAAAAAGATTTCAAAGATGTGTGCTCAATTGGAAGTTAGTTTTAATGATTGAGTTAGGGAAGAAATAGTTGAGTTTCACAAAGATTTATGGAGTTGGAGTATACCAATTTGGATGAGAGTTTTCTATCTAGTTAGAAGACTTATTCAAGAGAGAAGAGCACATGACAAGGTTGAGATGGAGGTTGGTTTTGTTGATCAGTTTGTGGAGTTTGCTATGAAACATGTAGAGAAACTTGTATGTCATGCCCAAAATTTACAAGACAAAACATAACTATTTTTTTTTTAAAGGTGTTAAAAACTAAGTTCATACATATTGAGATTGAATATGTCATGGAAATATGGCAATCGATTTCAAGTCTTTTAGGTTGCACAAATAGTTTGCTAGTGTATGAGGGTTTTTAGTCTATGATTAAAACATTGTCTTGGACAAGTATACATGGAAGTGTTTGGTCACCAATGGTATGTCATTAGGTCAAGAGGTTCCAGGTTCCCAAGCCCTTAAGTTGATTCTAAGATAAGTAGGTATAACTTAATGATGTTAGGCTCACTAATATCATTTTCTATCATGCAGCTAGAATCCCTTCCACAGTATTGGTATATTTAGGGTTCAAACCTACATAATGGCTTAGTCAACCTTACTTAACTATATTGAGTTACACATCATTTGGTCTAATTCATAACATGAGTCACATTAGATCTATTTTGTTACTATATACTTGTTACAAAATACTAGGTTAGTCCCCTAGAGAAATCAATCTGGACTTAAAGGTTACACTATACAATTATTAACATAACCTATTGGAACTAAATAAAAAATTAATTTCTTATAGTTAAATCAATTTTGAGATTTAATTCACCTTCTATAAAAAACCCTATATCAACTATTAAGTTATCTATACTACTCTAACCTATACCACCTTCTAACCATAACATAAGAACTTTCTAATTGAACGGCCCACACTTATAGATTCATGATGCTACATTAAGTCATACAAATGATATAAGGTTTGATAACAATAGCCCATTTGGAAACACAAATGGACAAACTATTTACACTATCATGGTTATTGACCATTATTTACATACTAACTAATTAATACTTTGTTATACACTTACATTCTGGCATTGAATTATATTCTAACAATTTTAATAACCTACTATCTATTAGTATTTTTATTCGCTAAGTAAGTTCAACACTTTAACTACTAACTCAGTTCATTAACTTTAACCAACTAATTATTCTCTTTCCATCACCACCACTAACCTCCACTAAATGCCCAATGGTCTATTTTCTTATTGGTTTCTACCTTATCACCAATACTCTTTACCCTAACACTTACCATTTACATTAACCACCAACTAAATTTAATAACTTAAATATTGAATACCAACTAATATTATTTAGTGACTATCTCAAACTCTCTATATTGTACCCTTACTAAATAACATTACGTACTAATAATATTTTACTACAAATATATCTACATACCTACTTATCATCATCTTACTTTATTATATAAATCTAATTACTAACAAGTTTTAAATCAACCATTTACTATCTACTACTTAAAAATTTATCATCTAAAATCTAATGTACAATTTGATTTATATTGGTTAACATTACTACTAATTTATATCCTAACTATCCCGCCTTATACTCCACTTTACTAAAATAGCTAACAACTACCAATTATTACCACGATCTCAAACACTCTCTACTTTGAAATTACTAACTAACCCCTTAACCATTCCCATCCTTCCTAGACAAGCTCTTAAGTTACTACTCCTAAAACATCGCATACCAAGTCAAATCACTTGTTGGGCACATGAAGGAAAGGAGTTACCAACTAACTAAATGTCCTTGGGTGGTGCATAGGAAGGAGGGTTGAGAGAGGGGTGAGAATCACATGATTCTCTTCTCCCTCTAAACCAATTGCGACCCCCTCTTGATTAACATGACTTTCCCTTGTTTGTAAATATTATGATTTGGCACCTTATCTGATGTTATCAATAGGGAATAATGTTGTCTATTTTCATGAGTACAATTAAATATAACTTTTTTCTTTTTTTTTGTGGGCTATGTTCTAACATAGGTGTATAGTATTTGTTTTCATTTGACATGGAATTCCTTATTGCATGGGGGTTGATGCCTTAGATGGAGAAGGTAGTTAGATATGTATTTATTTTATTTTATATTTTTCTTTCAAAAGCACATGTATGTATCTCCCAAGGGTCATGTGACCCCTCTTGGGAAAATCTTTAGGAATTATATTAATGTTTTAGTTTACATTATTTTCTTTCAAAAGGGTTTATTGTTTTTGAGTTAGAAGTCAAAGATTCTAGGGAATATTCCTTATGATTATTTTCATGGATTGTAATAGATAGATGATTATTTTCCCATCCCCGTACAAAATCCAAAGAGTGATTTTGCACTTACAGGCTAGTGTTCCTATGGTGGATTTATGCCATATTGCCTATTGGTTGTTTTCTCTATGTATGTATGATGTTTTAAGTCTTCATTTTGATAGTTACCTTACATCCCAATGAAATGTCTAAGTAATTATTCTATCAGACTAATTATATAATAAATTGAACAAAAGCATTTTTATTTGAACAAGATCAAACATGAAGTAATATATTATTCTATCTATCACAAAGAGAACTTAAATTGACACTTCTTATTGCACTAATGCAAATGAACTTCTTTATATGAACCATCCTTGAGATACTTTTTTTTCTTCTTATATTGATTCGTGGATCAAAATGGGTGCAATTCTACATTTTTATAGTGTTCCTTACTTGATTATCCAAAAGAAATGACCATCTTTTGAGATAAATCACTTTTATATTCTACTTATGACTACTATGATAAATAAATCTTTCCACTTAAATGCAACTGAATGCATGGCATTGAATCTTGCAATACAAATACATATGATAATGTCCAAATTTCTTCACTTCCTTCATGGATGTATTCTTCACAAATGTACATAAAATGAAGATCTCATTTTTACAATATAGTACACAAATGACAAAATAGAAGGGTTAAACTTTTACAATACAATACACAATAACATGGAGAAGAATTTCATCTCTTCAAATACATTACACAATGACATATTTCTTCCTTGTTCCATTAATACATGGGTGATACAAAACTTCTTCCTTGGATCCAATAAGCACAAAGCCTACAAAAGAAAATTTACACAAGAACCATGGAGGCTCACCTCCCATCCTAGGCTTCTAAGAAGCCACCCACGGAGCTAGGGAAACAAGACTCAAACAGGTTACACTCAAGTAGCCAACATTGCATACAACATAACATCACAATACATATACAATCCCTCCAAGGTTTAACACAATAATTCACAATTGGAATCATGAAACAATGGGTGAAGGTGGGCTCTTCAAAGAGGAGAATGACATATCCATATACTAATATACATCTTTAATTGCATAATGCCTCTTCAAGGCTATCAAAATACATCTTCCTCATCACATCAATACACTTATACCTCCCATAATAACAAATTAGGAATATGGCTTCAATGGAGCCCATACTCCATGAAAAAAAAAACCTTCTCCAAGAGGAAAGTCTCTCAACTTCAATGTTCAACCCAACTAACCTCTTCACCCAAGGCTCTCTACCCTCTAAATGGTGGGTGAAGCCTTCACATCCATTAACATTCATACACATAAAAACAAGAAACAAAATAAAATTTGCAAGAGAAATCCATCACAACAATGACACATACCAACAATCTCAACACAAACATATTACATGAGTTTTAACACAAAGTGAATAAGAACAACATCATTGAGAAAGTAAAATGAGAGTTATGGCATGGTCACCAACATTGGTCCATGCTAAAGGCAAAATGAAAGTTGTTGCAGAGCTCCCTTCTCCTTATTCCTTCCTCCTTTCAAACCTTAATTGTCTCTAAACTTATAGAGTAGGTGAACACTCTAGTAGTTTGTCCAAGTCCACTAAAAAGACTCTCCCACTATCTTTTTTTGGCAAAAACATCAAGTCACTATCTCTTATAACTTTTTCCCTACCAATTTTGCTTCCTTAGACTAAGTGGAAAGATGGGGATGAACTCATGGGACAACTAAATTTTCGAATTGGTGGAAAAATGCATTGATTAAAGGGTCCCCTAGGCTAGCTAAGTACTAAAATGGTCAAATTTAGGCCCCTAACATGCTATGCTAACATATGAGTGGCTTATTTTCATAAAAATGGCTCTTTGGGACCACTTATTGACCCTTAAAAGTCCTTGTCAAGCTTGAATTTGAATTTCCATTGATGGCAACCCATCCTATCCTTTCTCCAAGTGGATTTACTTAATATTATGAAAGGTAATTAGTTTAAGGTTAAGTGTAACCATGACCAAAATCCTAGGTGACATGTCATTAAAACACAAACAATTACAATGTCAAGTGACACATTTAAAATAAATTACACATAACCATGACATGTTCCTAATGTATTTATCAGATTAAATTCAACACACATGCAAACTTACATTTACATAATAAACACATCACAACAAGGCTTTTGAATCTTCCAAAGATTCACCTTGGCTAAACTGTGTCCATATAAGTTTGAATCTTGTTTCCCTAATTAAATTCCATGGTTCAATTTCATGCACACTAAACTCAAACATTAGTAGCCCAATGAAAAATCATATAAATGCATGTATATAGGTGCATGACACATTTCATATCAAACAATTCACATTAACATACTCAATTATCATAATCAACTTTTATTTTCTAATCATTTTCATATAAAGCATTTAAAACATTAAAATATTAGAATCTTCATATCAACATTAATATCTAATGAAATGATCCAACTAACATTCTAAACCACATCATAATCCATTTCCTATCATAATGATGAATTGTTGAATCTATACTTTTAAATCAGCCAACATGAAAATTAGTTTTGAATACATATCTTAGGTCAAAATCACCAAAATGTAAACATCTCAACTAGTATCATTTGATTCAATTAAATATAGTTTGATTACTAAAAATATCTTGTTATCATTATGAGATAATACATTATAAGGTGTATCGATTATGTTAGGTAATCAAGATGTTTGCATAGTCACATAGTTCCAAAATCAATCATAGAATAAATCTATTAAATTTTATTGGGCCATAAAATCTGTCCTTGTGAATATCAACATATCCCCTTAATACTACTTGCACAATAATTAACTTATTGCATTACATCATATCAAGTTCTACTATGTAAACCCTTATCCAATTTTGATAACAATCTTCATCTATGACTATTAATAATATTTCTTTATTCCTTTATCACATTGATATAGTTTCTAAGTTATGACATCTCCAACCTTTATTCCATAGGGTCTTAGCTTATCAACGTAATGCAATTCCAAATAGGGTTTTTAGCACAATAATAACTAAAATTTATATATCAATCTCAATAAAATCTCAAGTTCATTATTGATAAGGAAAATGCCAATCATGACATACCTAGATCCCAAAACCTTCTTACCATCATTCTATCAAAAGGTGTATGGTAACAATATATAATTTACATTCTATACACAAGAGATAGAAATATGACATCTCATCTCCTTACTCATCATAGCTCTAATCATATTCACATTATCAAGTCTTATAATAGGGTACTAGGGAAGGGACCTTACAGAGGTAGAGGTTGGATTTGTTGATTAGTTTGTGGAGTTTTCTATGAAACCTATAGAGAAACTTGTGGTTGTTACTAAAGAGGTTTCTAACTTTTTTGATGTTGGGATGGATATTGATTTTCATGGTTAGTTGGTTGAGTCTAACATGAAAATTATAGAGTGTACACTAGGAAAGTGCACTCCTATAAACCCTTCTATCCAAGTTATTCAATGAGTTAGAAAGCTTGGATGACAGCTTCGAGCTCCCTAGTCATGGAGTGCAAGAGACATACAAATAAGCATAAAGAGGGCTCTTAGCTGAGCCTTAGGAATGAAACCTTTTCTAGTAAACCATAAAATTTGATATTTATTTAGACAAGAGCAAGAGTGATAGTGTCAAAGAAACTCTTGAGCATGCAATGCAAGAATGAAACTATGCTAAGATGAGATGCATAATGCAACTAGATTTTTAAGAAATGAGAGTGTTACAACCATTTTGATTAAACTACATGATTTAAGCTATAGAAAAAGGAAACTAAGCTATTAAAAAATGCATCTAAAGTAGAATGAGAATGATAATGCAAGAGTGAGACAAAAATTAAGAAGTTCTCCACAAAGCTCCAAGAAAACCTGTCAAGAAACCTTCAACACAACAATATCTCAAAATGGGATCCTTAGACAGGGAGATAGCTGTCTCTTTTAAAGGTATATGGAAAGTTAAGATCAAGATTGATAAATGGATTATCAAGGGTGGGGGTTGAATTTTGGCATGATCCATGTGCAAGATCAAGTTAACCAATGAGAGAGAGTTGACTTTTCATGTGACACAATGTCTTTTCTTTTAATTTGTAAATAGGAAAAAGAATTATGTGTGCACATTGAGTGGGTTAGAAGAATGTGGTCTTTTATTTAATTAAAATGGGACATGTTCTTTTAATCAAATATGGACTTAGGATATTATAGTCAAACTATAGGTTAAAACCAAACAAATAATTTTTTTAGAAATTTGGCCTAGGTGAATGATTAAATAATTTAGCCAAAATGGTAAGAAAGGGGCTAATAGTCTAGATGAAAATTCTTATGTGATTATATTTTCCCCTGTTTGACTAATGCATGATCAATCTAGGAATACATTACATCAAAGAATAGAGAACCCAAGTAGGTAGCAGTACATAGAGAAGTCTAATTTTGAAGAACAAAATGCAACACGAGATAGAAAGTCCCAAATGCACAACTTAGTAGTGACAATAATGAACACTAGGAGAGAGAGAATATCTCAAAATTGAAGAGAGTACTAACATAAAGAAATAAGATAGATCAAGATAAAATGAAAGGATCAAACATATGCTCTTGAGAAATAGATAGCTATAGTAAGCACACAATGATAAAATATTTCTACCCCCTCTGGATAAAAATTGAAATGTGGTAAAGGGAATTCAAAAATGAGCAAGATATGATAAAATTGAGATAGAACATGGTCCATTATGAAAGATAAGTGATTAAAACCAAAGAGTGACCATAAGGAGTGATAAAATGCCTCAATTTGACTAAAGTTGACCAAGATAGATATAGTATGAAAATTAGGTCAAATCAAGTAGAAAGATGATATGAGGTGAATTGAAGTACATAGGAAGTATATAAATGATGAAGGAATGCAGAAATGAATATTCCCTAGAGAAGATTTAGAGATTAGACCTCAAAAGGCCAGCTAAATGCATATAAGAAGGTAGAACTTTAAAATGTGTGATATTGCTATTAGGATTTAATTGTGTGATTTTGAGTCAAACTCATTGACCCATGTTTCATAAGTAGTGATTTTTACTTGAATCCATCTCTCATGAGAATAAATGGAACACTTAGCACTCATTGGATCTAGGTGATGCTCATAGGGGTGAAGCACTAGGACTTCCTAGGAAGTCACCCATCCTAGTACTACTCTAGCCTGAGTGCGCTTAACTATGCAGTTTCCTCCATGGTTAAACCCAAAGATTCCAATCCCATTTGCAAAACCTTCACCAAGTATTGTGCCTTATGAACCATTCATTAGAAAGCCTCATAAGCTCATCAATTGATAAGTAGGAGATAATTTCCACAACAAGTCAAAGTGTGATATTGCTATCAAGATTTAACTGAGTGATTTTGAGTCAAACTCATTGACCCATGTTTCATGAGTAGTGATTCAACATAAATCCATCTCTCATGAGAATAAATGGAACACTTAGCACTCATTGGATCTAGGTGATACTCATAGGGATGAAGCACCAAGACTTACCAAGAGGTCACCCATCCTAACTCCAGCCTGAGCGCACTTAACTATGAAGTTTCCTCTATGGTTAAACCCAAAGCTTACAACCCCATTTGCAAAACCTTCACCAAGTATTGTGCCTTATGAAACATTCATTAGAAATCCCCTTAAGCTCATCAATTGATAAGTGGGGTTGCAAGCTTTGGGTTTAACCATGGAGGAAATTCCATAGTTAAGCGCACTCAGGCTGGAGTAGTACTATGATGGGTGACCTCTCGGGAAGTCCTAGTGCTTCACCCCTATGAGCATCACCTAAATCCAATGAGTTCTAAGTGTTCCATTTATTCTTGTGAGAGATGGATTCATGTTGAATCATTGCTCATGAAACATGGGTCAATGAGTTTGACTCAAAATCAAACAATTAAATCCTGATAGCAATATCACACTTTGACTTCTTGTGGAAATTGTTTCCTAATTATCAATTGATGAGCTTAAGGGGATTTATAATGAATTGTTAATAAGGCACAATAGTTAGTGAAGGTTTTGCAAATGGGGTTGCAAGCTTTGGGTTTAACCATGGAGGAAACTCCATAGTTAAGTGCGCTCAAACTGGAGTAATACTAGGATGGGTGACCTCCCGAGAAGTCTTGGTGCTTCACCCCTATGAGCATCACCTAGAACCAATGAGTGCTAAGTGTTCCATTTATTCTTGTGAGAGATAGATTCATGTTAAATCACCACTCATGAAGCATGGGTCAATGAGTTTGACTCAAAATCACACAGTTAAATCCTAATAGCAATATCAAACTTTGACTTGTTGTGGAAATTATCTCCTACTTATCACTTTAAAATGTTATTTTGAAAATCAAGATGAAATTGGATTTTGATTTTGATCCAAAAAATGGATCTAGGATGTCAAAATTAGTCAAGGATGCAATTTTAGTGGAATTCCAAGGAGTATGAAAAATGGGTCAAAATGAGGTTGAAGGACTAGATAAGGGCTCCAAGGGTCATTTTCATTTCATTTGTCTTTTTTTTTAAAAATTTTGAGAGCTTTTAAGTGATTTTGAGAGAAAACAATGGCTCTAGCAAGTGTTGTGACCCACATATATTGTTTTGAGTGTAGTCAGTTGTACAACTGGCCATTTGAGTATGAGGCCCTAGTGAGTCTTCAAAAATTTCATGCTTTTCAAGCCTTTTGTTGCATTTTAACACATTTTTAAAAGTGTTTTATGAGTTTTTGACAAAATATCATGTGATACTTTAAAAGTATCATAAACCTAAGCTGAGAAGTATCACGCTATACATTTTTGAACAAAATTATATCACATGGGTTTACCAAATATATCATATCGAGGATTCCAAATCTCACACGACAACGTATGAGATATTGCACGATTGGAAAGTATCACACAATAATTGTAAAATATATTGCATGATACTTTATCAACAAAATGTATCACATGAGTATTAGAAAAGTATTGCATAGTTATATTTTCAACATTTTTGAATGTTTAGAACTAGATTTTGCATGTGTGATCATTTTTTATGTCATAATTAGTTGTTTATGATGTCACTTGATCAATTATGGCTGATATTGACATTTTGATGTTCACTTGACTTGATTATGTAGATTGTTTTCCCAAGATTACTAATTAGAGCCCCTAAGGTGGTGGGCTTGTAGGTCCTCCATTATCTAGAGGCTAGAAAGAAAGTTGTTATAGATAACATGGGATTTAAGTGGTTGCTATGCATGCCCCATATTTGGGTGAACCACAATTTATTGACTACATTAGCCTAGTGATGGCACAGTGATCATAAAACTATTTATTTTCCCACTAGTAAGGTCACCATCACTCTTAAGGATGTGTATTGCATCCTTTTTGTACTAGGCTATAGTGATCCTATGAGTCTGATACATATGTCTTGATGTTTGTTCATTTTTAAGTTTCTAATTTTCATGTGAAGTGCGTTGATATGAGTTTTTGCATGTCATATGTTTATTATGATCATACCCCAATAGAGGGGAGATTGGTAGGGCAATAATTATTTGAGGATGTGACCATCTTGGACAAACACCTCAGTTGGGAGAGACTCATAGATGAGTATGGGGATCATCATCCCTTGCCTTGCCTAATTTTCTCACTAGTTTCCCAGGGCCTTGTCATAAATAAGAGCCAAAATGGCTTACCTCTAGGATGGAGAAGATTGGTTATAGATCTGATTGGGTAGCCTAGGAGGATGGGATGGGGACCTTCCATCCTTGAAGACATGTATCATGAGCTACATGAGATAGTGTACTGAGATGACAGGACCTAGGTGTGTGGTGCGATTCTAGCATGGATATGAGCCTAGGAGAACATAGCAATGATATGACCATGAGTTCAGCCACAAGAGTGTAGCCACCCCTTTATCAATAGATACACAAGGTTGATCCCCCAATCACATAGTGTGGATGTGACATACTACCAATAGTTGTTTGATGAGTTGGCATCCTTTGTCTGGCAACCATATTGATAGTGTGCTAGATGGTCAAATGCTTTGGAGCCTAAGTATATGTGGTATAGATGGGATTGTGGGGAGGAACTCTTAGATAGTTGAGTGGTTTGTCATCAACTGAGTCTGGAGGTAGTTTAGACAAAGGAAGGTGATACCCATAGAGACCACTACATATGCTCTCTTTCATGGTAAGGAGGAGCAGGTGTGGCTGCCCATGCTATATTACTAGACAATTGTGAGAGATACAACTACTCTAATGTGAGATCCTTGGGACTACCATCTAGATTTAGAAGATGCAGGGGTTGATCCATCCTATTTCTATGAGATGCAAAGGCATCCATTCCCTCATTTCACACAACTGAATGCACTACCTATAGTGGTAGGACATGGAAGAGATCTTGGTGGAGGTAGAGGTGGGAGATAGATGGAGGTTGGAAGAAATTATCAAGGGTCAGGGGTGAGATGGATGCAGGCTTGAGCTACAAGAAAGGAGAACAAGGAGGAGTAGGAGGAGGAGTGTCCACTAAGATGCAAGAGGGTGGAGAGGATGGAGTCATAATAGGAGAAACCTGTAGGAGGAGGTGGAGAAGATCCTTGGGATTCTTAGATATGTAGGTGACATAAATTACCATTACCATGTAGGATCAATAACTCATTGATGAGTGAGCACGCAATGTAGAGCTTCATAGGGAGCTGGATGTAGTGAGGCACAATTTAGAGCATCATGGGGCATAGATAACTTATTATTATGTTTTATATAGGGGTCTAGTGCCACTAGGGTAGGGACTGCCTAACTACTCAGAGTAGGTAGGGAGATCACAGGGTGTGGTACAACTACCAGATAGAAGAGAGGCTCCACCACCACAACCACTACTAGCTTAGGAGGGTGGGAGTTAGTCTTAGGTCTAGATTTAGATCTAGGTTGATGTCCTTGTGACACTTTTGTTATATCATACATATTTTGAGATAGTTATCTAGATTTTGGATATAACATGTACATGTAATTTGATTCACTTGATGTATATGCGAGATATTGGTTTTGATCAATCATCATTGTGTACTTGTCTCATTTTTATGCTTGTATGATGAATATTTGATATGGATGTTTTAGCACTTGTGTTTATGTTTCCACATGATGTTTTTCTCATGCTTGTGTTCATGTTGATATACTCATGGATCTCTATTATAGATGTTTTAGCTTTCATGTATATGATGTAGACTCATGTTTTTAAAAGATGATACATGGATAGATTAAATGTGATGATTAGATTAACCCCTTGTGATGAAAGGTATAAAAGAAGAAAGAAGGTGGACATGATCAACAAAGAATGAAAGAGATAATCAAGAGAAATATTTTAAGAAGAGATGAACATGGTTAGTTGATGTGTCTATGAAAGATGAAGAGAGAGCTCTCTCCATATGAAAAATGTAGGACTAATCTATAATGAGCCTATAATGCAAACTAGTATGCAAAAATGGTTTACTTGCAAGAGACTAAAAACATTTATACTCTAATTTCATCATTGAGCATTATTAGGGACATCAGAAGATCATACAATTCTTAGTACTATGATTATGAGGATATCAATATGATCTATATCAAATAGGTATGTGAGAATCAAATGTAAGCATCAAAGATATATAAATCTAGATAACTAATTTAGTGTATCAAGATTACACCTATATCAAGGCATAAGTGCTAGGATAACCCCAGAGTGTGGTTTTGCAAAAATAGACAAGCATGATAAATGTTAGGTCAAAGTGTCAAGTAGGATAAGCACAAAAGATCTCAATACCTTAGACTAAAAAAGTATACCCATAAATAGAAAACAAGTAAAATATGCCCCATGCCCCCAGTATTCTAGTCCATGACATTCTGAAAAGATATTAGGGAGGGAACACTCAACAAAATAAATCATCATAGACATCAATCAAAGAAGATAAAGTTCATCATGTCTCAACAAGTTTAATGTTTAAGTGCATTTGTGTATGTCAAATGACCATTTTCTTAGTACTCAAATTTGATAGTGAGAAATATTGTAGCATCCTAGATTATAGGTAAAGTATCCAAGAAGTATTGAGAAACACTTGATGTCAAGGAGGAATTGTTTATAAACACTTTTTTGTATTTTCCAAAGAACCCTAATGCACAAGAAGATCTTAATAAGCTAAGCAGTCATGCCCCATAGTCGAGGATAAGAGACAATTCCAAGCTAGGAAATGTATTGTGAAATGAGTGAGACTATTAGACATAGTCGCAAGGGTCTCAAGTAGCACTTGTTTCTAGATTTTCACCACTTGGTAGTTTTTTTAGGACTTTTTTCAATTTCTTTGTATTTTATGATTTTTTAAATTTTTTTGATGATACATCAAAGTGCCTATTGCTAGGCTTTCACTAAGATGATCATTTTTTAGGATATTTTACATTTTTAAGGATTTTTTCAAGATCATAAGATATTTATAGACAACTGAGCCATAAGAGCCTTAGATATAAAATTTCTTTAGATGTAAAATATTGACAGGCTTAGCAAGTTATTCCCCTTTAGGAGTCAAGAGTTGATAGGCACTAGATCCAACCACTATTATAATGATGTAAGGACCTAACTAGTTAGGCTCAAAATTTCCTTTCTATTCCCTACTTTTTTGATTCTTAGGGTTCTCTCAAAGAACAAGTTCACCCACTTGGAACTCACAAGGAGGGACCTTCTTTTTGTAACTAGTAGACATCCTTTCCTGATAAGCTCTCATGTGATCAAAAGAAGCTTTACGATGCTCATCGAGGGTTTCAAGTTGTTTCACCTGATGATGATGATGTTGATTATGATACTTTGATGATTAGGTTATACACATTTAGATAGTTAAGTATTCCTTATTAGTGATGTTTATGATGTTTATGTATATGCATGCCTAATGATGATTATTCTAGTATTTTAATTTGAATTAATGAATAAATTAGGTTATATTGATTATGAAATTAGTGATAATTAAATGTGAGAAAACATGAGATAAATAGTCATTTATATGAAAGATTGATGTTTTGATCAATGTGATTATCTAGATGATTTATATATGCATGTGATTTTCTCAAACTACTAATATGTAATTCGGTGTGTAGGATTATTAGCTGAGAAATCTAATAGAGAATTGAAACTTGACCCTATGTACAGTTTGTGAAAATCAGGGTTAAGTCTAATGAAATATGTAGACCCTGTTGTTTTGTATTTTATTGTATGCATCATTCTATAATCATAAAGTGTTTAATGTTTTGTAACAATAATTTTATATTGTCACTTGATACTCATGATTTGTATGCGTTTATCAACATGATAATTAGGGTTAGCCGAGTAACCCAATAATCTATGTTGGACTAGGTTAGTAACCTAATACTAATTAGTAGGTAATCAAGATTACTTACCCTAATTAGGGTTTAGTGGTAAGTTTATATTCTTAGGGTTTTTAGAAAGTACAAATATTTCAAGCAATTTAATAGGTCCCTAAATAGTCCTAGAGGCCAAAGAATTATGAAAACTAAGTGTCTATGGGGTATATGTATGGATTAGGGGCATTTTCCACCCCTCTAGCCCCTTTCGTTGACTTTTGTGACCACCCATATCCCATTTTTGCTTTAGTGCAAAAATTGAAGTTTCACCATGAGTTTGACAAGTTATACTCCACCATGAAGTTTTCCTTAATGATGAGGTTAAGTTAGAAGATTCTAGAAGCCCTTAGACAAGTAAATAGTTATTTCAATTTGTAGGTGGTTGAGTTAGGAGCCTATCTAGTGGCAAATTTGATGGTAGAAGATTGTTCACCTAATCTCTAGATTTAGAGAGAAGAGTTTGGATTGAAGGAGGAAGAAGGATACATCTTCTCCAATTTTAGTTGCCATAACCACTTGTGAGGGTAGGAATCCTTCAAGTCCATTTCTTCATGCTATGTTTCATTTCTTAAAGTAGTTTTTTGCATGTATGTACTTTCATATGTATGATGAACATGTTAGGGATTGGATTGTGATGAGTTTTCTGTAAATGTTTTCCTTTTTGTTTTATATTTTATTTTTGAGGAAAATTATAAGGGTTGTGTTGGAATTACTCACCCTAGGATAGGAAACAAGTGGTCACGTATAGGAGGAGGGCTTCATTTGGACTTTGGCAGTGTAGCATCTCTCCTCATGATGAGGAGAGGGAGATAGTAGGGTGTTATGGGCCCCTATCATTAGTTTAAACCATGTTTGTGTTTCAAGAAATAAACAAGTGAAAGAATGGAAGTTCTGTTGCTTATAGTCTTGAAAGGGCATTTGTTATGGTGTTGTCACTAAATTCTCCTACCTAGAAAAATCCACCTTCTCCCTAGTCTAGTTCGATAATGAACCTATTGTGCAAACCTGGGATGAGAGTAAATGGTTGATTTTGTCTTCATGTTAAAATTGTTTGTCTCCCAGTTAGTTTCATTTTATCCATGGTTACCTTGATGAAATTTGTAGATTTCATAGTGGCTACCTTGTTATATAGCCAAGTAGGAGTTTAGAGTTGTTTTTTCAATTCAAATATGTTGGGAGATTTATCCTTTGGATAATGATCCTATTTTAAAATATTATGTTAAGCTTATTTTCAAAATAGCCATTATGTCGAGTTTTCTTCTCTGGTTCTTTCTCGATGGAGTCTTTGAATCAAATTGTTAATAAAAATGATAGTTCCTTACATAAGAGAAGTTTCATTGTATTATTAAAATGTGTTTCAATAAGTTCTTTCATTGTAATTCTGATCTCTAAATGAAAATAAAACACATGGTTGTTTAAGATGTTGATTTACATTATAGCGAAAATTGTATTCCCTTATATAAATGATGAAGGAATGGGAGGATTTGATCTTAAGTATGTTTTGTGTGAATTTTTCTACATGAATTCAAGTGCAAATTATATCAAGAATATAATCTTTAAATTAATCTACATTAGATATGATAAAATTGCATAGAGTCCTCCCGTAATTATGTAATAGATTTAAGGGATACACTATTAGTTTTGTAAGCCCATATAGAACATTAGGAATATAGCTCCTAGGTAATATTATCAACTTGTTAGTATTTCAAAATATGACCTAGCTTAGAGAAAATAAATTCACCTTTAAAAGTTATCTCAAACAAAAAATACATATACTTTCAAAAGAAAAAAAAATTCTCATAATATCCACCTACAGGACGCTCGATTATGTATAGAAAAAAAAACTCTTAAATTTTAAAAGTCTATAACAGTCATAAAAGAATTATGTGATTTTACCTTGAATTAGTAAGTCACCTATATAAATTTAAAACATTATAAAATAAACCTATTATTACATATATCTTTCTCTCCCCCTTACCAAATAAACTTTCCCTCATAACTCCTCAATGTATAATTAAATCAAAATTCCACCCTAAAGGATGATGACATCACTTGCCCTCATACCCTTCACATGCTAGACAATGTCAGTGGGCAACATGTGGTGAAGAAAATATAGTTGTTCAATGAAGGGGGTGACACATTTAATAGGGCGACATCTCTATTTGATTTGAGGGATCTTCCTTGACCAATCCTCATCCCTTCCCAAGCGGTAAGCCTCATGCTTTCCTTGGCAGCGTGGAGGGGGGTGGGGGAGGTGTCTAGACCAAGCACCCATGTGGAGAGGAGGGAAGTGGGGAAAGGGGTGGGTAACAAGGCAAGGTTAGTGAGTGGTTAAATGCTAAGTTAGGATATGTTAGAAGTTAGGATAGTTATGTTAGATGTTAAGTTTAGTGGTGTTAGGTGTTAAGTTTTGGTTAATTGTTTTTTAATGTTATTAAGTATTTAGGTTATTTAAATTTTTTTTATGTCTTAGTTTAATATATGGTTATATTTTATAGTGTTAATTATTAATGTTGGATTAATAATTAGTTTAGCTAGTATTTAGTAAAGTATAATTGAAGTTTTTTAGTTTTGATGCTTAGGATTATAAATTATATAATATTACATGTTAGTAGATGATAATTTTATTAAATTTTAAAATAATAATTAGTATTTAAATATTGTTTATTTCCTTTTCTTAAAGGAATGATTAATTTAGAGGATATGTAGATCAAGTTTAATGAGTGGTGAATTGACGATTTTATTATGTTATTTTATTAATGCATAGTATTTAGGATGAAGATTTAAAATGTGTATTATAATTCTATGAGTAATATATTTTAATGGTATGTGGTTTTTAATTTAATTATAGTGTAGAATATCAAATTTGCAATAGGGTTAAAAGCTCTTATGTCAAAAGCTAGTATTAGATGTTAATGAATAAACATTCTCTTAATAATTAAGTTAAGGGTAGGATTGGAAATGAATTAGTTAGAAATTTCATTTTATAGTCTTTGTTTGGTATTTAAACTTATGTGACGATTATAGTATTGGGATAGTTTGCATCTGAATTTTAAACCTAGAAGCTGGTTAGTGGATCGGGAAGTATTATAACTCAAGTTGACTAGGTAACGTAATATGATGGTTGGGTTATGATAGAAGATGAGTTAGATGTTGTAAATAGTTTAATGATAAATGTTTTAATATTTAAATTGGTTCTAAATGAGTTATGACAATATCCAAACTAAGTATTAGTCTGTTATGATAAATTAACCTTTAAATGCATAATTAAATTCTCCTAAGGATTGATCTAGTATAGTGTTAAAAAGGATAGCATCATAGTCAACTTATGAACTTGGAAACCCTAAAATATAATTTGAATTGGAAGTAATACCTTTGTAAATTGAACCTAATGTTTAATTGATCAACTCATTAAACCAGAACTAAGTGTTCCTATAGCGTTAGGACTCCAAGGGTTCGAACCCATGCAGTAGGTGGAGATGTCAACTCTACATCTTTGTGATGTGTATTCGAAAAATTACTTTAATCCTTGATCAAAATTTCCATAAGGTTTTCAATGTAGCATGCATTTATATAGTGAATTAATTATCTTTATAAAAAAATTATTGGTGTGTTTTTGCCTTGTATTTTGGGCATGAAATATATGAAGACTAGCTACATAATTTTAGGCTTTAGTCCAAGGAATCTCATTGATCCTAACTTGATTTTTATGCTAATGTGTGCAACCTTAGGGAAAGATGCAATAGAATTGTAGACTAAATATTACTTCATCAAGATAATATACAACACATTCTTTGAAATGATAAGTGTAGTGCATTGTTGTAAATATATAAAACTAACTTCACTAATACTCATCTAGAATTGTAGACAATCATACACCATAAGAAAAAAACTTATTCAATCAAGATTGAACAATGAATGTATATTTTATACTAGCAACCAAGGAATATATTTTCTTGTCATTCATTCATTTAGAATTCAACAATTAATATATATTTTGTCTCTTGTTGCGCCCTTGTGATCTATGTCTCTATAGTGATTTTTTTAAAATATTGTATTATTAGTGTGTGTGTGTGTGTGTGTGTGTGTGTGTGTGTGTGTGTGTGCGTGTGCGTGCGCACGCGCGCGCGCGCATATATATATATATATATATATATATATATATATATGTATGTATGTATGTATGTATGTATGTATGTATGTATGTATGTATGTATGTATGTATGTATGTATGTATGTATGTATGTATGTATGTATGTATGTATGTATGTATGTATGTATGTATGTATGTATGTATGTATATTTTATAATTTATTTGATTTGTTTAGATTCCACCCTTACTGAAGAAATAATAATAATTTATTATTTTATTATTTTTGGTTATATACAAGATACTACTAATACTTGTATGTTTATATTTGATATAATTTTATAGCTCAAATATTTGCCTATGATGAAAGTCCACGCCTAACAATATGAACCAAGAACAAAATAAGGTGACAATTGCTAAATTGTGGTCTTAGTTCAAAAGGAAAGTTTATAGAAAATGTTATTGTCCTTGCAAAAAATGTAGGGGATTAAAGAATCAAAGAATTATAACCACAATAGTTCAGAGACATTGTAGGCAACATGATCACATTGAAGGGGGAAAGAATTTTCTTCCTTTGGTGAATGGGGATTTTGAACAGGTGGAATATGGAGGTGTGAATTTCAAAGTAGAAGGTAATGCTCCCATGGAATAAGATGATCCTAAGGTAGAGAAAAAAATTGAAGATGTTGGTATTGGCACAACTGATGATGCATCAGAGAACAGGATTGGAGAAGATGTTACTGGTGCAACTGATGAAGATGATGATAGTAGCACATCTAATGATGATGATGAAAATAATTTTAATATACCTATAATTTAAAATGCATATGAGCCCCTATATCAAGGATCCCAAAATAATTTTTCTCTCCATTGTATTGTTGTTGGTAAAATTCAAGGTTATGAATGGTATATCCAATATAGAAATCTCGTGTACAGTAAGGTATAGTGTCATTTTGTCATTTCTACATTAGTGTACCATTAATGTTCTTTATATTAACAAAAAAATTTGACAGGTTGATAAGTGAGTGTTTTCTACCACCATCAAACATTATACCTCAATCTTACCAAGAATTATTGACCATTATGAAAGATATTGGAATGGAGTATCAAACAATACATGCATGTCCCAATAATCATATTATATATCATAAACTACATGAATTTGCAAGAAAATGCCCTAATTACATTAGTAGATATTGATAAGATCAAGTAACCGAAAAGGTGCCTTGCAAGGTTCTTTGGTACATTCTCATTATTCCACCTCTGCAATTGTTATTTAGGTGCACTAGCTTGGCACAATTTATGGATTACCATGCATGCAATTGAAGTCAAGATGATATTATGAGAATGCCTGTAGAGGGTTCTACATTTAAGGACATAGAAGTTAGATGACCAGTATTCAAAGAACCGCATGATCTGAAGCTTTCATTAGTAGTAGATTGTATCAATCTATTTGGAGAGATGAGATTTGTTTACTTGTCTGGCCTATTTTTGTTATTAACAATAACATTCCTCCTTGGATGTATGTAAAGGGGGAGCATATAATGTTGGCAATGATTGTACTAGGTATTTTTCCATTTAATAGTCATCTAGATTAATTTATAAACACAATATGAAAACGACCATAATAATTGTGTTTTGTTTTATGTTTATTCAATTAGGTAAGTACTAAGTGAAAGATATGAATGTATATATTGAGCCCTTGATTGATGAGTTGTTGGAGTTATGAAAATGGGTCACTATGTACAACATCTCTAGACCAATTGGTGAAAAACAAATTCAATTTCTTGCAATTCTTGTATGTACAATACATGATGCCCTTGGACTAACACATTTTTGTGTTATGTAAAATTATTAACATATATTTTTTGAATGTAATAGTGCTAACACATTTTTGTTGTATGTTTAAGTTACTTATGGTAATTATAAATATCAATATTTTAGTACACATGTCATCCAATTATACATGATCTTGTAGGACTTCAAAAAAAGGGAAAATTTTCATGTCCAAAGATGAAATATTGTCATTCAAAAAGTTTACGAAAGAATATGTTCAATGAGCATAGACACTTTCTCCATAAAATCATAAGTATCAAATTATCAAAAAAAAAAATCAATGGGAAAGAAGGGACAACATCAAAGCCATGAAGAATGAAACCTTGCATATGAAAGTGGGAATACAATAGAATGAATTGTCGAGGTAATGTGATTCAATCTGATGCAGGTTTTTGTATGAAATTAAAATGTGGATTTTTTTTTTTGTTTAGTAATGATGTAATTGATATTCATGGAGGTCGTTAAGACATTGATGAAAAAATTCTAAAAGGAGTTAAAATCTATCCTAGATAATTTAGTAGGTTGTATTATGAGAACCTCCCAATCATGTATTTTTTTGATGCTATGTATATTGGAAAGAATGTAACAGTGACACTATGAAAAATAATGGATGGAAGGCATGAAAAAAATGGTCAAATTTTGTAATGACATTGATGAATCCAATCATGTATTGAAGTATTTCATTGAATCAAGTAGAAATAGAAATTGGATTAACACGAGTGTCATCCCTTGGTTATTAACATAGCAAAAAATTGATGCCATATTTGAAGGCGTTAAAAAACTAAATTTCCCACAGGATTTTCTACAAACATAAACAATCTCATATCAAAGAAAGGTGATTTTTGGTTGGGGTTGAAAACAAATGATTGACAGACCTTCATCAAGGTAAGTCATGTTCTTCTCAATTGATAATAAATTTATAAAACATCATGTACTTTTCATTATTGAATTTTATAATATATTGAAAAGATCATTTTATTATTATTATAGTACATTCTACCTCTATTTCTCCCACACAACTTTTACATGAGTGTCAAACAAGTTATATATGATCTTGGGAAATACATGAGGTTAGAAGTGTTATTTATTAGGTTTGTTGTATAGATATTATTTTTGCGTCTTGCTCTTCTTTTTCTATAATTTATGAAAATAAAATATCTTCTAGGTTGTTGTCATCTAAAGAAATTGATAAAAAAGACATAAATCATTGAAAGAGAAAAAATTCTCAGTGTTTGTGTGAAATACAAAAGTGTCTACCTTCAACATTTTTCAATGCACAAGAACACTACCTCATACATCTAGTCGACGAAATTGAATTATGTGGACATGTACCAACTAGGCCAATGTGGATGGTTGAGAGGCACTTGAAATTTTTGAAGGGCTTAGTTTGACAAAGAGCACATTTTGAGGGTTCCATGGTCGAGGGATGGTATAGTAGACCATGGTGTACATTAGTGAATATCTTCCCTAGTTTGCATCAAAGCTCCATGTAGATCCCATTTGGGATCCCAACTCCATTAATAGATTTGAAGGGGAGTACTTGATAGGGAAAGGTAGATTGAGAAAAGTGAGAGGTAATTATAAGATGTTATTGCAGTTAATTAATTCTTATTCATCATCAATATAAGTTGTTTCTAACTGGTCCATTTATTTTTTATAGTTTCTCATGAGTGGGATGCACTTCATTTGTATATTACAAACAATATTGATTGGATGATAGTATGGATTGAATGGTCTCAACAAAATGACTGCTCAGTAACATGGGAGGGTGTTGCTTCATTGGTTAAAGAAGTTCATCATAATGAAGATGCTAATATTACACCAATGGTAATTAATCTAGCAAACTATTTATGAGGTGGAAAGGTATGTATAAGTTAATCTATCATGACCCATTTGTTTAATATCAATTCATAGATTGATGCATAATTTTGACATATTTGAAAAGTAATAGGTTAAGAACCACAAAGCTATGTACTATAATGACCATACATTTCACATAAAAAAGGTGGGCGACACTAAGAGAACTTGTAATTTTGGGATAATTGTAGTCTTTGAGGTCACCAATATTTCATCTAGAAATGACACAAATCCTCATAAATCTAAAAATAGATAAGATGGCATTTTGGATGATATAATTGAGTGTGACTTTAATTCCTTCAAACTAGTTCTATTCATTGTCAAATGGTAAAGGCTACGACTAAATCAAAATGATCCTATTAGAATTGTTATTGAACATGATAATGAATTTACAATAATTAATACAAGGTCATTTGAGTCATTTGGAAATTATCGCTATGTTCTTCCAAGCCAATGTGAGCAAGTGTTTTACTTTGGCATTCCACATAAACTAGGTTGGTCATTTCTCATTAGACATAATCCAAGAGGAAGACTAGTAAAGTATAATGTGATTGAAGAAGAAGATACCAAAGAAGTGGAAGATGAAGTAGATGATGATGATGTCAAAGATGAAGAAGGAGATGATGATGATGATAGCAAAGATGTTCATGATGATGGTGCTGACATTAATGATGCGATGGTGGTGATGGTGATGGTGATGGTGATGATGATGATGATGATGGCAATGATTGTGGTGGTGGTGGTGGTGATGATGATGATGACAATGATGACGATGATGATCATAGTGATGATCATGATGATGACGATGGTCATTGAGATGATTTGGATGATGATTGTGATAATCATGATGTTCACACTAGTAGAATTTTGACCAATAAATGACTACATGGCTAAAAAAATTAGTCACAAGACTAAATTTTTTTGTCACATGACAAAAAGTGATGAAGTTCTAATAATATTTTGTAATTTTTAAGTATAAGTGACTAAATCAAGGACTAATTTGGTCAGTGGGTAAAATCACAAGGTTAGACAAAAATAAGTGACTAAATAAATGACTAAAAATTGGTCACTAATAATAATTCACCCAAACAAATGACTAATTGAATGATCAATGAATTTTTTATCATTTTAATACATTTGAAACTTTCTTTATAACTTATATTACTAACTAATTGAGTTTGTGTCCTATCAATACATTATTATCAATTAACTTCTTGTAATGTCCTCTCTACTAATATTAAACTAGACATGAACTCAAAATCACCCCAATCTGCATTCAAACTCCTCAAATTCTATCTAGAAATTCCTCAAAGGAAAAAAAATAGGCTCTTAAAAGAAAAATCCAAGTTTTTCTCTACATATCAAAAAGATTAATTATCAAAATTAAGTATTTTAAATCTCAACATATAATTTATATTAATCACATCAATGTCATGTAACAACTATCTATATAAAATATAACATTATTTTATTATCATTACATTTAATATATTTTAATATTAATTACTAAATAGTGATAACCACTATTTAATAAATATTAAACTTTGAAATAAAAAGATTTAGTAATAAAAATAATAAATATTTATGATTTAAATTTTATTTACTCCAAAGGCCTTTACCATTTGGCAAGGACTTGAATCTTTGAATCAATCATTCCAAATTGTTTTAAAAGCAATATACTACTGTCGAATAACCACAAATCATTGATCTTTTTACATTTATATATTTTGAATGATATTTTTACTCATTGTTTTTTTCTTCATCATTTTTCTTAACCAACCATTTTATTTCCATCATATCATTTTTTCAACTATTGCCATTTAGTTTTTGTGTAAAAGCCCAATAAATTTCCATTTACATTCTCATAAGTATGTTAGTTAATAAATCTAACTAGCTTAGATTATTTGAAAGAAATATAATATTTAAATAAATATTTAGAAATTAAACAAGAAGTTTGATGTTTTAAATTATTAGTTGTGATATTTTGAGATAAGTTTTAAAATATAATTATTATAAGACTCATTTTTTAATTTAGTTTTATAATTTATTATTTTAAATTATTTTTTAACATACATACTATTTGTAAATCACTTCGATGATAGTTAGAGATAGTTAAAGACCTCAAAGTTCTTCAACACTTCTATTTGATTTAATTAGAAAATAAAATAATGAGTATAAGAGAAACTTTTATTAATTGACTAATAAATTTAATCAAAATAAATTAGTCATTTTTAATTTTAATAAAAATAAATAAAGAGAAGAAATTTCTTTAAATCAATGTTATAAATATCTCTTAGGATATGTATTTTAAGTAATATAGTTTATAATGTTTAAAATAAATTTAATTGATTTTTTTTCTTTATTTCAATAGCAATGGCTATGTCAAATATACTTTGGTTAAAATTTCAATACAGAATTTTCAAAGTAGGCCAACTTTCCAAATTTATAAGGTACATGTCTATAATTCTATGGAAAAAATAGGGTTTGTGTTCACCATCATGTATTTTCTCTTAGTGAAGCATTTTGTAATAGTAGAAAATCTCAAAAAAAACTTTGTATGGTCTTTGCTATTGTTTTCTTAGTGAGTGTAATAAATTAATATTTTTAAATTCTGCTTGATTTTAAAAATAGTAAAAATATTATGTGGTAAAAATATTTAAGTAGAAACTGTGAAGTTATTTTTGTTTTTGATCTTACATAATATTTTATTTAAATTTGACATAAATGGATATTTTCTCATAAATAGACTTTATTTTAAAGTGTAAATTTCAAAACTTACCTCATTCAAGATGAACTTGTGTGTTATTGTGAGGAGGTATTAAATTAAGATTATCAATTATATACTATAATTATTATAGATGTTGTTCATTACTAATTATTAAACATAATTAACAAAATCAAATTTGTATTTTAACTTTTTTTTCCATAAAAATGACAAGTATATTACAACATAAAATTTATTATTATGAAAAAATCTCAAATTGAAGTAACTATAACCCAAAGTCTTAAGTGTTATTACCATGAAGAGAGTCATCCCCTTAGTCTAATGGCTAGAAATAATAAAGGATATCATCCTCACCACCTTGTGGCAAAAGAGATATAGAGCAATGTATCATATTTGCTAAGAGCCAAAATACATAACAAATTATCACACTTCCCATTAACTAGGCCTAACGTCTAGGAGAACTTGTTGCAATAGAGTGAATTGTAAAGGAGCCTCCCCATTGGTGAATAAGGTGATCAAGCAAAATGTACAAAGTTGTAAAATAATCAAGGATGCCCAATAGTCCTAGAATTCATGTTGTCCATAAGCATTTCAAATTTTTAGTAAAGTAATATCAAACTCATCACAAATTATCCTAACTCCAATAGTAAGAAAGCTCAACAAAATAACCATTATTAGGAAAGTTTGAATTATCAAGGAATCCTCCAACTAGAAGCTCAACATCATTTAGGTAAAATAAATCCCATGCAAAAATAAAATCTAAAATGGTAAAAATAAAAAGGTTGCATGTAAGCTTTAGCAAATATATACAACATCTCATAGGAAGGATATCCATACAAGTTTCAAAAAATGATAAGTCACCTCAATGTAGAGCATGTTAGAATAACTATAATCCAATAAATAAAAATTATATACCACAGAACTCAATAAATATGAGTAAAAGACAAGTCAATTGTCTTGAAAATCTTCTCCTAATCAAAAGATGTACGGTCTCAATGTTCTTGGAAACAAGTTACCATTGAAAAAAACCCCAATCAAAGATAGCCAAATTTACACACTTTTGAATAGCATGAAAATAATGAATTGGTGATTGATTAAGTTGGCATATAATATCATCCACCAATAAAATTAACTTGTTCAATAAGAGCCTAGATCTAATGGTATATTATTTTCCTTGTAGAGACAAGCTAAAGGTGTCAATTGCATGACCAAAGAAAGTAAGAGGAGTTTCAAATAATACCATTACATCTTGAAATGTGTGCGAAGGTAATGTTGGTTGGGAAAGATTGAAGGAAGGGATGCCATTTCAAAAGTGAGATATTATAAGTAAATGTTGAGTGTAATGAGTAGAGATGAAATTAGGAACAAGGGAGAAGGAAAAGTCTTGCTTATAAATATTATCATTTATCTTCTTCTTCATCTCTATATCTTTTTATCTCTTTATTTATCTTGATCCTTATAGGTATTCTTTTAATTTTTTATTTCTCATCATCCTTCTTGGTCTTCTAGGTCTTATACATAAATATTAAGTATACCGGTAACAATAATATGATAGACCTAATATAATCACCATGGCATATTTTTTAATATACTCAACAAAATACAAGTCCAAAGACATTCAAAAAATTTAGTTAAATTGTTTTTAAACAAATTTATGCGAGATCTACATTATGTCAGTTTTCTCTTACACTCATCCTCCAAATGTGGATTTTTTAGTGTAGAATATGCATTCTCAATACCAAAATGAGATGGGTTTTTTTGGGTCCAAAGGGGAAAGTACCAAGGAGCAACCTACAACCTCCACAACTGGTAAGAGTTCTAATTTATTGGCTTCCCTTATGGTATGGACAAATTTAATCCTTCTTCCTTGGTCTATTTTATAGGGGACTTTAAGAAGGTTGTGTATGGATAGTTGCTTCTACTACATTGGAGGAAAGAATTTCAAAGGCTAGGTGTTTGCTTGAGGCCCTAGAGAATTATGGATAGTGCTACTGGGAGTTATCTATTAGAATGTATAGTCCACCACTATAACTAAGAGGGGGGTGAAGGTGAATCAATTATACAATTAATATCAAAATTATCAACCTTATTAAACTTTAACCATATAAGCAATATAATTAGAAACCACAATAAGATACTCATACACAATAACACCACATATGTTAACAAGGGAAACTCTTGATCAGAGGGAAACTCCTGGTGGGGATGGTAGGGAAACTCCTGGTGGGGATGGTACCCACAATATGATGTACTAATATAAATCTTCCTTGTTAGAGGATAGACCCTGTTAGGTGTCTATAAATACATTTTGTACCTATGAGTCCCTATTAGGAGACTTTAAATCCCTATTAGGAGATTCCAACCCTATTAGGAGTTGTGCCAGCCCTATTAGGAGTTGTGCCAACCCTATTAGGAGTTGTGGAAGATAGCTAGACCCACTACCCAAAAAACTTCAAGGGCAAGACCAATGAACCCACTATCCAAATGATCTTTGTATTATTCCTTGCAGAATAATAGATTTGAAATGTGCTTCCTTCCTCTTCTTTTGTCCTATCAACTAGACCTCTACTCCTTTTGATCTTTAACTAGATCACAAAACTCACATCCAATAATTCCTTGGATCACTTGCATGCACTTACCAAACAATTTGATCCTTTTTGCACTTTGCACTTCATAGAATGATCATGACACTCCTTCATTCTTATAAAAAAGGAAAACATCTTTCCTTTATACCATATCTTTTAAATAATTCCTTGAGTCATCCTTGAGGCTTTCCCAATTAATTATAATAAGATAATTAATAAATTCCAATTACAATAGCACTATCAACTTATAGTCTATACAAAACTTCACATGTGCGATACTAGTACTTACGAACTTGCTGACATCACCAATAAATAGTCCTCTATCACTCTCTGATTGTGGATCTTCTTACTACATATCAGATGTAAGATAGTGAATAAACATTAGGATCTACTTTCCCAATACTCTATCTTTGAATTGCTCTCAATAAATTAGTTACGCCTTCTGACGTCTTTGACTTAGACTATGTGTACTTGACCATATCACTAGGACACAATGTAGAACATGTCTATTACTATACATCACCAGACAATCAAAAAATTGTCTATACCCTTAAGATCTATGTCTTCTACTCAACCTATTTTTATAGAAAACATAGTATGTTGACATCAATGACAAACACAATCATGAATTCAACATGTCAATACTCTCCAATGCTTAGGATACTCCCCCAAAGTAGTATCATTAGCATTCATGCTAACAATCTCCCCCTTTGGCATTGATGGCAACATACATGAAAAACCATCTAAGTTCCAAATATACCAAATAGTACTATGTTGTTGTTGCTAACTAGCATCAATTGTTTAGGCACTAATTTTTTCACTACACTGCTCTTCTTCTTCTTCTTCTTTAGGATCGACAACAATTATTCACTACACAGTAAACAACTCACAATACATTAGGTGCATATTCTTGCTTCCTTACATGAATCTTTCTAAATCCCCCTAAAGAGATATCTCTCCCTCATTTATGCTTAGAAATTCTTCTCCCCCATTTCTTAGGAGATTTTTTTCATGCATATTCTCTCCCCCATTGAAATCAATGTCAAAGGTCTCAATATTATAGAATGCCAATTGTTAAATACCAATTTCTAATATGCTATTCGAAGTCTTCAACTAGCTTGAGTGTCCAAAGACACTATTCAAGACCAAATACCAAGAGTCCTTAATGACTCAACTTATCACAGATACTCCCCCATAGGGAACCATCAATATACAATCCAATCTAACAATATTTCTTTTTACAACTCGTTTGATGCACTTACTGCATCATCTACTCAAAAGTAGGAAAGGGCATAACCCCAAGCATACCTCTTAAGTACTCAAATGTATCTTTAGGCAAATGTTTTGTAAAGATATCTCTAATTTGATCTTTACTACTCACATACTCCAATCTAATCTCCTTTTATGCTACTTTCTCTCTCAACACATGATAATTAATAGATATATGCTTAGTCTTAGAATGCAATATAGGATTCTTAGAAATACTCACTGTACTTGTGTTATCACAATAAATGATCACACATTGTTTAAACTCAATTATGATATCCTTCAACATTTGCTTCATCCACATAACGTGATTAAAATTATTTTCTATTGCAACATACTCTGCCTCAGTTATACTCTATGAAATACAATCTTGCTTCTTGCTTAGCCAAGAAACCAATATTCCTCCAAGAAAGAATGCTCCACTACTAGTGCTCTTTCTGTTATCCATACTACCTACCCAATCTACATCAGTCTATGCACATAGAGTAAAATCACTCAATCTATCATACCAAATTCCATAGTCAAATGTTCCTTTCAAATATATGAATATTCTCTTTACCGCTACACAATAATACTCCTTAAGATCATCTTGAAATTTAGCTACAATCCCAACTACATTTTCTATATCTAGTTTGGTGTAAGCACATGTGGGTGTATCTTTCTCAACTTTTTCTTAATAGGTTTGACACTAGGAGAGATAGGTAGATGGTGCATAATTAGATTCATGTCAAGACCAAGCATATTTGAGTAAGTCCATGAAAATTTTCTTTTCTTTTCTTGAAAGAACTTGGTGAAGCTTTCCTTTTCTTCAATTTATAGGGACTGTGCCACATGAATAATTTTAGGAGACTCTTTTGTACCCAAGTTGATAGGCTATGTGGGTTCAATGAGAACCAAAGATCTGTCTTGGAAATAACTTTTTCGACTACCAAGTACCTCATCCACAAGCACCTCAAGGAGGTTTTCACCATTGGATACATCTTTATTTTTACTCTTTTTGGGTTCAGACACTAACACAAAGTGGTTTTCACCACTTGACCACTTATTTTTTCTTTTTATTTTATAATTGAGGTACTTGATATGTATTTCTATCATCTTAACCGTGGGTTCACTAGTGGAAGAGGTCATGGGTTTGATGACATTAATGTAGCAAGTGATCTCATAGTCACTCTATAAAGATGGTATTTCAAGTCTTTGATGTTAAGCCAACCAATCTATGAGATCAAGGTGAATTAAGGAAAAGGATGTGGAGAATTCAATGTTATTGATACAGAAGGAGTCATCTCTAGTGACACAAGAAATCAAGCTTATAGTGAAAGTTGCAAAGGAATCCAGATTACGAATAGGCCCAGAGGAACTAGTGTGGTCCACTAAAGCAGTTTGCAAACCAAACTTGTCTAACCCTAAACTAAGCTCTTCAACTACATTTGGTTCGGTATCATAGGTGTGAATGACATCCTCCCCCAATTCACAAGATGCATCTAAGAGACTTTCCCATTCATACTCAATAGAATCTGTACTCTAGTTCCTAGCAATTAAGTGGGCAATATTCTCTCTAATCCTTCCTCTGTTTGAGTCTTCATGGTTAGATTTATTTATTTTATGTTGTCTAGAAGTAGAAGCTTTAGCATCATTGTTGGTAATTATTGATTCTTCTCCCTAAAGGAGAGAAGTCAAAGGCATGAAATCCTCATTTTTCAGAGTGGTAGTAACAAAGGGTAGATCATCATCCTCTAATGCACTGAACATGAGAGCTCTTCTATCAAATTTGGGTATTTTTTCTTCAAGGAAAAAGCCTAAGCCAATAGTATCTTTAGGTGTGCAACCCTCAGTATGACTTAAGGGTTCTATGAGAGTGTTCTTACAACCACTTAAGGACCCATGGCCCTGATATCCCATGTTTTGTAGAAATTTGTAACCTTTGTCGTAGTACTTAGGAGAGATATGGGTAGTGATTGTGACTTCCTCCACATCTTCCTCTTTTCTATATATCCAATCCTTGATGGCTTGTTATTATTTTTCTACTTCTAAGGAAATTGAGGATTGAAGAAAAGTGCCAAAAATGGTCATTGTGGAAGCTAGAGACTTGAATTTGTTAGAAGGTTTCCCATAAGATTGAGGAAAAATTGGTAAAGAAGCAATAGAATCTAGAGTGTATTTGTCCATGCCTAGGCTTATCATTTTTATTTTTTGTTCACACTCTGTAAAATATGGTTTTAGCTCATGAGGAGAGTGATTGTGAGGAACCAAAATTTAAGCAATAGATAGCATGTTTATAGACCTTGAGTTGTCTCCAAGGATAACTATCTTAGTACTATTGAAAGGAAACTTTATACAATAATGGTATGTAGAAGGCATTGCTTGCATATCATGAATCCAAGGTCTTCCTAGCAACAAATTGTACATGAGTGGGATGTCTAGGACTTGGAAACCCACATCTTTTTCAACTGAACCAACTCATACTAGTAGCATAATGAGACATTTAGAAGGTATTTTGATCTCATCATAGGCTTTGATGGAAAATTTAGACATACCTAGTTGTTGGATAACATTGAATGAGATAATGTTCAACCCTACACCATTGTCTATCAAGATTCGGTGAATGCAAGTATGGAAGATTTGGACTTCAAGATAGAGGGCAAGATTGTGGGGACAACTAAGAGATCTATCATCTTCAAAACAAAAGTTAGATAATGAGGTGAAGAAATGTGGTTCACCATATCTTGGCATTGCTCTGCATCAATATTTATGGGGACGTTGGTGGAGTGCAAGGCTTTTTTGAGAATGTCCTTATGCAAAAGAGATAATCTAACAACACAAAGATGGATATTTGGGCTAAAGTTTGTTGTAGCTAACTGATAAGGTCATAACTAGAGATTCTTGATGTAGCTAGTTGTTTGGATGATGAAGCATTTTTAGGATCATTAGCAACTTTAAGAACAACTTTGGATTTCCCTTGAGTGACAATATTATGTGGCTTACTCTACAAGGAGGATGATTATGCCACTTGAAGTACTACCTTGGGTTGAATGTTTCTATGTTTTTGTTGAGCATTTCATGTCTTGAGGACAACCTTGGGCCTTTCATCCTCAACATCATAACTCAGTTCTTTGTCAAAATTAGAATTTATCATGCAAAGATATTCAACTAGCTCAATCATGTTTATAACATTGTTGGTGTTAGTGTACACATAGTTGATCTTGGCATCATGATTTTTCTTGTTAACCTTGGATGATTCACCTTTTTCATACTCTAATAATGCCTGTTTAAAAGCTTTGTGATCGTATTTTTGTCTAGGTCATTTGTGAAAACTTTACCAGTATCTATGAGATCCTGAATGACATATTTGAGATTAAAGAAATTTTTAGTGCTGTGGCCTTTTCTTTTGTGACAAGTATAGACATGATCCTCTCTCCACCAAGTGGGTCTGACAGGTGGGTCATAGGGGTGGGAATTTTCTAGAAGTGTGACCAATTTGTTTGAAATTAAGGTCTTCAAGACCAATTCATAAGGTTTGACCAATGGTGTGTAAACAGGTCCTTTCTTATCAATTTTATTTTTTTTGTCAGATGTTTGAGGATTCAAACCCTCTTGTTGTTTTGCAGTGTAAATGGTATTGGAAAGGTTGAATGTAGACTCCTTGGTCTTAGGAGCATCCACTACTCTATCATTTATAATGTATTTGATTCTTTTCCAAGGCTTTTTCTTGTCCTTTCTATTGATGTTGTCATTCTTGTCTTTATTTACAACAATGTCACCTTTCCTGATAGCAACATCCTCAATATAGTATAGCCTATGCTGGGCACCAAAAATTAACACTAAGATTGTGTCACACTCTAAACCCTTCTATCCAAGTGATTCTATGATATTAGAAGGCTTGAATGTTAGCTTAAAACTCCATATCATTGGAGTGCAAGGGTATTTTTAGAGCAATGGGAGGTTCTTTGAGACAAGAGCAAGAATGCCATTGTCCTAGAGAGCTCTCAAAACACAATGCAAGTATGAACTAAGCTAACATGAAATGAAAAATGTAGCTATATTAAATAAGATGACAGTGTGTTACTAATCCAAACTAGTTAAGCTATGTAATCTAGATTATTGAAGCTAATAGAAGATATACTACATGAATCTAAACTAAAATGCCATTGTATGAGACAAATTAAGCAAGAGGATAGAAGTTCTTCACAAGACCTCAAGAATTTGATCGATAAACCTGAAACATAACAATACTAAGAGTGTGGATCCCTTCAAAAGGAGAGAGCCCTTTCTTTTAAAGATGTACAGATAGTGGAGATCAAGATCAAGGGATGAAGGATCAAGGGTGCAAGTTGACTTTGGCATGATCCATGTGCAAGAGGAGGTTGACCAATAAGAAAAGAGTTGACTTTGCATGTAAGACAAAAAGCATTTTCTTTTAATTTTTAAAATAGAAAATGGACTTTATGTGTGCACATTGAGTGGGTTTGAATAATGGGGTCTTTTATTTAATTAAAAGGAGACATGTTCTTTTAATCAAATAATGAACTTAGGATAGTATAGTCAAACTATAGGTTATAAATTAATTGATTTTTAGCAATTTGTTCTAGGAAAATGATTAATTGATTTAGCCAAAATGTTGAGAAGGGGACTAGTAGTCTAGATGACCATTTTTAGGTGATTATAGTAGTGATTCTAGAAATATATTCTTCATAGGGCCTTATCAATTCAATAGTATTAAATTATGGAGCCACATTGAAACCTGTCTCATCAATATCATCATCATCAAAGAATATATGATGTTTGTCTTTACAAACTCACATCAAGTTCTTGTGACTCTTGATTTGAGGCATAATTGAACTCAAATAAAGATTTAGACATGTTATAACTTATATCATCATTTCCAACCTTAGGGTTGGTATCACCAAGATCTTTGTCCTCTTGTGTTGCAAAGAGTCTATGCAACAACACAATATTCTAGTGTATAGGGTAATTGACATGCCATACACCAAGGTGAATCTTTACTAACATTAAAATAATTTCTTTGAAAGGGATCAAGATTTTTCTTGTCATTTATATTTTTATCTAGAGTCTAGATAGGTTTCCCATCTTTCCACTGAGTGTTATAAGGAAAGTGTTGTAATCTATTTTATTTGTTAAAGTTGTTATTGAACTTTGGTTTATCGATTGCAATTTTCCTATCATTTATGGTGTTATTAATCTTTAATTATTTCAAACCATTTAAGACCTTATCTAACTTATCATCTTCTTTCTTTGTACCTCCTACATTATTATCTATCTCCTTCATATTTCTCTTGGTATCAAACAACTTAGAGTCATCTCTTCTACCCAACTTACCAAATACTCTCCTATTATAGTTTTCAATATCCATTACAACTCTAAAAGAATCCCTTATAGTCCTAGGGTCCTCATTTCTCAATAGATGTGCCATCTTACTATCCAATGCATTTAAATAAGTATTCAAATGCACATTCTCATCTAATCACATAACTTGAAATTATTTATGCATCCCTTTTTGGAATCTAATATTAAAATTATGTATAGTTTATTTTAAAAAATTCTTCATGTTGTTGAATTCATTCAACACAAAACTAGCATTAGGCTTACCACCATATTATTTTTTGAAAGAATTCTCTGATGCAGAGCCCTTTGTATTTATCTTCAAGGAATCTTAGTTCAACTCAAGGGATTCACAATATTCTGGTACACCCTCAAGGAACCAAGAACATCTCAAAGATTACAACAAAGAACCCTGACATTATACACCAATAAAGACAAAATCTTCACTCACACAATCAGATTGCTATGTCTGATTCCATTGTTCATAACTCCAGGTCTAAATATCTTCTTGAAAATACCTTTGGAGAAGTTGTTCCAAATTAGGTATAGTAAAACATATTAAAAGATGAGAAAAATCCAATAAGCATATTATAAATTATGTACTCTGAACCAAGACCCATATTTTCTGTCATAAACCAGAAACAAAACTAGTAACCCTGCCTAGGGCATCACATAACGTTCACAAAATAAATTCAAATAACCTCAAACTAATTGAAAATTATCCATTTGTGAGTCTAGTTTCCAAATCTGTAAGCCATTAATTTATCCAATACATAAATCAATGTATAAGCACAAATCTTTGCCTGCCACACCATTGAAGGCATTTAAAAACCAGTTTTCACTCAAATCTTCATAAATTTCACAAATCTATATAAAAACAACCCAAACCAAAAGGAAATGAAAGTTAATTCATTTATATTTTCAATGAATATTTTTAGAGGTCTTTATTTTCCAAAATATTCCTGTACCAAACGTTTCAATCTGACTGTAGTTGGGCATTCTCAAATCTGCAATTTACAAGCTCTGCCAAAACCTGCATAACTTCTTCATTTCAAAATGAAAAAAATCCAAACCAAAGCCAAAAGAAATTTTATTCACTTATCTATCCAAATATACAAAATTTACATGGTTTCCAGGCTTTACATGGTCATACAAGACCTGGAACCAACACTAAAACAGAAAACCAATCAAAATAACAACTTAGGATATTACCAAATTTCTTTCAAAATGTATCTCTTCCTTTCCTTCATGCTTTGGTTCGACCTTACATACAGTTTTATAGATTTTGTAGTTAGTTATAACTTCCAAACCACCCTTTAAACTAACCCTTCACATTCTTTTGACCCTTTTGCATTCTTGACAACGTTTTATGCATTTTATGCATTTTTACATTTCAACTTTCATACAAACCCAACCTAGACCAACCTTATGACTCAAATTACTTTAGATGGATGTCAATAGATCCATTCACCAATTAAATAAAAAAATTTACATTATTTATCATATTAAGACCTCCTTTGACAACTTATTACAAATGGCTTCTCTAGCTTTTATATCTTTGTCTTCTTGAAATTTAATGTGCTCCTGCACCATACTCCCAAACTTGAAAATTTTCCAAGTCTCTTGGAAATGTCTTCACTTGATTGATGCCTCTGCTGCTTCCATTCTTTACCACTTTCAACTGTGGCTCTTCACAGACTAACTCCCATCAATGGAGTTCAACTGGTTGCCATCAAGGTGCTTCTCTCATTCCACAGTCCACTCCTTTATGCTGCATCACAACCTCTTGTCCTTCACCTGGGAGTCCCATCATGCCTCTCTCCCCAGTCTATTGGTGACACACAAAGGACCATGCTCTCTGGCCCTAGACCATCTCCTATAGCCTTCACCTGGTAGACCTCCTACCCACCCATTTGCAGCGAGTGAACTAGCACCTACAACCACAAAAACTTCACTAACAAAAATCATATACCCAACTTTGCCTGGTGTAGATTCTATCCATCCACACGCTCAGAATCTTCTGTGCTCTGATACCAATATGATGTAGAGCCCTTTGTATTTATCTTCAAAGAATCTTAGTTCAACTCAAGGGATTCAAAATATTTTGGTACACCCTCAAGGAACCAAGAACATCTCAAAGATTACAACAAAGAACCCTGACATTATACACCAATAAAGACAAAATCTTCACTCACACAATCAGATTTCTATGTCTGATTCCATTGTTCATAACTCCAGGTCTAAATATCTTCTTGAAAAACCCTTTGGAGGAGTTGTTCCAAATTAGGTATAGTAAAACATATTCAAAGATGAGACAAATCCAATAAGCAGATTATAAATTATCTACTTTGAACCAAGACCCATATTTTCTGTCATAAACCAGAAACAAAACTGGTAACCCTGCCTAGGGCATCACATAACGTTCACAAAATAAATTCAAATAACCTCAAACCAATTCCAAATTATCCATTTGTGAGTCTAGTTTCCAAATCTGTAAGCCATTAATTTATCCAATACATAAATCAATGTATAAGCACAAATCTTTTCCTGCCACACCATTGAAGGCATTTAAAAATCAGTTTTCACTCAAATCTTCATAAATTTCACAAATCTATATAAAAACAACCCAAACCAAAAGGAAATGAAAGTTAATTCATGTATCTTTTCAATGAATATTTTTAGAGGTCTTTATTTTCCAAAATATTCCTGTACCAAATGTTTCAATCTGACTGTAGTTGGGCATTCTCAAATCTGCAATTTACAAGCTCTGCCAAAACCTGCATAACTTCTTCATTTCTAAATGAAAAAAATCCAAACCAAAGCCAAAAGAAATTTTATTCACTTCTCTATCCAAATATACAAAATTTACATGGTTTCCAGGCTTTACATGGATGTACAAGACCTAGAACCAACACTAAAACAGAAAACCAATCAAAATAACAACTTAGGATATTACCAAATTTCTTTCAAAATGTATCTCTTCCTTTCCTTCATGCTTTGGTTCGACCTTACATACAGTTTTATAGATTTTTTAGTTAGTTATAACTTCCAAACCACCCTTTAAACTAACCCTTCACATTCTTTTGACCCTTTTGCATTCTTGACAACGTTTTATGCATTTTATGCATTTTTACATTTCAACTTTCATACAAACCCAACCTAGACCAACCTTATGAATCAAATTACTTTAGATGGATGTCAATAGATCCATTCACCAATTAAATAAAAAAATTTACATTATTTATCATATTAAGACCTCCTTTGACAACTTATTACAAATGGCTTCTCTAGCTTTTATATCTTTGTCTTCTTGAAATTTAATGTGCTCCTGCACCAATCTGATGCAGAGTATGCAGCAAAAGCACCAACTCTTCTTCCAACTCCAATCAGCACCTTAACTTGCTTCCAACCTCCAAACAGCAACTAGGCCTTCTTCCAAGGTTAATTACTGACCCAATGGCTTCTAACATTGGTAGACTCTACCTCAAAGTGGACTCCACTTCACAAGCCCAACCCTCAAACCTAGGGTTCACAAAAAACTTGGGACAATCACACCTATTACGGATTCCCTAACACCAAATAGGCTTAAAATAGAAAATATTTCTTAGATTGGGTTAGAACTCCATTCCTATGATAGAAATGGTTCTTACTAACTCAAAAAAACAAGAAAAACCCCCCACTTTGAAGTTTCTCAACACCCAACACTGAAAATTACAAATTGTTACCAGCACTTTTATTAGAACAATTCCTAGTTTCAATGGTCAAACTCCCAAAAAAAATACAAAGAACCATACAATATTTTCACATCACCAAACACCCTTCAACAACTCCTATGAGATTCCAAAAGATCAATTACCAACTCTACTCCAGCATCAAGTTATGCCCGCTTTGTGTCACAGTCTTGAATGGACAGTTTAGGCTAGGTTACAAGGAAAGCATAAATAAATGGGTTCAAAGACTTGGTTCAACCCCTTGGATCTCTTCTACACCTTTCATTTGTCCTTCTACACCCTTCACTTGGGTCAAATCAATCAACTTGGGAGTGTGATCCTTCGTTTTCCTTCAAAACTAGTCTAGACATAAGACTATGTTCAGCCTAGGGCTTGCTGGTAAAAATAGGTGCCCAACTCCTACAGCCCTGAAACTCTTCCATCTTTAAGTCACCTCTCCTAACTTGCATTCCACAAAGTGGCATTGAAATCCCATGGTGGGTTTGCAAGTTAGGAGGCCATCTTGTTGAAACCCTCAATGTGCAGCAATTTCAGACCTACCTCTACTAAAACAGGTATAACTCTTAACCTAGAATAGATAAAAACTTCAAACCAATTGCATTAGAATGCTGACTCAGTCCTCTTTCCAAAAATATAAGATTTGTACCACTAAAAATCCGTACAGGCCATACAGAATTGAAAAAATAGAAAAATTGCAGAATTTCTGAGTTTTATTCACCAAATGCTGTCCACCCGTCCGTACCATGGCCTTCCCCATGTGTGGAGACCTTAAATAAGTGCCTTCCAACACTTATAACTTCCATTTGGATGGTTGGAAGACCATACAACTTCCTTTTTTAAGTTTGACAACAAATTTGCAAAAATTGCTCTTTAGCAACTTTTTGCATATTGCAACTTTTTGCACCTTTGCATTTTTTTTTACACACCTTCAATTCAAACGTGTCCTAATGACTCAAATCCACCTAAAACATCCTAAAAATAGTAAAATACTCAATAATTCATAAATAATGACTCCTTGGTTACAAATGGTCACTTGGCTTATAACCACACCAATGTGCCATTGTACCTTACAATTGAGTCTTCATTACAAATATGGACCAAACTTCATTCCTAACAACTCTAACGTACTAAACACCTTGAATTCATGCCTAAGAGCCTTAGGTGCCCTGCACCATACTCCCTAGGCCAAAAGAAACTCAAGTCTCTTGAGTTGCTAACGTGGACACGTTGTATCCCATCTTCTTTATAGTTGATTCAGGTAGCCAACTTGCATCTTCAACTGGTCTACCTGTCCATTTGATGAGGTAGTATATTATGAATTATGTACTCTGAACCAAGACCCATATTTTCTTTCATAAACCAGAGACAAAACTGGTAACCCTGCCTAGGGCATCATATATCTTCCTCAAAATAAATCTAAATTAAACCAAACCAATTCCATATTATCCATTCTTGAGTCTAGTTTCCAAATATGTAAGCCATTCATTTTTCTCATTCATATATAAAGTTTCAAGCACAAATCATTGTCTGTAACTCCAATAAAAATTGTTAAAAACCAGTTTTCACTCAAATGCCCATAACTTTCACAAATCTATATAAAAATGATTCACACCAGGCAGTGTTGGATTGTTTTGGATTCTTGTTTTGAAGTTTGTGGTTGTAGAATGGTGCTGGTTCACTCAGCTGCAATGGGTGGATAGGAGAGGTCTACCAAAGAATCAGAGGAGATGATCCAGGGCCAGAGAGGATGGTCCTTTGTGTTTTGCCAATAGACTGGGGAGAGAGGCATGATGGGACTCCCAGGTGAGGGACAAGAGGTTGTGATGCAGCATGGAGGAGTGGACTAAGGAATGAGAAGCACCATAGAGGCAACCAACATAACTCCATTGATGGGAGTCATTAGTGAAAGAGATAGGAAAGTGGACGAGGCATCGATCCAGTGATGATGGTGAAGAGGCAAAGGAAAAGATGAGGATTTTGATCTAATATTTTTTCTTGCAGGTTATTGATTCCATGTTTCCAAGGGACTTGAAAACTTTTCAAGGTTGGGAGTATGGTGCAGAGGCACCTGAATTTCAAGAAGACAAAGATATAAAAGCTAGAGAAGCCATTTGTAATAAGTTGTCAAAGGAGGTCTTAATATGATAAATAATGTAAAAAAATTTATTTAATTGGTGAATGGATCTATTGACATCCATCTAAAGTCATTTGAGTCATAATGTTGGTCTAGGTTGGGTTTGTCTGAAAGTTTTAATGTAAAAATGCATAAAATGCATAAAACGTTGTCAAGAATGCAAAAGGGTCAAAAGAATGTGAAGGGTTAGTTTAAAGGGTGGTTTGGAAGTTATAACCAACCAGAAAATCTATAAAAATGTATGTAAGGTCTAACCAAAGCATGAATGAAAGGAATAGATACATTTTGAAACAAATTTGGTAATATTCTGAGTTGTTATTTTGATTGGTTTTTAGTTTTAGTGTTGGTTCCAGGTCTTGTACGACCATGTACAGCCTGGAAACCATGTAAATTTTGTATATTTGGATAGAGAAGTGAATAAAATTTCTTTTGGCTTTGGTTTGGATTTTTTTCATTTAGAAATGAAGAAGTTATGCAAGTTTTGGCAAAGCTTATAAATTGCAGATTTGATAATGACCAACTACAGTCAGATTGAAACGTTTGGTACAGGAATATTTTGGAAAATAAAGACCTCTAAAAATATTCACTAGAATGATACTTGAATTAGCTTTCATTTTCTTTTGATTTGGGTTGTTTTTATATAGATTTGTGAAAGTTATGAAGATTTGAGTGAAAACTGGTTTTTAAATGCCTTCAATGGTGTTGCAGGCAAAGATTTGTGCTTATACATTGATTTATGTATTGGATAATTTAATGGCTTACAGATTTGGAAATTAGACTCACAAATGGATGATGTGGAATTGGTTTGGGGTTATTTGAATTTGTTTTTTGAACGTTATGTGATGCCCTAGGAAGGGTTGCTAGTTTTGTTTCTGGTTTATGATAGAAAATATGGGTTTTGGTTCAGAGTACATAATTTATAATCTGATTATTGGATTGGTCTCAGCTTTGGATATGTTTTATAATTACTAATTTAGAACTATTAATCCAAAGGGTGTTTCAGGAAGATATTTAGAACTGAAGTTATGAACAATGCAATCAGACATAGCAATCTGATTGTGTGAGTGAAGATGTTGTCTTTATTGGTGTATAATGTCAAGGTTATTTGTTGTAATCTTTGAGATGTTCTTGGTTCCTTGAGGGTGTACCAGCCTATTGTGAATCCCTTGAGTTGAATTAAGATTCCTTGAAGATAAATACAGAGGGCTCTGATGCAGAGCCCTTTGTATTTATCTTCAAGGAATCTTAGTTCAACACAAGGGATTCACAATATTCTGGTACACCCTCAAGGAACCAAGAACATCTCAAAGATTACAACAAAGAACCCTGACATTATACACCAATAAAGACAAAATCTTCACTCACACAATCAGATTGTTATGTCTGATTCCATTGTTCATAACTCCAGGTCTAAATATCTTCTTGAAAAACCCTTTGGAGGATTTGTTCCAAATTAGGTATAGTAAAACATATTAAAAGATGAGACAAATCCAATAAGCAAATTATAAATTATGTACTCTGAACCAAGACCCATATTTTCTGTCATACACCAGAAACAAAACTGGTAACCCTGCCTAGGGCATCACATAATGTTCACAAAATAAATTCAAATAACCTCAAAACAATTCCAAATTATCCATTTATGAGTCTAGTTTCCAAATCTGTAAGCCATTAATTTATCCAATACATAAATCAATGTATAAGCACAAATCTTTGCCTGCTACACCATTGAAGGCATTTAAAAACTAGTTTTCACTCAAATCTTCATAAATTTCACAAATATATATAAAAACAACCCAAACCAAAAGGAAATGAAAGTTAATTCATGTATATTTTCAATGAATATTTTTAGAGGTCTTTATTTTCCAAAATATTCCTTTACCAAACGTTTCAATCTGACTATAGTTGGGCATTCTCAAATCTGCAATTTACAAGCTCTGCCAAAACCTGCATAACTTCTTCATTTCTAAATGAAACAAATCCAAACCAAAGCCAAAAGAAATTTTATTCAATTATCTATCCAAATATACAAAATTTACATGGTTTCCAGGCTTTACATGGTCGTACAAGACCTGGAACCAACACTAAAATAGAAAACCAATCAAAATAACAACTTAGGATATTACCAAATTTCTTTCAAAATGTATCTCTTCCTTTCCTTCATGCTTTGGTTCAACCTTACATATAGTTTTATAGATTTTGTAGTTAGTTATAACTTCCAAACCACCCTTTAAACTAACCCTTCACATTCTTTTGACCCTTTTGCATTCTTGACAACGTTTTATGCATTTTATGCATTTTTACATTTCAACTTTCATACAAACCCAACCTAGACCAACCTTATGACTCAAATTACTTTAGATGGATGTCAATAGATCCATTCACCAATTAAATAAAAAAATTTACATTATTTATCATATTAAGACCTCCTTTGACAACTTATTACAAATGGCTTCTCTAGCTTTTATATCTTTGTCTTCTTGAAATTTAATGTGCTCCTGCACCATTCTCAAAATCTTTCCAAGAACCAATACTATCATTCAAAAAACCTCTTAACCAATCTCTCCCATCTTTCACCGTGGACTTTAAAAGAAATTATCACTACACCTTCATTTTCTTCCTTATAATCATTCAACACATCTATGAAGGATCTAAGGCATTCTTCTATTGTTATAGCATTATTCCCAACAAATTTACTAGCCTTGTCTCTCAGCTCATTTGAAATAACTTTTAGATATCCAGGAATCCTACCAAAACATAGTTTCCTATATGTCTCCAAATAAATACATCTTCTTTGAAAATTTAGTCTAGTTTTTCCACTATAACCAACATTTTCTATAGCACCACCTTATTTTTTTGTAACATTTAGATTTACCCCTTGAGATATTCTAAGAGCTCACAACTTGGCATTGATGGCCTAAATTTTCACTAAACTTTAAAATTTGATCTCTTGTAAAAATCAAGAAGTATGTTTTCATGATTAGGGTTTCATAAGTTTTCATCAATTTCTAAGAGAAAACCCTAACTTCATTTTACTCAAACTCTAGGGTTTTTTTAAGTCATTAGGGTTTTGGTTTAGAAATTTAAAAAGATATTCTAAAATTATGGTTATACGTATAAATATCTTTATCTCTAAGTTAATATTTTAAATTAATGTGCTATAAGGTTATAGTTTGAAAATTTTTAAGTCCTAAAGTTGTTTAAACCTTGTAATCATTGTATCTCTACATTATGTTTTCTGACCATTTTGATGGTAGTGATGTTGTGAAACAATCAATCAGGAGGTTCATGCTACATCTCGGGAAGTAGGGATAATGGTTAAGTTGAGGCTATGAAGTGGAGAAAAGCTTTGAATCATGACATCTTGTCTTATGATTTGCAAGGTGATCTTTAAGTTGTGAGGCCACAAAATATAACTACAATGGTCAAAAGCTAGTTAATCACTACATCTCCTATAGTCAAAGGTAAAGTAAGTCAAGAGTGGAGAAGTAGAGACAACTAGTAGTCATAGTGTCACAAGGTTAAGTTATGAGTTAGGGTTTATGGATGCAAAACCACAAAGGGAATAATGGTTGGCTTGAAAGTAGTGTTTGCATCATTACAAGGGTTAAGGATGAATGGTTGTTGACAAGTGTGAAGTAGCAAGTGGTTAAGACAAAGGTTTCATGACATCTCAAGTGTGATAAATGTTAAGTTCTAAACCATGGAGATCTAGAGATGTATGTAACATAGGGTTTTTTTGCTTTGCAGGGTTAAAAGATAAACAAAAATAACATGTAGTGATGAAAAGATCAGTGGTCGTCACACCTTCATGAGGTTCAAGCTACAAAAAAGATTTAAGGATGAGGTGTGGTGATGAGGGCTAAGTATTTGTTCATGGTTAATTATTTTTGGGTCACTGTGGTTAGTGACATGGTTGATTAAAGGCTTGCAAAGCCACGAAATGGTTCTGATGACCAAGTTTTCTATATCATGGGTTACTTGTAAACAACATAAATTTGAGTTATGATGAAATGATAAGGTATGATTCAATAGATAATGCCACATCTCCACAATGTTAAATGTTAAACTCTTAACCATTGCAATGTTATGTAGAAGCCTATGAAGTATTGCTTCATGGGTCTCCATGGTAAATAGAATTTTATGGTGGTGAAGTAAAGATAAGTGAGTAATGTGACATCTCAGGGTGAAGTTGGCAATTTGATAGGTAAGTGAAAAAATGGTGAGGAGGTTATGGTAACCATGTTCGCATTTTCGCCGCCAAAATTGATGAAGTTTACAAAATTGCCAAGAAGTGGAGAAAAGGGGTGATGACCACATCACTACCTTAAGTTTAGAAAAAAATAGAAAGAAATGTGCATTTCCAAGCTGACACTATGATTAGTTGAAAGTACAAGTGACATTAAAATTTGAATGTAGGGCAACTTTTAAAAAATTGAAAGAATTTTGTGCATGTTATTTTAATACCATTAATGCCATGCTCCAACTTGTAGAAAGGAAATAAAAGGTAAAAGGGACAAGGATTTCGTCACAAGTTGCAAAGTACCTAAAATTGTAGAGAAAAATTGAGTTGTAGAGTAAGATTTAGCAAGCAAAACTTGGTTATATTTTGAAAGATTAAAATAATGGTGCAAAAGGAGGGACATTTAATTGCACAAGTTCAAATTGAAGAAGATCCATCAAGTTCTTCAAAGCCAAGAGTCCTAGCCCTTTTGTTGATGAATGATTACACTTTTTGCTAGGTTCATCAAATCATCAATCTAAAAATGCTTACACTTTCATAGATCCATATAGTTTCTATAGAGACACAGAGGTGTCAAAAAGGAATGGAAATTAATTTTTTGGGTTCTTTTATGACAAAAAAGTGTCTAAGGATCCTATATCAAACCCTTGGAATAGAAACTTAGGTAATTTGATTGTGCCTAATGTCTTTTTTGATGTCAATTTTCTAAAGGCAATCATCAAAGTATACAATCTTGTTAGTTGTGCATTCGACAATATCGATAGAAGTATACTCTACACACTGGATAAGGAGACTTTCATTGAGGGTTATGATTTAGGGGGATCTATGACATTCCCTACTAACTTGGAAAAATGCCATAGCAACTTCTAGAAACACAAGAATGTCTACACTAAGAGGTCCATGAGACACAATTCAAAATCAATGAAGGAACAAGGAAGCATACAAAAGAAAGTGGGAGATTACATGCCTCTCGGGTACTTCCAAATATATCTTTAGAATACAGTGTTTTGTCTAAACAAAGTTTTTGGTTTGGATAAGACTATAGATTCTTTTGGTAGACTCTACATCATGTCATTGAATTTTTAGGATCTATATACCAACATTTGGTATGATTTTTTCACCTAGATAACAAATCACATTCACAATGAGATTGTTTTTGCTCAACAAGGGGAATTGGGAAACTTTAAATTTGACCATTATTCTCTACTGATGCATTTAATTCTTTACAATAATGTGGGGTATATTGACCCAAGTTTCATTGAGAACATATAAGAACTTGGAGAGAATTTGCATGTGCAACAATGGACTAGGTTGTGGAAAAGGTCCTAGCCTTACTCAAATTCTCTTTCCTTTTATATTGATTTTGTTTATCCTCTGTTAAATATGTTAGGGGCTATAGTAGAAAGGGTTCCTAGAAATGTTAGGAAATTACTTAAGCCCTCTAAGTTCTTTGATGAAGGAAGAAAATTAGGGCATGATTGGTGAAGTGTTTTTCTATTGGAAAATTGCACAATCATTAGGGTTTTTGGGTGGCCTCACCCACAATATCTCCTTCCTAGATTTTTTCCAGGGAAGACAATTTCTTTTGAGAATGTAAATCAACATGGATAATTGAGAGGGTCTGGTTACAATATTGATGCACAGACCATGGTAATAACAAAATGAAAAGTCAACCCTCATGGAAGTTAGAGATTCCCCTAGTGGAAATGTAATTTTTTGGAATGTTCATTCTACATCCAATGATCAAATTTATGGATTGATGACTTCAACATCATTGCTGGAAAAGAATAGATACAAGGATACACAACCTTTGAAAGGTAAATGGATACAAGGAAATAATATGAGGAGGAAATGAAAAAGACATATGTTTTGGAATAGAGAAATCTCCAATTCGAAAATCAAGTGAAAACATGGAAAAATAATACCAAGATTGTTGTTGAGGTGGAAGACAAAGGAATACAAACATACAATTATGCATCAAGTATGAGTGATAAAGCAAGCCAACCTATGGTCACTAATGAGGAAGAGCTAGAATCAAGTAAAGAGATAGAAAATAGAACAATGCAAAACTTGTTGATTCATAAGATAGGCTCTTTGAAACACTCCTCACAAAATATATGTAGTAGCTAAATTTATTTGCAAGAAGTTGAATATTAATTTTCAAAAGCAATATCATTATTGTCCCCTTTGTTTACAATATGGGGCCCATATATACAAAATTTTGAAAACCTTGTACTAATGCTAACACCGAAAGAGGAGTTACCTAAGGGAGTAAATATCCTTATTAGAAAATTGATTTATAATGTTAAAGAACTAAATGGTTTTTTCTTGGGGAAATTACAATTGGTCCAAAAAAAAAACAATTGCCACAAGGACCTCCAACTTTGTGCCTAGCATCATTGATGAGAATGGGAATGTAAAGGAGTGGCAGGAATGGTCATCCTCTTTTGATTACATTCTAAAACATGTAAGATTTGTTGCATACTATAAGAATGAGGCAAATGTCATGGTAATATATGATATGATTGATGTATTATATAAAATAAAATCAAAGATGGGAAAGTTTACTAGTTGTAAAGACAATAACATATGCAAAATGGAACAAGTACCTTGATGAGCTGAACACAATCAGAGATACCACGTAGCCAAATATTGATGCTGACATTTCCATATAAGAAATCATAGCTCAAATTAGAGCCTTACCATCCAGAAATAGTGATTAAGCAGTTAGAGAAGAAGTTGGGGTTGCTCATGGGAAGTAGTTAGAAATCATAACTAACTTGCAAAAAATACAAAATAGAGAAAGGATAGTGATTATAACAGGTTGTTAAGCTAGACACATACTCATCTTTGAAACACCTATAGAAAAAAACTTAGACTATACCTGAAGATCAATTACCACATGTTAGCCTTGGAATTTCTTCATAGCTTCCATCCAAGTACAAAGAATATTTTGTAAAAGAAGATATATGAGGTTTTTGTATCTATTTTTGAATCAAATTTTGACAAGTGTCCTCCCATCTATAGCTTGTTTTCAAGCCCTATCTTATAAAAGTATTTCCAATATATGGAGTGAGGTTCTAAATTCTATTTCATTTTAGTGATAATGTTATTTTTGTTGATCTTAGATTGATTTTGACAATTAAGTGTCAACACACTTAAGCTTTTTACTAAGTTTATGCTGAGCTAGTAATTTATGCCAATTATAATTTGTATAGATGCCAAGTTGCAATAGGTGTCGAGTCACTCATGAGCTGAGCAAATAGACAAAGCCGAGAAATTTTCAAGTGTTGAGTGAACAATAGATGCCAAGTAAGTTCAAGTGTCAAGCATCAGTATTAACAAGTGTTGAGTAACACATAATTGACCTAGTTGTTTTTGATGGCACAAACAACTATGTAAACCATTTTTGAGCTGACATTTGGATAGATCTCAAAGATTTGAAGATAACATTGAATCTATTTGGATTCCCTATGTGATCAACATCAAACCAATCAATAAAATATAAGGATTTGAGTGGAAAAATTGGATGAGTCTCAATCATAGATTCATACCTAACCCTAAGACACCAAAGTATTTTTAAAGGGAGATGAAGCCCCATAATTAAGAGTGAGAGAGAGCATTAGAGAATGCATGTGAGAAGGTAATGATAGCAATGAAAGGGGTGAATATCACAACATACATTCAAGGTGACTTAGAAGGAAAAAATTGTAGAATCAATTTTTAGAATAGATGATTGAGGATACAACAATTTCATATCAGATCATAAAGGATTAAGGACTAAATTGAGATCTAAAATCAGCAATATCAGATTGTAAGTGTATCATATCAAACATTCTACTATACTTTCTAACAACTGTATCAGCAAGATGAAATCCTTTCTATTAAGGTTGATTTAATAGTCATTGTAAAATCCTTTAACAAGGCGACATTCCAAGTGAGTGTTCTAAAGTCCTTTAGCTAGGCACACTTTAATAGGGTATTAAAATCCTTTAACAGGGTAGGATCTAACAATCCTTTGTAAGCCTTTAATAGGGTAGGCCTTTCATAGAGTAAATCATGAGAATGGTCAGAATATGTAACCTTAACAGGTGAACTTTATTGCTATAGTAGTGAAGAATTCTAGATGTCATCCCTACACCAGTTTTACCTTCTCATTGGACAGTTTCTGGGTAATCATATCTAGTGACAAGTTTTTATGTAGATGCATTTACTTCACATGTTATTTTAGTATGTTTATGCATGCATTGTTTTAAAATTAAAAGTTTTATTGGTTAGAGATTAGTATTTCTAATTCACCCCCCCACTAGAAGTATACATTTTCCATTTGTATTTCCAACAATTTTGCAATCAGTCTAATTTCTTGTGTTGATTTTATGTTGTTTCAAGTTTGTATTTCAAGAACATGGTGAATGAATGAATGGAATACTTGTCAAATCCTAAGTTATATTTTGAGTCTTGTATTAGATACATGTATCATTCTCAAGAAGATTAATATAAAAGGGAAATTATTGAATATTTATGTCCTTAATTTATGACTCCATTTTCATATACTTGTCATTCTGAGATTAAATGAACAAAGTTCATTTCATTTAATGTAGCTTGAATAGGTTGTATATTAGTTCATTGTTGCTTTTATTTCAAGAAATTAAGTAAATTATTTTGTTAGTTGATAGGGTTTCTAAGTATATGGAAGGTGACGAAGCTAATAATTGCCTCTATTTTATGATAATTATAAATACTCTATTTTAATACTGCCAAGACATTTGTGAACTTATGTTTAGTTGAACTTATGATTAAGTCCAAGTAGAACCATTAACCTAAGGGTAGATTATATGTCATATTTTGCCAATATTATACATATAATGCAATATTTCGTAGAACCATAAAAATGTGTGTTTTAATATTTGGATTTAATTTTATTATGCGTATTTGCAAATATTTTTGCATTACAACTAACCTGATAGGGAAGAAGTTGGAGGATGGTCGACAACCTTCAAGGAGGAACATTAAAGTCTAATCGTGGTGGAAGAACCATAATGGTAGCAGGAGACACGACCAATATAAAGGAGGAGCTATTATTCCAAGAATGTAGGGATGAAGAGTTGCTATATCCCCTCTACATTTACTATTGTGTTGAATTGGTTATCCAAACTTTATTGTTTGTACTGTGAACTGTTATATTTCCTTCTCTTTTTCTAGTAGATTTGTAGTCAGTTTATTTTCTTTCTTGTTTTAGAATAACTGTTGATCGTCTATTTATAAGAATTGGATTGATAGTTTTTTGAGGTTGGAAGAAAGTTTATGAAAAGAAACTGTTGACTCTCACAGTGAATTATTTTATAATTTTACGTATTTCTCTTATATAAGGAATTTTGGAATATAATCAAATGGTTCTTGTTTTACATTCTGTGTCAGTAGATTAGAAAAACCCAACCAAGGGGCCCACTTGGGAGGTGGATTAGACTAGAGTAGTGTAGATTTACTTCCAGTATTTCTAGTATTTCAAGTAGAAGTTGTAAGTTTCTTCCTACAATATCATACTTTGTGAGTGTTCCTGCAACATTTGTAAGAACAATTATAGTGGATGGTCTAAGTTGGAATATAAGTTAGCATTTAATTGTATATCCAACACTCATTTCAATGAAGACTTAAGTGTGTTAATTTCCTACAGCACTAGTGTAGGTTCTTTCTTTTCATTTTGCTCTCCTACAAACATAAGCATAATGACTCCTTAAGAAACCTAGTGCACATACCATGCCGACCATTTTAAGTATACGTCCCTAGGTTGAAAAATTAAATGCACCTCATGGTGGGGAGAATAATCCTTAGATTGAATATACTATTCCTAAGTAAGGCCTTGGGCATGATTATCACACACCTATTGTGTGGTGAACTAGAAGGGATATCATAAGAATGGGATTTAGGGTTAATAATTGATATATTTGGTTGCAAGTAAGTTAAATAGATCAAAATTTATTTATATGATTCTATGTAACAATGCATAAGGTACTAGTTATTAGACAGGGTACAAATTTAAGAATTCATTTAGTAACACAAATCACATTTGAAATAAAATTAGTATCTAAAGTTTGTGACAAAAAATTATATGTTCGTCATTCACTTATTGTAATAGCTTTTGAGTTTGTAGTTAGCTGTTATAATTCAATAGTTTATTTCAATTCTAAAAAGATTAAGAGAGAAAATCTACTTCAAGGGATGTGTAGTGTCAAAATATGCAAAGATGTTGAAATCCCTAGGTAAACTCACCTTGGTTAGTAGAGCCTACAGTTTAGGAAGCAATGTTGCTTTGTTAGTTGGTCAATATCCAAATAGGTTTTGCTGCAAATGGGAAGTAGCTAATCCCTAGGTATATCCTTTTTTTGTATTCTCGTATTGTTTTGAATCTGTAGATTAAAATGCCAAGAAAATGGTGACTCTGCTTGGAAAAAACATAGCAAGAATATTGTATGGAAAAACATGTATTGTGTATGAAAAATAATGTCTTATCCTTATGATAGGGTGTCTGATTTAGTACAAAGAGGAGTTGTCAAAATTTTGTACTTCTCTCATTTGTTTAGAGTTCCTTTTTCTACAAAGAAGATGAGAGTATTTTAATTTTATCTTGGTTTGTGTTAATCTTGTGGCCACTGCATAATCCTTTTGATAATTGTATTTGTCTACCATTTAAATTTTTTTTTATCCTAGTGGGTCATGACTTGGTCAAATTTTTTTTAGGTAGTACTAATATTATAATAAGAAATTGTTGATATGAGAAAAATACAAAAGCATATATAAGAGAGAACCCATAAATCCTATTATATATAGAATTACCTAAAGCTAGTAGGAAAAATTGGCCTAAGAAAAAAGGGGAGTCCAACCATACATGGAAGCCTAGAGATAATCCCTAATACCAGACTATAATGGAAAAGGAGATCTTATCCCATAGTTCTAAGTCTAAGAGTATCAGGCTTTTGGGTGGGCTTTTTGCAACACCTTTTCAAGAGGAACAAGTTTACAAAGATAAAATGGTGTCATTCATGGGAGATACTACCTTTAGATTAGGTGACTTAGGAGGAATAAACCAGCATGTGAAATCTAAGAGTGTTTAGTCAAGTAGATCTCACCCTAGGCATGTTCCTTTTACTGAGGGAAATCTCATTGACCTAAGTGATCCCACTGAATTAGATACAACCATTGCAGACCTTGATGATATACTAACAAAAATAGATTCCCTTAGGAAGAGAGTTGCTAAAGAAGATGTAAAACACATATATTTGGAAAAGGAGAAAGACCAAATTAATATGAATGATTTAATTGGGAGAGAAAACCTACTTAGAAGAATGGTTGCATTACAGGAACAAAACAAGAAGCTAGAAAATAAGTCTACTTTTCTACATTCAGATATGTTTGGGGATATTGAGGAAATGAGATCTAAAGTTCAATACTATGAGAAATCTCTACAAGAGAATGGGGGTCTTGTGGTTGTACAGATCCATCCATACAAACCCATTGGGGACAAAGCTAAAGCTAATATAATTGATCTTACCACCACAACTATTGATAAGGGTAAGTAGAAAGTAATTGGTGTTAAGATAAATGAATCAATTGTGGCATCCAAAAATGTTCTTACTATGTCCAAAATAGATTTAGAATTTGAAAAGGATAAGGAGTGAAAAATGTTTAGCTAAAGAACGTAACAGGGTGGAGAATGAAGCTCAATTAGTAGAAATGAGGAACAAAATTCAATTTTTGAAGTCTATCTTTGGTTTGAATTAAGGTCAAGGTCAACCTTCATTAAGAATTCCTTTTAGTACTACTTGTGGTCCAACAATCATTAATTCCATAGCTTCTCAATCTGGCTCATCTTCTTCATCTACCATATTAGCACAACAAACTAGGGTTCAACTAGGAAAAATGAATGTTAAAGTCAAGTTATTGGACCTAGTTCTATCAGTGTTGTAGGTTTCAAAAAGAGACCTATGTATGTGGAAAGATATAAAAAAATGTCTTTCCTAAGGATCCCTATTCATCCAAATCATCCCAAATGATCTAAGAGATAAGGCTACTAAATTTCAAGAAATAATGCTATCAATGGTGAGGAGCACCTCAAAAAATTTAAAGATATGTTGAATGATTATGAAGTTTAGCATGAAGATGTGGTCATGAAGCTATTTGTACATTCTCTCATAGGAGATGCCAGGGACTCATATAGGAGATTACCTTATGACAGTAATAGTTCTTTGGATGATTTTGAGAAATGTTTCAAGGAGAAATATAGGGATAATACTAATGCTAGCTTTATATTTATTGAGTTAAATAATATAAAGAAAAATCAAACTGAATCTACATTTGATTTTAATGCCAAGTTTCAAAAGGGAATGTACAAGTTGTTCCAAGTGATTAGATAGGAGGAAAATGTTTGTCTTACAACATAATTCAATACTTTTGATAGTAAAATGGCTTACATTTTGAGGGATAAAGATCCTAGAACTTTAAGAGGTGTTTTTCAGAATAGTTGTAAATATTGAAAATAATAGGAGAGCTTCTGGAAAGTTAGGAAGAAGGGATGATCCAAAAAAATTCAACCCTCATAGAAACAAAAGGGAAAGTGATAAGCCTACTGTAAATAAGAAGCCTAAAGAGGATAAGATGGATCAAATGTTGAACTTGTTGAAGAATATGAATCCTCCAACTAGAAATGCTAATAAAGAAAATATTGGTGATAAATCATAGTTCAACAATTTCAACAGACAAAATTGGATGCAAAATTATCCTACAATACCCAATGGAAGGATGAAAATCCTATTGTTCCTTCTACAAAGAATACTAGTGAAAAGAATACCCTTGATCCCCTCCAAAATGCCTCTATTAACATGACAAATGATTCTCCATGGTCTTAAGTATGTCAAGCGCATCATTCATTAGATTATTGTGTTGTTGCAATTTCTTTCTCCACATGTCTGAGTGAAGATAAAGAGAAATCTAATCATGAAGAAAATCCTGATGATGTGGGGTGTAACATTGTTGAGTGTTATTATGATGATGCATCTAACTATGATGATACTAACAATGATGTATATGAAAAAAGATAGATGCACAATGTTATGCATTAGCATATTTTCATAGATGAAGATGAAACACATGATGATACTTGTAACATGATTTCCTTGAAGGATGAGATAGTCTTCAAAAGGCCCACTAAAGAATAGATTAACCAAGTTATTGCTAACATGGTGGAACAAGTGCATAAATTTTATATGTACACTCAAAAGGTGTCACACTCTAAACCCTTCTATCCAAGGTATTCCATGAGTCAAAAAGTTTGGATGTCATCTTCGAGCTCCCTATCCATGGAGTGCAAGGATGCATAAAATAACATGAAATGGGCTCTTGGCTAAGCCTTAGAAGTGCATTCCTTGCTAGTAAACAATGCAATGAGAGGTTGCAAAGATAGGATGCAAGAATAAAAATTTCCACAAGGAATTCGTCAAATATGCAATGCAAATATGGATTAAACTAGTATGAATATGCAAAATGAAACTAGATTTAAACAAGATGAGAGTGTTACAATCCAAACTAATTACTATGTGAGCTAGATCATTGGAAAAATGAAAGCTAAACTATACAGATCTGAACTAGAATGCTATGATAAGTAAGAATGAAACAAAAAATTAGAAATTATCCACAAAGCTCTCAAGAATTCAAATGGTAAGCCTATAGCATAACAATACTCAAGAGTGTGGATCCTTTGAGAAGGGGAGAGCTCTTTCTTTTAAAGATATATAGATGGTGGAGATCAAGATCAAATGATGAATGATCAAGGGTGGAGTTTTAAAATGGGATTGATCCATGTGAACACACAAGTCAACCAATAAACAAAAAGTTGACTTTTCATGTGAGACAAAAAGAGTCTTTTCCTTTAATTTACAAAATAGAAATAAGACTTTTTGTGCACACGTTGAGTAGGTTAGAAGAATGGTGTCTTTTATTTAATTAAAAGGGGACATGTTCTTTTAATCAAATAATGAACTTATGATAATATAGTCAAACTATAGGTTATAATCAAATTAATTTATTTTTAGCAATTTGGCTTAGGCAAATGATTAATTAGCCAAAATGTTGAGGAGTGGGCTAATAGTCTAGATGAATTTTTTTAGGTGATTACATTTTCCCCTCTTTGACTAATGTGTGATCAATTTGGAAACACATTTTGTCAAAGAATAGAAGTCAAGTAGGTAGCAATAGATAGATATATCTAATTTCAAAGAACAAAATACAGAAAGAGATAGAAAATCTTGAATGTATAGCCTGACAGTGGTAAGACTGAACACTAGGAAAGAGATGATGTTAGTTTTCAAGAAGAATGTTAACACCAAGAAAAGCACATAGATTGAGAGCAAATGAAAATATCAATCATATTCTCCTAAGAAATATATAGTTGTAGCAAGCGATGATAGAGCATTTCTACCCCCTCGGGATCAAAATTTAAATGAGGTAAATGGGATAAAGAAATGATCTAGATATGAAAAAATTGAGATATAGAAAAGTCCATGATGATTGATATATAATTAGAACCAAAGAGTGACCATAAGTAAATGTTAGAATGCCCCAATTTGACTAGAGTTGAACATGGAGGAAAATTAGGTCAAATCAAGTAGAAAGATGTTTTGGACCTAAAAATGCTGAGGAGGGGACTAAAAGTCTAGATAAATTTTTTTAGGTGATTACATTTTCCCCTCTTTGACTAATGTGTGATCAATTTGGAAACACATTTTTTTAAAGAACAGACGTCAAGTAGGTAGCAATAGATAGATATATCTAATTTCAAAGAACAAAATACAGAAAGAGATAGAAAATCTTGAATGTATAGCCTGACAGTGGTAAGACTAAACACTAGGAAAGAGATGATGTTAGTTTTCAAGAAGAATGTTAACACCAAGAAAAGCACATAGATTGAGAGCAAATGAAAATATCAATCATATTCTCCTAAGAAATATATAGTTGTAGCAAGCGATGATAGAGCATTTCTACCCCCTCAGGATCAAAATTTAAATGAGGTAAAGGGGATAAAGAAATGATCTAGATATGAAAAAATTGAGATATAGAAAAGTCCATGATGATTGATATATAATTAGAACCAAAGAGTGACCATAAGTAAATGTTAGAATGGCCCAATTTGACCAGAGTTGACCATGGAGGAAAATTAGGTCAAATCAAGTAGAAAGATGTTTTGGACCTAAAAATGCTGAGGAGGGGGCTAATAGTCTAGGTGAAATTTTTTAGGTGATTACATTTTTCCCTCTTTGACTAATGTGTGATCAATTTGGAAACACATTTTGTCAAAGAACAGAAGTCAAGTAGGTAGCAATAGATAGATATATCTAATTTCAAAGAACAAAATACAGAAAGAGATAGAAAATCTTGAATGTATAGCCTGACAGTGGTAAGACTGAACACTAGGAAAGAGATGATGTTAGTTTTCAAGAAGAATGTTAACACCAAGAAAAGCACATAGATTGAGAGAAAATGAAAATATCAATCATATTCTCCTAAGAAATATATAGTTGTAGCAAGCGATGATAGAGCATTTCTACCCCCTCGAGATCAAAATTGAAATGAGGTAAAGGGGATAAAGAAATGATCTAGATATGAAAAGATTGAGATATAAAAAAGTCCATGATGATTGATATATAATTAGAACTAAAGAGTGACCATAAGTAAATGTTAGAATGCCCCAATTTGACTAGAGTTGACCATGGAGAAAAATTAGGTCAAATCAAGTAGAAAGATGTTTTGGACCTAAAAATGTGAATTGGAGTAGATATGAAGTGTAGAAATGATGAAGATATGAAGAAATGAATATGCCCAAGAGAATATTCAAAGATTAGACCTCAAAAGGTCAGCTAACTGCATAGAAGAAGTTAGAATTTTGAAATGCAATCTTGACTATCAAGATGAACTTAGATTTTGATTTCGATCTCGCATGAGTCCAGGATGTCAAAATTAACTAGCGTGCAATTTTTGTAGAATTTTGGGGAGTTTGAAAAATGAGCCAAAATGAGGTCATAGGGCTATATAAGTGGCCCAAGTGTTATTTTCAATACATTTTTCTTTTGTGATTTTGAGAGATTTTGAGTGGTCTAGAGAGAGAAACATGGCATTAGCGAACATTCTAATTTATGAACACCATTTCAAGCGTAGCCGGCTACACAACTAGCTAGCCAACTACGAGGCATCAGTAAGTTATCAACATTTTGTCACTTTTTGGTGCATTTAATACCTTTTTAGCACATTTAAGGCTGTACAAAAAATATCATGAGATATTTTAAAAATTATCACTCGAGTAATTTGAAAAATATTGCACAATATTTTACATAGAAAAAAGTATCGTGTGATATGCAAAGTTTCATCATATGGGCTCTAACCAAATCTCATGCAAGCTAGTGTGAAATATCACCTGGGTAGTGTAAAAAGTATTGCACGATACTTTATCAACAAAAATTATCACATGCATATAGAAAGAAGTATTGCACAGTGTGTTTGTTGAGCATTTTGAGTTATATTTTATGTGTTTGATCATTTTTTCTGACATTACTGATGTTTTTTTGTCATCATTTTGCAAATTATGTTTTTAGCACTTCACCTTAGTGTTATATTGTGGTGACTGATCAGGAAAGTATTGTACATGCTTCATAAATAGTGGGGTTCGGAATTTTTTTTTTTGGAAGTAGCCGACATATTATGGCTGACATATGGCTGACATGTTATAACCCTAAAGCGGTTTAATACTTGTATAAAAGGGCTTAGGATTGGGTATTTTTTCATATGTGGTGATACAAAATTAGTTCTTGCGGCGGTATTGAGCTGTAAGGGATTACGGATTGTAATCAGGTTGTAATCACTGGATTGTAATAAGATCGAACTTGCTGTTTGGTGGACGTAGCCCAGGGATTGGGTGAACCACGTTAAATCTTGGTGCGTTCATTTCTGTGTGTTCTATTATTTTCTGTTATTGGTTATATTTGCATGTAGTTTTTTATTTCTGTCCATGGTTTATCCTAACAAGTGGTATCAGAGCAAGGTTGTCTTTCAGTTATCCTCTGCAGGAAAGTCTCACGGTTAAGTGGAAGTCTCACAGTTGAGTGGGAGCAATGGCAGATGAGGGTAAGTTGAGGGTTGATAGGTTTAATGGGCAGAACTTCCAGTTATGGAAGATGCAAATGGAAGACTATTTATATCAAAAGGATTTATGGAAGCCATGGGAAGGCAAAGCCAAGAATCAGGGAACTATGTCAGAGGCTGAATGGGATCTTTTGGATAGAAAGGCACTCGGAAGCATTCGGTTATGCTTGACACCATCGGTGGCATTTAATATTACAAAAGCAAAGATGACAGAAGATTTGATGAAAACCCTAGCGACATTGTATGAAAAGCCCTCCGCTTCAAATAAGGTATTTCTCATGAAGCATTTTTTTAATATGAAAATGGCAGAAGGTGGATCTGTTGTAGATCATTTAAATGAGTTTAATACTATTACTAGTCAATTATCTTCTATGGGTATCAATTTTGATGAAGAAATTAGGGCTTTCTTGATTTTGTGTTCTTTGCCTGAAAGCTGGAATGGCTTGGTAATGGCGATGAGTAATTTTGTTCCTGGATCTAGTACCCTAAAATATGATGATGTGATCGATGTTATTTTAAGTGAGGAAACTCATAGAAAATTCTCAGGTGGATCTACATTAGGAAGTGCTTTAAATGCACAAAGCAGGGGCAGAATGACTGAAAGAGGAAGTAACTCTGGAAATCGTGAGAAATCAAGAGGAAAGTCAAAGGGGAGGAGGTCTCAATTGAGAGGACCAAATGATTGCTGGTACTGTGGGAAACCAGGGCACAAAAAGAAAGATTGTTGGAATTGAAAGAGAAATGAAGGAGATAAATCAGATGGAGACAAGGAGGCAAATGTGGTAAGTAACAAATCCGAAAAGGATGCTTTGCTTCTGTCTTTAGAGAGTGTTGATGATTCATGGGTTTTAGATTCTGGTGCTTCATTTCATGCTACACCTCATAGAGGTTATTTCATTGATTATGTCCAAGGGGATTTTGGGCTTGTTTATTTGGGGGATAATGAACCCTGTCAGATTGTTGGAAAGGGAAAAATTAAGATTAAGTTGCAGAATGGGAATCATTGGCTACTACATGAGGTAAGACATGTTCCAAAACTAAGTAGAAATTTAATTTCAGCAGGGCAACTCGGTGATGAGGGTTGTGTAGTTACTTTTAATGATAAAAATTGGAAGGTTTCAAAAGGTTCCCTTGTAGTAGCAAAAGGTGTGAAAGTAGGCACCTTATATCTTTGTACAGGTCATATTGTTCCTTCTACTTTGATTGTTTCAGAGAAAAATGAATATTCAGGAACAATTACTGCAGTTGAGCAGGGAGAACAAATAGCTGCTATAGATTCTGATACAGCGCTGTGGTACAATAGACTTGGGCACATGAGTGAGAAAGGTATGAAAGTACTTCATTCAAAGAAAGTTTTACCAGGTCTAAAATGTGTGAATATGGATTTCTGTGAAAGTTGTGTGTATGGAAAACAAAAGAGAGTGAGTTTTGTAAAGACTGGGAAGGAAAACAAAAAGGAGAAATTAGAGCTTGTGCATATAGATGTATGGGGACTGGCTCAGGTATCTTCCCTTGGTGGCTCTCATTATTATGTTACATTTATTGATGATGCAACTAGAAAAGTATGGGTTTATTTCCTTAGACAGAAATCTGATGTATTTCAAACTTTTAAGAAATGGAAATGCTTGGTTGAAAATGAGACTGGTAAGAAATTAAAATGTCTCAGATCTGATAATGGTGGTGAGTATTGCAGTCATGAATTTGAAGATTATTGCTCCACTAATGGTATTCGTAGACAAAAAACTATTCCAAGGACTCCACAGGAAAATGGAGTGGCTGAACGCATGAACATGACTATAATGGAGCGCGCAAGGAGCATGAGGTTGCATGCTGGGTTGCCCTTACAAATGTGGGTGGAGGCTGTCAATACTGTAGTATATTTGATTAATAGAGGTCCCTCTATTCCTTTGGGGTGTGGTATTCTAGAGGAAGCATGGACTGGTAAGAAGGTGAGTTATTCTTTTCTCAAGACCTTCGGTTGTGAAGCTTTTGCTCATATAGACTCTAAAAATAGAACCAAGCTAGAAGCTAAATCAAAGATATGTGTCTTTGTTGGATATGGAATTAATGAATTTGGTTATGGGCTTTGGGATTTTGAAAATCATAAAATTATAAGAAATCGGGATGTCATATTCAATGAAAAAGTGTTGTACAAAGATCTGTTGTAGCAACATGAGAAGAAAGAAGATGATTATGTAGTGCTGGATGATACTCCAAAAGCTGATGTTCCAGCCATTCCTCATGATGTGCAACAACCGCAACAACAAATACCACACACACTAGTGAATGTTAGATGGTCAACAAGGCAAATTAGACCTCCACAAAGGTTTTCTCCTTCTTTGTATTCTATTTTACTTACTGATGCTGGTGAACCTGAAAGTTATGATGAAGCTATGCAGGTGGATACTAAGATTCAGTGGGGGTCTGCAATGAAAGATGAAATGGACTTTTTGCTGAAAAATAAGACATGGGATTTGTGCAAGTTGCCTGCAGGTAAAAAGGCTTTACAGAATAAATGGGTTTACAGGTTGAAAGAAGAGTAAGGAGGTAAGAAAAGATTTAAGGCCAGGTTAGTTGTAAAAGGATTTGCATAGAAAAAGGGAATTGATTTTGATGAGATATTTTCTCCTGTTGTTAAAATGACTTCTATTCGTACTGTTTTAAGTCTTGTGGCTACTGAAGATTTGCATTTAGAGTAGATGGATGTTAAAATAGCTTTTCTTCATGGTGATTTGGATGAAGAAATATATATGGCTCAGCCACAGGGTTTTGAGATCAAAGGTAAGGAGAACTTAGTGTGCAAATTGAAGAAAAGTTTATATGGCTTGAAGCAAGCACCTCGGCAATGGTATCTAAAATTTGATAGTTTTATGCATGAGCATGGATATAATAGGTGTCATTCAGATTACTGTGTTTATTTTAAGAGGTTGGATGATGATAGCTACATTATTTTATGTTTATATGTTGATGATATGCTTGTAGCTGGGTCTAACATGGATCATATTAAGGGGCTGAAACGCCAATTAGCACATGCATTTGCTATGAAGGATTTGGGGGCAGCAAAACAAATCCTTGGTATGAATATTTGCAGAGATAGGAAGAACAGAACATTGACGCTATCTCAAGCTGATTATGTTGAGAAGGTGTTGCAACGTTTCTCTATGGAGAATGCTAAAGCTGTCAGCACACCTTTACCTGTTCATTTGAAATTAACTAAGGAGATGTGTCCCAAGACACAGGAAGAGGAGGATAAGATGTCCAAGGTACCCTATGCTTCAGCTGTAGGCATTTTGATGTATGCTATGGTATGCACTAGGCCAGATATTGCACATGCAGTGGGAGTCGTTAGCAGGTATATGAGTCATCCAGGATTTGAGCATTGGAATGTTGTCAAGTGGATTCTCAGATATTTGAGAGGAACATCCAATAAGTGTTTACACTTTGGGGGCTCTACTACTGATTTACAGGGCTATGTTGACTCAGATTTGGCAGGGGATATTGATACCAGGCGAAGTACTACAGGTTATGTCTTTACTGTTGGTGGGGCAGACGTGAGCTGAGTTTCTAGGTTACAGAAGATTAATGCTTTATCCACTACAGAGGCAGAGTATGTTGCTGCTACAGAGGCATCCAAGGAGATTATATGGCTTCAGTTCTTCTTGGAAGAATTGGGACATCCTCAGAAGGATAATTATTTGTTCACACATAGTCAGAGTTCTATTCATCTTGCTAAGAATTCAGCTCTGCATTCTAAGACCAAACACATACAGTTGCAGTACCATTTCATTCGGTCAGTTTTGGAGGATGGACAGTTAAAGTTGGAGAAGATACATACCAATGACAATCCAGCAGATATGTTGACAAAGGTTGTAACAAGGGAGAAGCTGAACTCCTCTTCAGCTTCGGTTGGTCTTTTAGACTGAACATGAATAAAAGAATAGTAGAGTCCAGGATGGTTTGATCCAGTGGGAGCCCCATGTGGTAGTGGTATTGCTACAGGATCAGTCTCCAAGTGGGAGATTTTTGTTTAGTGTGGAGCCTGATCAATCCCCAAGTGGGAGAATGTTAGATTGTGGTGACTAATTAGGAAAGTACTGTACATACTTCATAAATAGTGGGGTTTGAGAAATTTTTTTTTTGGAAGTAGCCGACATGGTAGCTGACATATTATGGCTGACATATGGCCGACATGTTATAACCCTAAAGCAGTTTAATACTTGTATAAAAGGGCTTAGGGTTGGGTATTTTTTCATATGTGGTGATACATTAGTTCTTGTGGCGGTATTGAGCTATAAGGGATTACAGATTGTAATCAGGTTGTAATCACTGGATTGTAATAAGATCGAACTTGCTGTTTGGTGGACGTAGCCCAGGGATTGGGTGAACCACGTTAAATCTTGGTGCCTTGTGTTCATTTCTGTGTGTTCTATTATTTTCTGTTATTGGTTATATTTGCATGTAGTTTTTTATTTCTGTCCATGGTTTATCCTAACAATCAGGGCCCCCAAAGTGGTGGGGTTGCATGTTTTAGAGTATCTTACTAATGAAAAAAGAGCCACCATATTGAGTATGGGGCTGAAGTAGGTTACACGAATGCACCAAATACGAATGAACAATGGGTTGTTAATTGCACTAGTCGAGTGATGGCATAGTGAACACTACACCTTTCACCTACCTACAAGAGAGGTGACAATCACATTGAAGGATATATATCATGTCCTTCAAGTTCCATGTTACGATGATCTAGTGAGTTTTATTTTTTATTTCCCTTTTGCATTTTCAATTTCGGATATCTATGTGAGGTATACTGATGCAATGTTTTGTTATATGTCATAGGCTTATTATGACCAGACCCCAATAGAGAGTAGAATAGTTATGTAGGAGATGTTTTATGATGTCACCATCTTAGACTTCCATTTATGTTGGGAGTTGCTTATAGATGATTATGGGGATGAGTATCCATTACAATGTTTACTATGTTCATTGGTTTCTCAATCTTTGGTTATCAATAGGAGCTAGAAGGGCTTCTTGCTGGGATGGGGCAGGTTGGTAGCAAATCTGATTGAGCAGCCCTAGAGGATGGCATGGGGATCAATGATTCTCATAGATACATAACAATAGCTACATGAGGCATTATATCATGATGGTTATTCTTGGGCATGTGGGGCAATTTTGGCTCAAATATGGGCATGGGAGCATATTGTCACCATTCAACCATGGGTTTAGTTGTGACAGCGCAACCAACCTTTACCTTCAGATATACAAGGTTTGTACAATAGAGCCATAGTGGATATTTTGGTTATCATTAGCATATTTTGGATGATCTTACACCATTTTTATGGAAGTCATACCAATAGTGTTACAAATGACCCGACTCTTGGGAGTTAGATATATGCACTATAGTTGATGGTGCAGGAGCACCTAGGTAGTCTAGTAGTAGACCTTGGGATTCTTAGGTGTTTTGTCTTGTAGTGATTCTAGCCATATTACTAGATCAATAAGAGGACTAACTTCTTCCTAAGGTGTGGATAGGTAGGTTGGAAGAGCCCAAAATGGTCATGTTGCTCCTAACTATCAAAATTGCTCATTTGGCTTGATAGAGCATTTTTTGGGTTTTAGGGATAAAATAGGGAAATTAAGGGTTTGAAGGGACTTATTAGGTGTTTGGTAACCATTTAATTCTTTTGGAATTTTTTTTTATCAACTAGAGATAGTTTGAGAAGCAAATGCTCAAAATTGCAAAAATTGCTCAATCTTGCAAAAGTTGTCATTGACAACTTTTTGACAATTTTCTTGTAAAATGAGAAAATTTTTAGTTAGAGCTTTTAAAATATCTAAAATAGTTGGGAGTTCTCTTGGGGATCCTTTATAAGGTCATTTCCAACCTTTTCATTCAGTTGGAGAAAGTGGATTTGATATTGTGTGGATTGTGCAATAGAATAGGATTACCAATTTTTATGAATTTGCATTTATTTTGTGGGAATATGGATTGGGAGTTGTTCTTTTTGTGTTGGAAAAGTTTAGTTTTTTTTTTTAAAAAAAAATTTACAACATTTTTTCGTTTTATTATCAATTTTTAAGGTTTTAAGATAAATATTTTGGTATTTACCAATTTGCTGGTCTAAACAAAGGTGTGAGTGCAAGATGCAGTCTTAGGGTCACTTCCCACCATTGGTATTGTATGGTTTCTTGCGATTTGGAACTAGGCTCCATATATTTAGTGTATAGTAGAGATGGGCCCATGGAAATCATAGCATTTCTTTTTAAGGTGATGTGCTAGGAAAGTCATTCCAACTTGGTTAGGGATCATCACTAGTAGAATTTTAGAAAATAAATGACTATGTGACTAAAAAATTTGGTCACAAGACTAAAATCTTTAGTAACGTGACTAAAAGTGATCATATTCTAGTAATATTTTGCAATTCATTAGGATAAGTGACTAAATAAATGACTAATTTGGTCATCATATAAAATCACAAGGTTAGACAAAGATAAGTGATTGAATAAATGATCAAATTAATGAATAAACAATTGGTCTCCAATTTTTAGTCACCCAAACAAATAACTATATGGATGATCGATGAGTTTTTTCATATTAATACATTCTTTCATTTATTTTTTATAACTTTTATTACTCACCAATTGAGTTTTTGTCCTATCAATAAATCATTAGCAATTAACTACCTTGGAAGTCCTCTCAACTAATATTGAACTAAAAATGAACTCAAAATCACCCCAATTTACACTCAAACTCCTCAAAATCTAACTATAAAACCTTGAAAAAAATAGAAACCCTTCATGCACTCAAAATAAAATTCCAAGTCTATCTCTACATATAAAAAATATTAGTTATCTATTAAGTGTTTTATAATCTCAACATAAAATTGCTATTAATAACCATCTTTATGAAATATAAATTTATTTTATTATCATCACATTTAAATATTTTAGTATTAATTCATAAATAACAAGAACTACTTTTTTTATAAATATTAAAATTTTCAATAAAATAATTTAATAAAAATAATAATAAATATTTATGATTTCAATTAGATGCTAAAGACATTTACTATTTGACAAGGAGGACTTGAATTTTAGATTCTAATAATTCAAATTATTTTAAAATCAAAATCTTTTTCCATCTATTTTATTATATGTTATATTTTAAATGATATTTTTACCCATTATTTTTTTCTATTTCTTCATCCTTTTTATGTACCCACAAATTTTCTTTGGTCATGTCATTTTTTTCAACTATTCCCATTTAGATTTAGTTCTAATAAAAGTTCAATAAGTTTCTATTGATATTCTATGTTTAAGTGTAGTATGTTAGTTAAATAAATCTAACTAATTTCTATTATTTGGTACAAATATAGAATTTAAATAAATATTTAGAAATTAAAATAGAATTTTGACTTTTAAGTATTGATAATGATATTTTGAGATAAGTTTTAGAATATATTTATTATAAAATTTATTTTTAAATTTAGTTTTATAATTTTTTCTTCTAAATTACATTTTAGCATCTGTGCTATTGGTAGTCACTTCATGATGATAATTAGAGATAGTTAGAGACATAAAAATTCCGAAGACTTACATTTGATTTATTTTATTAGAAAATAAAATAATACATATAAAAGTTCTAATAAAATAATACATATAAAATGAACTTTTATTAATGGATAAAGAATTTTAATATAAAAAATTAGTCATTTTGAATTTTAATATAAAGAAATCAAAGAGAAGAAAGTTCTTACAACCCAAACTCTTAATATGTCTTAGGATATACATATTTTAATTGATACAGTTTATAATTTTTCAAATATATTTGATTGATTTTTTTCTTCATTTTAATAATACTATCTTTATCAAATATATTTTAGTTAAAGAGTTCAATAAATAATTTTACAAGCAAAATAACTTTTCAAATTCGTAAGATGAACATCTATAATTTTAGAGGGTGATACAAATTTCTAGACTTGCATGGAGATTCATATGGGAAAAATTGGGTTTGTGTACACCATGATGCATTTTTTATTAGTGAAGAATGTTGTAAGAGTAGTAAATGTCAAAAGAAACTTTACATGGTCTTTGCTATTGTTTTCTAAGTCAGTGTAATAGATTATTACTTTTCAAATTCTCTTCCATTTAAAAAAATTTAAAAAATATTATGTGTTTAAAATATTTAAGTAAAAAATATGAAGTTATTTCCATTTTTAGTATTACATAATAATTTTATTTAAATTTTATGTAATTGAGTATTTTCAAATAAATAAGCTTTCTTTTAAAGTCTAAAGTTCAAGATTTGCTTCATTCAACACAAACTTATGTGATATTATTAGGGGTAACAGATTAAGATTATCTATTATATACAATAATTATTATATTTTATCTATTACTAATTATTAAATCTATTTTTTTAAATGAAAATTATATTTTTACTTTTAAAAAATAATGGCAAGAAGAAGTATATTATACAATAGAAAAAATTTAATTACAAATTCTTGAAATGGAGTAACTATCACCCAAAGTCTTAAATGTTACCATAAAGGGAGCCATCTCCTAAGTCTAACAGATAGAAATAATAAAGGACATCATCCTTACCACCTTGGGACAAAAGAAAAATAGAGTCATACATCATTTGATATTATTATATTTCCACAATCTATTTGATATAAAAAAATATTATTTTTGGATTCAATTGTGTGTGTGTGTATTTTTTAGCATCAATGTTTCAAATCACACTCTATGGTCCATCAGTAGGATGAGAGAGTGCAAGAATGAAGTAGCAAAATATGTAGACCAAGCTACAATGAGAAGGAATAAAAGATGGAAGAAAGAGGAACACAAATGATGTGGGTGGGGAAAATTGAAACAATGATGCGTACGCATGTGTGTGGATATAAAGGAAGGCTAGGGCCCCTACGGGCCTGCAGGGTGGCCCCATGCAATGTTATATATTTGGAGGTCCCCGAGGAGTCGAGTTTTACCCATCACATTCTAATGCAACCAACCACCAATGTACTTTTTGTTTGGCTTTATAGTTTTCTCAATATACATTTTTTATTTTATGTTTACTTTTGGTTGGCTTTTTAGTTATCTAGATATACATAACTTTAATCTATAAATAATTTTTATATATAAGCTATAGACATATATAGTTTATATAGATGTGAATTTAAATTTATGCAAATAGTATATTTTAAAAAAACACATACACAATCAAATCTAGAAACAAAAAAATGCTATACATCATATTTGGTAGACCTAAAATACATAACAAATTATCACACTCTAGTTGACTAGGCCCAACTTCTTGGGGACCTTGTTGTAACACAATTATCTATAAAGGAGCCTCCCCACTAGTAAATATGATGATCGAACAAAATGTAAAATAAGTCAAACAATCAAGGACATACAATAGTCTTAGAAATCACATAATGCATAAGCTATTCAAATTTTTAATAAAGTAATATCAAATTCATCACAAATTATGCAACTCCAATAGTGAAAAAAGCTCAACACAATAGCGATTTGAAGAAGGTTTGACTTATCAAGGAATCACCCAATTAGAATCTGATATTCGTGCAAATGATGAGGCCTAACATATAAACCAGAGAAGCAATGATCTGTATAAAATCACAATTATACCCTATTAATCATTGATTCTAGAGCCAACTGATATTTTCACCTTAAAAATCCATTTTTGAAAAGATCGACCCATTTTTCAATGATTTTTTGAATTCAGTGCTCACTAAAATGATGTTAAAATCCCTAAAAAATGAAGAAAAGCTAAAAGCAAAAAAGTCATTGCAAGAACCTAGCAAACCCTTGAAATATTTGTGAAATTGCTTAATCAATAAGAAACAGGTCCAAGTCTGGATAGAATCAAGGTTAGTGCAGAATCAACATGGAGACAATTCATTATTTTGCCCCTTAGTTTTCTTTCCAACCTATGGAAAACTATAAATAGAGGAGTGAGAGGAGCAATGGTGTTCATCAATTGAATTTGGAAGGGCCTCAAATTATCCTAAATTGTGTGAGGCATGTGAGCCACTGTAGAAGCAATTGTTGAATTTGATCTAAATTGTGGCTTTGATATGATATGAGTTCTCCACGTGCCCCACCATCTAGATTTTGATGTGTTGAAGTATGTAATTAATATTATAGACTAATTTTAAAATTATAACTATTATGCACTATTGTTTTTCATAGATTAATACCTAGTAGGTCCACCTTCCATTTATATTAATCAATATAAAATCTTACATCAACAATCTAAGAAAGTTGGGAATCCAGCTAGGATCACCCATATGAAAATTCATCCTAAGCCCCAAAATATCGGGCAACTATCTTTACCAAAATGGAAACAAAATCTAGTAGTGTCCATAACTGTCCAAAATCCTAGCAGCACAAGACTACCAAGTAATAGCTACAAAAATGTAGTCTCTGCCCTATCTATTATTGTCACTATATTAAAAATAATCTATGTATTCAGGATTGTATTCAGAGACCCAAGACAATCATTTGGTCAGTGACCAAGATCGTCCTTGCTAGCAGAGTGCCCAAAAGGAGTAGCTTGGTCTGTAGTAGAGGTGATTCTCCCTTTCATGGTCTTCCTCCACTACTGGGCCTTTTGTGATGATTATCACTTTGGCAGATTTGTCCTCCATGTCACTCTTCAGGCCCTCGCTTCTGATGTAGTTTTTATCTAGCCTTCTCCTTCATTCATCATGAGATCAAAAATATTTTTCAAGAAGACAATATTGTGGCAAATAATTGACTTTATTCATATTTCTTTGGCTTCAGGGAGAAGATAATTGGGAACCTCCTGATCAATTTTCCAGTGCACTGCACTGCATAGAAATCCTGGGGCATTGGAACGGTCTTTCCCCTGTCAAAATTCTCAATCACCTCATCTATTTCTCCTGAGATAGAAGTCTTAAAAAATTTCTCACACAACATCCTCACACTAATTCTTGGCTCCCCTATGTCTAGCTTCACAACAATAAACATTAACAACTACAGGAGCACATTACACATGATAGAGAGGAAATAAAAAACTCTCATCTTTTATGATTTTATCTTTGGTCACAATAGTGTACATAGAGTAGAGAAATGTTGTTATTTTAAATATAAGAAACCTCTTCCTATCCATTCTTCTAATTTTAAGATGATTTGCATATCAGTATGATAACAATCTCTTGAGAGGGATATATGTGTGAAGAGTTGGCTAACTCAATTTCTATGTAGGAGTCATCTGACAAAAAAATGCTTCTTATTTAAATATTCATCCAAGTGTTTTAATGTTTTGCATATTATAATATGCCTAATTCTAGTAACCCCAATTACTTGTATCTCATCAAAGGAAAAAATAGTTCCATAACCCATAATTCAACAACATAGTGCATTCTTTCCACTACTAATCTAAAAAGGGATTCACCCACAAAATCTGATATCATTCATAATATGTTTGAATTGTATTAATATAAAGTTGTATATTGTAGTAGGCAAAAAAATTAATGATCATAACTATCTCAAAAAGGTTATGGTGTGGTGGTACAAAACTACTATACAATGTCACCTATAATTTCTTATTTATATTTGAGCATTCTAGTTAATCTTCCATTCTCACTGTATACTTGCAATATCTCCTCCTACATGGACTACACATCTGTAATGCCCTTTTACTTTCATATCATCCCCTTCATTTTCTTTAACCCCCATCTGATCGGTGATGTAAGTCTGCTCCCTTATCGCTGGAAATGGTTGAGCATTGTAGATTGATTGTTAAATACAATCTTATGATAGCTTGTCCTTATAGTTGTGAAATGTGTTTTTTTATTTGTTAGATTGAATATGATTTTTGATGGTGCCTTGGCATGTTTTTTGGATGTCCCTGTATGTTCATTTTTGTTTTGAATTCTTCCTGCTATCTATTTTTTCCTCTCTTCTTGTGCTGGTATCTTTGGATTCAAGTTACTAGAAAATAAATGTTTGCATTCAAGAAAATTTGTTGTCTATTGGCAGAAAAGAGATGTTATTTATAACAGTTAAGGTTCTTTGTTCCCATCATTATTGTTTTTTCTTCTTCTTCTATTTTCGTATTTCAACGGGTGCCTCCTTTATGTTTCTTTGTTACTGTCTCTCTCATTTTATGAGAAGACTACTCAATTCGTGTGTTATTCTTTTTGAGTTGCAAGTTTGTCGAACATCTGGATACATATATTATCATTTTTTGTCTGACAGAATTGTATGATTGTCATGATTGGGAAATATTGTGTGAGGAGATGAAATCCTTGTTTTTCAAGGGCCATTTTTATAGGAGCAAAGTAGTAGATGAAGGATTGGAACTACATATGTCATAATCATATTGAAGGAAGAATACACAAGGAGTTGTTTTGTAAAGAACTTTCATTATTTGCAATTAGTTTATAGTATGAGATAAATTCTGTCAGTAATTTTACTAGTTGCAGAGGTAGCACATCATAGCGGTACTCTTAAATATTTCTAGAATTTGGGTATTGTGTGAGATTAGCTATTTCAGTTATTGAAGGAATTATTTTGATAACTGGGCATATTTATCCAATTAATGGCACATATTATTTTAGAAACTCCTCATTCTTGCATGGAAGCAAAAAGTCTCTTACAAAGTTATTTTTGAGCATTTTCTTTTCTTTTTGGGTGTAAAAGATGGGGTGCTAAAGATTCTCTTCCTGTTTAGAGGTGCATAAATTTCTATGTTCTTTTTATGCTAAATCATACTGGCTATTTTCCATGTTTGAAACTTAGAAGAAACAATTCTTGCAAGCTAACTATTCGACAATATGTCTAGAAACTAAAATCATAATTGAGGAGTGCAAATGTTTGGAATGTTCCTGTTAGGAGATGTTTTTATCTACATGACATTATTTCCAGTTATGGACTGATGTTTGAAGTATATGGGAAGAATTATTATTACTACAGAAAGTAGTGTTGTTATTTTGTAACATTTTTGTGCTAAGTGCTTTCTTATCCAGTTACAACTATAGAAGGCCATTAACTAGTGTATGTAATTAAAGAAACTATTTTTTTGCAAATTTAGGCCACACCTTCGTATTATCCTTTTAAGTATGTCATACTATATGAGATTCATAAGGTTTTGTTTAGTCATCTACATTTCTCTATATGTTTTGGAAATACTTGGGTCCATTGCATGTGTGAGTCAAAAAGACCAATTTTGCATAGCTATATGTTTGAGTCATTTCATATATGTGCATATTTCCTTTGACTGTTAATAGTTATCAGCTGAAACAATCTAACTGACATGTAGTTGATTTGTGGAACAGACTTCAAATTGGTTTCGATTCTAACTCTATTTTTCATTTCCAGTCAATTGCAATAGTATTATCTTCACTAATCTTTATTCATACATTTCAAGTGTTTTGGAGTTGACAACATGCTGAAGAATTCTGAAGGGAACTTTGCAATAATACAAGCATCTACAGGTTTGATAGAAGACTAGAAATTTTAGGGAGTTGCAAAAATAAATAACTAGTAACTTGAATTTTTGAAGAATATTTTCTAGACCCAAAATGACTAAGGTAAGTCACTATCTACATTGATGTTGCAACTATAAAAGTAGTCTAGTATATGCTAATTGCTTGATCTCAGTGTGCTTAAATAATTCTATTAGATAGAGAATTCTTGAGGACACAATAATAGATTGGAAGTTATGAGAAAAAAGAGAAAAATTGGTAAGGCCATCTACACCATTTTTTCAATGGGTACACTAGATATTGATTGTGTCAACATTATGGTTTGTCTTACTACTGCAAACTTGTGACAAATAATTCACGGGTAGGAAGTTTTTTGTAAAATGTTTATATTAGCTAGATTTAAGCCCAATGCTGATACATACCATATAAATAATTTTGATATTTGAGATGACTATAAATAGTTTGTTTCACTACAAAAATGTTGTCTAATATTTATAGCCTACTTAAATATACCTTAATATTGTGTCATGCACTTGTGAATTATGCGAATTATCTATGTTTTGCTTTCAAATGACTTCCAAATTTAAATGGCATATAAACTCCTTGCATGCAGTTCCTATTAATTAACCGAGTTGAGAAAAAATATTGGAAATTAAATCATAATAAGATATAATGCTTCCAAATTTTTAGAGTAATGTGTGTGTTATTAGACTTAATATATGTTTCAAATGCATTTTAAAGTAATCAAGTGTTTTATGTAGGTTGCAAGGCCAAGTTTTTTGGCAAAATTCTATCAACTGTCAAGAGACACAAATCTGACTCTAGTGCAACCTTCTTCTAGTCATGGTGCTATAGGATGGAGAAGTAATTCCGACCTTGGTGCTATTGGTGATAATTTGGTTGGCTCAATTGGCAATTTTGGAGGAGCACACAATCACATTTACAATCTCCAGATGCTTGATGTAGCATACCACAGGCTTCCTCAATCCAAAGATTCAAAGCGCTTGAGGAGTTATGTACCTATACATAAGATTTCCTTTGCAATCAAAAAATAAGCTTAAACATATTATTCATATGCATGATATGGAAGGTGAATATGACTATAGTTTAGGTCTTTTATTTAACTATGTTGTTTCATCATCTATGAAATGTATAGAGATAGGCTGTTGTAACACTTGCAAGCTTTCCTCAAGTTCAATTTCCTATATTTTAAAATCCTATGTTTTTAGATCACTTGGACACACATACTCTTTTTCTTTCTTTCTACTACCAGCAGGTAGGATACAATTCTACAAGATTAATACTCAATGCTTCTAAATCAACACAAGCTCTTTATATTGAATGTTATTTATCTAGTAAAGACACATCTTGGCTTGAAAACATGACATAATACATATCAGCAACATTGCAAGAGAATTGAAGAAGCAGTCATGGAGGTACCACAGGAAATATAATACATGGTTCTAAAGACATGAGGAACTGAAAGTCAAAATAGAGGAATATGAACAAGGAACATATGTGTACTTTGATTTCAACATACTACATGATGACTACCAATATGGTTGGTATGATATTTTTCAAGTTTTGTGCTTTGTCATAATTTCTCAATGAATTATTTTTGATAAATATGTAAGTTCTTGATGTTACCATGAATAGAGTATATCATGTTATAGTGACCATGATCATGGTAGATCTAATGTTGGGAAGACAACTTTGTCAATTTTTTGCATTATTCTTTATAGAGTACTAGCACAATGGAAGAGCACCTACTTTATAAGTATGAGGATGGTGGTTCAATTCCATTGTGCTCTAATATGACTAAATTAATGATTAAATAAACTACCAAATAAAATACCAAATATATTACCCGGTATACTACCATTTATAATCACATATATACTATCATATATACTACCCAAAAAACTACCAAATCAACCACCACATATACTACCCAAAAAACTACCAAATATATTACCAAATAAACTATCAAAATTATCAAATAAACTATTATATAAACTACCAAGTAACAATAATAAATGACTAAATGAATGACCTAATCAATGATTAAAATAATTTAGTCATAAATCTGGTTGGAAGATAAATGTCTGGCAATAAACTACCATTGGTCACGTGATCAAAATTAGTCACATATCTAAAAAATTTAGTAGTTTATTTAGTAATATATTATTCTTTTTGTACTAGTGCATAGAGCAGAGAAACAACTATGGAGAGGATTGAACATGTTGATACTTCAATCTAAGCATATGGAGAGTTAGAAGGTGTTGTAGACTAGCCCCAATATTGAGAAGAAGCCTTGGTGTGTACCTTAAGGAATGCAAAATAATTTTTTATAGAAGACAACATGTAAACCCTTGAAACCTTAATTCAAGGCTAAAATTGTGCTCTTACAATATGGACAAGTTAGGAGACCAAGACTTTCAAAATATCTAAGAACTATAAAAAGGGTATTGGGAGTGGTAGTTTGTTTGTATACTTGTTAATGGCTTTTTCAAGATATCCTAGTTTTTGTGAATTTGGAGGGCTAATCCTTGTAGCCTTTTTCCAAGAATTTGAGTGCATTTACACTTGTGGACTGCAACTCAGTTAGGGTTGTGACATTGTTTTGGCTGTGGAACCTTAGAGAGAGACCTAAGAAATTCCTAGGTATCCATTTAACCATATGGGAAGATCTAATGAGCATCTAGGGCTATGTGTTTTGATGGGAGTTAATGAACAAGCTTGTACTATCTAATTGATGTGCACCAATTGAAGGAGGAAGATCTATTGGATAGAATCCTTAGAGGAATAGGGTGTGTAGAAACCCTATTTGGTCAATTGAATGACCTAGTGGAGACCCTAGAGAGCTTGGGGTTTTACAAAAAGATTGCTTGTCACATTGGAGTTGTATCAAAGCATGTTAGAGACTTGGGAAAAGTGGTGGATGTTTGTAGCTACTGTGAAATCAATAGATGAAACTAGTATGGTCACTAATATAGAAATAGCCAAGGAAGTTGATGAGAAGAGGGAGAAGAATAGACTCCTTGAAGTATCCTTGGAAAAGGTGAAGACAAAATTAGAGGAAGTTAATGATGTAGCAAAAAGGAAAGAAGAAGAAGAAAATGAAGAGGGTAAGGTGGTAGCAAAGGAGGATGTTGTACCTAAACTTGTCCTAGTCTTGAATGAAGAGCCCTTCTTGAAGGCTATCAAAGCCTTAGGAGAAAAATCTTTGGAAGGTGTGCCACTTTTTAGTGGAAATATGGATATAGATGTAGTCATGGAATGAATAGATGGCATGGAGAACCATTTTGAGTGTCAAGGGGTATCAGAGGCACAAAAGGTTAAGGTTGCTAATTCAAGGCTTAAAGGTTTAGCATTGACTTGGTGGAAATACCTACAAGATGAAAGAGTTAGCATGGGAAATAATCCTATAGCTAATTGGAATGCTATGGTTACCAAAGTGAAGGAGAACTTTCTACTTGAAGACTTTGTGATCCAACTCCACAAAAAAGACAAGGATTAAAGCAAAAAGACTTAGATGTGACCTCTTATACTAAGGAATTCTAGAGGCTATCTCTAAGATCCAAAAAGCAACAAGAGGAGCCAATAAAGGAGGTTAGATATTTAAGTGGATTAAAGTGGAATACACAAGAGGAGCTTAGTTTGTGGTCACCTACCACTGTCCAAAGCTAGCACCAACTAGCTCTAAATGTGGAGGAAAAGAAAAAAAGGATAGGGGATTCAAACTTCAAGGATAGAGACAAGGGTAGAAATTAGAGAGGACAAAGAAGAGGCTGCCAGGGTAGAGGTAATGAGAAAAAGAATCAAGGTGAAAGAAAGCTCATAGAGAAAAATAGTGACAACTCCTCAAGAGGTGGTTATAATAGAGGGAGAGACAATCAAGGAGGATCAAATAGGGGAAGAGGATTAGGTAGGTCTAACTCATACTTTGCAAGTTTGAAATGTTGTAATTGTGGTCAACTGGGCCATCCAACCTATAGATGCCCAGAGAAGCCTTCTTCTTCACACCAAGATAAAAGGGTTGCATATGCTCAAGAAGATAACTCAAGTTGTAATGATAAAAATGTAGAGCACATTAAATCTAAAAAAGGTGAGAATATCATGTTTAGGAGGGTACTAATCAAACAACCAATTCCTAATGAACCTAGACATAAAAGGGCCTTATTTAGGATAAAATGCAAAATCCTAGGGAAAGTGTACAAAGTGGTGGTGGATTCAAGGTCCACTGATAATTTGATTTAGAGGAGGTTGTTACTAAGCTGAAACTAAAGAAGACTACCTATAACAACCCATACAAGGTCAGTTGGCTTAACAAAGGGCAAAAAATCTTGGTTAATGAGCAAGGTCAAGTGGATTTTTCCATAGCAAGGTTCAACGACATATTTTTGTGTGATGTTTTACCCATGGATGCTTTCCATCTTTTTCTAGGTAGGCCTTGTCAATTTGATAGGTAGGTTATGTATAATGGTAGGGTTGATTCCATAACCTTCATAAAGGGAGGTAAGACCTTTAAAATTCAATCTTTGTTGGAAGGGGAGGAATTACAGTCTAAAGTACCTAGTGTGTGGTTGTGTAGTGGAAAAGAGTTTGTGAGGGACCTCAAACATGAGGAAAGCCAAGGATATGTAGTGATATTGAAGTCCATAGATGAAGACAAATCATTCAAGGAACCTTTACTAGTTAAAGTCCAAACTTTTCTTGCAAAGTACAAGGACATAGTGAGTGATGGTATTCCAGCTACCCTACCTCCTAGGAGAGTTATAGGACATTAGATTGACTTTTTCCTAGGTGCCTCCTTGCCAAATAAAGTAGCTTACAAGCTCACTCTATAATAGAACTTGAAAGTAGCAAGAAAAGTCCAAGAATTGTTAGACCAAGGTTTGATGCAAAAGAGCATAAGATCATGTGCAGTCCTTATGGTATTGACATTCAAAAAGGGAGGAAAATGAAGGTTGTGCACTAATTCAAGGTCTATTAACCAAATTGCAATCAGTTATAGGTTTCCCATACCAAGAATTGAAGACCTTATGGATTTTCTTGGAGGTTCCATGTATTTCACCAAGTTGGACTTGAAGAGTGGTTATCACCAAATCAAGATAGGAGGGAGTTGAATGGAAGAAAATATTCAATACTACCTATGGTCTCTATGAATGGCTTGTGATGCCATTTGGTCTTTCCAATGTTCCTAGCACATTCATGAGGCTCATGAATGAAGTGCTTAAGGACTTCACAAGTAGATTTTTGGTGGTTTACATAGATGATATACTCATCCACAACAAGACTAAGGAAGACTATATCAAGAATGTAGAGGTAGTTTTGAAGAGACTTCATGAAGAGAAGTTATCCATCAACCTTGAAAAGTGTGACTTTTTCAATCAAGAATTGGTGTATTTGGGCTTTGTTGTATCCAAGGGATATTTGAAGATGGGCAATGAGAAGTTTATTACTATACTAAATTGGCCAACACCTACCACATGTGTCGAGGTAAGAAGTTTTCATGGACTATACCAAATTTATAAGAAATTAATTAGAAATTTTAGTGGTATTTGTGCACCTTTTCTTGATACTATAAAGGGTGGTATCAAGTCTAAGTTTAAGTGGTCTTTAGAAGTTGAGAATTTACATGACATGTTGAAGAAACAACTATCTACTCAACCTATCCTACAATTTCCTAGTTTTGAAAAAATATTCACCTTAGAATGTGATACAAGTGGCTTAGCAATAGGTGGGGTTTTAAGTCAAGAAGGTAGGCCAGTAGCCTTCTATACTGAGAAACTTAATGAGGCCAAGTAGAATTATTCATCCTAAGAACTAAAATTCTATGCCTTAGTTCACTATCTTAGGAAGTGGAGATAATATTTGTTGCCCAAAGAATTTGTTGTGTTTATAGATAATCAAGCTCTCGGCTACATCAACACTCAAGAGAAGCCAAGAAATAGATGTTTGAGGTGGATGGAGTAAGTGCAAGCCTTCACCTTCATAATCAAGCACAAGAAGGGGAATTTGAAAAAAGTAATAGATGCACTAATTAGAAGGGTCATGAAAGTTCAAGAGGTTTAGCTCCATATCATTGGCATAGAGAGTTTTAAGAACCTCTATAAGGAATATAAGGACTTTGCTAAAACCTAAAAGGTATGCATTGATTTTGAGAATCATTTTCAAAGAAAATTTTTAGAGTATACCTTGCAAAATAGATTTCTATTCAAAAGTAACCAGTTGTGCATGCCAAGGGGTTTAATGAGAGAGAACCTAATATAGGAGAAACACAATGTCAACGTAAGTGGATATTTTGGTATGAGTAAAACCATAGAACTAGTGCAAAGGTTCTATTATTGGCCCAAACTAGGCAAGGATATAACTAAGTATGTGGAGTAGTGTATGGTATGCATGAAAGCCAAAGGAGGAAAGAGAAATGCAAGTCTTTATCAGCATTTACCAATTCAAAATAGGCCATGGGATTGTGTAAGTATGGATTTTATTATAGCTAGTTTTCCCAAGACCAAACAACATTATGATAGAATTTATGTTATTGTTGATAGATTCAATAAAATGGGGCATTTCATCCCATGTAGGACAACTAATGATGCAAGTCATATTTCCCATCTATTTTTCAAAGAGTTTGTGAGGATTCATGTACTTCCACTAAGCATAGTGTCAGAAAGGGATGTAAAATTTATGAGCCACTTTTGGAAAACTTGGTGGAGAAAAAATGTCTTTTGGTTCAGCTTACCATGCCTAACCTGATGGTCAAACTAAAGTGGTTAATAGGACCCTAGGTAACCTTCTTAGGTGTCTAACTAAAGAATATGGACAAACTTGTGATATTATCATTTCACAAGCAGAATATGCCTATAATGATAGCAGGAATAGGAATACTAGCAAGAGTCCTTTTGAGATTTTTTATGGAATGCATCTCAGGCATGTATGTGAATTGAGGAATCTTGGAGACATGGATCAAAGAAGTGGTCAAGTTGAAGAATTTTTTCAAACCATGAAGGAGATTCAGGGGCAAGTCAAGAAGACCATCCAAGATAACACTCAAAAACTCAAAGCCAAAGTGGATGAAAAGAGAAAATATGTTCAATTTGTTGTTGGTGACTATTTTATGGTCCATTTGAATAGATCAAGGCTACAAAAAGGTATGCCTAGCAAGCTACAGATGAAGAGGGTAGGGCCTTGCAAAATATTGGCAAAGTATGGAACAAATGCCTATAAGATAGATTTACCATTAGATCTAGGCATATCCCCTATTTTTAATGTACAAAACTTGGTGGAATTCAAAGGCACAATACCTTAGACTAGTCCAAGTGTTCAAGATGATGTTGAACCTATTGTAGCACCTAGTGTGAGCAAGTTAGAGGAAAATAAGTTGTTAGATTCAAGAGTGAAGAAGTCTACAAGGCACAAGGTATATATGGAACACCTCATACAATGGTAGGGAAAGCCAAATTTAGAGGTTACTTGGGTTGCTAAGATAGAGTTCAAGAAGGTTGGAATTCCTTTGGACATGTTGCCATCAAATACAATTGAGTTTTTTTATGGGGGGAGTATGGTGTAGGAGCACCTAGGTAGGCTAGTGCTAGACCTAGGGATTCTTAGATGTTTTGTATTGTAGTGATGCTAGCCATGTCACTAGATAAATAAGAGGAGTAACTTGGTCCTAAGGTGTGGATAGGTAGGTTGGAAGAGCCCAAAATGGTCATGTTGCTCCAAGTTGCTCACAATTGCTCATTTGGCTTGATAGATCATTTTTGGGTTTTGGGGATCAAATAGGGAAAGGGTTTGAAGGGCCTTATTAGATTTTTAGTAACCATTTAATATTTTTCTCATAGTTTGGTATTAGCTAGAGCAAGTTTGAGAAGCAGATGCTCAAAATTGCAAAAATTGCTCAATCTTGCAAAAGTTGTCATTAACAACTTTTTGACAATTTTCTTGCAAAATGACCAACTTTTTAGTTAGATATTTTAAATTTTTTGAAATAGTTGGGAGAAATATTTGGGAACTTTAATAAGTTCATTTCCAATCTTTTCATTCAGTTGGGGAAAGTGGATTTGATATTATACGAACTGTGCGATAGAATAGGATTACCAATTTTTATGATTTTGCATTGCTTTTGTGGGAATATACATTGATAGTTGTTCTTTTCATGTTGGAAAAGTTTATTTATTTGGTTTTGAAACTTTTTGCAACATTTTTTTGTCTTTATATCAATTTTGAAGGTTTTAAGATTTAAAAATTTGGTATTTACAAGTTTGCTGGTCTGAACAAAGGTATGAGTGCAAGATGGAGTCTTAGGGCCACTTCCCACTATTGGTATTGTATGGTTTATTGGTATTTGTAAATAGACTCCATGTACTCCATGTGTAGTAGAGATGGGCCCATGCAAAGCACAACATTTCTTTTTTAGGTGATGCCCTAGGCAAGTCATTCCAACTTGGTTAGGGATCATAGAGTAGAGAAAGAGCTATGAAGAGGATTGAACATGATAATACTTCAATACAAGCATATGGAGAGTTAGAAGCTATTATGACTAGCCCCAATCCTAAGAAGAAGCCTTGTGTACCCCAAGGAAAGAAAAACAAGTTTTTGTATCAAACAACATGTAAACCCTTAATTCAAGGCTAAAATTGTGCCTGTACAATATGGACAAGTTGGGAACCCAAGACTTTCAAAATCTCTGAGAACTTTGAAGAGGATATTGGGAATGATATTTTGTTGGATACTTGTTTAGGGTTTTGGCAAGATGTCTAGGTTTTTGTGCATTTGGAGGGCTAATCCTTGTAGCCTTTTTCCAAACATTTGCGTGCATTTACACTTGTGGACTACAACTCAATTAGGGTTGTGACATTTTTTTAGGTGTGGAACCTTAGAGAGAGACTTAAGAAATTATTAGGTATCCATTTAACCATATGAGAAGATACAATGATCATTTGGGGCTATGTGTGTTGATGGGAGTTAATGAGTAAGCTTGTACTATCTAATTGATATGCACCAATTGAAGGAGTAGGATCTATTGGATAGAATCCTCAAAGGCATAATGTTTGTAGAAACCCTATTTGGTCAATTGAATGACCTACTAGAGACCCTAGAGAGCTTGGGGTTTTAGAGAAATATTGGTTGTCACATCAGTCAACCACTAGTTAGGAGGCATGTAGAGATTATTGAGTGCTTTTTGATTAGCCAAGTATGGCACCAATTTGTAGAGTTGTAGGCGATCTCAGTAGAAATTGCTACCTATGTGTGATAACATGGGGAGGAGGCAAATGGATGGCTATCTATGCTAGGTTATCAAAAAACCCTCTAGGATTCAATAATGTTGGTTCATGAGCCTTGGGATTATATGCTAAAGGTAGCAGATGCAGTGGTAGACCCTACATATTTATATGAAATGTAGAGGTATGCATTCCCATGGTTCACATGACTAGATACTCCACACATAGCAATAGGATAGGGGGTGATGGAGGAGATGGCAGTGAAGGTAGAGGTAGAGGTAGATAGATAGAGGTTGGGAGTAGTTCCTAAGATGGGAGGAGGAGGACACGGGCCTAGGCTATGAGGGAGGAGCATCCACTGAGATGTAGTAGAGATGAGTGAGTGGAGGTATAGGTAGAGCAACCAGCTATTGGAGATGGAGGGGATAGAGGGGGAGGTGAGTGAGATGGGAGGTTTTAGTTGCTAGAGATAGATTTGTAGGTAGCTCAAGTGATAATCATTGTGAAAGACCTGTAGCTAGTGGATATGCAGGAAAAGGGTGATAGACAAGAGTGATCTCTAAGAAATTATCCAGCATAGGCCTAATGAGAGGTGGAGTGACAAAAAGCTAGGGCAGCCTACTATCATGGGGTATACATTGTTGTAGTTCCTATAGATTGACAAGTACCTATGTACTCAAAGAGGGCTAGTAGATCAAATCAGGCACCATTGAGGACACTAGCAACTCCTCCCTAGGCACATCCTACTCATGATGGGGGAAGTCAATCTTAGGTCAAGATTGATGTTTCATGATAGTTGTATTGTACCCCATGTATTTTGAGACATATATCTAGATTTTATATCTCATGTTGTATATGTATTATGACACACATTTTGATATAATATGAGATGATGAATTTGAGTGATAGTCTTGTGTACTTGTCTCATTTGATGGATGTTTCAGCACTTTATGTTTCTATGTGATGTTTCAATTTCTTGCTCATGTATGCAATATTTTATGGTTATGTTGACATGTTCATGGATCTATCTCATGTATGGTTTTTAGCTCTCATGTGTATGATATAGACTTGTGTTTTGAAAATGTAACACTTGGATTGATCAAATGTGATGTTTAGATTAACCCCTTGTGATGACAAGATAGAAAAGAGGCAAAGCGAAAGATCAAGAAGATGAAAAGACATGATCAAGAAGAAATCAAAGAAGGTATGAAAGTAGTTAGTCGACAATGTTCAAAAAAGATGAAGAGAGAGCTCTCCCCATATGTAGGGATTCCAATACTAAGCTAGAAAATGAACATATAATGAAAACTAATATGCAAAGTGGTTTACCAAAAAGGACTGCATAACATTTAGACTCTAACTTGATCATTGAACATTTATTAGGGACATCATAAGATGTCATGCCCAAAAATTTATAAGGCAAGACACAACTAACAAATATTTTTTATTTTTTTATTTATTTTGAAAGGTAAATTGAAGGGTAATATTTATATAGGCCTATGAATCAAGCTATGAGGTGTCTGGAATATAAAAACTTATGTTACCTTGAGAATCTTAGAATGTTGCTTATTCAATCATTGGATTGGAGATAATAAACTTTAGTTGATGTGGAAGAATCATCTCCATTCAAAATTCTATATTCCAAGCTTCCATGGGAAGCCAAATTGTTGTCTAACATTTATTGGGATTCTAGGTTGCAACATAAAAGCTAGATGATATAACTTCATTATGAATCCACATCCAAATTTGGAAGTAAGACTTTACATATATGGATGTTAAGTACCCATTGCATATCAATGTAGTTGCAATAATTCTATTGTTTGTGAATGTGACTATGTCTACAAAAGTCTTGGATGTTTTGTCATGTCCCCTTTTCAAATAATTAAAAAATAATAATCTTTGCTAAGGCAGGCAGGCCCAAGAAAGTGAAGTTTCGAAAAAAGGGGGTTAATCTTTGGAAACCGTTGGACTAATAAATGAAAAATATTATTAAAATATGTTTCATTAACCTCTCTTGGACTTGAGTAATGGTTATGCCCTCTTTTAAGGGGTTTGGAGGCATTTTGGGCTGATTCCATAATTGGATTTTTGCTCATTTCTTTGTTATTCTTCAGAGGCTGCCAAATCTGTGGAGAAGGAGACCCAAGAACGGGAGTTTGTAGGTTTCTAGGGAGACCCAAGAATGGGAGTTTGTAGATTTATAGGAAGGCTAAGGATGGGAGTTTGAAGCCATTCCATGTGCATGCTCATGAAGAGTTTGCCTTTGTGCTAAACAGTGTAGATTTGTGAGTTTTCGGGTGTATTTTTTGTAAGAGTTTGGTGTTTCCGGTTGAGTATTTCATATCAGTTCGGGTTGCTGCTGTATATTAGAATTTTAAATGTTAAAATAGAGCTGAATATATGTATTCGGACGTGATTAATCTTTTGAGATAGATTATTAATATTTTTGTGGTGTTTTCGGGCATTATTGTGTTAATTTCGGGAGCCCGATGAGCATAGTTTTTGTCCTACATTTGTGAGCTGTTGTGTAAAGGCTATATGGATCTAGAAATGTTATTTTTTAGGCTGTTATTCTGCTGAAATTTCTGTAAAAATGTTCATTTTCAGATTTATTGATAATTTGTGAAGTTGTGAAGCTTTTGGCACTATTTTCAGCATACCCGATTTGGGGTTTCTTGAGAAATTTGGTGGATCTTTGTGATATTATTTTTTTGATCTTGAAGATCTGATTAGAGGCTTGAAATATCATAAAAAATAAGAAAAAGAGACATTTTAGTGGTATCAGAGCCATGATCTTGCCAGCCTGAGGGTTTGTAGAAGTTTGCATGTCAGTTTTGACAACTACCCAGATCTTGCATTTCAGTTTTGAGAACTACCCAATTCTTGCATGTCATAATTTATGGTTGCATGTTGCTTCTAATCAGCTACATGTCAAAATTTATGGTTTCATGCTACTTCTAATCATTTGCATGTTAGTTCTTGGTGAATTTGGTGGTTGTAGAAGTTTGCATGTCAGTTTTGACAACTACCCAGATCTTGCATGTCAGTTTTGACAACTACCCAGATCTTGCATGTCAGTTTTGACAACTACCCAGATCTTGCATATCATAATTTATGATTGCATGTTGCTTCTAATCAGCTATATTTCAAAATTTATGGTTGCATGCTACTTCTAATTATTTGCATGTTAGTTCTCGGTGAATTTGGTGGTTGCATATTGCTTCTAATCAGTTGCATGTCAAAATCTATGGTTGCATGCTACTTCTAATCATTTGCATGTTAGTTCTTGGTGTTTGAAGAAGTTATATCCTATTGGGGTTAAACTCTACTTTATCCAGAATGGACAAGTATAGTACAGAGTCTCAGAGGACACGATCTTGGACAATTGATATCCAGAGTCAAAACAATAGAAAGGATGGTTATTTAGACATTCGAGATAAACTTATAAAAATAAGCCATGACATGTCTGAACAATTGGTTGAGCACCACCGTATAATGAATAACATGTTATCCAACCCAGCTAAGGTGGATAAGTTGACTGGATTTCTATTTGGCAAATTTTCTCACAGGACAGATGACACAATTCCTAAGAACTTGCATGAGGAGTTTGAGAAACTAGCTGATAGCCAGGTAGAGGTCTCAGATTCTACTCTACCACAAGAGGTGGTGGGAAAGGATATTACACAGATTGATAGTAACGGTCAACTTGATACTCAAATTGAGACAATTGTTTACAGGTCATCAAAGGGTGATGCCACAGGTATTCAAGATGGTATAGTTACAACAGGCAGTGACTACAGTGTAGTGGGTTCAGATGATGATTATGAGGATGTTGTTGTGCAGGATGGTGAGATACCTGGTAGAGATGAGCAGACATTGAGCATTCATGACTTTGCTGAGAAAGAGTACTAGGCACAATTAGATGCTTCATCACATGAGGCTGAGGCTGGTAGTACTTCACATGATTTGTCCAGCCAACTGAAGGTGAACAAAGATAGTATTGTGACTTCATTATCTCATCATGACAAGTATGTGGAGTTAGTTGGTATTGGTCATATTACTCAGGTGAGGAGTTTTCTTGAGTTACCAGTTGATTCTAGTTTACGAATATGGACTCGAGATTATTATATTGGCATTTGGGATTTAGTTGACAAGAGATCTTTAACACTTTTTGGTAGTAGTGTTTGTTTGGGTGCTATCATGGATTTGATTAGCAAATTACACGGTGTTGTCTTTTCTTGTGCATGTATCTTGTCTGATGTTGATATTAGTTTTTATACACCGATGTTGGGCTTTGTTCATATATCCAGTTGACCATACTTGCTAGAATGTGTTGATGATATTTCATATTTGGCAGTGTGTATAGATGAGTCCCAGGATCATATTGGCATTGATGACATCCAAGAGGATATAGTGGACAATTTTGAAGACTTAGTTTCCTTGGGTATAGAGGAGTTGGACAGAAATGCTAATGTTTTTGATACTCCGTATGTTGATATGAGCTTTAGATTTAATTCATAAGATATGGATGGTAACACTCTAGAGACTAGTAACATTGAGGATACTCCTTTAGACAGTGCATCAGAGGAGGTTTGTAGGAGATAGTCAAGCCAGTGCCATCATGTGTCTAATCAGTTGAGAGTTAGTGACCAAGACATTGCTATCACTTGCCAGCATTTTGATGTTGCTCATCAGTTGTTAGCAGTTTATGGATGGGGTTCTCCTACTAGTGATGAGCAGGAAGGCAGTTATCTTTCCTTGACAGAGATCCACTCTTTATGGGAGGCTATTCGGATTTTGAGACAAAATTATATGCAGTTGGTAGCCGACAGAGATTATCTTATGGAGTGGGGTAGTATAGCATATGATGCATTGTTGGCCAAGGAAGATGAGGTGAGTGAGCTTAGTGAGCAACTTGAGGTGACTTCTGAGATTCTTGAGAGTACACAGTTGGCTTTTAAGGAGTCACAGTTTCATTTGGCTAAGGTGACCATGGAGTTAGAGTGACTACAGTCTTTACCTAATTCTATACAGTCACAAGCTGTGGTGTTTGGTGATCCGAGGATGTCCATGGCCGAGATTGTCAAAGACAGTGGAGATGGGGATGCATCCATCCTTGATACTAACATTGGCATATTAGGTTCATTCCCACTAGAGTTAGGTTCATTTGAGTTGGGCGTTGTGGTAGATTGTTGTATGCCTGACATAGTGGTGGCCTCTAGTACTGATGGCACAGAGACTAGAGATGTATCAAAGATCATGTGTGATGTTGGTGAATTGGCAGTTGGCATGGTTCCTGCTAGTAATACTACTCCCTTGGTGATATCTTCAGAGGTAGTAGTCAGTTCCAACATGGTTAATAATCAATTGCAGTTAGTTTCATCTAGATTATAGTATGAGCCACTAACTGAGATTGGTGAATTCTATCGGCATTACACTACGCTCATCAATTTACCTTTGATGACCATGTTGATGAGATAATGATACAGAGATGTACTTTGGTTCCTAGTGCTTATCATTAGTTATGGGATAGTTTGATGCCTTGGGATGAGAGTTGTGATGGGTACAACATGGCAATAGGTTCTACAGTTGATAGCTTGATAATATATGACTTAGAGCAGGAGTTTTGGAGTGATGCTTTAGCAGGTGTTGTTATTGATTCTACTCCTTTGGTTATGACATCTCCTGACTTAGCTGGTGATCAATCATAGTGGGTTGTATCACTTATTCATGGTGAGTTGTTGACTAAGGTTGGTTTTTTTTATCAACATTATATTGCAAGGTATGTACATCAGTTAGCATTTGATCCTTGTGTTGAGGAGTTGATGGCAGGAAAATTTGGTTTGGGTTCCATTTCTTGCTGTTTATCTTGTGATGGTTTTTTACCATCAGGGGTGCATGGGAGTTATGGTTATGAGACAGTGGTCAGTGATTTGCAAAGTTGTGTTGACTACAAGAGTTGTACAGTGTGTGGATTCTCCATACTTGGTACAGTTTCATTCGAGAGCATTCACCATTGTTGTAGAGTTGGATTGTACATTTCGTATAGGCCAGTGGGATGTGTTGATGGTATTTACTGTGTTGGTGGTTTGATTTGTCCACTTTACTTGGGTTTTGATGTTCTAAGAGTTTGTGTCTCATGGGTTTCTAACTGTGGAAGTTGTGACTTTGGAGTTTGGTTGAGCAGTAACTGTCAGTTTGATTACAGATTCCTCTTAGTTATATTGCAGAGGATATTGCAGGAGCTTGTGTTAATTGACAATAGTATAGTTCATGAATACATTTGGGATCCAGGTGGATTAATTGGTTTATTGTTCAGCCATTGCTTGAGGACAAGCAATTTTTGGGAGGGGAGGACTTGTCATGTCCCCTTTTCAAATAATTAAAAAATAATAATCTTTGCTAAGGTAGGCAGGCCCAAGAAAGTGAAGTTTCAGAAAAAAGGGGTTAATCTTTTGAAACCGTTGGACTAATAAATGAAAATTATTATTAAAATATGTTTCATTAACCTCTCTTGGACATGAGTTATGGTTATGCCCTCTTTTAAGGGGTTTGGAGGCATTTTGGGCTGATTCCAGAACTGGATTTTTGCTCATTTCTTTGTTATTCTTCAGAGGCTGCCAAATCTGTGGAGAAGGAGACCCAAGAACGGGAGTTTGTAGATTTCCAGGGAGACCCAAGAATGGGAGTTTTCAGGTTTCCAAGAAGGCTAAGGATGGGAGTTTGAAGCCATTCCATGTGCATGCTCATGCAGAGTTTGCCTTTGTGCTGAACAATGTAGATTTGTGAGTTTTCGGGTGTATTTTTTGTAAGAGTTTGGTGTTTCCGGTTGAGTATTTCATATCAGTTTGGGTTGCTGCTGTATATCAGACTTTTAAATGTTAAAATAGAGCTGAATATATGTATTGGGATGTGATTAATCTTTGATATATATTATTAGTGTTTTTGTGGTGTTTTCGGGCATTATTGTGTTAATTGCGGGAGCCCGATGAGCATAGTTTTTGTCCTACATTTGTGAGCTATTGTGTAAAGGCTATACGGATCTAGAAATGTCATTTTTTAGGCTATTATGCTGCTGAAATTTCTGTAAAAATGTCCATTTTCAGATTTATTGATAATTTGTGAAGTTGTGAAGCTTTTGGCACTATTTTCAGCATACTCGATTTGGGGTTTCTTGAGAAATTTGGTGGATCTTTGTGATATTAGTTGTTTGATCTTGAAGATCTGATTAGAGGCTTGAAATATCATACAAAATCAGAGAAATGGAAATTTCATGTTCCAACTTTGAGTCATATGACCTTACTCATTATGTCCTTTGTAAAATACTATTATGGTATGGTTATTACTATTTTAATGAGATTTGTACATTTTATCCTTTATTAGTTCCAACTAAATTGATGTTTTGTGCCTAGATATTTTAAATCACTTCTTGCTTATTTATTCACCAAATTTCTAATGTATTACCTTCTAAAAACTATCATTACTCAAATTATATATATAACTTTATATAAATCCTCAAAGTGGGGTACATATTAATTAATATTTTTACATGTATTAACTAACATTTTTTTTTTAAATGTCATATTTTACTTTCACACATAATCTGATGACATGTTACTTATAGTATGCTATTTTCATTGGTTGTAGCTTGTGGGAAAGATTAAATATATTACATTATTTAATATATAGATATATAAAAGCTCATATTGCTTCTTAAAACTAAGTATTTTATTTACATAAAAGAAAATAATTATAATAATTATAAAATAAGGATGAAGTGCATCACGTTCCCTAAACACAAAATTTATTTATATTCCTACTAACTAATACTTCCATGACCTCAATATTAACCCAAGCTCTAAGGTGTTTTCAAAACAACCTACCTAAAGCAACATAAATGATCATCGTAATACTAATTCCATTTAATACATTACTATTTGAATAACAACCTTATTAACAATGTATGAAGTACCTTTGATGTGAGTAGATATAACATGCCATGTTGTATTCCATACGAGTGAGAAAAAATCACATATACCATCTAACTAAATCTTTATTTCCATCTACCCACCACTACATTTCCTTATTAGAAATTTTATTTTATTTCATCTCTATGCTTAGAACTCCCTTTTTAATATCCTAATTGCTAACACCTAATACAATCTTATTCATCCTAAATGAATATTATCAACTAATTGTTTAATAAATCTATCCCAAAACAAAACATATGCCATACCTACAACCTACCACTAACCATCCAAAAAATACTTCCCCCATCCTCAAACACACTAACAATTACTATTATATCTATCTTTACTTTTTATTTGTTTAGTATTTTAATAGTAATCTATACCACAAAACACTAACATGGCTTATTTTATATTGTTCCTAAATACTAACCTAGAATGTGTTCTCCTTTTTCTTAACTACCTTCTTACTTACCTAACCCCACTCTTCACTCCAAGGCATGGTTTTCTAGCTCACATGTGGCATGTGAGGTGGGGGTGGATGCCTCCTTACTAGTGGTCCCTTTTTGGGCACCAAACTCAATGCAAAGAGGGGAAGGCTTTACAAGGTCTGACAAGGTAATACTTTTCTTGCTTTTTATTAAATTTAGTCTTTCCTACCATGTTTCTTCTACAAGCCTATTTTCCTAGGTGGGAGAGGGAGCATGTTTCAAGGTAAGGAAGGTCTTATCATGTTTATGGTGAGGATACCAACATTTGAGGTGGGGTTAGTCGGCCTAAGGCATAGCCCATTTTGTTTGGTTGATAAATTTATTTATTTTTCTTGTTAAATGTGTTGCAAGGAAAAGTTTTTTCAAGTACACATATACTTAGCTTCCCCCTTTGTTTCAGTGGTATGATGGTGCCAATTTGACTATATAATAATACAAACAAAATATTGTTTTATCTAGTTTTTTGGTCTCTATTTTTTGTAGTGGTCTTGGTATTTGGTTATTGATATTATTTTTTTTATCTGGTTTTTGTCTGTTCTTAAAAGTAGGTTCCAATTCCTTATAAAACCTGGGTTCATTTTATGGATCTTTATTGTGGTTTTAGGTCCCTGTAAAACCTAATTTTTCTAATATTTAAATTGTAGGTTTTAGGTCCTTGTAAAACCTAGTAGCACTTCATGTTTTATCTTTTTTTTTTGTTAAGGATTTTGGGGCCCCTTCAAAACCTATTTTTACCTTAATCTAAAACAAAATAGTGTTTTATTTTATCTACATAGGTCTACACTTATGGTAAGGACATTTACTTTATGGAAACTCTATAGGGGAGGTTGTAAGGGATTATTTTAGGATTAAAATATTGGTTGGAATTGGAAGCAAATTTTTTTGCCTCTCCCATGCAAAATCTAGAGAGATGAGAGTGCATCTACAACATGTAATTTATTAAGGGAATTTTCTCTATGTTGTTTATTTGATTTCTTATTTTTATTTTTGGTCTAACTAGAATTGTCTTCACATATCATGGTAGCAATCTAACTTAGTGTAGTATATGAATCCTTTATAGGAAAATGCTCAACTCAAAAATAACATTCAAAACTAAAGCAAATAAATTAACCTTCATCCTATTATTTAGATGATGATTATGATTGAATGGATGCACAATGTAGTTTCATTGCAAAAATCAATCTTTTTGAAAACCATTCCCTTACATTTATTCAATGATCCACCTATACATCTCTTAAGTGATAATCTCTATGTATATTAAAGGAACCTCTCTTATTTTCTATTATAATAGATGTGATAACAAAAGAAAAAATCTTTTTCTTCATTATACCTAGAACCATATTATTATATCTTGCATTGCAATATCACATACTTATGTTCCCATCTTATTTATTTTTATAAATGAATCCATTTTCCTCACATTAGTGTTCACAATGGAGATCTTCCTTTATACAACATAATACTTCAAGTAACAATGGGAATTGGGCTTTACCATACCACATTAGAGACATTATCTTACAAATACATTGCTCCAAGACATGAAGAAAGTTTCCTCCCACATTTCACAAAGGTACATCCTTTTTGCTACATAAGACAAGAGATCAACCCTAGTTTCTCCTTGTATCAAAGAGCACAAAAATTGCACCATATTTCAAACAAGAACCAGAGAGGCTCACCTCCCATCCTAGGCTTCTATGAAGCCACCCACTAAGTAGGGAAAACAAGTCCAAATAGGAAACACACATACAACATTTGATTATACATAACAACCTAGAACACAACACATAACAATCCCTTCCAAGGTTTGCACATTGATTCACCATTGGAATCAATAACACATCAGGTGAATGTGGACTCTTCAAGGAGGAGAATTCTATATACATAACAAAAAATAAATTGCAATTTCATACTTGCCTCTCAAGAAAATCATAAAACTCCTCTTTCTTTCACACACTTATACCTCCAAAAAGACAAAATGGCATATGGCTTCAATGGAGCCCATACTCCATGAATGAAAGAACAACTCCTCATCATGAGGTAGATCTTCTCAACTACAATGTTGATCCTAACTATACTCTTCACCCAAGACTTCTCTTCGCTCCCAATGGTGAGTGAAGGCTTCACACCCATAAATGCACTCAACATTCAGAAAAAACAAAGAGATCAAGGAAGAAAACCAAGAAAATGCATGAAATTCATTGCACAATCACAACACAATAGAAATATTATAATAAAGATCTAGGACTCCATACCAACATTCCATACTTGTAGATTCATTATGCACTCCTAAAATAAAATGGTCATGAGAGAGAGTACCAACCTTGGTCCAAACTATGGTAATGATATTTGTTGTAGAGCTCCCTTAATCTTCCTCCATAACCCTAACTATATCTAAACTTAGAGAGTGGGTGAACAACCCACTAGTTTTTCCAAGACTCTCTAATAAGGCTTTTTCCACTAACTATTTTAGCAAAAACACCAAGCCACTTCCTCTTACAAACTTGTCTCCCCCTAAGTTTGATATATTTGACCTAGTGGTAACATGGAAGAGAACATATGTGACAACTCCATTTTCGAATTGGTGGAAGAAGGCATTGGTAAAGGGGCCTCTTAGACTGTCTAGTCACTATCATGGTCAAAATTAAGTCCCTAACATGTTATCCTATCATAGGGGTAGCTCATTTTTACATAACAGACACTTTGGGACCACCTAATGATCCTCAAAAACTAGTCAAGTCTAAATTCGAATTTCCTTTGATTGTAACCCATCATATCCCTTGTCAAGTGTGTCTACTTAGTCCTTAATGAGATAATTAGTTCTAGGGTTAAATGATACCATGACCAAAACCCTAGGTGATATGTCACTAAAAAACAAAAATCCAAAAGTGTCAATTGACACATAAAAGCACATTCCACATCATCATGTTATGTCCCTATTACATCTTTGAGATTAACAATTCCACACACAAGCAAGCTTACATTTATGAAATAAAATACATCACAATGAGGCTTTTGAATCTTCCAAAAAAAATTCTTGGCTATACTATGTTGACATAAGTTTGGAACTTGTTTCCCCCAAAGATTTCCATGGTTACACTTCCTGCACACTAAACTCAAGCATCAGTAGTCCAAGGAGATCATATAAAATACACATCACAAATGCATATGAGTTTAAATGTTATATAATCCATATTAACATAATTCAATGGAATTCCTTTACTTAATCATTTCAAATAAGACATTCAAAATGTTCAAATATCAAAATTTGCACAACATAAATCATATAATCAATTTTACCATACTCAATTGTCACAGTCAACTTTTATTTCTTAAACATTTTCATATAAAGTTTTTGAAATATTAAAATGTTAGAATCTGCATAACAACAATTAATTTTCTAATCAATGATCCATATAACATTCTAACCCACATCATAATCCATTTCATATCAAAATGATGAAGTGTTAGATCTATATTGCTAAATCAGCCAATCATGAAAATTAGCTCCGATTACATACCTTAGGTCAAAACCAAAAAATGTAATCAACACAACTAGTATTCTTTGATTCAATTGCATATAGTTTGATTACTAACACTATCTCATTATCATTATGAGATATTACATTATAAGGCATATGTCTCTAAAATCACTAATGTCAGGAAATCAAGATGTTTTCATAATCATTTCTGCATAGGTTTAAAATTAGTCATTAGGTAAACCCATTACATATATTAGTCAATATATTATATCTTTATCTTAATCATCATTCATTGTATCTTATCCACCTAATACTACTTGTATGACAATTGACTTATTATATTTATGTAATTTCAAGTTCTACTGAGTAGACCTTTATCTAAATTGATAAAAATTTCTATCTATAATTATTATTAGTACTCATAAGGGTGAGTGTTCATCTTTTCATAATGGCCACCTAAAACAACTACCCTAATAGATCATAACATACTATGAACCTATCGACATAGTTTCTAAGCTATAACATCTCAAGTCTTTATTCCATAGGGCCTAATGACTACCATGTATATCAGTCTTAATTAAGAACTCACCAACTTGATAAGATTTCAATACGATATTTAGGACACTAATAACTACCATGTATATCAGTCTCAATTAAGAACTCAAGTCCTATATCAATAAGAAGAATGCCAATCATGACATCCTAAATATTGTAACCTACTAATCATCATTTTATCTAGAGGTGTGTGGTAACAGTCTATAACTCACATACCATACATGTGAGAAAAAGAGATGACATCTCACCACCTCACACTTGATAGTTCTAATCATGTTCATGTTATTTAGGGTTTATAATATGATACTGGCGGAAGGGGTCTTACATAAGATCATACAATGATCACTATTATAACTATGAGGATATGAATATGATTGATATCAAATAGGAATGTGGAAATCCAATATGAGCATCAAAGACATGTAAGTCAAGATTGTTAGGAATAAACCATAGACAAAAAAATAACAGCAAGTCCAATTTTATTATGATCCAGTAATTACAACTTGATTACAATCTGTAATCCCTTATAGCTCAATACCACCGCAAGAACCAATTTTACATCACCACACTATATAAAAAATCCCTAACCCTACGCTCTTTTTATACAAGTATTTTTACCACTTTAGGGTTATAATTAATAATTACATGTTGGCCCAAAATCTCAATAAAATAGGGCCCAAAAAAGTTTTCACGAGCCCCAAAGAATTTATGAAGTATGTACAGTACTTTCCTAATTAGTCACCACAAACTAACAATCTCCCACTTGGGGACTAATTAGGCTGCACACTAAACAACAATCTCCCACTTGGAGACTAATCCTGTAGCTACTTCACTACTCCATGAGGCTCCCACTGGATCAAACCACCCTGGCCCCTCCTATTCTTTTATTCATGTTAAGTCTAGAAGACCAACTAAAGCTAAAGAGGAGTTTAGCTTCTCCCTTGTTACTACCTTCATAAACATATCTACTGGATTGTCATCTGTATGTATCTTGTCCAGCTTTAATTGTCCATCCTCCAAAATTGACCAAATGAAATGGTACCACAACTATATGTGTTTGGTCTTTGAATGCAAAGCTGAATTCTTTGCAAGATGAATGATACTTTGACTATCTGTAAACAAATAATTATCCTTCTGAGGGTGTCCCAATTCTTCTAAGAAGAACTAAAGCCATATCATCTCCTTGGCTACCTCTATAATAGCTACATACTTTTCCTCTGTAGTGGATAAAGCATTAACCTTTTGTAACCTAGAAACCTAGTTCATGGCTGCCCCACCAATAATAAAGACATAACCTATAGTACTCTACTTGGTATCAATATCTCTTGCCAAATCTAATTCAACATAGCCCTATAAATTAGTAGTAGAGCCCCCAAAGTGTAAACACTTATTGGATGTTCCTCTCAAATATCTGAGAATCCATATAACTGCATTCCAATGCTCAATTCCTAAATGACTCATATACCTGCTAATAACTCCCACTGCATATGCAATATCTAGCCTAGCACATACCATAGCATACATCAAACTTCCTATAGCTGAAGCATAGGGTACCTTGGACATCTTATCCTCCTCTTCTTGTTTCTTGGGACACATCTCCTTAGTCAACTTCAAATGACCAAGTAAAGGTGTGTTGACAGCTTTAGCATTCTCCATAGAGAAATGTTGCAACACCTTCTCAACATAATCAACTTGAGATAGCATCAATTTACTCTTCTTCCTATCTCTACAAATCTTCATACCAAGAATTTATTTTTATACCCCCAAATCCTTCATAGAAAATTCATGTGCTAATTGGCATTTTAGTTGCTTAATGTGATCCATGTTAGACACAACTACAAGCATATCATCAACATATAAACATAAAATAATGTAGCTATCATCATCCAACCTCTTAAAGTAGTCACAATGATCTAAATGACACCTACTATAACCATACTCATGCATAAAACTATCAAATTTTAGAAACCATTGCTGAGGTGCTTACTTCAAGCCATATAAACTTTTCTTCAATTTGCACACTAAGTTCTCCTTACCTTTGACCTAAAATCCCTGTGGCTGAGCCATATATATCTTTTCATCCAAATCACCATGAAGGAAGGCTATTTTAACATCAAGCTATTGCAAATGTAATCTTTAGCAGCCACAATACTAAAAATAGTATGGATAGAAGTTATTTTAACAACAGGAGAAAATATCTCATCAAAATCAATGCCTTTTTTTCTATGTAAATCCTTTGACAACTAACCTGACTTTAAATCTTTTCTTACCTCCTTCCTCTTCTTTTAATCCATAAACCCACTTATTTTGTAAAGCCTTTTTACGTATAGGAAATTTTCATAAGTCCCAAATCTTATTTTTCAGCAAAGAGTTCATTTCTTATTTCATTGCAAATTTTGACTGAATCTTAGTATCCACCTACACAGCTTCATCATAACATTCAGGTTCATCAGTATTTATTAATAAAATGGAATACAAAGAGGGATAAAATCTTTCTGGAGGTCTAATTTGCCTTGTTGACCATCTAACATTCACTAGTGTTTGTGACATTTGTTGTTGCTATTGTTGCACATCATGAGGAATGGCTGGAACATCATCTTTTGGAGTATCATCTAGCACTATAGATTATCTTCTTTCTTCTCATGTTGCTACAACAAATCTTTGTACAACACTTTCTCATTGAATATGGCATCCTTGCTTCTTACAATTTTATGATTTTCAAAATCCCAAAGCCTATAACCAAATTCATTAATGCCACATCCAAAAAATACACATTTCTTTGACTTAGCTTCTAGCTTGGCTCTATTTTCATAATCTATGTGAGAAAAAGCTTCACAACTAAAGGTTTTGACAAAAGAATAACTCACCTTCTTACCAGTCCATGCTTCCTTTAGTATACCACAACCCAAAGGAGTATAGGGACCTCTACTAATCAAATATATAGTAGTATTGATAGCCTTTGCCTAGTTATGTAAGGGAAACCCAACATGTAACCTCATGCTCCTTGCATGCTCCACTATAGTCCTGTTCATGCATTCAACCACTCCATTTTGCTGTGGAGTCCTTGGAACAATTTTCCATCTACAAATACCATTAGTGGAGCAATAATCTTCAAATTCATGACTTCACTACTCACCACCATTATCAGATCTAAGACATTTTAATTTTTTACCAGTTTTATTTTCAACCAATTATTTTCATTTCTTAAAAGTTTGAAATACATCATATTTTTGTCTAATGAAATAAACCCATACTTTTCTAGTTGCATCATCAATAAATGTAACATAATAATGAGAGCCACCAAGGGAAGATACTTGAGCTAGTCCCCATACATCTATATACACAAGCTCTAATTTCTCCTTTTTGTTTGCCTTCTCAGTCTTCACAAAACTCACTCTCTTTTTTTTTTTTCATACACACGACTTTCATAGAAATCCATATTAACACATTTCAAACTTGGTAAAACTTTCTTTGAATGAAGTACTTTCATACCTTTCTCACTCATGTGCCCAAGTCTGTTGTGCCACAGTATTGTATCAGAATCTACAATAGTTATTTGTTCTCCTTGCTCAACTACAATAATTGTTCATGAACATTCATTTTTCTCTAAAATAATTAAAGTAGAAGGAACAATATGACCTATACAAGGATATAAGGTCCCTACTTTCACACATTTTGCTATTACAAGGGAACCTTTTGAAACCTTCCAATTTTTATCATTAAAATTAATTACACAACCCTCATTATTGTGTTGCCTTGCTGAAATTAAATTCCTTCTTAGCCTTGGAACATGTCTTACCTCATGTAGTAGCCAATGATTCTCATTCTACAACTTAATCTTAACTTTTCCCTTTCCAACAATCTAATAGGGTTCATTATCTCCCAAATAAACAAGTCCAAAATCCCCTTGGACATAATAAATAAAATAATCTCTATGAGGTGTAGCGTGAAATGAAGCACCAGAATCTAAAACTCAGGAATCATCAACACTTTCTAAAGATAGAAGCAAAGCATCCTTTTCGAATTTTTTATTTACCACATTTGCCTCCTTGTCTCCATCTAGTTTATCTCCTTCATTTTTATTTTTATTCCAAAAATCTTTCTTATTATGACTTGGCTTCCCATAGTACTAGTAGTTGTTTGATCCTCTTGATACGTCCTCCCCTTTGACTTTCCTCTTGATTTCCCATGATTTTCAAAATTATTTCCTCTCTCAGTCATTCAACCCCTACTTTGTGCATTCAAAGCACTTCCTAATGTAGATCCACCTTAGGTTTTTCTATGAGTTTCCTCACTTAAAACAACACCAATCACATCATCATATTTTAGGGTACCAGATCTAGGAATAGAATTACTCACAGCCATTACCAAGCCATTCCAGCTTTTAGGCAAAGAATACAAAATTAAGAGAGCCCTAATTTCTTCATCAAAATTGATACCCATAGAAGATAACTAACTACTAGTAGTATTAAACTCATTTAAATGATCTGCAATAGATCCACCTTCTACCATTTTCATATTAAATAAATGCTTCATGAGAAATACCTTGTTTGAAGCAGAGGGCTTTTCATATAGTATCGCTAGGGTTTTCATCAACTCTTTTGTTGTCTTTGCTATTTTAATATTAAATGCCACTAATGGTACCAAGCATAATCGAATGCCTCCAAGTGCCTTTCTATCCAAAAGATCCCATTCATCATTTGACATAGATCCCTGATTCTTGGCTTTGCCTTCCAACAGCTTCCATAAATCCTTCTGATAAAGATAGTCTTCCATTTGCATCTTTCATAACTAGAAGTTCTATCCATTAAATCTATTAACCCTCAAATTACCCTCATCTTCCATTGCTCCCACTCAACCTTGAGACTTTCCTACAGAGGATAACTAAAAAACAACCTCGCTTTGATACCACTTGTTAGGAATAAACCATGGATCAAAAATAATAATTACATGCAAATATAACCAATATCAAAAAATAATAGATCACACAAAAAAGAACACAAGACACCAAGATTTAATGTGGTTAACCCAATCCTTGGGCTACATCCACCAAATATAAAGTTTGATATTATTATGATCAAGTAATTACAACCTAATTACAATATGTAATCCCTTACAGCTCAATACCACTACAAGAACCAATTTTGCATCACCACACTATATAAACAATCCCTAACCCTAAGCTCTTTTCATATGAGTATTTTCACTACTTTAGGGTTATAATTAATAATTATATGTTGGCCCAAAATCCTAATAAAATAGTGCCCAAAAATTTTCTTCGAGGTGATGCCACAAGCCCCAAAGAATTTATGAAGTATGTACAGTGCTTTCCTGATCAGTCATTACAAACTAACAAAGATGGCTACTTGATTATATTCTCTAAGTTTAATATAGCAAGATTACACCTGTATCAAGGCATGCACTAGAATAACCCCCAAGTGCAGTCTTGCAAAAATAGTCAAGGATAATACATTGTAGGTCAAAGTGTCAAGTAGGACAAGCATGAATGCCCTAAACACTTTAGACTAACAAAGTATACCCACAATCAAAAAGCAAGTAAACATACCCCATGCCCCCAATCTTCTAGTCCATGACATCCTTGAAAGACTATTTGGGAGGGAACACATAGCAAAGAAATTGTCATAAATAACACACAAAGAAAGATAAAATTTTAGCATAGCTTAATAGTTTAAATGTTTAAGTGTGTGTGTGTGTGTGTGTGTGTGTCACTTGGCCATTTCTTCAAGACTTCATTCTAATAGTGAGAAATATCATGACATTTGAGACCATAGGTAGACTATCTAAAAAGTGTTGAGAATTACTTGATGTCAAATGGGGTAGTGTAGAGAAACATTATTTGTGAGTTGCCAAACAAACCCTAATGCATAAGGAGACCTCAAAAGGCTAAGAAGTTGTGCCCCAAGATGAGGACAAGGATCAATTCCAAGCTAGGAAATGTGTTGCAGAGTGGGTAATTGAGATTGATAGGCATAGGTGCAAAGGTTTCAAGTAGCACCTATTTCAAGGTTTTCACCACTTGGTAGATTTTTTCAAGACTTTTTCCAATTTTTTTGTATTTTTTTGAATTTTTTTTTTTTTTTTTGTGATACATCAAAGCGATTATTGCTTGGTCTTCACTGAGATGGTCAAATTTTTAGAACATTTTCTATTTTTTAAGATTTTTTAAGATCAATAGATATGTAAAAATAGTTTTTCTTTAAGCATAGAAATTTTTCAGATGCAAAATATTGATATGCTCCACAATTTATTCCCCTTCTGGAGTAGAAAGTTGATAAGCACCAAACCCAAATGTTGTTTTGATAATATAAGGGCCAACTACTTAGGTTCAAATTTCCCTTGTTGCTCTTTATTCTTCTAATTTTTGGGATTTTCTCTAAGCACAAGCTCACCCACTTTGAACTAATAGGGATGAATTTTGTTGTTGTAGGTAGTAGACATGCACTTCTAATAAGCCACCATATCATCAAAAGTAGCCTTGCGGCTTTTATCAAGAGTTTTTAGTTCATGTACTCGCATAGCCTTATGGTCTCCATTAGTGATATATCAACCCATGTAAGGATACTCACAATAAGAGGATCTCAACTTCTAAGGGGAGGATATTCTTAGAGCCATAGACTAAAGAAAAAGGCATGGCCCCTGTAGGAGTACATATGGTATTTCTCTAGGTCCATAGTATCAAATTCATATGTAAGTACCTATAAGAATTTGGCTTATGCTAGAATTCACGCAAGAGCTAAAGAACTCAACACAAACACACAGTAGACCAAAATAGACAGAGTATGATCAAAATGATGATATTCATTTAATATTCTAGTTTAGCCAACTTGAGAGTACACTAGGAGTGCCTATATATAAAGGCCTTAGGAGTGCTTCTAGAATGCATAGAAGTCAGCATCATGATATGTCATACAACCAGGCACATGTCCACTAGATATGGGTTATCCTTCATTAAGCATGGGATTAAGTGCAATGATGTGAGGATAAGCCTACAATGGTGTGGCACACAAATCAGTGGTATAGACAACATGTGCTAAATGAGGGTTGTGGATAACTGACTTCTCATCATGACAACTCACTGAATGATGCAAACTCCTGTGTTGTAGACACCATGTGCATAATTAGAGTTGTGTAACTCATGAGAGTACACAAACTCCTAAATGTCTCACCTAAATAAATAATAAAATAATGAAAATAATGCATTAACCTAAGTAAACTTAAGTAAGTGTAATAAGTAAATACTTATTTATACCAACACTCCCTCTTAAGTGCAACTTAGGGGAATGCCCTTAAGCTTACAAAATCTAGGATGTAGTGCAAGATGTGTCCTAGCTACTAAACCATGTTAGGTACCCATGTACATAATGCAAATGCAATCTCCCATAAAGTGGGGAAAGAGAGAAAACCTCATGGGAAAACCCTCTTCCAAAAAGAGAGATGAATAAGGATGCATGGATGGATGAAGTAATCAAGACCCCCCCATTATGACATACATCCAGTACATACATAAGAGAATGATGAGAAGAGAAAGAGAGATAGGATAGGCTCCCCCCAAAAAGAAGAATGTCGAACAATGACTGCTCTAATGAAGAAGCTTATCCAAAACTACAGAATGTTGTTCCTCCCCTTAGGAAGAAATAATGCCAAGGGTACAAGTGAGATGCTTCCACTGTGTGTGGAAATAATCCCATGGATAAGTGATGTCTGTGAAACCTGCTCAACTGGCTGAAGAACCTATCTCAAAGAATTGTCTATCTCTGCAATTGATGAAGAACCCTACTACAATTGTTAATCATAAGTATCCACAATCACTTCAACCTATGACAATCGATCATGTAGAAAATGAATAAGAGAGTCAGATGGAACCCTCATGACAACTAAAGAAGGTGATTCTGCATCAAGAAGAAGAGGCAAATCATAAATACTGTCCCCCAAATCTTTCACTGAACTTGTACTTGGAAGACTAAATTTACCCTATTGTGTTGGACCTATCACTGTGGCAATGTATGCATTAGACTAAACTGATGTAGTGACCTCTCGCTACAATTGTTGATAGAACACCACATGTTTGAATCTATTGAAACACTATTGCTGAAATCACTATTAGTTTCCACACTTTATGATGTGTGAAGAGGAGTAGAGGACAAGTCAGGTGAACTTTCCTCAAAGTATACATCCTTCTCCACAAAAATATGATGTGTCTCAAGATCTAAAAGTCTGTATGCCTTCACACTACCTTCATAACTAATGAAAGTACAAGGCTGAGGTGATTGTGCCTTGCATCCCCTAGAAGATTTGTTTGCCCATGCAGGACAACTAAAGACTTTGAAGTGTGTCACAATAGGTTTTCTGCTACACCATGCCACAAAAGGAGTTTTTCCATCTAAGGTTGGATGAAGAGAGTGATTAAGAATGTGAGTGGCACTAGAGATTGCTTCGACTTCTAATGATGGATCTAGAGACTTGGCATGAATCATGCAACTTGCCATAGACTTAAGAATTTAGATCCTCAAAGCTACAACATCTGTCTTCTATAGACTAAATTTTGGCAAAGTCTAAAGATCAATTCCCTCATGTCTACAAAATTCCATAAGTCTTCTATTCACATACATACTTCCATTGTCCATTCATAGTAATTTGATGGCCTTTCTAAATTTTTGTTCTACATGAGTCTTGAAGGCTAGAAATGTGTCCAACACTTCATTCTTGTTATGAAGAAAGTAGATCCAAGTGTATCTTGAAAATTCATCAACAAAGGTAAGTATGTAGCAACCCTAGTTGAATGCAAAAGGACTTGCTAATACCATGTGAACCATCTGTAGAACACTTGGTGTTCTTGAAGACTCCCTCTCTATAACTTCCCCTTTGATGCATATCCACTGAATCTGTTGCACATTCACCCTTAGAAAAGTTGATTTGAGGTAGACCTTTCACCACATGGTATGTGCAAAGTTGTTGAAGATAGCAGAAGTCAAGATGACCATACCACTCATGCCATAATTGCATGTTTAAATTGGATTGAGATAACAAGGCCTTTGAAGGAGACTTGGGCATAAAATGAGAGAAAGAGTATAACCTTTTGTTATGATTCACTTTCCCCACTGCAACCAAGGAATCATCTTTAAGACTATGCACATTTACTGAGTCTAGAAGGAACTCAACTTTATGTCCATCTCTGAGGTGAATGATTTGGTAGATTGAAAGGATATTTGAACTTAGGTTTGAAACATAGAGAACATCTTGAAACTCTCCATTTTCCATCTCCACATTTCCTTTCCCTTCAACTTCCATTTTGCTATCATCTCCCATGAAGATGTGCAGTACCTTAGACTACTTCATTGAAGAAAAATCCTCTTTTGAAGAACCCATGTGATATGAGGCACCTAAGTCAAATATCCATTACTTTGAAGAGTTTGAATTTTCCATGAATGCTTGCCCTTTTCCCTTTGAATCTAAAGATGACCCTTTATCCTTATAAGAATTAGGCAATGGAACATTATGTTTCTTCATGATGTTGGTCAATTCATTAATCTTTTTTAGATAAAACTCATGCTCTTCATGACCCAATTTCTTGCAATAAGTGCACTTCTTCTTCTCCTTATTGTTGTCCCCCTGCTTGTTTGAATTCAAGGACTTGCCTTGTTGATTGGATTGTGGTGTTGTCTTTTTCACATCCTCTAATTTGTTCTTCCATTTCTTTTTACCCTTTCCTTTATTTGAAGACTGTCTAGCTAAATTTTGAGAACCCTCATTGTTGGCCACCAATGCTTTAGACTGAGGTGATTTGAGAATCCCCATTGATTTCAACTTATTTTCTTCATCATCCAATAGTTTAGCATATTTCTCAAAAGTGAATTTCTTGTAGGTAGACCCTAAGGTAGTCTTTAAGGTGTTAAAAGAAGATACAAATGTGGAATACTCTTATGGCAGCTTGTTATGTATGAGATAGATCAATTTTTCATCTTTGATAGAACTCCCACAATCAGTACGCTTTGTCCTTAGTTCATTCACCTTAATGATGAAATCCTATATTGAGTCATATGACTTAGGATCTAAGGAGACAAGTTCATCTTCAATTTTGAACACATCCTCTTCAAACACTTTACCATAAAGGTTTTTGAGGGTATCCCAAGCTTCCTTCGATGTGGTAAACTTCTTAATTTGATACATGCTCTTATCATCAACCCCCAAACATATATCACCTAGGGCTTTCCTATCCATTGCTACCCAAGCTGAAATATCACTCACTGAAACATTATCACTTCTTGGTTTAGGAAGAGTACCATCTATATATTGAGAAACTCCATTATGCATTAACTGATATCACATTTTGATTGCCCATGTAGCATAGTTATGAGGGGTTAATTTAGGAAACTTAAAGTTTCCCATAATGAAAAAAATGAAAGAAAAGTGCAGAAAAGAGAGAACACAACACCAAGAACACCCCCCAAAGTAGATGCTTTGGGCACTTTATCAGTAGTGCAATTACAATGGGCCACTTGCCAATTTTGGGTTTCATGGACTTCTAATTTTCCTTGTTACAACCTATAAATGGAGTACAAATCTAAAACTTTACAATGTGCTACAATTCTAAAGCATTACAAAGCAAAGAAAGGCTCTATTGCTAAAAGTGACACTTTTGTCCACACAACCCTACAATCTGACTATGGATTTGGAAAGTAGATAAAAAATAATGCACTTTCAAAAAAAAAAAACCTATTTTTGACTTCATATGTGCCCATACGACACATTTGAAGTTGCAAAATGTAGGATTATGCAGGTACAATTGCCAAAAAATACAAATTTTGAACAATCCTTGCACCAAAATAAGAAAATAGCTACACCACTGAAATATTTAGGAAATTCCACCCAATTTTTAAAAAAATGCACTTGATTTGGAGTTCAGATATCTGAGTTATGGCTTCCTGAGGTCGGACTGCAAAAATAAAAAATCAATCTAGAGAGGGGTTGCACCAACAAAAGATAGGGTTAAATTTGACGATCATACAACTATTGCAATAGTTTAATTTGGCCCTGGTATGATGGTCAAACAACTGTCAATTTTAAACTCATGAACTAGATGATGTCAGCAAAAAAATGTACCCCTTGTTGATGTGGCAATACAAATGGAACATGTGGTAGTACAAAATGTATAGACATACAATAAAATTTGATTGGGCAGGGGTACGGTTGCTGACTGGGCTGAGTCAAACTACTAGGTTAGTTGCTTATGCGGATGATAGAAAATTGTGTGTACACGTGTCACATTGTAATTAGTGATGCTTGTCAACTGTTGGTAGAGATTTAAAGCCATGTGTCCCTATGGTTGGTCAGACGCATGTCCCACTATTGTCTGCATGGGAAAAAAAATAGCGAGAGTTCCCAATGTGCAGCCATCACGTGTCAGTAGAAGCCTAAGCACGGGGGGCTGTCGAATTTCACACTGCTGGCCTGGATTTGAAAATAATAGCCACTAGAATTAATTCTAATGAAGGTAAATTAGTCCCACATTGGCCATGAATTGTAGCTTAAAAGTCTTTAAAAAGACTTTGTTGTAGGTTATAAAATAAAACCTCGCAGCGGTAGAGAGACTAGTGCGACCGGCCGGCAAGGTTGCGTGGATGTAATGTGCAGTACGGACTGCAAATTTTAGAGGAAGCCTGCTAAATAATTGATCTTCACTTGATTTAAATGTATATTCCCATTGAAAAAATATGATACCCTGCAAAATAATAAAGCCGAATATTCCACCAAATTATAGAGCTGAGCCAGGGTGTCACTACTCGGTTTAGCCAAAAAAAATTTCCATGCGTGGCTAATAATTTTGAAAATGCCAAATAATTGCAAAGAATAAAATAATTTAGATCTAAAAATTAATAATCAGATCAAATAAGTGATCATACCTGAACTACAAATCGAGGCCTCCGGGTTTTGATTTGCAAAAAAAACTTGCCTCACAATCAACTTTCACCAAGCATAGGAAAATTTGTAGTCGATCTTCACCAAATTGATGCTCTAGAGGCAATGGCAAGGTCAGATCTGGCTCTAGATGCTCCCAATTTCTATAGATCCTTCAGATTTAGGTCGAGCTGTTGAAGCATGAATGGTCTCGAATGGCTATGTGTAGAGAATCTCCCTCAGCTCTTATATCATGTAAGAATTTGGCTTAGGCTAGAATTCACTCAAGAACTAAAGAACTCAACACAACCACACAGTAGACTAAAATAGACAGAGTATGATCAGATTGATGATATTTATTCAATATGCCAGCTTAGCCAACTTGAGAGTACAATAGGAGTGCTTGTATATAAAGGCCTCAGGAGAGCTTCTAGAATGCATAAAAGTCAACATCATGATATGTCATTCAACTAGGCACATGTCCACCAGATATAGGTTATCCTCCATTAAGCATGAGATTAAGTGTGATGATGTGAGGATAAGCCTACAATGGTGTAGCACACAAATTAGTAGTGTAGACAACATGTGTTAAATGAGGAGTGCAGATAACTATGTTGTCATCATGACAACTTAGTGAATGATGTGAACTCCTATGTTGTAGACACCATCTGCATAATTAGAGTTGCATAACTCATGAGAGTACACAAACTCCTAAGTGTCTCAACTAAATAAATAATAAAATAATGCAAATAATGCATTAACCTAAGTAAACTTAAGTAGGTGTAATAAGTAAATACTTATTTACACCAACAGTGCCAATCTTTTGCTAATTTGTGAACTATTCTATGTAGGATCTTAAGCAATGTCTTGTTAGAGGCCTCATCTTGGTCATTCCCTTAGGGATGGTAGATTGAGGACCAATTTTGTTTGATTCTAAATTTCCTACATAGTTATTTGAGGTCTGTATTCTTGAATTGTCCTCCATTAACAATAAAAATAGAGGAAGGAATGCCATAGTGACAAATGATGTGGTTGAGTATAAATAGGGCAACATGTTTGCCTATAGTAGTAGATAGTGGAACAGCCTCAACTCATTTGGTGAAATACTTGGTCAGTCTAATAATAAACTTGTGGCCACTAGATGAACTTGGATGAATTTTCCCTACCAAGTCAAAGGTCCATCGTTGAAATGACAATATGCCATAAAGGGAATAAGCTCACATCTAGGGGCATGAATCAAGTTGCCATGTAGTTGACATTTCTTATAGTACTTAGCATAACGAACAATGTTAGCTTTCATGGTTGGCCAGTAATAACCCACCCTAAGCAATTTTTGAGCAAGTGCAAGGCCATTGGAATGTGCCTTGCAAATGTCATTGTGGACTTCAGCAAGTTCCCTATTGTACTCTTCTAGCTCTAAACACCTAAGAAATGTTCCATCTAGACCCTTCCTATACAAGTCGCTAGAGACTAGAGTGTAATTTGAAGCATTGCGAAGGAGTTGGCATTTTTGGTTGCGTGTGAGGGTTTTAGGAATAAACTAATCATGTAGGTAGGAGAAGATGGTAGCATAACAAGATGAATCATGACCCACAATGGTTAAGATCACATGGTTATCAAAGGAATCATAGGCAAGATGACATAGTTCTTCCACTAAGAACTCAAATCATGATTCATTTCTTGCAACTAGAGGATAGATGCTAGAGTAGCCATAGCATTACCAACGTTGTTCTCTACTCTTGGAATTTTTTGGAATGTCAAAAAAGTGAAATAGTTCCTTAGAGAATTAATCAACTTCTTATAGGGTACCAAATTTTTTTCTTTGGTTTGATATTCATTATTCACTTGATTTATGAGAAGTTGGGAATCTCCATAGATGTGCAATTTAGTGATTCTCCATTCAAGAGCCATTTTGATCCCATTTGTTAAGGCCTCATATTCTATAATATTGTTAGTGTAAGGTAATAGGAGTTTTTAAGATTTTGGGATTGTATAACTATGAGGTGAAATAAATAGGATGCTCTCCCCCAACCCCATTTTGTGTATGAGAACCATCAAAGAACATTTTCTAGGTTCTCTCAGTGATGTACATAATTGAAGCATATGGAAACTCAATCTGCATAGGCATTGTATCTGAAGGATTTGATCAACACAAATCCACAAAGCCTTCGAATACCTGCATGCAAAAACCTATCACAGAAGAAAAAGACAAGAGGAGGCAAAGGGTTTTTCTCTAAAAAATATGATAATGTATTTTTAGAAATGGAAAAGATAATAAAAAATTACAAAAGATCAATCCTTATAAAAGGAGATCAAAACCCAAAAAAGGGTAACCTAAAAAGGAAAACCTATTTAATAATTACTAATTAATTATTAAATAGAGATGCAAAAGGTGCATAAAGTAAAATATTAAGAAGGAAATAAAGAGAATTTAATAAATGAAATTAAATCAACACTTTACTCTAACACCCCCCCTTAAGATGAGCAACAATGCAGAAAGAGCAAGAAAACTATAATGCAAAGCTTAAAGCAAACTTGGGTCCTGACAAGAAGGCCTGATGAGGTACCCAATAACAACTAAATCTCTATGAAATGGAGAAATAGAGAAAACCCAGTGGGAAAAACTCTACCCCAAAAAGAGATAGCAGTAAAAAGAAGGAAGGAAGGACTCATCACTGAGACCCCCCAAGGACAACTTCCTTCACCCCAAGCATAGAACGCAGTTGAAGATATCGTGGAGATGCAAAAGGTTTAGTGAAGATGTCTACAACTTTCTCAGTAGTAGGAATGTACTCCAAGCTTAAAGAACCATCCTAAATGAGATGCCTGATGAAGTGCATGTGAAGTTCAATGTGCTTGGTCTATTGATGCTCAACAGGGTTGTGTGAAATTTGTATAGCACTTTAACTATCACACCATAGAAAGGTGGGACTATCAGGAGGAAATCAAAACTTTGTCATCAAATGTCAAAGCCATAAAACCTCCTGACTAGCTAATACAGTTGCCCTGCATTCTACCTCTATAGATGATAATGTGTGAGCATGCTGGTTTTTTCAAGACCATGTGATAGGACTAGAACCAAGACAAAATACAAAACTAGAAGTAGACTTGCAATCATCAATGTCACTAGCCCAGTCTGAATCTGTGAAACCAATAATGTAAAGATCCCCTAATGTGTGTCATAACATGTTGTACCTCTAATATACCTTAAGATATGTTTGGATGCTTGCCAGTGACTCTCATGAGGATCATGGGAGAATCGAGAGACAAGTCCAACTGCAAAGGAAATATCAGGATGTGTGTGTGTTAGGTACAACAAACTACCCACAAGTTGTCTATATAGAGTGGAATCCACTATAGGAGTAGAGCAAGTAGTAGATAAAACAACACCTAATTGAAAAGGTGTAGGGGCGGGCTTGCAATCAAGCATGCCAAATATCTAAAGCATATCAAGAGCATACTTTTGCTAGAGTATGGCTATCCCATATGAAGAATGAACAACCTATAGGCCCAAAAAATAGTGCAGAAGTCCAAGATCTATCATCTCAAACTACTCTCTCAATGCATGTTGAACACTCTGTATCATGGAGATTGAGCTTCTTGTGATGATGAGGTCATCAACATAAAGCACAAGAATCAATAAGTCAGCCCCATGACACTTAGTGTAAACTGTAGGGTCAGAATGACATCGAGTCAACTGTGAAGCAAGCAAGAAGGAATCTATCTTCTCATACCAAGCCCTAGAAGCCTGTTTGAGACCATATAAAGACCTCCTAATTCGGCATACCAATGAAGAGTCCTATATAAAACCATGAGACTACTCCATGTAAATATCCTCATGAAGGTCTCCATGCAGAAAAGCACTCTTTGCGTCCATCTAAAAAACTGTCCATCCCTTTGAAGCTACTAGAGAGAGTACAAGGCAAATAGAATTCATCTTGGTAATAGGGGCAAAGGTCTCAGAGTAATCAATACCCTCAACCTGTGAAAAACCCTTTGCAATAAGACATGCCTTGTACCTATCTATAGAACCATTTATAGCATATTTGGTACAGTGCACCCAACGACACCGAACCAACTTTATTCCTTTCAAAAGAGGACAAAGATCCCATGTGTGGTTCTTCATCAAAGAAGAGCACTCCTCATCCATAGCCCTATCCCACTCTAAGTGTCCTATCGCCTGTGAAAAATTTGGAGGATCATCAAAAATGGCATGACTTAAAAGGCCACTACCTGCAGTCTGAGAACGAGTATGACAAACATCTATAGGATCACTTGCTAGAGGTCTAGCTACATCAATAGTATCACAAGCCCACTTGGGCACTCACAAAACATCTAGTGGAGGAGGAAAAGGGGGATCAATCTCAAGATCTTCCTCAGAGGAGGCATAATCTTGTAGAGGAGTAGATGAAGTACTAGGTAGTGAAGAAGAAGCTAAAGATGGAAGATCCATAGAAGGATAATGCTCATCAAACTGAACATCTTTCCGAAACAAGATATCTCTGGAATCAGGACCAAACAACTTGTAAACTTTCACATCCTCACAATAGCCAACAAAAATGAGTGGTCGACTCTTCTTCTCCATGGCTTTCTACTGAGCATCTAGAATAAATGCCTAAGCTTTACTACCAAAAATGTGGAAAGTAGAAACATTAGGCTTGACATGAGTCCAAGCCTCCTTAGGAGTCATGTGTCACAATGCCTTATGAGGCATCTGATTCTGAATATAGTTGGCACAATTGATAGCCTCAACCCAAAATGAAGAACTCATAGCATGAGACTGTATCATAAAATTAGCCATCTCCCGTAATGTCTTGTTCTTTCTCTCAGCAACCCCATTTTGCTGAGGTGTATGCAGAACAAAGAACTAATGTTGTAAACCATGCTTAGTGCAAAAATCTTTGAAACAGTGATTCACATATTCCCCTCCATTGTTAGTACGGATACACCTGACTGAAAGACTAGACTGCTTCTCCACAAAAGTCATAAAGATTCGAAATGAATCAAAGACATTAGACTTGTACTTCAAAAAGTACACCCATGTGCATCTAGAGAAGTCATCAATAAAGGTGAGCACATATTGAGCACTAGAAAAAGATGGAGTGGGAAATGACATTAGATCACTATGTATCAACTCTAATGGTGCCTTAGCACATGTGGATATACCTATCAAAAAAGGATCTCTATGATGTTTTCAAAGTGCACAACCTTGACACACACCGTTAATACAAGAGATCTGAGGTAACCCAATCACTAGCTCATGTGTACTCATCTACTATAGATATCTATAATTGACATGGCAAAAAAACTCATGCCAAAGTTTGCTCACTGTGTCTACATGAGCAATGAGAGAAACACCTATAGAATCAGAGCTCTCAAAGCCATCAAATTGATATAAGTGAGACTAAAGATCAACACTCCCTATAGCAATAACTAAATCAGGATCATGGAGGTCTAGAATAACCACATCATGTGGTGAGAAATCAACTATCTTTCCAGAGCTTGAATGAAAAATCTAAAAGATAGACAGGAGGTTCATAGAAATGGTTGGAACCAAGAGAACATCTTGTAGTAAACCACCCTCTAAAGAGATAGTTCCTAAAACCTATGACTGAAAGCTAAGAAGAATCACCAACTATAATCTGTTTAGTAACACTCTAAGCAAGTGAGGTAACCAAATCAGGTGAGTTTTTCATATGATGGGAAGCTCCAAAATCAAGAATCCAATAAGCTAGAGAAGACAATGTGCGTGCAAAAAGAGCATGTCCTTTCCCTATAGGTAGAGGTAGAGGCTTCAGAGAAGCAATACTAGACTGTTACATGGCCTCCTCTAATGCCTCAAGATGTTTCCAACACCTGGAAATTGGATGTCCTTCTTTGCCACAAAAATTGCAAGGTTCACCTATATACTTCTTAGTCTTGGAGGAAGACTCACCAGACTTAGAAGTATTACCCTTCTAAGAGGGTTTCTGAGCATCTAATTTGGGAGGAGGCTTGGAGGAACTCTCACTACCTACTGAATCTGTCTTATGCTTTAGTTTCTACTTTGGCTTTCTTGTAGATGTATGAGCTACCAATGCCTTTGTCTTAGAACCAATCATAGTATCCCATTGTGTGAGTTTTAATTTCTCTCTAGTCAAGCGATCACAAAAGACCTGAAAAGAAGGCATAACAAATCGATTCCCCAAAGCATCTTTGGTGGAATAGAGTGTGGAAGCAAATATCTAAAAATTCCCTCAAAGCTTTGAGAGAATCAAATAGATGCACTCAGTATCAATCTTCATCTTTCCACAACTCTACAACAAGGATCTCTATTGAGTAAACTTCATCAAGAAGTCATCAATAGTCAAAAAGGAATCTGGTGCAAGTGTTGTAAGTTTTGTCTCTATCTGAAGTGCCCTAAACTCATTCATAGTACCAAACAAGCCCTCAAGCTTGGTCCACATAGCCAAAGGAGTATTACACCCATCAAAATGAAATTATAAACTATTTGATACTTGTAATGCAATTAATCTGATTGCCTCATCCATTTTGTTCCGATGTTGCATGATCTCAAAAGGCCTCTGGAGAACAGGCTGAATGGCATCTAAACATGACCACAACCCTTTTGACCAGAGAAGCCAAGCCATTGAGGTCTTTCAAGTGTGATAATTATCAGGAGTCAGAAGTTCTAGAGAAGAAGTGGTCTCAACCATTGTTTTAGAAAGGGTTTTTTTTTGTTTTCTAATATACTGATATAATAACAGAAAATAATATAAAAATGCCCCCCACAATGCAATAAACCAAACCCCAACTTACAAATAGATTGTGTAAATGAAATAAGAGAAAAAAAGATTTAGATATGAATAAAAAATACTTGGTACCAAATATTGGTGAAAAGACTGAGAATTTAGAAAGTTTTCAAAAAGAGCTTTCTGGCACTTTTTTTGGATCAAAAAATAGAGCTATAATGAAGAAATTATGCCCCCTGGAAGATAGAAGTCATCAACAAACTTCAAATGCCAAAATAGGTATGAATTTATAAAAAAATCCAAAAAATTCCTTCTCCATCATCTCCCTCTTGGAACCAGCTTTCCAACGGCTTCTTTCAGAATTGAAAAAGACCCCCGTATGCAAGAGTTATCACAAAAAAATGACAGGCCCCCCAAAAGCAATAAAATTTTTTTTTTTAATAATAAAAAAAAACACCACACTAGTGATGGTGGAGCAGAGCTCTAGTGGTCTAGGCAGAGGAGGAGCGAAGCACAGCCCAGGCGGAGGAGGAATAGCAATGGAGTGTGGCCTGGGTGGAGGTGAGGTTGAGACAACACTGCACGATGGCACAGTAGCTGCAGGCGAGCGATGGTCGGAAAACTTAACATCAATGCCTGTGCTGGTGCTATTGTTGGAGTGGGCCAATGCTGGAAAAGGGCTTGTGGGCTAGAAAACAAAAATTTTGCCCATTTTAAAATTTTTTTGATAAAAAAATTGTCTCATAACGCGTGCAAAGGCCGTAGGGCCCTACTGGGCAAATTTTTTTTGCCTCCCAGATCAAGTTTGTCCAAATCAAACAAATTTTATATGGAAATAGGGGTTTTGACACCTTTTGGATCCATCCATGATGTCTGTTTGGCCTCAATTTGCTCCAAAAATTAGTGACCTTGCTTTCTCAAAAAAAAAACCTGAAAAATTCTAGATCTATTCTAACAAACCCTCGCTCTCCTTTTTCTCCAAATAACGAACAAGTTGCAACAAATTTGGCTCTAATACTATGAAGGATTTGATCAACAGAAATCCACAAAGCCTTCGAATACCTACATGCAAAAACCTATCACAAAAGAAAAAGACAAGAGGAGGCAAAGGGTTTTGCTCTAAAAAATATGCTAATGTATTTTCAGAAATGGAAAAGATAATAAACAATTACAAAAGATCAATCCTCATAAAAGGAGATCAAAACTCGAAAAAGGGTAACCTAAAAAGGAAAAACTATTTAATAATTACTAATTAATTATTACATAGAGATGCAAAAGGTGCATAAAGTAAAATCTTAAGAAGGGAATAAAGCGAATTTAATAAATAAAATTAAATCAACGCTTTACTCTAACAGTATCTTCTAATAGAAAATCAACCAATTAGTCAGCTATGGCTAGCCCCTTGATAGCTTTATGTTCAACATATTGAATGTCAAATTTAGTAAGAATCATCATCTATTTAGATAGGTAGCTGGTAAGTGCAACTTTACTTAGAAAGTAATTTAAATTTTAGCAATTAGGTGAATTGTATGTGCCAACATATAATGTCTGAATTTTTGAGAGGCAAAGATAACTGCAAGGAAAGCTTTCTCAATGTTGTTGAAGTTCATCTCATAGGCCACCAAAGTTTGATTAATGTATTATATTACACATTCTTTTCCAGTTTCATCACTTTGTGCCAATAATGCTCCTAGAGAGGAATTCATAGCTAAGATATACAAAATCAAAGGTTTTCCTGGTATTGGTGGCATCAATACTAGTGGTTTAGCCAAGTATCCTTTGATTTTATTTAGGCTTTTTTGACAATCTTCATTCGAGATGTAGGTAGAGCCTTTATGCAAATTTTGGTTGAAAGATTGGGCCTTATCAGCCAATTGAGAAATGAATCTTTGAATTGATTACAAACATCCTTGAAGACTTTTGAGTTGACTAATATTCTTTGGAGGAGGAATTTCCATGATGGCTTGTACTTTTTTAGGATCAATCTCAATCTCTTTTGATGATATAATGTAGCCTAGCAATTTTCTAAATTCGATACCAAAGGCACACTTTTTTGGGTTCAACCTAAGTTGAAATTGTTCCATATGGTCCAATATCAAACTAAGGTCTTCAAGATGTGTGTTTCTTTTTTTACATCTTTCTAGTGTGTCATCAACATAATCTTTCGTATTCTTATGCATCATATTGTGGAAAATAGTGGTCATTATGCATTGATAGGTAGCCCCAACATTTTTAAGCCCAAAGGGCATGATATTCCAACAAAAGGTGCCCCATGCATATGTAAAGGTTATCTTTTCTTGATCAGAAGGAGTGATTTTAATTTGGTTATACCCAGAGAAGCCATCCATTAAGAAGTACATTTCATAAACCTTCATCATATCCACTATCATGTCTCTATTGGGAAGTGGAAATTCATCCTTAGGAAATTCTTTATTTAGATCTCTAAAATTAATGTAGACTCAAATTGATTTGTCAAGTTTAGACACAAGTACAAAATTGGAAATCTACTCCATATAATCAATAGCTCTTATGAAGTTTGAACTTAGGAGTTTTTCCAACTCTTCTTTGACTAAGAGGGCTACATGTGGATGCATCTTTCTTAGTTTTTGTTTAAAATGTTTTATACTAGGAGAGATAGATAAATGATGCATAATTAGATCTATGTCAAGCCCTAACATATCTAAGTAAGTCCATGCAAATTTGATCTTCTTTTCTTGAAAGAACTTAGCAAAACTCTCCCTTTCTTTAGTTGACAATGATTGAGCCACATGAATAATTTTAGGAGATTCCTTTGTACCCAAGTTGATAGGTTGTATAGGGTCAATGAGAACTGAAGATCTATCCTAGAAATAACTTGGCAAACTACCAATTACCTCATCCATAGGTGCCTCAAGGAGGTTTTCACCAATGGATACATATTTATTTTTACTTTTTTTGGGTTCAAATACCACCACAAAGTGGTTTTTTCCATTTGACTGCTTGTTTTTTCTTTTGATTTTGTTACTGAGGCACTTGATATCTTCTTCTGTCATGTTAATCATGGGTTCACTGGTGGAAGAATTCATGGGTTCAATGGTGTTAAGTTAGCAAGAGATCTCATAATCATTTTGAAAAGATGGTATTTTTTATCTTTGATGTTGAACAACCCAATTCTATGAGATCGAGGTGAATCAAGGAGAGAGATGTGGAAGCTTCAAGGTTATTGATAAAAAAGGAGTCATCTCTGGTGACATGAGAAGTTGAGCCTATAGTGAACATTGCAAAGGAATCTAGATCAAGAATAAACCTTGAGGGACCAACATGTCTACTAAAGTAGTTTACAAACCAAACTCACACCAGTACATTTTGGCAAATATGTGACTACTTGACTAAAACTTTTAGTCACACCACTAAATAATTTAGTCACATGACTAAAATGGATCACATTCTAGTATTTCTTTGTAATTTACAACTACAAGTGACTAAATAAGTAACTAATTTGATCATCGAGATCAACCAAATAAAAGTGACTAAATAAACTATCAAATAAATGACTAAATATGTGACTGCATAATTAGTCACCTAAATAAAAGCAATTAAATAAACTACCTAATAAATGATTAAATAGTTAGTCAATAATAATCAGTCATCAAACAAAAAAGAATGAATAGAGTATTATTACTCCTTTATAATAACATTTTCTAAATAAAGCATAGAGTAATATATAAATTAGAGGTTCAATTTCACTAGAAAAACTTGTTCTCTAATAGGATTATTGTGTGAGAAATCCATCTACACCTGACTAGTTCTTCATATTTTTTTAAATCTATAATATTGTATTTTATTGTATAATAGTTTCAACATCATTCATATAACAAGTATCCCATATGTTTTTCTTGTCATGGTTAAAGTTGTTAACAAATAGATCTATCTCCTAGTTATCAATTGAAAAGAGATAAACTCAAAAATGCCAAGAATGTTTCATTGATGCTAGTGTCAAGTTGAAAAATCAAAGATAGATGCCGATGTTCATAAAAATGAAAGTAAAGTGAAATTAAAAAATTAAAGATGAATAATAGATTAAAAGTTTTAAAAAATAAATATAAATATTTATTATGAATAGTTTATTAACATAATAAATAATATAAACAATATTAATTTTAGTTTTAATAGTAAGAAAGATATAATAATGTAATTTTTAATTAATTATGATATTATAATAATAATAATAATAGGTTGATCAAGAAAATTCCATCCAATTTTTTTTGCATACAATTGAAAAGTAAGAATCAAGATTTCTCTACAATAAATAACTTTAATTATTTTTCATGACGCAACACAAAAGACAATTTGAAGGGAATTTAAATAATTATGTCAAAAGGGTTGGAGGGAATTTTAATCAATTTAGTGGGAGCTGGAAATATGCCATTCTTGCTTGTGTGAGTCATTCAAGGAGTTTAGCGCGCACATCATCTTCGCTGACTATGGATTCTACTGATCCAACTTGACAGTGTTAGTTACCTTGTGAATCAAAATAGGTAGCAAGGTGGGATTAAGTAGGTTCCATGTCAGTGCAGAGGTTCATAGGATTTAGTTCAGGGGTCATCACAAGCAGTAGGGCACACATGAGAGACATATATAATGGCACTATGATAGGGGTTCACCAACAATCAAAAGTGCCCAATAATTAATTGATCATGGAGACAATACAACCTTGGTGAATCAATTTAATAGTTGCAGAGATTGTAAGTTCTAAAATCCCATTGAAACCCTGATATGCCATACAATCATTTAAAAATATATGAAATCCAGTAAATTAGATCAACAGTATCTTATATTGAGAATACAAGTTAATAAAAAAGTAGAAGATATCGGATAGTGTTATTAGTTGGAAGTCATAAAAATTGAATCATTTCAACTTCGAATATAGATTTGGTTTCAAGTTCAAGTATACAATTCTTTTATTGGTAGTGTATAACCCATACCATTTTGTTCATGCAAACCTTAAAATTTTAGTGCCTTAGTCATATTGATGTAGATTAGCAATCAAAATTTTTACATATCAAGGTATGAATGTGCTAAAATTGTATTACACTACTATTGATAATGTCAAAATTCACAATCTTTTCTGGATGATCATGCATACAAATAACCTTTCATATGACCCTCATATCAGTCATTCACATCCTCCTTGTTCGTCAATCCAATAGACTCTTGATTAATTTCTTCTATAGTTCCTGCACTTTCTTCTTTAATTCGCTTTTTTTTTTGGTATGTTTATTGATAACTGACCCTTTTATGGGGTGTACTACACATGCTAGGTAGTATAGTTATATTACTAGATTATGATAAAATTGTGTATTGAACAAGGGTAGTATAAAAACCTCAAGAAATCAGATATGTTAAATCATAGATTCTATCCAGAAGATATTAAATCCTTTCAAGACTTATTGGAACATTTTTTTTCTTTATAATAAATCAAACTAATTTCTTACTCCACTCCAACATCATTTTGAAATTACAATCAAAACTTTGAAGTCTCTTCTTCTACACTCTTGATAATTCTTTCTTCTATGTCTTCTTTCTACTATCATATCAATATCTTAACTCTACTTATAACACTAAAAGAAAACACTCTTAACATAGCCTTACTTTTAAAAGTAAGACACAGTCTTATTTTTATCTTTCTAGTTCTATTTTTAATTGCTAGTCCTATTTCTAACTACTTTTTTTGGCATTTTCTGTGGTGGTCTCACATGTTTCATCATCACTTATATTGACTTTTGGAAAGGGAATTGATGAGCAGTAGTGATAATTGTTGGAAATGAGAATGAAGTAACTGAGAGGGGGAGGGGGTGAATTAGTTACTACAAAAACATTTTACAGTCCCTTAGATGTCTAAAAGTTTGATCTATTTTACAGATTACTAAAACTTGATATTGCAACAAATAATAACAACCATTAAGAACTAATATCAAAATAATTCAGCAAACTCCAACACTAGAGACACCAGATTTAACGTGGAAACCCAATATGGGAAAAACCACCAATGTAACTAGTTACTGTTTTTCACTCTTCTGAAGTGAGCCCTGTTAGGAGCCAACCCTGTTAAAGGTTACAAAAACACACTATTAGGTGTGACCCTGTTAGAGGATTTGATCACCCTGTTAGGAGTGGCCTTGCTAGAGGTCTTTAGAACAATTCAACTGAACTGTCACCTTGTTAGAGGATTTACAATAGGGTTGTTAAACCCACTCTGTTAAGAGATTTTGAGTTCAGTGTTATAATGGTTAGAAAGCAACAATGAAGTGACCTGATATAATGTGCAACTTATCTTTGTTGATTGCAGATCTCTGTTATGCTTGACTGGATCCTTACTGATCACATACAACTTTGCAGCTCCTTCAACACATCTGATCCTCCATCACACTTTTTCAACATTTTCTTATATGTTCAATATTCACACTCTTATGCATCCAAATTCTTGCATATATCGAATTCACAACTTGATCTTTCATATATACCTTACAAATTATCTTAGTCGGCTCTAATCACTGATCAAACAAATACAATAGTTGGCTAAGAATTACAAACCAACAAATCCCTTTACTAGCTGACACTGCTTGGTTAATACTATTCAGAAAATAATTCTTGTGTTAACTGACTGAGCTTGGTTAATACAACAAACTCTGTGACATCCCTTCAATTGCTGGGAGAACTCGATAAGTATAGATGACCGAGTGAGCTCGGTAGAAACTTCTTTTTCCAAATTCCCTTTGGACACTGAGTGAACTCGGTAAACACTGACTTTCCTTTTTTCACCTTCCCAGATCAGTAAACACTAACTTTTCTTCGGTTACCTTCCCAGCTCGATAAACACTAACTTTTCTTTGCTTACCTTCCTAGCTCGGTAAACACTCTGTCACAGTTTCCTTCAATCACCGAGTGAGCTCGGTAAGTACTGAACTTCCTTCATTTGACCAAGTTAGCACGGTAGAAGCTATCTTTACAGTGTAATATATAGCAATGCTCGGTAGACTCTGTAAACGACTATGCTTACCTTCTGAGCTCGATAGACTCTGTCTGATGACTAATATGACATTTGTGTAACATCAAAGACAACACTCAATTAACCAATTGTATCCAACAATCTCCCTCTTTGGCATTGATGGCAACACAACATGTCATAGCAGAATGAAATTTGAAAATAAGTCCTTCTCTTAGTGCAGCACTATATGACAACATAATACTTATCCCTCTTAGATAGAAACTTCTCCCTCTTTTAGTAATCTCCCTCTGTGAAGGATTTGTATAACAGAAAGATATGACAGTTTTATTCTTCCTTTACAAATGCTTACAAATTTCAGAATAGGTATTATAGTTTTACTCTCCCTCTTTGACAACACATGCCAAAGACAATATAACACAGTAAAAGCTCTTTTCGTATGTCAAAAGTATTTCTCAACTAGATTACAGTGTACCTTATGTACAGATTCATATGGAATGACTTCAATACTCTGCTGCATCAACTTGATTGATTTTCAACTTGTCATAGGTTGATGCATCACTTCAAACTTTATTTTAGTGAACTTCAGATAGGGGAGTGATCCCTAACTTACCTCTGAGATACAAGAATATATCCTTAGGTAATGGTTTTGTGAATATGTCAGCAATTTGTTCCTTTGTATGCACATATTCTAGTCTGATCTCCTTGTCCTGCACCAATTCTCTGACAAAATGATATTTTATTGCTATGTGCTTGGTCTTGGAATGCATTACTGGATTTTTGGATATGTTGATTGCACTAGTATTGTCACAGAACATAACAACTGGTTCTTTGATTTCCATCTTCATTCCTTGTAATAACTGTTTAAACCAAACAATGTTGGAACAATTTACTACTGCAGCAACATACTCTGCCTCTGATGTGGATTGGGATGTACAATTCTTCTTTTTTCTTGTCCAAGAAACCAATCTCTTTCCAAGAAAGAATGCTCCTCCACTTGTGTTTTTTCTATCATCAAGATTCCCTGCCCAATCAGCATCAGTAAAAACTTTTAAATCCAAATTACCTCCAAATTTGTACCATAGCCCATAATCTTCAGTTCCTTTCAAATATCTCATTATTCTTTTGATCGCCATTAGGTGAGTTTCTCTTGGTTTTGCTAAAAATCTTGCAACAATACCAACTACAAGAGCAATATCTGGCCTGGTATGAACTACATACTGCAATTTTCCAATCATAGATCTATACAATGTTTGATCTACCTCTTTGGATTCATCATCTTTTGTAAGTTTCAATCCAGTACACATGGGAGTACCAACAAGTTTACAGTCCTCCATACCAAACTTTTTCAATATCTCCTTGATGTATTTTGACTGAGTGATGAAGATGCCATTTTTATTCTGTTGGATTTGAAGATCAACAAAGAATTTTATCTCTCCAAACATAGACATTTCAAACTCCTTGTTCATTTGTTCTAAAAATTCTTTGCAAAGATCATCATGCCCTGTGAAAACAGTATCATCTACAAATATTTCTGTCAAGACAATCTTATTATCTAGACCTTCCTTTATATACAAGCTACTATTATCATTAGCTCTTTGAAAACCAATCTGAATAAGATAATTATGCAATCTTTCATACCATGCTCTAGGAGCTTGTTTCAGACCATACAATGCCTTGTGTAATTTGCAGACCATGTTCCTTTTATCTAGATCAACAAAACCTTCAGGTTGTTCAATGTAAACTTCTTCATCCAGTATTCCATTAAGGAATGCTGACTTGACATCCATCTAATAAACTTTGAATCCTTTGTGAGCAGCATATGCAAGTAAGGTTCTGACTCCTTCCAATCTTGCAATAGGAGAAAAAGTTTCTCCATAATCTATACCTTCTTCTTATGAGTATCCTTTGCATACCAATCTAGCTTTGTTTCTAGATACCTTACCATCTTCAATCAACTTGTTTCTGAATACCCACTTGGTTCCAATTATATTCTTGTCTTTGGGCCTGGGTACAAGAGTCCATGTCTTGTTTTTCTCTATCTGTTCTATTTCCTCATTCATTGCCTCAATCCAACTATCATTTGCCAGTGCATCCTTAATACTTCTAGGTTCAAAATCAGCAAGTAAACAAGTATTTTTCAACTTACTTCTTGTCAAGGTTCCTTCAGATTTGTCTCCAATGATCTGATCTGGTGCATGATGCCTTCTGACATATTTTGCTAATATAGGTTCCTTGCCTCTTGAATGAATTTCATTATTATCCTTTTTTTCCTTAGATTCTTGCTGTTTTGGCTCGGTAGATATTGGCTCGGTTGATTCAGACTCGATAGACACTTGCTCGGTAGTGACTGAAAGTTGCTGAGGCTCAGTTTGAACTATTTGCAACTCAGTTACTGAAGACTCAGGAGATGAGGATTCTTGAGTGAACAGTATACTTGGTATAGTATCTGGTTCAATGTAAACAAATCTCTTGTAGTCTTCAAGTACCTTTTTGCTTTCTTCTTCTGATTTGTCTACAAACTCATCAATTTTCACATGTGCACTTTCTATGACTTTTTGAGTGGATAGATTTAAACATCTATATGCTTTGCTTTTGCAAGAATATCCCAAAAATATTCCTTCATCACCTTTTACATCAAATTTTCCTTTTCTAGATTCTTTCAAAATATAACATTTGCTTCCAAATACTTTCAGATAACTTACATTGGGTTTGTGGGCATACCATAATTCATAGGGAGTCTTGAATGAGTCCTTTTTCAGCTGTACTCAGTTTAATGTATGAACTGCAATGTTGATGGCTTCCTTCCAGTATTTGATAGCAATGTTCTTTTCTATCATCAGGGTTCTTGCACAATCCATAATGGATATGTTTCTTCTTTCAGCTATTCCATTTTGTTCTGGAGTTCCTGGTGCTAAAACCTATCTTTTAATACCTCTTTCAATGCAGAAGTTATTGAATTCATGTGAAATGAATTCACCACCTCTGTCTGACCTTAAACATTTCAGTCTTTTCCCTATTTCTTTTTCTACTCTTGCCAAATACCATTTAAATTTTTCAAATGCTTCTGATTTATTTCTTAGATACATGACAGTCATCATTCTTGAGTAATCATCAACAAAGAGAATGAAAAATTTCTCTCCAGTATAGCTTTCTATTCCAATAGGTCCACATAAATCAGTATGCACAATTTCTAATATATCTTCAGATTGATAGTTTTTACTTTTAAAACTAGTCCTTCCCATTTTACCAATCTGACAGTTCTTGCATACACCAACCTCAGGTTTCTTAATGTTAGGAATGCCTCTTACTTTCTTGAATTTTCTTATTTTTATCAAATTATCAAAATTGACATGACACAACCTTTTATGCCATAACCAACTCTCTTCAATTTGAGCAATAAAACATGAGCATTCACCAAGTTCTAGATAGAATAAGTTACCTTTAGTTTGGGTGCCAGATCCTATCAATTTTCCTTTCTCATTCAACAGTCTTGCCTTTCCATGCATGAATTCCACCTTGAATCCAGTATTGAGTAACTGTGCCACACTTAGAAAATTATGTTTGAGACCTTCAACCCAATAGGCATTGTTACAAACAAGTTCTTTGGTTAGATAGATTCTTCCTCTTCCTTTTATGAAACGAGGTTCATTATTACCAAACCTTACACTGCCACCATCATAATCTTCAAACTGATCAAACTTAGTTTTATCACCAGTCATATGATGTGAGCAACCACTGTCTATAATCCATGTATCATTCTTACTTATATGAGAGATGAGAGCAATTTTATCTTCCTCATCATTGTCAGAATCATCTTTAACAACAATATAAACAATTTCATCCTCACTATTATCAGAATCTTTAGAATTTTCAGCCATGAAACATGATTTCTTACCTTTGTTCTTGAATGATTTGAAATCTTTCTTGCTATTCCATTTATGATCCTTCTTTTCATCATTTCTCTGCTTGTTTGGGCACCTGGCTGCAATATGACCAATTTCTTCACATGAAAAACATATTAGAGGAACTTTAGCTTTATATTTTCCTCTACCTCTGGAGTATTTTCTTGCTAGAAGAGCTTCAATTACTTCAAGATCACTGTCTGAGCTTAGATCTTATTCATCTTCACTTTTTGGCTGAAGTTTCTTTTTGTTTTTCTCCTTGAGTGAAAGTTTGGCCTCAAATGTTGATTCCATGTTCTTGGAAGCTGGAACATAGTTGTCAAAGTTATCTAGTTCAAATGCAGTTAATCTCCCAACTATGGCCTCAAGATTTATCTGATGATTTGCTTCACATCTTCTTTCTTGAATTGCAGACACTCTGATTGCATAAACGAGAAGCAAGGTTCTGAGAACTTTTCTTACAACTGTTTCTCCTTTGATGTCACCACCAGCTGCCCTGATTGCACTTACACATGCTTTAACTCTTTCAACATACTTTGCAATGTTCTCATCCTCTCTCATCTTCATTTTATCAAATTTTCCTCTTAGACTTTCTGCTTTTGCTCTTCTCACATTGTCATCCCCTCCATAGATTTCTTTTAGCTTGTTCCACATGTCAAAGGTGGTTTTGCAGTCCTTAATGTCATCAAATTCTTCATAGCTGAGAGCAGATTCTATGTCTATCATCATGTTGTTGTGATTTTTCTTTTCAGCAATATCATTGACTGACAGTGTGCCAGAAGGTTCTTCATATTCTTCTTCAAGGTATTTCAGTCCAGTATCACCAACAGTAGCCAGATGAAGTTTCATCAGTCCTTGCCATGCTGAGAAGTTATCTCTATTAAGTTTTGGAATTTCTCTTTTGTAAGACATCCTGATCTTTTGCTTAGATCCTTGAAATCTTCTCCTGCAAGTACCAAAAGCTCTGATACTAATTGTTGGAAATGAGAATGAAGTAACTAAGAGAGGGAGGGGGTGAATCAGTTACTACAAAAACATTTCACAGTCCCTTAGATGTCTAAAAGTTTGATCTATTTTATAGATTACTGAAACTTGATATTGCAGCAAATAATAACAATCATTAAGAACTGATATCAAAACAATTCAGCAAACTCCAACACTAGAGACACCAGATTTAACGTGGAAACCCAATATGGAAAAAACCACCAATGTAACTAGTTACTGTTTTTCACTCTTCTGAAGTGAGCCCTGTTAGGAGCCAACCCTATTAAAGGTTACAAAAACACACTGTTAGGTGTGACCCTGTTAGAGGATTTGATCACCCTGTTAGGAGTGGCCTTGCTAGAGGTCTTTAGAACAATTCAACTGAACTGTCACCTTGTTAGAGGATTTACAATAGGGCTGTTAAACCCACTCTATTAAGAGATTTTGAGTTCACTGTTACAATGTTTAGAAAGCAACAATGAAGTGACCTGATATAATGTGCAACTTATCTTTGTTGATTGCAGATCTCTGTTATGCTTGACTGGATCCTTACTGATCACATACAACTTTTCAGCTCCTTCAGCGCATCTAATCCTCCATCACACTTTTTCAACATTTGCTTATATGTTCAATATTCACACTCTTATGCATCCAAATTCTTGCATATATCAAATTCACAACTTGATCTTTCATATATACCTTACAAATTATCTTAGTCGGCTCTAATCACTGATCAAACAAATACAATAGTCAGCTAAGAATTACAAACCAATAAATCCCTTTACTAGTCGACACTGCTTGGTTAATACTGTTCAAAAAATAATTCATGTGTTAACCGACTGAGCTTGGTTAATACAGCAAACTTTGTGACGTCCCTTCAATCATCGGGAGAAGTCGGTAAGTATTGATGACCGAGTGAGCTTGGTAGAAACTATTTTTGCCAAATTCCCTTTGGACACCGAGTGAACTCGATCAACACTGACTTTCCTTTGTTTACCTTCCCAGATCGGTAAACACTAACTTTTCTTCGGTTACCTTCCCAGCTCGGTAAACACTAACTTTTCTTTGCTTACCTTCCCAGCTCGGTAAACACTGTATCATAGTTTCCTTCGATCACCGAGTGAGCTCGGTAAGTACTGAACTTCCTTCATTTGACCAAGTTAGCTCGGTAGAAGCTATCTTTACAGTGTAATATATAGCAATGCTCGGTAGACTCTGTAAACGACTATGCTTACCTTCTGAGCTTGGTAGACTCTATCTAATGACTGATATGACATTTTTGTAACATCAAAGACAACACTCAATTAACCAATTGTATCAAACTATCCTTTGTCATCATATTTAAAGCATTCAGATAAATAAGCTTCATGAATAACATATTGACTCCAATTTTTAGAACCATATAGTTCCATAATAGGTCGAGCATCAAAGGGGAGATTACTTTTGTATCTTTTGAACTTTTTCTTGAAGAAATTACCTTGGTATTAGCTCTAGTACTAATTGAAATGCAAATACATCTTACTATAGAATGGCATTGCAGATGCAAAAGAAACATATTACATGACATGATTCTTTGATACTAACATAATAATAGAGGCTATAACTTTCTAAAATAAAATGAGTAAAATTAGCATGCAGAAGGCTTACATTTTTATATGGGTGGTGTTCATCAGTGTTGCATGCAACTGCATTAGTAAGGAAAATATGAGTAAAATTTTTCAGAAATTTTGTAATAAGCATTATTTCCTTTCTATTTTTTGAGAGAATTTAAATTCTTGTGGCATACATTTCAATAAACTAAAATATGGTGAATAAGAAATTAATTAGCTAAAGACAATCTTTATTCTACCATTATTTTTCACAAAATATAGCATGAAGCTAAGTGGAAAAGAAAAGCTTTTAGAAAACATGCAAAATGCTTTTTTACACTATCCACTCCAAAAATAGTTTTCTAGGTGACTGAATCTCATATGACACATCATATCAATGAGAAAACTATGCATTTTCAGACTAAGAAAGATATCACAAAAAAATAAAACCAAGAACTACTAAAAGCAACTAAGAATGAGGAAAATCTTATACAAGAAAGATTATGCAAGGCCATGTAATTAAAACAATTGTATGACACAAAAGAGTTGCCAAAAAGGTAAAAGGGATGACATGCATCTAATTTGCCTTTTTTTATGGTATTATAATTAGTTTTAGGTTATCATAGATTATCTATATCATTGGTTTTAGATTACCATAGATTATCTATATATTTCTCCTCTACCTCTTTTTTTGGGCCATGGAAAACAAAGTTTTGGCAAATGTTTGCTAGAAGTTTTTTTTATCCACCAGGCGCACTATGTTGATCTTTGATAAATGCAATTGATATCTCTACATGCCTCTCCAAGTAATATGAAAATAAAGTTTTGACTATTCCTATTTTGCAAATGATCATTGATTCCATGTAGATTCTGAGCAATTGCTTCAACTTTCATGGCACTCTCATCTGAACTCGGTTGACAAATCAGTCTAAAGAAGTTTGAGATTATCAGTCCTGCTTATTGCTCCCAGGCACTTTTGCAAACTGTCAGAAAAACTGCTCAATTTTCTTATTAAGAATTTTAAAAATACTATATAATAATTACCCCACAAAATTTGATTATATTCTTGCATGCTCATAAAATCTTCTCTGGAATGTTGATCATGCATTAGAAGAGCTCCAATAGTTTTGGCCTTTGTTGAACCAACATATCCTGCATCAGCAAAAGACTCACCCATTATCGTGCAACATTAGAAGTTTTTAATCTATTTTTCTATTGAGCTTCCAATACACCACATGGTGTCCTAGCTTAGTTGACATGTCTATGGAACTTGTGAAATCAAATAGCTCCACATTTGATTCCCTTAAGAGTTAAGTAACTTTCTTCGAAAATATTTGCAAATCTTTCTTGGTGCGTAGATGCAGGTGAGGTAAGTTAATTATGTTGAATGCTTCAACAGAGGATGTGAGTTAGTGATCATGATGTAAGGTTTTCCCCTTTTTAATTTTTTTTTCTTTTGACACTATCATGATCCTTCCTCTTGTCTCTAACTTAGGTTTTATTTCTTTTGCTTCGATCTTTTTCCAAACCGTATGTCTTCATTAAGTTAATCGTGGAGTTATGATTTTTTTGTTTCAAACTAATAAATAATTTAAGATTTGAGAATTTGAAGCTTGGATATTAGATTCATCATCCTCTTCTTCTAGTCACCTTTTTCTTATCGAGCATTCAAATGAAAATTTGTGCAAAAATAGTATCTATTTCTCTTGAAAGCACAAAAAATCTATCAAAAAACACTATCAATTATGGGCTAAGTACACTATAACCCTTGTTGCATTTGAGCACCATAATTTTTGGCACCAACACATGCAAAAGTTCCTATCGTAGAATATTTTTCTGGTTCAAGCATACATATGTCACATTTTTGTACCATTTTTTACTATACAAACCAATAGCATCAATAGGGTTTATTTTGACTAATACCAGATCAGAGTTTTGATCAATTTTAACTTATTTGCAATAAAAAAGAGTTCATTACATTTTAATAACTGATACAAATCTGTTTTGATTTTACCTAATTAAAATTTAATTTTTTTAAAGCCCTAGAAAATGTTAACTACAAGGATTATCTCTCATAGTAAATAAGTCTTTTTTAGTTATAGATAATTGGAAATTGACAGCTTTGAATTTATACATTGTTATTAAAATAATAATAAGAGAGGATGAAAACATCATTTTCTTCCATAATTTTTATATTTTATATTTATGTTTGTAAATGACTAAATTAAAATCATCCCTTACAAGTTGGCTAGATTTGAAACAAAATTTTGAATCAAGGAATACGATGAATTGACCCAAATGAACCAATTTAAAATAAGTAAAATGAACTGGTAAGAACATGTGTTTAGTTGCCAAGTGGATTCAATTTATAGCAAGCTACCAACATATGTGGCACCTGCAAAAATGCATTATTTAATAGAGTGTAGAGAACAATAAGAAATCAAAATGGAGAGTTTTTGAATTTATGCCCCCTATTCAAAATTTCCTATCGAAAGATTTGAAAGGCATTAGATGAAGAGAAACCTTACATACAGTGTGCAAACCAATTGAAATGCTTCATGGCTATTTTAGCTAGCAAGGGAGGCAGAAGGTTAATAAAATCAAGTCCTTCAGAAGAGATTTTATTTTTTGGCCATCAGATTTAAAATCTGACAGCTAAAGATGGAAGTGCAATGCATGCAAGCAGCAGACTTCCAATTAAAAAAATCTTAGGGACAAAGAAAGAAAAAAACTTATTTGAACTAATTTTACTTAACCAGGAGCTATAAATTCAACCAACAATGGGGTTCAAAGCTTTTCTTTCCCAATCAACATTGAGGTCATGAAACAAATTAAAATTAATAGCTTGTTGACGAAAGCAATGGTGAGCTTTAAATAGAAAAACTTAAGAAACCCCATGCTATTTTTAGTTTACCATGCTCTGTCACACCCCATAAGTTACTAAGATGGTACCAAAATAGTTTCATGCAATTATTACTGACAGCTCAAGGTTATTAGGAAAAAAGATCTATTTTGTCATTATGCCAGTGGTTGTTTCATGTTTGGTTTCTCTCTTAACTTATTTTGGTCATTTAGATCCATGGTCTTGTGTACATCATTAAAACCTTTCATTTCATTTTATTTCTCTAGATTATCTATGGGGAAGCATCCAACACCACCCTACTTGTATTCTTAACTATATTCCAACAACGATGACCTAAATGATAACCTAGAAAGATGCAATTCAGCAAAAGCCAACTAGCCCCTAGAATGCACCAATGCATAAGTTACCTTCATACACCATAACTTATCTATTGGTGCACATCCTAGAGCTGGATAGTTGTTTCCTAATTTGGCTAATGTAAAGATAGACAAATGAGATAACTACACTTTTCTGAGGGCTTTCTTTCTAGGAATGTAAATGTTTCAACTCCATCCTCCATTCCTACTAAAAGTGGCTACTTTATAAAAACTGTTGACAACTATCATGAAGCATCCATCATAATCTTTGTACTATTTTCTGGATTTGATTGTGTGTGGTATTTTTAGCTATTTTCTTGATGATGAATCACTGAGTGTGATTCACAACATTGATGAAAGAATACCACATACAATCAAATCCATAAAATAGCATTGAAAAATACATGAGCAATTATGCCAAATCGAGCAGCATGCATATGCTATGACTTGAATCCAAAACCACCCAATACAATTCATGAAGTTTCGTATTAATCATCTGCTTTTTCTTGAGAAATAGGTTGGTCTATAAGAACAAATGGTTACCTCAACACTCCCCCTAAAGCTACATTTTGGTTAAGGTTCTATCTGTATCATCAAATTTCCACAATCCATTAGAGTTCATTTGATGCCTTTCTGGCTTAGAGATTGTGTATGAAATTTTTTAGCATCAACATTTTGAATTCATCATCAAGATGAAAGAGGTAGGATAAAACATAAGATATAGGTTCTATCTATCCTCCAAAACCAACATTGGCTCTCAAACCAGAACATGGGCCAAGCAGAATTGAAATACTAGTGGTCCAACATTGATGATGAGCTTCTCTACTACCAAGCTACTGTAAGATTTGAGCAAATAAGCCAATAAAATCCACAAAGCCTTCAAATCTATACATGCAAAAATGTGTCATAGAAGAAAAAGATGAGAAGAGGCAAGGGTTTTGCTAAAAAATGGAGATAGAAGAAAAGTTTCTCTGAAATGAAAAATGCATAAGAGATAATGAAAAAAGTACTAGGCTCAACCTTTTAAAGGTGAGATAGAATCCCTAAACTAAAAAACTAGGTTGCACATTATTAATTAATAATTAATTAATAATCTACCTAAATGAAGCTTAAGTAACTAGAGTAATAGAAACTTATATAATTAAATCAATATGATTTATAACTAGAGTAATAGAAACTTATATAATTAAATCAATATGATTTAATTAATAAGCATAAACAAAAAATACTCTAATACCTCCCCTCAAGCTAAAAGTAGGGAGTAATCTTACCTAGCAAAGCTATGAAAGCAAAAAAAACAAATGGGTCCTAACAACAAGGCCTAATTAGGTACCCAATACAAGGAAATATCTATAAACCGGAGTAAAGGAGAAAACCCAGTGGGAAAAACCTCTCTCCAAAAAGAGATGTAATGACTTCAAGAGACTCTCTCAAAGCCATAAGTACAAAGCGTGTCTTCAACCCCCCCGCCCCCCCCCCCCCCCCCCCCCATGAGAGAGGGTTGAGGCTCTGAAGCCCCCTCAGAATGAAAGAACCCCTGGATCAATGAACAAACCCACTGTGACTCCAATGCAGAGGAGTGAAAGTTAGTGGACACTGTAGAGGGAACCTTGAAAGTTGAGGTGTCATTGGAAGGCTGAGTTGATGCTCAGAGGAGTAAACATGAGGATCCTGAAAGGGAATCCCCAATGTAAGTGGTATGACAGGTGTGTGAACACTATCATCAAAGAGGAGATGAATGTCCTCTATAGAATCCTCAGCAACTGCACCTGGTGGCTCAATGAATGGAGTTGGAGGATCAGACAGTGCTGAAGAAAAAATTTGTTGAATAGAAATGAGCTCAAGAGGAGGTGGTAAGGTAGTCACAATAGTAGTCTAGGGAACCACACAGAGGTTCAAGAAACTTGACTATACCACATGATGCTCTCTCAAAGGAGGAGAGTCATGCTCTGGAAAAGGTGGACCAAAGTGTAAAAAGGAGTAGAGACGGGTGGAAAGATCAATTGTCCTTGTAGTAACAATACCTCTTTTCATACTATCCTGGATGAAAACTGAATCTAGAGTAAACTCAACTATCTTCCTAAACCACTATGAGAAATCTGATAAACTGAGAGAAGGTTTGCAGATAGAGATCGAACATACAACACATCATTGAATGTGCCATCTTGAATGCATACAGTGCCTTTCTTGCAAACTATCATGATAGTTTTATTCCCAATGATAATATGGAGAATAGGAGAAGCTTCAAAAGAAGAGAAGGAGAAGATGTCATATGGTGAGAAGCACCTGAATCCAATATCTAAGGGACCTGTGAAGGGAATGTGAAAAAATCTTGTAATGCATGACCCCTTCCAAGATCCTATTCAGCTATAGGATTGACAGAAGAAGACTAATAAGTAGACCCCTATGAGCCAAAAGAGGATGGAGAGGAAAGATTGCTCTTCTGAAGAAGAGCTTGCAAATTTGCTATATGTTTCTCATAACCATCAAACTTCTTCTAATAACAAAGTGACTCATCATGTGTTCCCTTCTGACAATAAGAACATGTAGGTCTCTTAGTCTTCTGTTTCTCCTTTTTAGAAGAAGATGGTGGGCTAGTAGAGTGCTAAGAAGAGGAATCTGATAACTGCTTTGGCTTTTGTGTACTCTGAGGTGGCTTGACAATTAATGTTTGTGACTGTGAACTTGTAAGAGAATCCATTTGAGTGAGCTTTGATTGCTCATGAGTCAACCGATCACAAAAGGTCTTGAAAGAGGGCATAATATGTTGTGCACCTAGAGCATCCATAGTGGAGTAGAAGGTAGAAGTGAAAATTTGATAAGGTCCTCGAAGCTTGGACAGTATCAGAAAGATACACTCATTATCATATTTTGTCTTTCCTACAACCTGTAACATAGATTGAAGAGACTTGAATTTCATCAAGAAATCCTCAATGCTAGTGAATGATTTAGGAATCAAGGAGGTAAACTCTGAATCTATTTGTAGAATCTTGAATTGATTCATTGTGCCAAATAAGGTTGAAAACTTGTGCCACATAGCCCTGGGTGTATTCAAACCATCCAAGTGAAACAGTAACCCCTCTGAAATATTCATTGCAATGAGGCCCATTGTCTCATCCATTTTATTGCACTGCATAAGAAGCTCATAAGGCCTTTGTAGAACTGGTTGAGCCACATCAAGACATGACCATAATATCTTTGCCATAAGCAATCTGGTCATCTATCCTTTCCAAGTATGATAGTTGTGTGGTGTAAGGTAGGTGACATAAGAGTCTACCATTGAGAGAAGAAGACGGAAGTAGAAGGGTCTTATTCTAAATTAAAGTATAGAAAAGAAAAATCCCCCCCACAAAAAATAGTGATATCCATCAAATACCAAAGAAAACAACTATAGAAAGTATAAAAACTGAGAAAAGAACCTAGATTTCAGATGTAGAGAAGAGGAAAATAAAAGTCTCTACTTCAATGCCAAAATTAGAAGCTCAAATGAACTCAAAATCAAACAAAACCAACACCATTATCTCCATCTCTAAACCATCTTTCTGGTGTTTCTTTCATATTGGAAAAAGACCTCCATATGCCCAAGTTATGGCCAAAAAACCAACTACAGGTCCAAGAAAGGAGCTCTCTAGAAAAATACGGGCATGGGAAAAAACTATCAATAGCCAGTCATCGAAAAAAAAATTGGCTATCAGATTGATGACATCATCAATCTATTAATGACATCATAGGTCATGAAATGATGTTAGCACAACCTAGAAGAGGATGATGTCATCTACCAGAAAATGGTGACATGTCCCCTATAGGTCATGTCAGCAATCGATTTATTGACGTCAATTGTCAGAATGCTGACATCAGGTTGCAAGGTTTTTAGGTAGCAATTCCACTACAAAGGTGGTGCTCAAGAGGTGGTGCTACTACTGGCATGGCTAGCAGAGCTGAGATATGGTGGTCGTAGGGCAGTACATCGGTGGCAGTCATGGAAGAGCAGTGCCACGGCTATATGGCGACTGCAAAGGCTGCTCGGCTGAGCACCCATGATGCTTGAGTGGTGAAAAGGTGGCCATTGGGTGGAGTACCAGCAGTCACCCTTTAAATTTAATCCTCACAATATAATGGAGTTTTCCCACACATTACCCAATACTTGAAAACCTATCAATTCCATAAACAATGCTTAATGATGTTACTGTCAAATTAGGACAGTCATACTACCTCCTTAAATAATTACCCAAATCGACCATGACCTGTACATTCCTTCAATTTAAAATAATTCAAAAATTCAAAACTAAATTCTTCAATTCATACCAATCATGACACTACCAAATATAATGTGTGCACAAAATCTTACCAAACTTACTATATCCTTTTTCTATCAACTCTGAGATAGTCCCTGCAAACCTTTGGTTTTTTATTCAAGACACATTCCATCTTGTTCATGGTGACTTGAAACTTTGGATTACTCAATTACACATCATCCCCCATCCTCCTACCTATTTTGGGCTTGGGATTCACGAAAATATGAAAGTTATTACATTTTGAATGGTTCTTGGATTACCATAATGGGCTTTTGATAGCCTTCCACCAAAATGTGAATATCTCAGCCAATACTTAATGGATTTGGGTGATTCAAAAGGAAAAATGATGTGTATTCATCCCTCTTTCAAATAAAATAGCTTTCAAGGACTTACAATAAGAATAAGATATGAAAAACATGTCTATAATCAGTCTGTTATGACTGACAAAACATAGAAAAAAGTGCAAAAAACTTAACTTTAGTATTCATAATGATTACGTCCATTCACCATGGCTATGCTCATGGATTTAAAGTAGTTATAACTTTTCCAACTACTTGGAGCTAGAAAAAAACCCCATCTAACTACCTTACAACCATATTTTGATTGGTTTGTTTCGTAATCCTTATGTTGTCAACATTGACAACAAAGTTATCAATGTGACAACTTACATTGTTTTGCAAATTAATCAATTGTTCCTATTAAATTAAATTTAAATGGTCTTTTATTGACTGTATAAGCTCAAAACAAAAAATAAATCCATATCTCTACCTCTAAACCCACATATTGGCCCTTATAGGACACACTTGCCTATATTGGTAACATTCAACCATTTGACTACAAATAACTCAAAGTTGATTATAAATGGCTTTATTAGTCTCATTACATAGAAAAATGACCTTATAGATCTTATTTTTGTCACATTATCTTGGATCACCATGTGACCCCATGATGCTCTTTTGATGCTTAGGTGCTCCTACACCACAGAGTAAGTTTGCTTCACTCCTTGTAAGGTTTTGCTAATACATTTCAGTTATTTTTCCTTTTATTTTTAATAATTGACAAGTGGGAAATGAGAGAAAAGACTCAAGAGTTTAAAGAAATGAACCAATAAACATGTTGCTAAAATCAACAGGACTTGGTGCATTTATCCCTTTTGCAGCTACAGCCAATTAATTGACCATTGATTCCTAGTATAGGCTTTTAACAACATGGATTATAATTTGTCATAATGCCAAAAATTACATCTCGTCCAACCTAATGGTGCCCATATTGGTTTTATGGAGCACCTTTAATTGAATTCTATTAAGAAACAATATTATGGGGATATAAACCCTTGAATTCTATTGTACATGAAAAGAATTAGCTTTTGTCACTTGGGCTTGTGTCTATTGGCCAAAGAGAAGAGCTTGTTATATCAGCTTTTCTGATTTTTCACTTTGAAGTAAAAAAAGGCTAAAATATTATATGCCTGAATAGAAGCTACAACTAAGCCAATGTAACTTTGATAGTAATTGGTTGCCATTGTGGTAGCTCCCACCTTCTTAATAGAAGAAACCACTTTTTAGGTAAGTGCTACTATCTTTTGCATAGCAATTAGAAATCTTAAAATAGAACAAAATTAATATCCTTCATTATCACTTTATCCTAAAAGAATGCAGCTAGATAAGATAGAATCTACAGAATTTCAAAGCCCATTATATGTTAGTTCAATTGATGGGCAGCAAAATAAATATCCATTGGATTATCATTTTAAAAAGTTGCAACTAAGGTGTAAATAGTTGTTAGAATTTCAAACAGCAACTATATATTTTGCATCTAGTGTGAACAAAATCTACTTCCACCAATTATGTGCTTCACATTAAATGTGCATTCAAGTTTGAACATGATCTCCTTCTATTTCTCTTCCCCATTAATTTGATATTGTCAGTCCCTTTATCTCACTCAGCTTCTCCTTCTATCTAGAGAGAGTTACAAGTCAGAGTTGGATTATTTTTGCATGGGGGAACTAGTGGACTTAGAAAGCCATCACAGTACTTTGATGCCACTTTTTATATCTCTTGAGAGCCTTAACTTACTATAAGAAAAATTGTGAACTATCTACTTTATAGGTAGTGTTCTAAATAAGGGATTGTGTTACTCTAAAAAGGCATTCATACTAATTCATACATGTATGAATCCCTTTTTGGAGTAAAAAAATACATATAAATAAGGGATTGTGTTACTCTAAGGGATTGTATATATCCCTACTATACATATAAATATATAGCAAACTTATTCAAAATCATTAACAGTACTGGATGATGTGGTTTCTTATGCAAGACACATTGGATACAGTCCATATATGGGCTTGTATAACAGTATAAGTATCTTTCTATATATGATGCTTGTAGCACACCTACGATTATCATATCTACATCTAGTATCTAAAAGTAGTAGGTAAAGCAGCATGGGAGAAAGTGATATTCTTTTTTTCAGCATGCGTAGGAAGGGCAAATTTTGGGGAAAGATTTGAAGTTCTTTTTGGGAGATTTTGAAGGATTTTGTTTGCAACTCTGCTACCCATTTCCTTTTCTTTTTTTTATATATTTTAGATTTTTATGTGTTTTGAGTGTTGATTGAGACATATGAGAAAGGGGGTTTCAAACTCCTTGCAAGAGTTATACTAGTTTTCAAGATTTGTATCAATTGGCATCTTGAATGAAAGAGATAGCAATTCTGACTATGTCTTTACTCTATCTTTGGCATCTTGAATGAAAATCATACCATTAACTAGGGAATTTCATATCAACACATCCAAAAACTAGGCAATTGTGAATGTATGTCCTACAACCATGCATGCAAGATGCTACAATTCTCTATTAATGCATCTATTAATTTATTGATCATAGAACTAAGAATATAGTACCACACTTTTGAGTCATGTAGTGGGATTCTACCAACCCTCCTCTTTTCTATATACAATTATATAATGCAGTCTTACATGACTCTAACAATGGAAAGATTTTTCATTTTCTATTATGGAATAGCTCTCAACATTTTTGCAAACATGACCTAATCAGTCACTATTTTTAATACTTCTTGTTTATGTCTTACTATCATCAAGGAGCGTAAGCTACATTTAATCCATCAACATAGAACAAAAAAATAAACTGCTATACTTGAAAATAAACATATTAATGAAAAAAAAAATAGAAACATGCAAAATATTTTGACAACACAAAAAAACCATTTTTTTAGTAGTAGCATACTACAAGCTTTGAAGATGCTCCTCCATGCACAGTGTCAACAAAGCCTGGGAATTCAGCTTCATATGGAATCAAATTATTTGTATTCAATTGCTAATGAAATCCATATCCTAAAATTACTAGCAATTGCACATTGTTTTCATGCTAAGCAGTTGATTGGTTATGTTGTTTCCATGGAGAGGTGCTTTTTTTGTAGTGAGGAATTATGATCACACAATGACAATGCTATCAAAGAAGATTTTGATTTGTAAATATTCAAATAAATTGTGAGGATTGAAACTAGCATAAAGATTTGTCAAATACAATCTGTAAATGCCTCATTACTCACCCCTCCCCACTTTACCAGGAGAGCTTGTTGATGCGATGTTTGAAATGGAAATATAAAATCAATACACTAGCATTGATTATAAATCTATCTCAATAGTAAAGTATAATAATACAAATTCACTTTTAGAATACATGTTTTATATTCTGCACCTGCAAAACTGAGTAATATTTCTTTTCAAATGGTCCTCTAATTTTTTATTCAAAATTTTTTGATCTGCAAGGAAAATCATTGAATTAGTAAGTCACATGATGGTGGAAACATTGACTATAACTAAAAGGTGCAAATCGGATAACACTATCACAAATCCATCAATTATTTTATGTTTCAACTCTTCAAGTAGCATGATCTCAACTTCAATAGCGGGAAACAATGCATGTGCACAAGATTTATGTTGCTGAGGATCTTGACCATTCATGGAGATCCATGGCTGAATGTATTGTAAACCTACAAGAGGATTCCCAATTTTTGTTATTAAGATTGATCTTTTTTCTTAAAACAATCCAAAGGGCTATTTGAGACACATTACTATTGAGTATTAGATTCTAGTCTCATAAGAAAATGGAGAAATACAACCTTCCTAGAGCCAAAAGTAATTTCTTAGTTCAAAACACCTATACTGCTGATGCACTAATTGCTAGAAATAGATCATGAAAGAGATCGTAATGTCAAGTACGATTGGAAATGTTAATCCTCAATATAGGCTCATAGGATTTTTTACATTATCAAGTCATATTTAACACAAGAAAATGAATAATGACTTCTTGTACACTAGAGATCCCTTTTGCTTTAGTAAGATAACCTTTATCTATTGAATAATATAAATATTAAGCACCATTGCTAATGCTAGAAGGCTCATTTGGTATGGGTTACATCTTTACAATCACCAAATACTATCTAGAATAATTACCAACTATCTGCTTGCCTTTATATTCATCAAAGATAAGAGATTATATCAACACCCTAAAAAAACAATAGTAGGTAAAGGCAATAAAAGATCCAGTTAAAGATTGAAAATGACAAAAACTAGTTTTGATTTTAATAAGGAGATTATTGTCCAACCTTAGTCATGTTTTTATTGACCCACACTTGGTTGTCCATTATGCATTGCTCATGTGATGACAAGGGACTACTGGTTGAATTTGGAAAGTTAGAATTATGTTCCCTTGGAATGTCCTCATCCGTTATTGTATCTTCAAGAAGTGCTAGACTATGATGCTAAAACTTGCATTTTTTCATAACTGTCCTTGATTGATCTACATTGACATCTCCATTATCTTCTTTACCTCCAACCAATTCCATGGTTAACATCCTTGACAAACCAAATATTGTCATATTGTAGAGTCTTCTTGTTAGGCAAACTCTTTGTCTCTACAATTAGCTCTCTAAGACAATATGCCTACATGATCTCAACGAGTATTTTTCCAATGTAATTATATGTAAGAAACAAGTGAAATCAATCTCACTACAAGACCAAACATCATCTCTACCAACATTTCAAATTGTTTCCCTAACAAATATTGAAGAGTTGCTTTAGAGGAATATAAGAAGAATTCATATCTCCATGTAGTTGGCCAGCCAATGTTGACTTGGCAAACTCTATGAAAGCATCTTCTTTAACCTTGTGGCTGCAATAGCTGATTTTTGTTTGTCCATATCCTCATTGGGCTGAATTGAATTTGTGAACATGTCTTTATCCTCCTTAGGCCTCGTGATACTATGTAGCCTATCATTCTCCTTTCTATCACCAACTTCCTTATCCTTATGCAAGTGTGACTTCAATTTTTTTCCCACATTGCTTGAATAAATTGTTGACCAATCTCCATGCAGTAGTAGAAGGAGCACATATTTTCTTGTGAACAACTTATATCATGGATGAGATCATTTGGGGTCTAACATCCATCTCCTTGATACACAAAACTATAATATTCTCCATAGCTGCAATAATCTCTCTTCCATGACATCCCTTATTAGTCATGACCAAGACATGATGAAACCTATCATAGATCAATTTGTGCAATTCCAAGTCTAGTAGAAGGTTACTTAAGTTTTTCAAAACATATTTAGTATTGAAAACCTCTTATCAGAATGAATACTATTGATGTCATCAAGGCCTTCAAATCTGTCCACTATCAAGTGCAATATCTACTTCATGCCATATTCATAAGTAACTAAAGGTCCAAAAATTCTCATAATGTCACTTAGACACAAAATAGTCATTAGTTTGATCCCATTATTTGAATGGCTCATCAAATTGTGTTGCATTTAGGAAGTTTATCCCCCTCCATTCCATTTTCCTTATTCTTGGGTTTCCACAATAAAGAGCCATAATTTGCTTTCATCATGTTTTCTTATTTGTTTCATGTACAACAACTCAAAGAACATTATCTCTGACACTTTTTATATTGCGATTTCTGTCAGATTAAGGTGTAACTCAATTAGTGTTTTGCACACATATGAATATATCCAATAACCATTAGAGCTTAAAGAGGTTATAGATTAAGTATTTAATACCAATTTCATCTTAAGCTACTCAACTCTTCATCAAATCTCAAGGTTAAAGGTCTGAATGTTTTTGAATTTGTGCCAAATATTTTTTTACTGAAATGCTATATATGGCGAATTAGATTTTTTAAGAGCTCACATGTTACTTAGTATGGGTTGTATATGCATTATGGATAGATTTACCTTGTGATTTTTATCATGGATACCTTGATCTAAAAAATGTTCAATGTTAATAGCTTAGTTTCATTAACTACTTACCAAGTCCTATCTTAGTGAGTTTATTTCATCTACTCTATCAAAGACACAAGTATAAAAAAATGACTACTTAGATCCTTTGTAAAAATATTTCTTTGACCTATGAAAGAGCTAATGGAAGTTAATGTTACTTGACTCTAGTTTTGAAATTTTTAATCAATCAACAATTTTATTTTATGAAACAAACAAGCATTAGGCAACATAACAATATTCTTGAGCACAAATGCTTTGTGTGACATTATGGTATTTTTTATGATTTTATTGTATTGGTTAGTAATTTTATTATTTCATCGAAAAAATATTATTTGTGGATCTCTATTACTATTTCCTTAAGCTAAAACCTCCTCTACGCACACTTTGGCAAGAACTAAGCTACCTTACAACTCTTGTATCTCTAAGTGCACCATCATAATCATGAAGAGTGAGACGAAACCAAGCCCACAATTCAAGGAAATCTAGGGAGACCTTAAACCCTATAATTTTATTTATTTTAGAAAACGTTGCATGAATTTTATTTTCATCCTTTAGTATAGCAGCTTTAAAACTGTATGAATATGGAAGTGTTGGGTTCAATTCTATGACCATGTTTAAGTCCATTTTGCCTTTGTTATAGTAGTACATAGACCTTTCTTGATACATCCATTTGGTTGGCTTGTAGCAAGGGATTAGAAAATTAGCCTCTTTATATGAAAAATACCTATCCTTTCTTAAATTTTGCTCTTTCCATACCAACTAATGAGTACACACGCCTTGCTTCTACAACAACTTCAAAATGATTTTGTGCATCCCCATACCATTTTTGTTCTAGCATCACATAAACCAACTAATGCAATGCAAGAGCCCTTTGTTTATGTTATGAAGCACTCTCTCTTAATCTCTCTAAGAGTTTAATGAAAGCATTTGATATCATATCATTCTTCAATCTTATATGGCTTAAAAAGGAATATAAAGAAAAAGAAGAATGTGCAACCATGGCCATTCTTTTCCCACCTTTTAATTTACATTAAAAATTTAAAACCCGGGGAATTTATAAAGATTTTGGTAATTCCCTTAAAAAGGCCTATAGGTAGGAAGAAACAAGTATTGCTGCATTTTCCTTAAGACCATACTCGATGAAGATCTCTCCATCATGCATATTGTAAAGGAGGAAGACTTTGATTGTAAGAAGACTTCATGTTTTCACAACAAAATTTGTTGGCAAAAGCTCAAGCACAATCTCTAGGGGAAAATAGAGGAGAAACACTAACAACAAATCATTTCTACTATTAAATAAAGAAGAAAAGGCATGAAAGACAAATTTCAATGCTACTGAGTAACACCATGCATTTGTGATAGGTTAGGCATTGAAGAATGTGTTTTGTCCTTCCCTAATATAAATTGATTTAGTATTTGGTGTCGATGCAGGTGATTGTATTGTTGGTGCAAATGATTTGTTGTTGGTTGTCCCTATAGATGATTTTTTTGTTGTTGCAAATGAATGCCATCTTTTCTCTAAACCAATTTTAAGGCACATAATTGTACATATCCTAATTTTCTTTATCTCTTTCTAAGAATTTTCCATTTATAAGATTTCTCAATTCTTCTTTTACTTTTCTTCATATTCAGCTTGAACCTTTCTTTAATCTACTTAATGCAATTGTGTCACTACTACCTTATGACAATTTTTTTTGTTCTTCACAATTCTTACAATGGAATATTTTCTTTAATATTATATGTGAGTGCTTGAAGTTTGATCATCCTCTTGTTACAAGATAATTTTGCATTGAATTCAAATTAGTCTATTGATGCCATGGCTTGGGTGTCTGGTAATTTACTTAGAATTTTATATTTAGAGCATGTAAAGAATGTCAACAAATCAATTGTATTTCCAACTTCCAAATTCAACTTAGATTTGACTTGCAAAAAACTTAACCTCTCTTTTATTGTACAAAAATAGTGCACTTGCATTGCAAGGGGTTCCATGTATTTGAATATCACCTTGGTCAAATAATCCAATAATAATGCATGTTCCTATAGAATATTTCTATGCTTACATTATGTTCATATTTTCTCTGTTATAGAACTCTTTGAATGACTCTCATTTTCTTGTCATTTCAATAGGATGAACAAGAGAATCAGAAGACTTGTAGCTTGGCCACAATCTAGATGTCAAAACTATCACAAAAAATCCTATTCTAGCACATGGATGAAGAGATTCAAACTGAGGTATTCTTCATAATCTAATTGGGTTTTCATTAACAATGACTAATCAGTAAGCATACCTTCCATTTTAGAAGTAAATTGTCTTCTGCACTCAGACTTCAACTTAATTATCACATTTTTAATGATCAACATTTGAACTTCTATAGGGAAGAAGCCTATCTACTAGCTTCTTCCTCTAAAAATTTGCACCCAAGTCTCTATCATAGATTTAGGAAAAGATCTGTGCAACATTCTTAAGGGAATCTTTAACCTCTAAATTTGTCATGTTTCTATTTATCAACATATTGTCACAATATGTGACCAACAATATGGGAATCTTTAAATCTTTAAATTTGCAGTCTAGCATGAAACTTCCACCATCCTACCATACCATCTTTAGCAGAAACTTGGCTACCCTGCAACTCTTGTTTGATAGTGGAAAGTGTAGGAGGGTTGATGAAATCCAATGCTTGTTGGAACCAAATGATACTCCAAACCTGCATCATGTTCAAATCTTGTGTGCAACAATCCTAACATTGATTGTACCTTCATGATTTTGATTTACTCATAATTTGATGTAAGAGCCAAAATATTTAGATTTTGGGAACCACTTTACCCTAAGGTCATTGTAGAAAAAAGTTATATTCCATTTTTGACGAATCAATAAATTTATGAGAATCAATTGTACACTTTTGTATTTCCAAATAACTAAATTTCAAAGATTTTGTACATCTGATTTCCATGACATCTAAGCTTTGTTTCTTTGTACTAATTGTGAGTCATGATTAGATGTTTAAGCAAATTTTGACAATGGTAATGTTTAATTAATATGTTGATAGATATTTTGAGTTGTATGATGTAGAACTTAAGGAGAAATATACATCATGTAGATGCAGGAAATTTAGCTATTTCTATGTACAATAATCAATTATACTTCCAAGAGAAAATTGAGATAAAAGTACACTAATTATACACAAAAACTAGGTATAAATCACTAAAGAAATGATTGGGATTAACTCAAAAGATAAGAAACAAGACAATGTAGAAAGTTTACACATTGTATGATCATTCTTTAAAAGGTGCTAGCTCAATGGAAGAGCACCTGCTTTACAAGCAGATGGATGGTGGTTCGATTCCATTGTGCCCTATTATGACCAAATACACTATTAAATATGCTACTAAATATTTGATCAAATATACTACCAAATATGCTACTAAATATATCACTAAACAAGTGACTAAATATATTAAATATGTGATCAAATATATGATTAAATATGCTACTAAATATATTGTTTAATATGTGACTAAATCAACTATCAAATATACAATTAAATATGTGATTAAATATACTACTAAATATGCGACTAGCCACATGATTAAATATACTACTAAATCAATTACTAAATATACAACTAAAACAATGATCAAAATCAGTGATCAATTAAATGACTAAAATTTCTTAGTAGTAAATTTAGTAGTGTTATAAATGACTAGATATTAACTACTATTAGTCACATGACTAAGTTTAGTCACATATATAGAAATTTTAGTGGGTTTTTTAGTCACATATTGCTATTTTTGTACTGGTGTCATCTAACCCTACACTAGACTCTTCAACTACATTTGATTGGGTTTCATAAGTGCGAATGACATCCACCCCTAATTCACAAGATGCATCTAAAAGACTTTCCCATTCATACTCACCAAAATATGTACTTTGGTTCCTAGCAATTAAGTGAGTAATATTTTGTCTAATCCTTCCTCTATTTAAGTCTTCATGGTTGGATTCATCTTGTTCATGTTGTCTAGTAGCAGAAGCTTCAACATCATTGTGGGTAACAATTGATTTTTCTCCCCAAGGAGAAAAGTGAGAGGCACAAAATCCTCATCTTGTAGAGTAGTAGCAACAAAGAGTGGATCATCATCCTTCGATTCACTAGACACAAGAGCTCTTCTGTCAAATGTTGGTATTTCATCTTCTAGCCGAAAACCTAGGCTAGTAGTATCTTGAGTGTTGTAACCCTTAGTATGACTTAAGGGTTCTACTTAAGTTGTTTTGTTACTAGTTAAGGACCTGTGGCCTGATGGCCTATGTTTGCAAGAATTTTATATCCTTTGTCATAGCATTTAGGAGAGATGGGAGTAGTGATGTGACTTCCTCCTCATCTTCCTCTTCCCTATATATCCAATATTTGGTTTCTTTTTCTTCTTTTTCTACTTTTAGGAGAGCTAAGGATTGAACAAAGGTGCCAAAAATAGTCATTGCAGAAGTTGAAGGCTTCATTTTGGCAGAAGGTTTCTCATAAGACTAAGAGGAAATAGGTAAAGCAGAAATAGAGTCTAGAGTGTGTTTTCCCATTCCTAGGCTCATCATTTCCATTTTTTGTTACACTCTATAAAATATGGTGTCAGTTATGAGAAGAGAAATTATGTGGAACCAATGTTTTTATAGCAGATAACATGTTTATAGACATTGAGTTGTCTCTAGGGACAACTATCTCAGTACTGTTGAAAGAGAACTTGATATAGTGATGATACGTGGAAGGTAATGCTTGGATATCATGAATCTATGGTCATCCCAACAATAAATTGTATGGGAGCGGTATGTCTAAGACTTGGAAAATGACATCTTTTTCAACTGGACCAACTCATATTGGAAGCACAATGAGACCTTTAGAAGGTCTTTCAACCTCATCATAGGCTTTGATAGTGATCTTGTGCCTAGGATCAATGGAAAATTTAGACATGCCTAATTATTGGATCACATTGAATGAGATGATGTTTAACTCTACACCATTGTCTGTCAAGACTTGGCGAACATGAGTATGGAAGATTTGGACTTCAACGTGGAGGGTGAGATTGTGGGGATGACTGAGCACTATGTCATCTTCTTTAGAAAAGGTGAGATAGTGAGGTGAAGAAATATGGTTCACCATAGCATCGAATCTCTCTATGTCAATATCCATGGGGATGTTAGAAGAATGCAAGGCTTTTTCAAGGATATCCTTCTGTAAAGGGGATAAGTCTAGCAACTCAAAGATGGAATTTGAGCAGGGGTTCATTGTAGTTGGTTGACAAGGTCATAAATGGAGATTGCTGAGGTAGTTTCTTGTTGGGATTATGAAGCCTTTTTAGGATCATTAGCAACTTTAAGAACACCTATAATTTTCCCCCTAGTGATAGTGTTAAGTGGCTCACTCTGTGAGGAGGAAGATTCAACCATGCAAAGTACCACCTTAGATTAGGTGTTCCTATGTTTTTGGGGAGCATTTCACATTTTGAAGATAACCTTGGGCCTTTCATCCTCAATGTCATAGTTATGTTTTTTGTTAGAATTAGAATTCATGATACAAAGATATTCAATGGGCTCAATCATGTTTATAACATTATCCATGTTAGCATACTCATAGTTGATCTTAGATCATGAGTTTTCTTAGGACCCTTAGAGGACTCTCCTTTCTCATATGCAAGCAAGTTTTGTTTAAAATCTTTGGGATGATAATTTTTGACGAGGTCATCCATCACAACTTTACTAGCATCTATAATATCTTGAATGATATCTTTGAGTTTAAAGTCATGATCAGTATCATGGCCTTTGCTTCTTTGATAATTGCAGAAATGATCCTCTTCCAACAATCAGCCCTAATGGGTATGTCATAGGGGTTGGAGTTGTCTAGAAGTGTGACCAATTTGTTTTCAATTAAGGTCTTCAATACCACATCATAAGTTTCAATTGTTGGCATGTAAACATGTCTTTGCTTAGTAAACTTGGTGTTCTTTTTAGATGTTTATGTGTTCTTGTTGTTTTGTACCATAAATAGCATTGGAAAGGTTGAATACAAACTCCTTAGTCTTAGGAGCATCCACTAATCTATCATTGACAACATATTTGTTTTTGTTCCAAGGTTTGTTTTTGTCCTTTCCATTTTCATTGTCATTTTTGTCTTTTTTCACAACAATGTCACCTTTCTTGGTGGCAACACTCTCAATACGATATGCACTCTCAACTATAGCATTGAAAAATGTGAAAATTTGTTTTCTCAAGTCAAACTAAAGTTTTGGTACAAGTGTATTGACAAAGATGTCAATTTTCTCAGCCTTAGGAACTTGCCGAGGGTACTTAGAATGTAAGGATCTCCATCTCTAAAGGTATGTTGCAAAAGGTTCTTCCTAATTTTTTTTGATGTTGCACAAGTCCAACATAGTTATGGGATGTTGAATATTATAGGATAATTAATGGATAAAACATTATGCAAGTTCATCAAATATTTTGAGAGGGGGAGTGAATTTTTTGAACCAATCCATAGCTTTCCCCCTTGGACTCCTAGGAAAAAACCACATAAGATAGATTTCCTCATGCATGAAATCCATGCTAATAGCATAAAGATGCCTCACATGATCATGAGAGTCACCATTTCCATCATATTTTTCATATTTTGGAACCTCTATATCCCTAGGAAATGGTAGCATGTAAGGACTCCTATGAAAGGGAAGAGCACATTTTGATTCAATGAATGAATTTTTAGGTTGCTCTTTTGAAGTTTGTAATTGTGCAAGTTGTTTCCTCAATTCTTTCATTTCCTCTCACAAGATTTTAGCTTGAGTAGGCTCTCACTTTTTTATTATTCTTTGCACATCAAAATCTTGAGGGAGTTTCCATCCCTTTGTTTCCATATACTGAAAGTATTGGTCCCCATTTTTCTCCAAGGCTTTTGAGCATTAGTTTTTGAGCAACCTCATCTTGTTGAAATCTTATGACATCTTCACTAGTGATCTCATCATCACTTTTTTGATGTGATTTTGATTGTCTAGGTGGTGATGGATATGGTATTGACTCTAGGGGTCCTTGGAGGTGTGTTGTCATAATTTCCACCAAGGGGAATGTGATCAAATGGATTGTGATAATAGCCTCTTCTATTTTCCTTATTGTGTCTATGAGTATTAGGCTCATCTTATTAATAAGATCTTTCTCTAATGTGTACTGCCTTTTTGAGTCTCATTTTCTTGTGCTTGTTCTTCTAAGAGGTGTTTGATCACTTCAAGATGCATGTTGGTCAAGATGTTGTATTCACTCATAGGATTGTCAAGGGGTGTACCAAATGGGCTTTCAAAGTTGTAAATTGGATTATGTTAGATGTTGGTTGTTTGTGTTTGAATTGGAGTCAAGATCTTCCACACAAGGTTGTTTGCAAGGGCATCCAAGTGGAGTTTCCAATTGTGCAAAAATGAAAGAGGGATGACTACTGTTACCAACTTGGAACCTAGTTTTTTATTAAGAAAAATAGGTTTTATAGGGATCCTGCAACCTAATAGTTTTTACATAATATCTAAAATAATAATTTTAAATAAACTCCAAACCCTATGCTTTTTCCTATAAAAAACTGTAACAAAAGATAGGCCCGCAGCGAGGAAACAAAAGCTAGATACTTTAAACTTAAGAAAGGACAAAGCAAAAAATAAGACCTCTAGCAATTATTTCTCACTATCTGGATCTTGCAAATGTTCTAATTCCTCCTTGGTACTCTAGATCTCCATGTCCACACATTCTTTTTTCAAGTCATTAGTTCATTGCACTTAGCCCCTAGTCTCTTTCATTTCTCCCTTGGTCTATCTGAGGTTTGTGTTGGCCTTTTCTTCCTTTTCCCCATCGATTCCTACATTTTTCAGCGATTTGCCCAAATCATTAATGTTCTCATTTAGAGTGTTCAGAGTAGAAATCACCTAATTAACTAGGTTTTGGTTCGATATCTCCATCCTTTACACCCTTTTCTCAACCTTTGAGAGATGATCGTCCTCCTGGTCACTGCTCATTCAATGGCCTTACTCCTAGCTCCTTTTCTCCTTGAGTGCCTCAATCTCATGAAATAACCACTTGATAGAACAAAAATTATCTATCATATTTTTGGAATTATTGAGTAGATTGAGCCCTATTTCTCTTGCATTATCTAAAATTGCAACCAGAGATGGGTCTATGAGTTCATCAAAATGGGCTTTTCCTTCTATGTCTTCCATGACTTATGGGTTCATTCTCTCCCTAACAATCCCCATCCTGACCATTTTAATGTTGAGTTTTCTCCATGATCTCCTTCTATCTTTCATTATTATCCCCCCATTTTCTTCCACCATGGTTTCCTTAATCTCCTAAGATAGAGAGATAGAAGGTAAGGGACCCGAAGTCTTAGGGGTCTAATGTTTTCTCTCTTCTGACAATAGCTCCTCCTTGGCCTTTCTCTTCTTGGGGTTCCCTAGCAGAATAGTAATGTCCTCCCCCTTCATCTCACTATCCTCCCCCTTCTTCTCTTCCTCCAACTTCATTTCCTCTTCTTCTTTTTAATACTCCTCTTCTTCCTATTTCATTGGTTTTTAAGGTTAAGCCCCGAGGGCTCTTTTTGTTAGGAACAATGCTAGCTAAAGGAGAAATTGTTTGCCCTCCCTTAGGCTTCTTGGCTTTCAAGGAGGTGTTATCCACATGTTCTGAGCTTAGACTTTGAACTTCCTCAAAAATAGAATAGTTTGAGCTCCTAGTGGCCTCTAAAATATCCCCAAAGTGGCCTAAAGATTTTCCCCTCATTTGAGTCTTGAGATATTCATAGACTAACAAGAGAAAACCTTCATGAAGGGCTAGATTTGCACTAGGTTTCTTCTTAAAACCCTCAATGCCCTTACTCATCAAAGTAAATAGATAAAAAGGAAAGGAAATTTTTATGCCATGTCTAAAATGGTTTAATAGAACAAGGTGGTGTGTTCTAACCCTGTTGAATCTAGTGTCTAGAGATATAAATTCAATAACTACCCTTAAAACATACCTCCACAACTTTTTTATTAACTCCATTTCATAGTATTCTTTAGCCTTCACTAACTACTTCCTTTCTTCGTCATTCTTCACAAAATCTTTAACTGCATTAGCTAACATTTTCTTATCCCTATAAAAATTTATCCCCTCCATGGGTATCTCTGTGACCTGAGCTATCATTTTCACAATGACTTGGTGAGAAACCCCATCAATTTTTACATGCCCATCCTTCCAAGTATTCACCATAACCTTGGTTATCTCCTTATCAAAATTGTGAAGTTTCTCAAAGTACCTCGCTATTCCACCCTTCTCTAGTTTGTTCTAGACCTTCATTCTTTTCCTCCATAATTTGCCTCCCTAGTTGGCTCCTTCCTACTCCTCTCCCCAACCATCTTGATCTCTTGTTCAAAAATATTGCACCAATTCTCACAAACTTCAACATCCTACAATTTTCGTATCCCTAAAACTTTTTTTACCTTTGGCAATTTTAATGGGGATAGGAAAAGCGACCCATAAAACATGCCACAAGTACATAAATGAAGGAGAGTTTTTACCTTCCCATGATTTTCATTAACATATTATCTTATTTGCACTGTTATATATATTTACATAATTAATGTTAGATTTCCTTTGTACTTCCTTAGATATATTCCTACATTATAATATCTTTCATGTCCACTGGAAAGATGTCTCCATTGTACCACATCATCCCCATGTTTTCAGCTACCATCTCATTCGCAAACTAGTCTGTGACTGAGTTGGCCTCTCTGTACACATGGCTAACATGGACCCTTTTGAATTTTCCAAGTCTAATCAAATCTCCTCCACCACATTTTCAATGGTCTAGGAGGTCTTAGAGCAACCTTTTAAATAATTTATTATATTTAAAGAGTCTCCCTCCAACCAAAGGTTCTCAATTCTGATAGCCAAAGCTAGTTTAACAATATGATGAGCTGCACTGACATCCACAAAGTGATTCGTCTAAGTCCCTAAGGGATAAGAAAAAGATGTAACTCCCATTCCATGACCATTTCTAATAATTCCTCCATACCTGACAAGGCTAGGATTCCCTTTGGCTACCTCGTCAAAATTGGCTTTATGCCATTCTTCGAGGTGAAAAAGCCACTTAGCTTCGTATCTTTTCCTCTCCCTATCCTTTTTATTTACTATTATGTTTGCTCCTTCTTCAATGTCTCCCCCTTTTCTTATGGAAAAGTTCTCCTTCATAGTGTTAACAATTTTATCTACACTAACAAAAGCAGGGGCTTCCCTATCTCTAAAAATATGATTGTTCCTCTCTTTCCATATTCCTCAGTAGAAATGTGGAAGAGACTAGGAACATATCATTTGTGTCTTCATTCCTTTATACATACAATCCCAGTGTTTGAAGAAATCCTAGATGTTGGCCAATTTACACCAATTGACTACGTAGCCCTTGGTCATGAGATCCCATACCTCTGAGGAGTAGGGACAATGAATAAAAAGGTGGTTAATTGTCTCCAAATAATTCTTGCAAAGGCTGCACCTATTTAGGATAATCTGACCCCTCTTGATCAGGTTATCCAAAGTAAGAATTTTTTCTTGAAGAAACAACCAGAAGAATATGTTGATTTTAAAAGTGAGGCTAGTCATATAAGCCTTTTCCCATCTCTCATAGTTAGGGTGATCTATGAGGGGGCCCTGGCTTAACCATTTTTCCTCCCAAAATAAGATACTTTCCCCATTGCCTACTTTCCACTTTGTCTTTGATTTAGCCAAAGATTTTTCCTTAAGGATCCCATTCCAGATAAAGGATCCATGTGGAAGATCAACTTTGCTAAATATGAAGCTGAGATATTGCCTTTTCAAATACTTTTCCACCATGATATCTTTCCATTCTCCAAAACTTTGAAAAATGTACCATATCTACTTCACTAATAGAGCATTGTTGAGGTGTCTGATTTTTCTAATGCCTAGAGCACCATAGCTTTTAGGTAGGAAAACATTATCCCATGCCATTAAATGATATCTCTTGTTTTCTTCAACCCCTATCTACAAAAAGTCCCTTTGGATTTTCTCCATTCTATCAAAATGTTTAACTGGGATCCCAAAAAGGCTGAGGGCATAAGTTGGGATGTTTTGAAGAGTTGATTTCACCAAGGTACATTTACCTGCTTGACTAAGGGTAGCTCCTTTCCATCCTACTAGCTTCTTGTTAAATCTATCAATAATGCGATTCCAAAAAGATTCCAACAATTTTTACCCTAGTGGCATTCCAAGATAACTAGCTGGAGAGACCCTACACCACATCCCAAGATGCGAGCTACTTTCTTTGTCACTCAATTGGGGTGTTTACAAAAAGACCAAGATTTTTTTCCAGTTTATAGCCTGTCTTGGACCCCTTGTGTAGGTATCTAGCAAACATTTTAATGCCTTAGCCTCTTGAACTATGGCTTCCCACCCAAAATTGTGTCATCCACAAATTTTTGATGGGTGAATGTAATATGTCTAGATGATGGCTTAATACCATGTAGGCTCTAATCGTGTCTTTTCATCAGGATTAACCTCCCAATACTCTCAGCCATAATATTGAATAGAAAAAGGGATAAGGGATCACCCTGTCTAAGCACTCTTAAGGGGGAAAAGAAATTCAAGGGAACTCCATTGATTAAAATGGCCAGAGAGGGGGTGGAGACAAGTTGATGAATTAGTTTACAAATTTGGACATCAAATCCAAAAGCCTAGAGAATAGCCTTCAAGAAGTCCCAGTCCACCCTGTCATAGGCTTTAGATAGGTCCAACTTGACTAGAAATCCTTCCCTCTTCCTAGCTTCTAGAGAGTGAATCACCTCATGAACCATCATCCTTGAGTCTAGGATTTGTCTCCCTCAAACAAAGCCAGTTTACTATGGAGAAATAATCAAATGAGAACATTGAGAATTCTGGTGGTCAAAACTTTTGAAATGATTTTATAGAAATAATTGCATAGGCTTATGGGTTTGAACTTATCCATCAAATCAGCCCTTGAATTTTTTGTGATTAACACCAAAAATGTAGCATTAAGTTCCTTCAGAAGGTTCCTAGCCCCAAAAAATTCTTGCACTACCTTCACCAGATCCCCTTTGGCCACCTCCCAATATTCTAGAAAAAGAGAGTTAGGAAGCTATTCAACCCTAGAGCATTGTCAGAAGGGAGAGATAGTAGAGCTTGATAAATTTCATGAGAAGAGGGAATAGCCTTCAGCATTGAATTATGATGTTCCTATAGCATATTATGGATTGAAGTCGAAATATCCTCTTGATCATTTAGTGAAAGTGAAGAGTCCTTAGAAAGAAGTGAAGAAAAGAAATACACTACCTCATCTACAATCTCATTATCCTTTTTTAGAATGGCTTGCCCCCTCTTTATACTCAAAATTGTGTTGTGTGTATGGTGTTTTAAGGTGGAGAGATGGAAGAACCTAGTATTCTAATCCCCCTCTTTAAGCCAATTGACTCTAGATCTTTGCTTCCATAAGTACTCTTCCCTACTAATGATATTGTGGAGGTCATATAGGATAGACCTTTCTTTGATCCTAATCTAATCATTGTATTATTCCTGCTATATCCTTTCTTGGACTTTTCAAAGCTGGTCTCTCTTCTCATCCTTCTCATAGAAGATATGCCTAACATCCATCTTATTCCAAACTTTAATGTTTCTTTTCACATTTTTCATTTTTTGAGCTATCCTAAACATTATTATACCTTCCACCTCTTTATTCCACCAAGAGGAAATCTTAGCTTCCAAATCTAGGTGGGAAGTCCACATCTTCTCAAAATGGAAAGGGAAATTTTGTTTTACCATTAGAGGACTAAATGAAAGTGAGATGGGTGAGTGGTCTTACCTAACTCTGGGAAGAAGAGAAATTCTGCACATATGGGTTTGCATCCAGTCTAGGGAAATGAGGGCTCTGTCTAGATGAACCTAGATACAATCCTTGCTAGTCCTCCTATTTGACGAAGTGAATCAACCCCTCAAAATATCAACATCCATAAAGGCTAGATTTTTAATAAAATTAGAGAGGTCTAATTTACTTTCCTAATCTAGGGCCAGTCCCCCTAATTTTTCTTCATCTAAAATGGGGGTGTTGAAATCCCCCATAATAACACCTTTATTTATATTATTTTTGTGAATTGCACCAAGAATCTTGGCCCAAAAACCCCTTCTCTGCCTTTTAGTATTAGGAGCATATACATTTAAAATAAACCAAGAGTCACCACTATGTACATGGGAGACCTTACAAAGGAGAGCATTACCTTCATTAAGAACAGTAGAGATTTGGAAAGCCTTTTTATTGAAGAGCATCAAAACCCCCTGCAGCTCCCTCTGAGTCTATGGCTTCACTACTCATATTACAACTAAAGGATAACTTGCCTACCATGTCTTTTCTCATCTTTTTTTCTTGAATCAGTAAAAAATTAGGTCTTTGGTCTCTAATCATATTTTGTACTATCTCTTATTTGTGGGCACAATTTAGGCCCCTTATGTTCCAAAATAAAATCTTCATTTCTTTTTTACAGAACATTCCTTGATGATTCTATGGCTCCCATCTGCCAAGTTCTTTCTCGCCTCCTCTTGCAATACCCGGATCAAAATTTTTCTTCCTAGAGACTTAGGTTTTAACCCAACATCTACTTTGATCCTACTTTTGGTTGTCATTGGAGACAATGGGAGATGATCTTGATTTTGATTTTTCTTCTTTTTAACCATACTCCCCTTACTTTTATTATCTTGAGAGTAGTTGTTTATCCATTCCTCCAATTTTGAGATATGTTCTAGGGAAGAGTTGTTGATTAAATCTAAAAATTTCATCCTTAGGGCATTGGATGCTAACGGATTCACCACAAGAGCCAAAGGGAGTTTCAAAGAAAGCCTTTGATTTTGAGCCCCTTTTTCAACATTTTGGCTAAATTAATTTAATCATTTACCTAGACCAAATTGCTAATAATCAATTTATTTGATTATAACCTATAGTTTGACTATGCTATCCTAAGTTTATTATTTGATTAAAAGAACATGTCCCCTTTTAATTAAATAAAAGACCCCATTCTTCTAACCCACTTAAAGTGCACACATAAAGTCCTTTTTCTATTTTGCAATTAAAAGAAAAGGCTTTGTGACTTTTTTCTTATAGGACAAGTCAACTTATATTCTATTGGTTGACTTGTGTGTGCACATGGATCACTCCTCTTTTCAAATTCCACCGTTGATCATCCACCATCTTCATCTTGATCTCTACCGTCCATACGATTTTAAAAGGGAGAGAGCTTTCCCCCTCAAAGGATCTGTCCTCATTTTGAATATTGTTATGCTGCAAGTTTTCTAACAAGTTTCTTTGGAGCTTTGTGGAGAACTTCTATTTCTTGTCTACATTCTCTCATACCATAGCATTTTAGCTTAGATTCATGTTGCATGTTAGTTTAGCTTCCATTTTGCAATAATCTCTCTCATAGCTTAACATTTAGATTATAACACTCTCATCCATGCTTAGAATAGTTGCACTTTTCATATTCATTCTAGTTTAATCTTTAGTTGCATTGCATTCTTGAGGAACTCCTTGGGACATTTGCATTCTTGCATCTTGTCTTTAGAACCTCCCATTGCATGGTTTACTAGCAAGAAGAGTATTCCTAAGGCTCAGCTAAGAGCCCTTGAACTTTAAATACACTCTCTTGCACTCCATGTATAGGGAGCTCTAAGTTGACATCCAAGTATTCCAAACTCATGGAATCGTTTGGATAGAAGGGTTTAGAGTGAGACACTTTTGAGTGTACATTTTTGGCGCCCACCATGGGGCTTGAATTAAGTTTCTAGCTCCATTTGCTTTCATTTCTTATCTCTAGTTTTTTTTGCAGTAGCATATTGGATCTAATCAAGTGCTTTTATAAAACTATCACTTTGGTTTTAAGGCCAACCCATAAGTAGATTGGTTTGAAGGCCAAAAATCTAGTGGGTTTAAAAATTTGATCATATCTTTTAAACCACTTGGAGTTTGGTTCTAAATTTTGTTTTACAAGTTCACTATGTGTCCAACATGTCTTAATCTAGTTTTTAGAAAATTTTGACCTTATTTGTAGGAGTTATGATTTTTTCTTTGTTTTTCATAAAAAATCCATTTTTGATCGCAAAATAGTGCATTTTTTTGAAAAACTTACATTTTCAAAAAGGTTTTTGAATTCTATGAGGGGTACTCTCTTTATATTTTTACTTTTGAGGTCATATTAGGGATCAAAAACTTGATTTGATAAATCTGGTCTGTTTTGACAAAATGGGTCCCTATGGCACAAATGAAGAGATTTTTTTGAATTTTTTGCATTTTTGGAAAGCTCTCTGATTTCTATTAAGGGTCTCTTCTTTTCATTTTTTTTTTAATCCGAAATCATAGCAAACAAATCCAATCTTATTGACTAGGTCAAAATCAAAGAGTCAAAATGAGAGCATTTGTGATTAACTTGCATGCACTTGGTTGGAAGATAAATTGGCTTTTTGAGGAAACTAACCACTTTTTATTGCAGATTTTTATGTTATTTCACACTAAATTTTGGTGCTAACAAGTTGTGATTTCAGGTTGCCATCCTTGTGAAAAAATTGAAACATTGCATAAAAAAAATGCATGTCAAAGCTTCAAATGCGCAAGGGCTACTAACATTGTTTGCAGGACAGCCAAAAGAATAAAAACCCAAAATTTCTTGCTTTTTATTTTTCATGTGTGGCATTGAATAATTGTTCATTTTTCATAAGCACATAAAACTTGTGATTGGAGTCTTTTGGTAATAGGAGAGTATGCTCTTCACCCTTGTGGTGAATCAAAAATCTTGACTTGCCATTTGGTTTCAAAAGCAAGGGGTAATTGAATCTTCCTGGTGTGTTCAGGAGAAAATGATTGGACTAGGAGAGTATGCACTTCACCCTTATGTTGAATCAAAAATCTTGACTTTTGAAAGTTGATCCACTCTTTGTGTAGTTAGAATCCTTTAGAGGGCCTGCTCTCGAAAAACTTGAGAGGAACGACCTAAGTGGGGACAAGCAGATTACCCAGCTCTTCCAACCCACTATAAACTCAAGGCTATCAAGGACACAAAACTTTGGTAGATGTAGTGTTTGTCTTCACCTAGTGTGATCGCTTATGGGATTTTGACCATAGGGAGATCACTAGGCAAGAATGCTTAAGGTACTCTTGTGGTCGCGAGATCAGTTACTCATCACAAGGTGAGGTGTCTCATAATTGGGAGCAAGAGGAACACTATGAATGAAAGCCCTATCTAAACACCCTAAGTTAGTAACTACCCATTTTAGCCATTCAACTTCTTGTTGCAAGGATCGATCCTAGTAGACTACCCAAATCACCCCAAGATTTTACACTCACCATATGTGTTCCCTTGGTTGTGCTTATGGCACTTCCATGAGAAAGCCAATATCTCTTGTGGGAAACCACTTGGTGTGAGGTGAAGGAGCATCAAGCGTGGGCCAAGTTGTTGAGTAATGAACCATGACTCTAAGGTAGATTTCTTGGCTATTGTTTTCAATATTTTGACCAATGTTAATGTTCTTGCAACATAAAAAATTCCAATAAAAGTTGTTAGGAAGGCCGTTCTGATATCCCAAATGCGTATTGACAAGGTTGTTTTTACCCTTGATCAATTGTTTGAAGACATGTTAAAACACTTACTATTTGCAAACCTTTTTGTTTACTGATACAAACTGAAATGAAACATTGTCTGATTGAAACAACTATCTGATTGACAAATTGAAACGAAATTCAAACCAAAAATTAACCTTTTTTTGCACAAAACTGGCACTCTGTTGCACACTCTCATGAGAAATATTGTGCGACATATTTTTACCCAAAAATCTATCACATGTCAGTAGTAAATTTTGTCACACTACCTATAAAATTCTATCGCATTCAGTTATAATATCTGTCGCTTAGACAAAAAGTGTCACACCCATGTTAAAATTCTATTGTGCAACACTATTTGTTGAACTTATGTCACCCTCCTTTTGAGAAAGTATCACCTAGAGTCACTTTAGGTCAAAAAAAGAGTTTATAGTTGGATTTCTTTGGTCTAAGGAGTGTCACGTTGGTCACCCTTGATCTTGGCTACGTATCAGTGTGTGAAGAATTCGTCCTAGGTTGAAAAGATGGGTTTAGTCCGTTGAATGTGAGTCTTGAAACATCTTGATGAATCACTTGTCAAAATTCAGCTATTATTTTATTCTAGCTATCCGCTATTGAGCTTCTCGCTCGTCCACTCGGCTCGAGTCACCCATGCTGTAAGATCTTGAGCACTGTTTGACAAGCCATCTATCACATTTTGACAAGTGACTAGTCCTAATTGTAAAACTTCAAATTTGGCTTGCTTTTCTTGTCCTACTAAACAAAGAGAACTCTTTACATGCCGGTCACAACTAGATATCAAGTTGGTAATGATAGCCACACACCTTTCATTTTCAAGCAATTGGAGACACCACCTAAGCATCCTCGCAAACAACTTTGTGTGGAAGATCCTGAGTCTACTCAAACACAAACAGCTAACGTTAGGCATAATCCACTCTATAGTTTTGAAAATCCATTTGGTACACCCTCTGAGACACCCAAGGATACAAGTGGTATAGTCACTATGGTGCACCCTGATGAAATTAAGCATCATCTAGAAGAACAAGCATGTGAAACCCAAAAGACTTTGGAGGAGATATATGCTATGGAAAGAGAAAACCAACAAGTCAACACTGACAATCAGGCACGCTATGAAGGATATAAAGGAACTTGTCCTCGAAATCCTTTTGAGAACAATGATGGTAATCACATGCCTCCAAGGACTCCTAGAGCTACTGCTGGTGCATGTCCCTCACCACCTAAACCATCTCATCATGATTGTGATGAAGAAGTAACTAGCAAAGACGTGATCAAATTTCAACAAGATGGCTTCGCCCAAAAACTAATGCTTATAGCTTTAGAGGAAAATGGAGACCAATATTTCGATACATGGCAGTTAGGGGATGGAAACTGCCTCAAGGTTTTAATGTTGAGAATATTATTCTAAAATGAGAGCCCACTAAGGCTGAAATCTTAAGGGAAGAAATACAAGAACTAAGGAAACAATTTGCACAACTGCAAACTTCAAAAGAGCCACCTAAAACATCATTTGTTGAATCAATTTGCGCTCTTCCATTTGATAGGAGTCTATACATGTTACCATTTCCTAAGGATATAGAGGTTCCTAAGTATGACAAATATGATGGAAATGGTGACCCTCATGACCATGTGAGACATTTCTATGCTATTAGCATGGACTTTATGCATGAAGACACCTTTCTTATGCGTCTATTCCCTAGAAGTTTGAGAGAACAAGCCATGGAATGGTTTACCAAATTGAGTCCCCCTGTCAAGACATTTGATGAACTCGCACAATGCTTTATCCAACAATATTCATGCAACATTCAACATCCTGTGACTATGTTAGACTTATGCAACATCAAACAAAAACCAAGAGAATATTTTGCAATATACCTTCAATGATGGAGATCTTTATACTCTCGGTATCCTCGGCAAGTGCCTGAGGCTGAAAAAATTAACATTTTTGTCAATACGCTTGTACCCAAATTATACTTTGATCTAAGAAAATAGTTATTCACATCCTTCAATGCCATGGTGGAAAGTGCATATCACATTGAGGATGTTGCTATCAAAAGAGGTGACATTGCCATAAACAAGGATAAAGTTAACAATGGAAATGGTAAAGACAAAGGAAAACCTTGGAACAAAAACAAGTATGTTGTCAATGATGGAGTAGTGGACACTCCTAAGACTAAGGAACCTGAGTTTAACCTTTCCAATGCCATCTATGCAACAAAACAAGAAGGTTCAAAGCCTCAACCCTTTGACAAAGGCTTTAAATTTGTGAGGAAGCAATGTGTTTAGACACCTATGGTCGAACCTTATGAAGTGGTTTTAAAAACCTTAATTGCAAACAAATTATTTACCTTACCAGACAACTCACATCCTTATGATCCACCCGTTAGAGCTCCATGGTGGAGAGAAGATCATACTTGCAGCTATCACTAAAGTAAAGGACATAACACAAAAAATTGCTTCAAACTCAAAGATGTAATTCAAAACCTCATCGAAGTTGGCAAAGTTCTCACAAATGGCCTTGTTAAAAATGTTGATCATAAGGCTTTCCAAAAACCATTACCCAAATATGAAAAGGGTAAGACCTCAAGGGTAGCTGCCAAAAAGAATCATGACACCAAAATTAGTTATGCTTATGCTGACACTAATAATGTTATAGGCATGCTTGAGCCCGTTGAATACATATGTATGGCAAGCTCTAACAATGACAAGTGGCCAAATTATGACGCTAAAGATGAACGACCAAGAGTGGTCTTAAGGACATGATCTACTCCTCAAGATCATACTAAGACTAGATCCAAGGTGGTACTCCGAGTGGTTGAGTCTTTATCTTCTTAAGGTGAACCACTTAATGTTGTCACTAGGGGGCAATCTAAGGTTGTCCTAAAAGTTGCGAATGATCCTAAAAATGCTTCATCATCTAAGAAACCAATTACTTCCAAGATCTCCAACTATGATCTTGTTAGCCAACTGCAACGCACACAAGCACAAATCTCCATTTTCAAATTGCTAGAGTTATCTCCTTTGCACAGGGATATCCTTGAGAAAGCTTTACATTCTGCCAATGTTCCCATGGATATTGATGTGGAACAATTCCAAGCTATGGTGAACCACATCTCCTTGCCTCACTATGTCACCTTTTCTGAAGAAGATGACCGAGCTCTTAGTCATCCCCATAACCTTGCTCTTCACATCGAAGTTCAAGTCTTTTGTACCCGCATCCGTCAAGTCCTGATAGACAATGGTGTAGGGTTAAATATCATTTCGTTTAATGTAATCCAAAAATTGGGCATGTTTGAATTTGACATCGATCCTAAGTGCAAGAGCACTATAAAGGCCTATGATGAGGTCGAAAGGCCTTCTAAAGGTCTAATTGTACTTCCAATAAAAGTTGGTCTAGTTGAGAAGAATGTCATTTTCCAAGTCTTAGACATACCACTTCATACAACGTGTTGTTGGGATGGCCATGGATTCACGATATGCAAGCAGTACCCTCTACGTACCATTAGTGCATTAAGTTCCCTTTTAATGGTACTGAAGTAGTTGTCACTAGTGACAGCTCCATGTCTATCAACACATTATCTACTGCTGAAATGTTAGTCCCGCACAATCGCTCTTCTCATGAGCTAGCACCATCTTTCACAGAATGTGAACAAAAATTGAAAATGATGAGCCTTGGTATGGGCAAGTACACTTTGGACTCTATTGTTGCCTTACCAATTTCCCCTCGGTCCTATAGGAAACCAACTATTGCAAAGAAGTCTTCTACTTGTGCTATGACACTTTTTGGCACTTTTGTGCAATCTTCCATACCTCTAGAAGTAGAAAAGGAAGAACAAGCCATTAGTGACTAGATCTACAGAGAAGAGGAAGAAAAGGAGGTTATAGTGACTATTCCTATTTCTCCCAATAGATATGGAAAAGGCTATAAATTTTTGACAAAAATGGGCTACTAGGGACACGGGTCCTTAACTGGTTGTAAGAATACTCTAGTTGAACCTTTAAGTCACACTCAAGGTCATGATACTCGAGACACAGCTGGTCTAGGCTTTGGGCTAAATAATGATATACCAACCTATGATCAAAGATTGCTCATGTCTAGTGAATCGGAGGATGATGACTCTCCCGTAATTGCTACCACTGCACAAGACAAAGACTTTGTTCCTCTCACTTCCCTCCTTTGGGGAGAAGAAACAATAGTAACAAGAAGGGTCTACTTCTGAGGACATAAATAGAGGATGAATTAGGCAAAATCTTACTCATCTCATAGCTAAGGATCAGAGTACAGATTCTCATGAGTATGAGTGGGAAATTCTCTCTGATGTATCTTGTGAGCTAGGGGTGGATGTCATTCATGCCTATACAACCCAACCCAATGTAGCCAAATAGTCTAGTCTAGGGTCGGATGAGTTTCACTCACAACATGTCTCAATGGGTCACACTAGTCCCTACCAGACTATTCCTGAGCTGGACTCCTTTGCAACATTTTCTATAGGCTCAACTTCACAGGTCACCACAGATGACTCCTTCCATGTTAATCACATTGAAACTTCCCCCTCACTCTTGCTAATTCACCCAGATCTCATAGATTAGTCTATCCAAAATCAAAGACCTAAAATACGGTCTTTCCAAAATGACTATGAGATCACTTATTATCTAAACCTAATTGAACCTGTCACTTCTTCTACTAGTGAACCCATGATTAACATGATAGAATCAGATATCAAGTACCTCAGTCAAAAAATTAAAGGAAAAATAAGTGATCAGATGGCAAAAACCACATTGTGGCGGTGTTTGATCCTCAAAAAAGTAAAAATAAAGGCATATCTAATGGTGAAAACCTCTTTGAGGCACCTGTGGATGAGGTACTTGGTAGTCTTCCAAGCTATTTCTACGATAGATCTTCAGTTCTCATTGAACCTACACAGCCTATCAACTTGGGTACATAAGAATGTCCTCAGATTATCCATGTAGCTCAATCTTTGTCAGACAAAGAAAAGACACAGTTTGCTCAATTCTTTCAAGACAAGAAGGTCAACTTCGCATGGACATACTCTGATATGCCAGGGCTTGATACAGATCTCATCATGCATCACTTATCAATCTCACCAGATTTCAAGCTTGTCAAACAAAAGTTGAGAAAAATGCATCCACATGTGTCCCTACTGGTCAAGATAGAGTTAGAAAAACTATTGAATGCAAACTTCATTAGGGCCATTGATTATGCAAAGTGGATTTCCAACATTGCACCTATCTCCAAGCATGACAAATCCATATGAGTTTGTATTGATTTTAGAGATCTCAATAAAGCATGCCCCAAGGATAACTTTCCACTACCAAACATCTATATGATAGTGGACATGACTGTAGGTTATGAGATGTACTCGCTCATGGATGGATTTTTTGGGTATAACCAAATCAAGATAGCTCCAGCAAACCAAGAAAAGATAGCTTTTACATGTGCATGGGGTACCTTTTGCTAGAATTTCATGCCTTTTGGGCTTAAAAATGCTAGCGCTACATATCAAAGGGCAATGACAACCATCTTTCATGATATGATGCATAAAAATGTGGAAGACTACGTTGATGACACATTGGCAAAATCAAGGAAATGAGACACACATCTCAAAGACCTTAGTTTGATATTGGACCATATGGAACAATTCCAACTTAGGCTGAATCCAAAAAAATGTGCCTTTGGTGTTACTTCTAAAAAATTGCTAGGTTATATCATTTCAGCAAAAGGCATTGAGGTTGACCCTGAAAAGGTCCAAGCTATCATGGATATGCCTCCACCAAAGACTATGAATCAGCTTAGAGGTCTACAAGGATGGCTATAATCCATAAGAAGATTTATCTCTCAATTAGTTGATAAGGCTCAACCTTTCAATAAAAATCTGCATAAAGGATCTACCCATATTTGGAACAGTGACTGTCAACAAAGTTTAGATCAAATCAAAGGCTACTTGGCAAAACCTCTAGTTTTGATGCCACCCATTCTGGGAAAACCTTTGATCCTGTACATTTTAGCTATAGATTCTTCTCTAGGAGCACTCTTAGCCCAAAGTGATGAGACGGGTAAAGAAAGAGCCATATACTATATCAGTTGAACTTTGGTGGCTTATGAACTAAATTATACAAGTATAGAGAAAGCATGCCTTGTCGTAGTTTTTGCCTGCCAAAAACTTCGGCATTATATGTTGGCCTATACAGTTCACTTGATTGCCAAGATAGACCCTTCGAAATATTTATTAAGTAAAGCTGCACTTACTGGTCGTCTTGCTAAATGGATGATGATTCTTTTTGAATTTGACATTCAGTATGTTGAATGTAAGGCAATCAAAGGACAGGCCATAGCTAACCAGTTGGCTGACTTCCCACTTGAAGATGTAGCACCTATGAAAATTGAGTTTCTAGATGCCTCAATCATGTACATCACTAAGAGAACATGGAAGATTTTTTTGATGGATCCCATACACAGAATGGAGCTAGAGTAGGGGTTTTGTTTGTTTCCCCTCATGGTTATATGATCCCAAAGTCTTATAAACTATTGTTCCCATGTACAAACAATATTGTAGAGTATGAAGCATTAACAAATGGGATCAAAATGGCCCTTGAATGGCAATTAACTAAGCTACACATCTATGGGGATTCTCAACTGGTTGTGAACCAAGTGAATAATGAATATCAAACAAAGGATGACAAGTTGATCCCTTATAAAAAGTCGATAGATGCTCTAAGAAATTATTATACCTTTGTAACATTCCAACAGATTCCTAGAGTAGAAAACAAGGTCACTGATGTTATGGCCACCTTAGCATCTATCCTCCAACTATAAGAACATGAATCATGATTTGAGTTCCTGGTGGAAGAACTGCGTCATCCAGCCTACGATTCCTCGGATAACTAGGTGATCTACACTGTTGTTGGTCATGATTCCTCCCACTATGTGGCTATTTTCTCCTACCTATGTGATCAAGTTATTCCCAAAACCCTTACGCACAACCAAAAATGCCAACTCCTTCGTAATGCCTCACACTACATTTTGGTCTCTGATGACTTGTAATGGAAGGGTCTAGACAGAAGGTTTCTTAGGTGTTTAGAGCTAGAAGAGTCTGAGAAGGCACTTGCCGAAGTCCACGATGGCATTTGTGGGGCACATTCTAATGGCCTTGCACTTGCCTGAAAACTACTTAGGACAGGTTTTTACTAGGCCACCATGCAAGCTGATGTTGTGCGCTATGCAAAGTCCTGTCAAAAATGTCAGCCCCATGGCAACTTGATACATGCTCCTGGGCGAGAGTTAATCCCTTCTATGACATATTGGCCATTTCAGCAATGGGCCTTTGACTTGGTAGGAAAGATTCATCCAAGCTCATCCAGTGGTCATAAATTCATCATCATAGCAATGGAGTATTTCACTAAATGGGTTGAAGTTGTACCATTATCTGCTACTGTAGGCAAACATGTTGCCCTGTTTATACTAAATCATATCATTTTTTGATATGGTATCCCATCCTCTATGGTTACGGATAATGGAGGGCAGTTCAAGAATAAGGACTTAAAGTAGCTATGCAAAAAGTTTCAAATCAAGCAACACTGGTCCTCTATTTACTATCCCCAAGGGAATGGCTAAGCTGAGGCCTCTAATAAAACACTGTTAAAAATCCTACACTGCACAATTCACAAGTCTGGGAAAGATTGGCACTTGCAAATAAATATGGCACTTTGGGCCTATAGAACCACCATTCATAGTCCTATAGGGGCTAGACCCTTTTCTCTAGTCTATGGCTCTGAGGCTATTCTCCCGTTAGAAGTTGAGATACCTTCTTTGCGCGTCTCCCTACATGGGTTTATAACCGATGAAGATCATAGAGCTATGCAAGTACAAGAACTAGAAACTTTGGATGAACGTCGTAAGGCTACTTTTGATCACATGAGAGCTTATCAGAAGTGCATGTCTACACAATATAACAAGAAGGTTCACCCTTGTTAGTTTCAAGTAGGTGAACTCGTGCTTAGAGAGAATCCAAAAAATTAGCAACATTGAGAGTAGAAAGGGAAATTTGAACCTAACTAGTTGGATCCTTAGATTATCACAGCAACATTCGAGTCTAGTGCTTATCAGTTGTCTACTTCAAAGGGTGAAGAGCTTGCAGAACTTATCAACATCCTACACTTGAAGAAGTTCTATGCTTAGAGGCTTGCTGCTCAACTATCTTGTATATATCTATGATCCTGAAAAAACCCTAAAAATCAAAAAATGTCTTGAAAAAAAAGGGATCATCTTAGTCAAAACCTAGCAATAGGAACTTTGATGTATAACCAAAAAAAAAATCAAAATTCAAAAATACAAAAATGATTGAAAAAAGTCCTGAAAAAATCTGTCAAGTGGTGAAAACTTGGAAACGGGCGCTACTTGAAACCCTCGCACCTATGTCTATCTGTCTCAATCATCCACTTCACTACACATTTCCTAGCTTGGAATTGTTTATTGTCCTCATCTCAGGGGCATAGCTACTTATCCTATTGAGGTATTCTTGTGCATTAGGGTTTCTTTGACAACTCACAAAATAGTGTTTCTAAACACTTCCCCCACCTTGACATCTAGTGTTTTTCAACATTTTTCAAATAGTTTAACTACGGTCTCCGATGTCACAATATTTCTCACTATCAGAATCAAGTCTTGAAGAAATGGCCAAGTGACTTACACACACACACTTTAACACTTAAACAACTGAGCTATGCTAATCTTTATCTACTTTGTGTGATGTCTATGATGATTTCTTTACTATATGTTCCATCCCTAATAGTCTTTCAAGGATGTCATTGACTAGAAGACTGGGGGCATGGGGCATGTTTTCTTGACTTCTTCTTGTGGGTATACTTTGTTTGTCTATAGTGTTGTAAGCATTTATGCTTGACCTATTCAACATTTTGACTTACAAATGTATCATCCTTGACTGTTTCGCAAGACCACACTTGGGGTTTATCCTGGCGCTTATGCCTTGATACAGGTGTAATCTTGCTAAATTAAACTTATGGAATCTAATCACGTAGTTATCTTGACTTACATGTCTCTGATGCTTAGATTGGATTTCCACATACCTATATAATATTGATCATATTCATATCCCCATAGTTATACTAGTGATGGTTGTATGATCTCATGATGTCCCTAATAAATGCTCAATGATGAAATTAAGAGTCTAAATGCTATACACTTCTTGTTGGTAAACCACTTTTCATATTAGCTTGCATTTTAGGTTCATTTTCTAGCTTAGTCTTGCATTCTTTCATATTGGGAGATCTCTCTCTTCATCTTTTTGTGGACATATCAGCTAACTCCTTTCATATATTTCTTTACTTTCTTCTTGTTCATGTCTTTTCACCTTCTAAATCTTTCACTTCATCTCTTTTCTATCTTATCATCACATTATATAAAGTTTTGACCTCTTAAATAATTTCAACATCCTAGATTCATTTTCAAGATCGAAATCCAAATTCAAGTTCATCTTGATGGTCAAAATTGTCTTTTAAAATTCTACTTTCTTCTTAGTAGTTCACTGACCTTTTGAGGTCTAATCTCTAAATCATCACTAGGGCATCTTCATTTCTTCATGTATTCATCATTTCCATACTTCATATCTACTTCAATTCACTATTTCATGTCTAAAATCACCTTTCTACTCGTTTCGACCTAATTTTTATGCTATATCCTTCAAGGTCAACTCTAGTCAAATTGGGGCATTTTATCATTTTTTTTATAGTCATTCTTGGGTTCTAATCATCTATATGTCATCTTGGACATTGCTATATTGTAATTTTCTCATGTCTAGCCAATTTTTGCATCCCCTTACCTCATTTCAATTTCGATCTCGAGGGGGCAGAAATACTCTATCACTAATTACTACAACTAGCTATTTTTTAGGAGCATTTATTTGATCTTCTCACTTGTTCTTGATCTATCTACTTTGCTTAAGTGTTAGCATTCTTCTTGAATTTTGACATCATCTCTTCCTAGTGTTCAGTACTACCACTATCAGGCTGTACATTTAGGACTTGCTATCTTTTTCTACATTTTGTTCTTCAAAATCAGATGTCTATATCTATCACCACCTACTTGGCTTTCTATTTTCTTTGACATAATGTGTTTCCAGATCAATCACGCATTAGTCAAAGAGTGGAAAATGTAATCACCTAAAAATGGTCATCTAGACTATTAGCCCCCTTTTCAACATTTTGGCTAAATTAATTTAATCATTTACCTAGACCAAATTGCTAATAATCAATTTATTTGATTATAACCTATAGTTTGACTATGCTATCCTAATTTTATTATTTGATTAAAAGAACATGTCCCCTTTTAATTAAATAAAAGACCCCATTCTTCTAACCCACTTAAAGTGCACACATAAAGTCCTTTTTCTATTTTGCAATTAAAAGAAAGGCTTTGTGACTTTTGTCTTATATGACAAGTCAAGTTATATTCTATTGGTTGACTTGTGTGTGCACATGGATCACTCCTCTTTTCAAATTCCACCGTTGATCATCCACCATCTTCATCTTGATCTCTACCGTCCGTATGATTTTAAAAGGGAGAGAGCTTTCCCCCTCAAAGGATCCATCCTCATTTTGAATATTGTTATGTTGCAGGTTTTCTAACAAGTTTCTTTGGAGCTTTGTGGAGAACTTCTATTTCTTGTCTACATTCTCTCATACCATAGCATTTTAGCTTAGATTCATGCTGTATGTTAGTTTAGCTTCTATTTTTCAATAATCTATCTCACATTAGTAATATTTGGATTGTAACACTCTCATCCATGCTTAGAATAGCTGCACTTTTCATATTCATTATAGTTTAATCTTTAGTTGCATTGCATTCTTGAAGAACTCCTTGGGACATTTGCATTCTTTCATCTTGTCTTTGGAACCTCTCGTTGCATGGTTTACTAGCAAGAAGAGTATTCCTAAGGCTCAGCTGAGAGCCCTTGAACTTGAAATACACTCTCTTGCACTCCATGGATAGGGAGCTCTAAGCCAGCATCCAAGTATTCCAAACTCATGGAATTTTTTGGATAGAAGGGTTTAGAGTGGGACACTTTTGAGTGTACAAATAGGACAAGAGAAGTGTTTCATATTTGAAGCTTGTGTAATAAATAATAATCACTTGTCAAAGTAAAATAGATGGCTTATCAAGAGTGTTCAAGAATTTACAACACTAGTGACTCAAACTGAGAGAGAAAGCAAGAAGCTTAGTAGCAAATAGCTAGCATAGAATAGTAACTAAGTTTTGACAAGTGATCATCAATGGTGCTTTGAGACTTACATCTATGGACTAAACTCATCTTTTTAACTTAGGACAGTGCCTAACATATAGATTTGAGACCAACTTTAGGAAGGAATAAAGCAACAAGACCTTAGATCAGTTAAAACACATATAGACTTTGTTTTGACAGTAAAATTACCTAGGTGATATTTTTCTAGAAGCTAGTGATAATATGACAAAAAAAATTATCATGCGATAAAGTTTACATTAACTACACGACAATTTTCTCTCGGGTGATAGTTTCTCTTAAGCAGGACAATGAATTTTAGTATGGGCACGTGACATAAGTCCAAGTAATTAGGTGATACTTTTTTGGGCAAAAATTATTATACAATATTTATCTAGAGATAGTGTGATTGTTTTCCAGTGAAAAGTGGAAAAAAAGATAGTTTTGACTCAAAAAAATTGCATTTTGGTTTGTCAATCAAGCAGTTTTTAGGTCAGATAGTTTAGGACTTTAGTTTGTGTCAAAGAACAATAAGGTTTTCAAACAGTAGGTATATTTAGCATGTCTTAGACAATTGAATGAGGTTCAAAAGAACCTTGCCAATACACATTTGTGATATCAAAACAACCTTCCTACCAAATTTATTGAGATGTTTGATTTGTGAGAATATTTACATAGGTCAACACATTCAAAAACACTTGCCAAGTAATCTACATAAAAGTCACACTTCATTGCTCAACAACTTTTACCATGCTAAGTTCTTGTTCACCTCACACCAAGTGGTTTCTCACAAGAGATATTGGCTTTATCATGGAAGTTTCATAAAAACAACCAAGGGAATATAGATGGTGAATGTAAAATCTTGGGGTGATCTAGAAAGTCCACTAGGATCAATCCTTGCACCAAGAAGTTGAGTGGCAAAATAGGGTAGTTACTAACTTAGAGTGTTTAGAAAGGGCTTTCGTTCATAATGTTCCTCTTGCACCCAATTAAGGGACACCTCACATTGTGGTGGGTAACAAACCTCGTGGCCACAAGAGCACCTTAAGTGTTATTTCTTAGTATTTTCCTCATAGTCCCAATCTCACAAGTACTCACACTAAGCAAAGAAAAACAATACATCTACCAAAGTTTTGTGTCCTTGATAGCCTTGAGTTTATAGTGGGTTGGAATAGCTAGGTGTGCTTGTCCCCACTTGGGTCATTTGTCTTGGTTGCCCAAGAGTAGGACCTCTAAAGAATTCTAACTAGAAACAAATTGGATTCACTTTCAAGAGTCAAGATTTATGATTCACCATGTGGGTGAAGAGCATACTCTCTTATCTTGATTGTTTTCCCCAAACATGTCAAGAAGTTTCAATTACCGCCTTTCTTTTGAAGTCAAAAGTGAGTCAAGATTTCTAATTCACCATAGGGGCAAAGAGCATACTCTCCTATTATCAAAGAATCTCAATCAAAAATTTAATGTGCCTAGAAAATGAGAGCAACTAGTAGAGTGTCATACATGGAATAAAAGAAATACAAGCAAGTTTGGTTTTTATGCTTTGGGTAGCCCTGCAAACAAGTGTTAGTAGCCCTTGCACTTTTGAAGCTTTGAAAGGCATTCTTTTTAAGGTAATTTGCAAGTGTTTTAAGACAATACCCTACAAGCACAACCATTAGTATACCACATGTTAGTCCCAAAATAGTAGCAAAAATTTGTAAATAAACCTTTGTCAGACAATCACAAACCTATAAAATCCAACTAAGAGAAAGCAAAAACTGAGAAACTGACTGAATCACCCAAAGAGCAAGCTAATAGTTTTTACTAGAAGACTATCATACAATACTTCTCAGTATACTCATGTGATAGTTTTCCTTCATGCGATATGTCTTCTTAATTTGGGCAATAAAACTCACTATACTTGGGCGATAAAGTGTAGTAAGGGCATGCAATACTTTTAATGGAAAAGTATCACTCGAAAATACAAACAAATGTCCTGTGATACTAGAAAAGTATTGCCTAATAGTACAAACAAATGTCATATGATACTGGAAAAGTATCGCCCGAAACCTGTGACTGTAAAAAAAAGTATGATCAAAAAGTGGAAAATACAAGAAGTGCAGCAAGATAAGAGAAAAACCAGAGTGTTCTGCCCCACGGTGGGTCCCAAAAATATGTGTACAAAAAGTGTCACACTTCTATAAAACATTATTCTTGAGAATACCCATGAAAGAGGGCATCTAAAGAGGTGTCTTATAGCTCTCTATCTATGATGTGTAAAAGATATGAGATGGTGGCTCTCAAATGAACCAAATCATCCAACCCTTCCAAGGTGCACCATAGAACGAGAGATTCAAAGAGTAGAGGTAAAAGTGCCAATATCCAACAATCTAGAATAAAATGCAATGCAAATGTTTAAGCTATTCTAAATGAAATAAAGATAAAAAAATAGAACTAAGATAAAGAATTAAGGAAACTAAGCTAAAAAGTATGCCATAATGTAAGTAGAATGCAAGCTAAGCTAAAATACAAAAATGTAAGGAATGCTCCAAGCCTCCAAAATCACCAAGAAAACCTATAGCATAACAATAACATGAGAGACTAAGATCCTTGAATGAGGAAAGAGCCCTCCCTTTTAAAGAAAAATGGATGGTAGAGATTAAGAGGCAAAAGAGGCATAATCAGGGGAGGAGAATGCATCTTGAGTGATCCACGTACACAATCATCTCAACCAATCACAATTAATGGTTGAATTTTGAGAGGGTTTGAAATATGTGGAGGATAATTAAAATTATTTTAAAAATAGAAGATTCCTCTCACATAGAAAATTGTGTATTCATATGTAGACAAAAAAATGTTTTTTTTGTTTAATATTTAAAATAGGAATTATTTTTTATGTGTGTGCAACTTAGAATAAGAGATGAGTGGGAATTTTATTTAGTTAAAAGGGGGACATGTTCTTTTAATTAAATATGAACTTAGGATATAGTACTCAAACTATAGGATATAATTAAATTAAATGATTTTTTGGAGATTTGATCAAGAATAAGCATTACATAAATTATGCAAAAATACTAAAAGGGGCTCATAGTCTAGATGACCATTTTTTGGAGTTTACATTGCCCATCATTGACTAATGTGTGATCGATCTAGGAACACATTATGTCAAATAATGAAGAAGCCAAGATGATAGAGAGATCTGACTCTGAAGAACAAAGCAAAAAGAGATATCAAATCTTGAATGTGCAGTCTATGAGAAATAATACTAAACATTTGGAGAGAGAAGAGACAATATTAGTATTGAAGATGAGCATTGATATGTCAAGAAAAGAAAGTAGATAGATTAAGAGAAATAAAAAGTTGTAGTAGAAAGAAATTTTCAATAATGGTAGAATATCCCCACCCCCTCAGGATTGAAATAGAAAGGAGATAGAGGAGATGCAGAAATAAGATAGATTTGATCAAATCAAAACAAAGAAAACTTTATGATGCTAGATAAGAGATTAAGACCAAAGAGTGACCACTAGTTTACTAAGTTTGACCAAGAGAGATAAAGCATAAGAATTAGATCAAAGAAAGAAGAAAGATGAAAAGAGATGAAATAGAAATGAAAATGAAGAGTGGAAGAGATTAGAAATGATGAAGAAATGAAGAAATGATGATTGCCCCAACAAGATTCAAAGGTTAAGCCTCAATAGGTCAGCCAACTACATAAAAGAAGGAAGAAATTTTGACTAGGAAGATGAGCCCAAATTTGGATTTCAATCCCAAAAATGGATCTAGGATGTCAAGATTAGAAAAGATGCGTCAAAAGCATAAATGAGATGGTAAGATAGAAAAGAAGAGAGAAATAGAAAAGAAGAGATAAGATAAGATCAAGAAGAGGTAAGAGAAGGATGAACATAGTTAGCTAACACGTCCATGAAAGATAAAGAAGAGAGCTCTCTCAACATGCAAAATGCAAAGTTAAGCTAGAATGAACCCTAGAATGAAAGCTAGCATGAAAAGGTGTAATTGCAAGGGTTGCATGAGTAGGTCCTAGTTTTTATCATTGATCCTTATTAGGGACATTGGGAGATCATACAATCATCACTAGCATAAACTATGAGGATATGAATATGATCTATATTGGATAAAAATGTGGAATCAAACCTATGCATCAAAGACTCTCAAAAGGTGCACACTCTAGAATGGATCTAGATTATTACAACTTATTTCTTATTTAATGGACCAAGATATGATACAATGAGACAAGAAATTATAAATTCTCCATGAATCTCTCAAGAATTCAAATGGTAAACTTGCAACATAAAAATACTCAAGAGTGTGGATCCTTTGAGAAGGGGAGGGCTCTTTCTTTTAAAGATGTATGGATGGTGGATATCAAGATCAAGTGATGAATAATCAAGGGTGGTGTTTGAAAATGGGATTTATCCATGTGCACACACAAGTCAACCAATAAACAAAGAGTTGACTTTGCATGTGAGACAAAAATAGTTTTTTCCTTTAATTTGTAAAATAAAAATAAGACTAAAGTGTTAAAAAAATAGATCCTAAAGGAGAAAATGTAAGCAATTCCAAGGAGTGTTGTAACATAAAGATCAAGAGTATGAGCAAAAAAAGGAATCCTAAGAAGGAAAAAGCCTGAAAGATCCTCAAATCCCATAATAATAATAAGAAAAAGGGAAAGGAAAAAGCATCCCTTGTAACTATCAGAAGTAATGAACAAAAAACTCATGATGTTGCTAGTACCATTAAAAAGAAAAAGGAGGTGAAAAGTATGCATGTTGAAAATTTTCATAACTATCCTATTGATATGTTATCTATGTTATCACAAATTAGTCTGAAAATTCCACTTTCTGAATTATTGAGAATCCCAGAACATAAGGATAAAGCTATGGCATGGGTTAGGAGTGTTAAGGAAGGTGTTGATCTTTTTTTAATTCAAATTAAATCCCTATTGAAAATAGTGAACCAGTAGAGGTGAAAGGGATAGTATCTCAAACCCCACCTATGTACTTACATGATTTAGTCAATCAGTGTCTAGGAAATATTGACCCCTTTTTCTTAAGTATCATGGTAAATAGGAAAGCTTTTTAAAATTGCATGATAGATTCTGGTGCATTAAACATAGTGATGCCCTTTGAAGTTATGAAAGAATTAGGGTTGAAAGTAGATATTTTTTGAGCTAGGTATTGTGTCATGGATCAAATAGAGGTTGGTTTCGTAGGGACCATAAATGCACTACCTTATAGGTTATTTGTCTATCCTAGTAAAGAGTTGAAAATGAGTGTTTTGGTAGTTGACATTCCACCCCATTATGGGATTCCATTATCAAGAAAATGGGTGGAAACATGCAATGTGATCTATCTTATGCCACTTTTCAAATTGAAGATGGACTGGTCAAAATCAATAGAGAACCCAAGACTATTTACACGATTGAGCAAGATATTGAAAATGAAATGACATGTTTTCTGGATACTAATATAAATGCATTCATGGAAAAAATTTTGATGTTGAAAAGGGAACCAATCAAATCTCAATTGTAGTAGAAGCTAACTTAAAGTCAAAAAAGGGAGATTTATGGATCATGTATTTTGATGGAGCTTATTGTAAATATGGGTTGGGAACAAGTATTCTATTAATTTCTCTTCATGGGTTTGCTTATAAGTTTTCTTTCACTTTAAGTTTCCCATGTAAAAACAATATTGTAGAATATGAGGCTTTATTGTTAGGAATGAGGTTGGCTCATAAACATGGTATTAAGTGTTTGCATGTTGTTGGTGATGCTGAGTTAATCAATTCCCAAATAAGAGAAGTATATGTTTACAAGAATAAGAGATTATAGAGAGCTTTGATTCATTGGGGATAATATGGAAAGATAAAAGCAACAACAACATAATGTCCAAAATTGGTAAGTAATTTAGGATGGTAAAGATATTCTAAGGTTTTTAAATTGTGCAGACCAATTTTGGGGACAAGATATTGATTGTGCAGTACTTGGGGAAATAATAAATGGCAAGGATACCATTTTTGGTGAAGAAGTTGTTCAATTGAAAACAAACAAGATTCCTAAGGAATTGGTTGTGTTACAAACTATTTTTGATAACCATAATAGATCTAAAAAAAATTAAAAAGAGCATAATGCAAAGGATTTAGAAGAGATAAACCTTGGAACTAAAGAAGCACCTAAGAAGGTGTATATGGGAAAGAATATATCTCCTAAGATTAGGAAGACTTTGATTGATTCACTATGGAAATACAAATATGTATTTTCCTAGTCATGTGATGATTTAAAGGCCTATAGAGAGGATCTCTTCCAGCATGAAATCCCATTGAAAGAAGGCACTAAACCTTTTAGACAAAAGAAGAGGCCCATCAATCCAACTCAAGCACCAAAAGTGTAGGAAGATTTGATAAAGTTGAGGGATGCATGGATCATCAAGCCAATTAGACACTCTTCTTGGGTGTCAAATTTGGTTCCCATCAGAAAGAAAAATGGTGACATAAGACTATGTATTGATTTCATAAATATGAACATCTCTTCACTGAAGGATAATTATGGTCTACCTAATATGGAAGCTATGTTGTAGAGAGTCACTAGGTCAGAATTGATGTCCATGATGAATGGTGTCTACAATCAAGTGGTTGTCAAAGAATTAGAATAGTACAAGACTGCATTCACAACACCTTGGGGAACATATGTCTATAGTAGGATGTCATTTGGTTTGACCAACTTTCCACAGAGCCATGGATGTGTATTTTTCAAAAATCATCGACAATTTTCTAGTGGTATACCAAGATGATTTAACAACATATTAAAAGAATGAGAATGACCATTGTGTACATCTAGATAAGGTATTTACTAGAGCTCTTAAATATGGTATTTCTTTAAACCTAATAAAATGTGCCTTTGGAGTCACTGAAGGTAAATTTTTAGGTCACTTGGTTGGAAAAGGAGTTAGGATAGACCCAAAGATGGTAGAGGCTATTGACAAAATTCAAAATCCTAATAATGTGAAAGGCATCCAATATTTCTTTGGGCGTATTAATTTTCTTAGGAGATTTGTTACAAATTTTGTAAAAATAAGCAAACCCATTTCCAAAATGTTAAAGAAAGGTTTTGAAATCAAGTGGGATGATGAACCAAGTGTGGCTTTTCAAAAGATAAAGCAAGAAATAAAAAATGCTCCTATCTTAACGACTCCTAATTATTCCAAACTAATGCACATTTTTTCTTTTGCCTCATTCCATACTATTGCTATAGTTTTGTTGCAAAAGAATGAAGATGGATTTGAACATCCTATAGCCTTTTTCAATAATTCTTTGTAGGATGCATAGTTGAAGTGTGATATTAATGAAAAATAGGCTTATGCATTGGTTAAGGTTGTAAAAGCATTTAGATTCTATTTTATGGGAGGCACTATGATTTACTTTGTACCTAGTGTTGTAGTGAAAGATATCTTCTTGCACTAAGAAGTATTAGGGAGAAGATGTAGATGGATCAATAGGATCCAAGAATTTAACATAGATATCCAAATTACCAAGTTGGTAAGAGGACAAGGACTTGCTAAGCTAATGGCAGAGGCTAATCTTGAAGCAAACCAAATAAACCAGCTTGATGATGATTGCAAAAGTGATCTATGTGACATGGATACCTATGATTGGTACAAAGAAATAATATTTTACTTACAACATAAGAAAACTCCACTAGGGTTGAGTGATAATCAGAGGAGAGGATTAAAATTGCAAGCTATTAGATATGGAGCGTGTTCTAGTTAAGTGTATTGATCAAGAAAATTCAATAAAAATCCTAAATGAGATGCATGGTGGAGTATGTAGAGGCCACTACATGTCTAAAACAATAGCTCATAAGGTGATTAGGTTAGGATTTTGGTGGCCTACTCTTTTTAAAGATACACGTGATTTTATAAGAAAATATGATGCTTGTTAGAAATTTGTTGGTAAACTAAAATTCTCTGGTAATCTACCATTGAGACCAATAGAGGTGCAAGCACCATTCCAACAATGGGGAATTGATTTTATAGGTAAAATTGCAAATGAATCAGGTGGAGGATATTCTTGGATTTCAATAGCAACTAATTATTTCACAAAATGGGTAGAAGCAATCCCTACCAGAAAGTCTACCAGTAAAGTAGTGATGGATTTCATCTTGAGCAACATTAGTGCTAGGTTTGGTTGCTCTAAGAAAATAGTCACAAACAATGCAATGTGATTCAGATCTAAAGAATATAAAGTTTTTTGTGAAAAGTATAGCATTACCAAATCCACTTCATCACCATACCATCCCTAAGGAAATGGATAAGCAGAATCAAGTAATAAAAGTTTATTTAAGATCATTAAGAGGATCTTAGATGAGAACAAGAGAGCTTGGGATTCCAAATTACCATTGGCATTATGGGCAGATAAGGTAATAGTAAAGAAGACCATAAGGTGTGCACCATTTGATTTAGTATATGGAATACAAGCTAGATTTCCCCAAAAAAAATTAAGTGGAATGTACAAGTTTGTCCAACAATATGATGAAGATATCACTGATGAAATGGAAATTAGGATGGATGATGTTCTAAAACTGGATGAAACAAGGAGAGATGCTTCTGCTAGAAATGTTAAGTTGCAGATTCAAGTGAAGCACTTATATGACAAGAAAATAGTAGTAAGAAAATTTAAACTAGAGGATCTGGTGTTGCTTTGGAGTACTAGGCAAGAAGATAAGGGAACACATGGAAATTTTTATCCTATTTGGTTAGGTTCATATTTGATTCATGAGAAGGGGGTGAGGATTCCTATTTCATAAAAGAACTATTAGGAGATATTCTTGAATTGCCAGCTCATGGATAATTCTTGAAGAAGTACTTATGCTAAAGGTACTTATTTTTTTATGAACATTAGTTTATGGTTTTGTATATTTTGTAAATTTTTGTATAGCCCTATAAATTTCTTGTTTGTTCTTTGTGTTTCCCTACCTTATTAAGCATTGCTCTATAAATATTGTCATGTTTTTTCAAGCATGTGGTCTACTCTTCTAGAAATTCTAGATTCTTACACAAATGCTAGCTATCTATTATCCCAAGATAGAGCCACTGATTCTTATATTATGCCAACTATTCATGTGCTATAAGGTTATGCTATAAAATTATTTAAGTTGCAAAGTTGCGAAAACCTTTTAATCGATGTATCTTTGCATTATGTTTTCTGACCATTTTGATGGTAACAATGTGAAATAGTCAATTAGGAGGTTCATGCTACATCTTAGGTAGTAAGGATAATGGTTAAGTTGAGGCTACAAAGTGGAGAAAAGATTTGAATCGTGACATCTTGGCTTATGATTTGCAAGGTGATCTTTAAGTTGTGAGGTCATGAAATATAATTGTAGTGGTCAAAATCCAGTTAATCACTACATCTTTTGTAGTCAAAGGTAAATTAAATTGAGAGTGGAGAAGTAGAGACAACTAGTTGTCACAACATTGAAAGGGTAAGTTATGAGTTAGGTTTTATGGATGAAAAGCTACGAAGAGAATAATGTTAGCTCAAAAGTAGTGTTCACATCATTGCGAGGTTTAAGAATGATAGGTTGTTGACTATTGTGAAGTAGTAAAGTGGTTAAGAAAAAGGTTTTGTGACATCGCTAGTGTGATAGTTATTAAGTTCTAAATCATAGAGATCCATAGATGTACATAAAAAGGGGTTCAAATTATTTGCAAGGTTAAAAGGTAAACAAAAATAACTAGTGATGAAGATATAAGTGGTCATCATACCTTCACGAGGTTCAAACTATGGTAAAGCTTTAAAGGTGAGATGTGGTGATGAGGGTTAAGTAGTTGTTCATGGTTAATAATTGTTGGGTTGCTACAATTAGTAACATGGTTGATTAAAGGGTTGCAAAGCCACAAAATGGTTAAGGTGACCAAGTTCACTACTTCGTAGGTTACTTGCAAATAGCATAAATTTGAGTTGTGATGGAGCAATAAGATATGATTCAATGGTTAATGTCACATCTCCACGGTGTTAAATGTTAAACTCTTAAATGTTGTGATGTTGTGTAGAAGGTTATGAAGTATGTTTTATTTCTCTCCATGGTAAACATAATTGTATGGTGGCAAAGTAAAGATAAATGAGTAACACAACATCTCAGGGTGAAGCTGGCAATTTGACAGGTAGTGGCAAAGTGACGAGGAGGTTATGGTAACTATATTTGAGTTATCACAGCCAAAATTAATGAAGGTTATAGAACCAGTGAGAAGTGGAAAAAAGGGGGTAATCACCACATTGCTACCTTAAGTTTTGAAGGCAAAAGATAGAAAGAAAAGTGCATTTCCAAGCTAGCACTAAATGATTAGTTGGAAAGATAGAAAGGAAAGTCCATTTCCAAGCTAGCACTAAATGATTAGTTGGAAGTATGAGTGATATAAAATTTCAATGTAGGGCATCTTTTAAAATGTCGAAAGAATTTTGTGCATCCTATTTTAATGCCATTAATACCATGCTCTAACTTGCAAAAAGGAAATATAAGGTAAAAGGGACAAGGATCTTCTCACTAGTTGCAAAATACCTAATATTATAGAGTAGAAATGAGTTGCAGAGAAATATTTAGTGACTAGAACTTGGTTATATTATGAAAGATTAAAATAATGGTGTAAAAGGAGGGAAAGTTGATTGCACATGTTTAAATTGAAGAAGCTCCGTCAAGTTCTTCAAAGGCCAAGAGTCCTAGCCCTTTTTTTGATGGATGGTTACACTTTTTGCCAGGATCATCAAATCTTCAATCTACTAATGCTTACACTTTCAGAGATCTTTATAGTTTCTATAGAGACATCAAGGTGCCAGATAGGAATGAAAATGAATTTTTTTGGTTCTTTTATAACAATAGAGTGTGTAATGTCCCTATATCAAACCCTGGGAATATAAATTTGGGTAAGTTTATTATGCTTGATGTCTTTGTTGATGTTGAGTTTCTAAAGGTACTCATCAAAGCATACAATCATGTTAGTCATGCATTCCACAAAAGGGATAGAAGTATATTCTACATACTAGATAAGGAGACTTTCATTGAGCCTTTTGATTTAGGGGGACCTATGTCATTCCCAATTGACTTGGAAAATTTTGATAGTGACTTCCAAAAACACAAGAATTTCTACACTAAGAGGGTCATGTTGAGACACATTCCAAAATTAATTAAGGAACAAGGAGACATAGCAAAGAAAGTTGGAGATTACATGCCACTCAGGTACTTCCAAAGATATTTTCAGAATACAGTCTTTGGTCTGAAAAAAGTTTTTGTTTTGGATGGGACTATGGATGCTTCTTGTGGACTCTACATCATGGCATTAAATATTTAGGATCCACATACCAACATTGGGTATGATTTTGTCACCTGTATAAAAAATCACATTCACAAGGAGATTATTTATGCTCAGCAAGGAGAATTGGGAAACTTTAAATTTCTTTATTATTCTCTACTAATGCATTTGATTTTGTACAAGAATGTGGGCCATATTGACCCAAGTTTCATTGAGAACATAGAAAAACTTGGAGAGAATTTGCATGTGCAATGATGGACTAGGTTATGGAAAAGGTTCAACCCTTACTCAAATTCTCTTTCCTATTATAATGATTTTGTTTACCCTATGTTACATATGTTGGGGGCTATAGTAGAAAGGGTTCCTAGAAATGTTAGGAAATTACTTAAACCCCCTAAGTGCTTTGATGAAGGAAGAAAATTAGGGCATGATTAGGGAGTTGTTTTCTATTGGAAAATTGCACAATCATTAGGGTTTTTGGATGCCCTCACCCACCACATCTTCTTCCTAGATTTTTTCTAGAAAGGTTAAGAATTGCTGAATCATTTTGGCAATTGATATCTACAAATAGGGAGTATTTGGGCCCTACTATCAGGAGGGAATCATTCTTGTGTAGAAGTTCTAAGTGTGGAGACTTTGAAAATTGTAAGAGTGCAATTGAAGAGATGGATGCATTTTTTAGAAACTTTAAATTACCAACTACTCCTACAAGGACATATGATCCTTTCAATGTTGTTAGGGATTCTTTGAAGCAAACAAGGGGATATAAGCTGCCCTTGAGTAAAAAATACTGAAAGAGGATGTTATTGTAGATTTTCTAGATGAGGACATATGTAGAGATAGGATACTATCATGAAGAGGGATACTAGCCTAGATTCAATAAGTGTGTTGATAATTTTGATGAAATGATAGCCTAAGTTCCTAAAGAAATAAAGAACAAAGTGAATTTCAAATCTCCTGAGCATGATATTATACTAGAATTAGATAATGATGAGGATACAAGGAAGTTGTGAGTACTTCAATGATACAAGGAAAATATTTTTTTTATGGCACAGGCCACTAAGGATGAGTAGAAGCCAAATAAAATGGAGCTAGAGGCTATGATGATAGATGACAGGATCATACAAACTAGAGAATTAATGAAAGATGACAATTTCATAAAAACATAAGAGTTTAAGAGCTTCCTTTTCAAACTAAAATAGAATGAATTTTCATTGCAAATAAAGGTACGTGACTCCAATGAAAATGTAGTAGAGATGGTCAAAAGGTTATAGGAGTATGATCCTGAGAATGAAACCTCAACTATAGACGAGGCAAGAGAGTTGATAAAGAGAAGTGGCATGATCATATTTCCAGGATGGGAAATCATCTCTTCATTTTTGCTTGACCAAATGAGAAGAAAAATTATTTTGAGGATGTAAATAAATATGGATAATTGAGAGGGTCTAGTTACAATATTGATGCATAGACCATGGCAATAATAGAAAATGAAAATCCAACCCTCAAGGAAGTTAGAGATTCTCCTAGTGGAAATGTAATTTTCTAAAATTTTCATTCTATATCCATTGATCAAATTTATGGACTGATGACTTTAGTATCATTGCTGGAAAAGAATAGAATTGATGTGTTATAAGAGTAGTTGTATATAGCCTTTGAAAGATACATGGATACAAGGAATAGTATGAGGAGGAAATGAAAAAGACATATGTTTTAGAATAGAGAAATCTACAATTGGAAAATTAGGTGAAAACATGGAAAAGTACTATCAAGATTGTTGTTGAGGTGGAAGACAAAGGAATAAAAGCATATGATTATGCATCAAGTATGGGTGATATAGTAGGCCAACCTCTGGCCACTGATGAGGAAGAGCTAGAATCAAGTAGAGAGATAGAAATTGGAACACTACAGAACTTGTTGGTTCTTAAGATAGGCTCTTTGAAACACTCCTCATAGAATATATATAGTAGCTACATTTCTTTGTAGGGAGATGAATATCAATGTTTAGAAGCAATATCATTATTTTCCCCTTTGTTTACAACATGGGGCCCAATATACAATTTTTTGAAAACCTTATACCAATGCTGACATAGAAAAAGGAGTTACCAAAGGGAGTAATTATCCTTACTAGAAAATTGATAGATAAAGTTAAAGAACTAAATGGTATTTTCTTGGGGAAATTACAATTGATCCAAAACAAAATGAAAATAATTACCACAATGATCCCCAATTTTGTGCCTAGCATCATTGATGAGAATGGGAATGTAAAGGAGGGGCAGGAATGGTCATCCTCTATTGATGACATTTTAAAATGTGTACGTTTTGTTGCATACTATAACAATGAGGTAGATTTCGTAGTAGTATATAATATGATTGATTTATTGTATAAAATAGACTCAAAGATGGGAAAGGTTACTACAAAAGTAAAGGAAATAACATATGCAAAATGGAAAAATTGCCTTGATGGGCTGAATACAATCAAAGATACCACTTGACCAGATATTGATACTAAAATTACCATCTAGGAAATCATAGCTCGTATTAAAGTCTTACCATCTAAGAATGATGATTAAGTAGTTAGAGGAGAAGTTGAGGTTGCTCATGGGAAGTAGTTAGAAATCATAACTAAATGAAAGAAAATTCAAAATAGAGAAAGGATAGTGATTATAACAGGCTATTAAGCTAGACATATACTCACCTTGGAAACACTTGCAAAAACAAACCTAAATTGTACCTAAAGATCAATTGCCACCTGACAGTTTTGGAACTGCTTCCCAACTTGCATCCAAGTACAAAGAATATTTTGTAAAAGAAGTTATCTGATGTATTTGTATCTATTTTTGAATCAAATTTTGACAACTGTCCTCCCATCCATATCTTGTTTGCAATACTTGACTTATAAAAGATTTCCAAGATGTAGAGTGAGGGTCCAAATTCTATTTCATTTTAGTGATAATGTTATTTCATAGTCAGTCCAATTTGTTGTGTTGATTTTATCTTGTTTCAAGTTTGTATTTCAAGAGCATGGTGAATGAGTGAATGGAATACTTGTCAAATCTTGAGTTATATTTTGAACCTTGTATTAGATACATGTATCATTCTCAAGAAGATTAATACAAAAGGGAAATTATTGAATATATGTGTCCTTAATTTATGTCTCCATTTTCATATACTTCACATTCTGAGATTAAATGAACAAAGTTCATTTCATTTAATACAACTTGAATAGGTTGTATATTAGTGCATTGAAATTTTTAATTTCAAGCAATTAAGTAAATGCTTTTGTGAGTTGATAGGGTTTCTAAGTATATAGAAGGGATATCATAAGAATGGTATTTAGGGTTAACAACTAATATATTTGGCTACAAGTCAATTAAATAGATCAAAAGTTATTGATATGACTCTTTGTAATAATGGATAAGGCATTGGTTATCAGTTAGGGTACAAATTGAAGAAGTCATATAATAACTCAAATCATATTTTAAATCAAATCAATATCTAAAGTTTGTGACAAATAATTATATGTTGGTCACTCATTTAAATATCTTTGGAGTTTGTAGTTAGTTGCTATAATTCAATAGTTTGTTTCAATTCCAAGAAGATTAAGAGACCAAATCTTCTTTAAGGGATGTGTAGTGTGAAAATATGCAAAGATGTTGAAATCACTTGATAAACCTACCTAGGTTACAGAGCCTAAAGTGTAGGAAGCAATGTTACTTCATTAGTTGGTCCAAATCCAAATAGGTTTTTCTACAAATGGGAAGTAGCTAATCGCTAGGTATATTCTTTTTTTGTATTTTGGTATTGTTTTAAAGCTGTAAATTAAAATACTAACAAGTATCACCAAAGTTTAGATTACATCTAATACTTACCTCAAATGAGGTATTTCTATGTTTTACAATATTCAATGTAGAAGCCTTCAATATTTGGATTTTCATCCTCATCTCTGGAGATGCAGCTTCATTTTTACTCATTTTCATTTCCTTAACAATCTCATCTCTTTATGTTTTAGCCTTTTCTAATTCCAAATATTCCTTGTACATAGTTTGTGACACTTTTGATATCATAACATGATCATGATAGCTGCTAAAATGATCTTGGAGCTGCAATAGTGGCTCTAGGTCGGGTTCCTTAGTTTAGTTTCTGTCTGGTCTGGTTACTGGTTGGGGTTTCTGGTCCTGGTTTTTGGTTTTTATCGTTTTGACTGTTTGTGGTTCCAGGTCCCTATAAAACCTGGGTTAGTTTGTTTTTGGACTTTTCTAGTGGTTTCAGGTCCCTGTAAAACCTGATTTTGATACTGTTCTATAGTTTTTTGTAGGTTTCTTTTTCCTGGTTGGGCTGTAATGCTTTATCTTTTTGCTTTTTGTTAAAGGTTTTCGGGGTCCCTTCAAAACTTTCTTTTACCATAATCTAAAACATGATCATCAATCCTAACTCTAGTGACCTTTTGATTTATTTTCTCAACTCCAACTTTAACATATTGGGTCATTGGCTTTTCAACTCTAACATCCCCATATACAATATATATCTCAAAACTATGTAATTGTCTCAACATGTGACCCTTCTTTTCAAACTCTTTTTCTTGTAAGAGGTGTTCCCTTTCTTGACATTCATTTCTCAAAGAATTCAAATAACCAAACAACTCATGACTCAAGCTCTTAGGGCTTGCATCAAACTTTTTATTCATTTCCTTCAACTATGTTATTCTTTTTAGTAAATTTTATCTTTCCACCAAAGAATTTATGACCTCTTCTTATCTCTCTTTCTTGATATTTATCCTGGTGCTCATATGCTCTTATTATTCCCTCCTTAGAGCATTTATATCTCTAAAGAGTTCATCAAGGTTAGGAAGTGTGATCTTAAAATTAGAGGAATCATCGAGGTTTACTAGATATGTATTATGTTGGTTTCTTACCCTAACATAAGGATGTTCCAAAGGTTGATTTGTAGAGGAATTCACATTAGATATAATTTCATATTTAACTCCTCTAATACTACTTTTTCCCCTATTATTTTCTCCATATGTCACACTAGTTACACCTTTATCCTACTGAGAAACATCACCTTGTGTAGGTGTGTCAAATAAACCATCAAAGAAACCTAGACTACCAAATATGAAACTTATAGAGGATGTAAAAATTTCTTCAAGGACAAGATACAATATTTTATTCACATTAATGTTTCTATTACCAATGATGCAACAAAATTATTGGATTCACGATATTTTCTTATCCAACTTTTCTTATTTCCTTTGGGAATATCACCTTCTAGAATAGCCTCACGATGTTGTCTCATGAAAGTTCTTGTATTCTTACCCATTTTCACTTAGAGAGTGAAATTGTAAATACATCGGTAGAACCATTTAGTTGTCACCTAAGAAAATTTGGGACAAATATATTCTCCCTAAGAAAACCCTGACAATTTGATGTAGAATTCCCAAGAGTCTATAGGGCACAAATCCCAACTAAGAACATAAACAATAGCACATTTAGAAAACCCACTCACAATATGGAAACATAAAATGTGTTTATTTCTCTGTAGACATCCAAAGAAAAACTAACTAGGCTAGTACTTTATATCACTTTACACACATAACAAGACTACTAGTGTGAGTAAAAAAGGCATTTTAGATCACTAGTCCCCAATAGAGTCATCATTTTGTTGGCTCCTAATTTAACAATTTTAAAGATACACTAAGGTTACCATAATAATCAAATAAGAAATAGATAATTTATATACTTAGTAAGTTAATATGGACTTGGTCCAATTGACAAGGCTTTCTCTAACAAAAATAGCTTCTACACTTCAAGCTCTATAAGATGTAGGTAGGTATACCTTCTTGACCTATTACATAACCTTGATCCCCTTCTATAGAACATGTCAAAAAGTAACATATAACCTCTCCAATATTCTCTACTTGCTAAAGGGGAGATGAATAGTAGCTAACTATTATCCTAGCATAATTTATCAAGAAAGAATGGGATTTCACTATGTTTTTTCACAATTTAACACAAAACATAAAAGGAACTTAATATTGAAGATTGATTTTATGCAAATACTAATTGTTTTATATGAATAACTAGATTTGGTAAGTTTTTTATCCTACTTGGGTAATAGATTCAAGACTTCACGCTATAATGTTATGACACAATAAAATATATATATCATCCACTTTATGAATAAGATATATCAACTATGTCTAAAAACTTCATAGCTTATTAGATCCAAAATTCACTTTGCATGTATCTATTATCTACTCCATGCAATTACTCAAGTCCTTGAACTAAAGCAATGAATTAGATAATATGCATTATAAAATGCACTAAAAAAATTCAAATATTGCTCAAATTATTTTGAAACACAAGTATAAATGTTGGAGAGGAAAATGAAGTCATAAATATTCTTGCAATTTTATTGATATGGAATTATTTTTTATACATCATAGCACATCAAATCTAACTCAAACCCTATAAAAAATATAATATTGGCATCCTATAATACAAAAACCTTGGTTCATTGTATTCATTAATCATAATTTATAGTAAACCTTAACATCGATCAAACAACAAAAAGATGTAAAGACCTCAATTCACAAAGAAAAGGACCCAAACCTCTAGTCTTGGATATTCTTTTATAGACAATGATAGAAACAAGCTTTAGAATCAGAGGTGGAAAAAATTTCATATCTTAATTGGATTACAAAATAACAAACATAAGTGAGGAAAGTTAAACCAAACTTCAAGATTTTCATGTGGTTAGTTAGTCATGTTCACTCTATTGATGTTAACAACTTCTAAACCCTGCAAAAAAATTGGTTACAAGAGGAAAAGACATGTGTCCCAAGAATGATTTGATCTCATTATTGTTGTGGATAATATGATGACAATTCTTCTATAGTAGTGTACATCTACACCCATGAGGAATATTCTTATTCACTCTTCCAATGAAAATCTATAACCTTATATGTCATTTTTCTATATGGAGTATACTTGATCATATTGTTAGAAATGTTTAGAATAATTGAGAGGGTGGGTGAATTAGTTACTGAAGTTTCTTAAGTACTATTTGAACAATTAAACAATAAAACACTTATTGTTCTTCTTATCCTATTGTTTCTTGGCCCCTATTGTTACTCGATCTCTACTATAAATAAAATATACTTTTACAAATATAACATGCTTTGTTAAATATAAAATATAAACATATAAAGCATTCAACATAGTTTTGAAACTAGGATTTTATGTGGAAACCCAATTTTGGAAAAACCACCAACAACATGTCACCAACTTCTTCACTCTTTTGAAGTGAGCTCTGTTAGGAGCTAACCATATTAATGGTTATATTAGATACTATTTTGACTAAGTAAAAATAGGTTTTAAAGGAACTATAACCTTTTACAAAGTATCAGATAGAAACAACTAAGAAATCCCACAAGGAACTATGCATCAACACCAAAGAAACAAAAAAAGCTAAGACAAAAAACCTTAATACAAAAAACAAGAAAAAAATAGAAAAAAGCCAGCAAAAAGCTAGCAACAAGATAGCTACAAGGTCTTCAGTAAATCAATACCTTGATCTAAAAGGATATTCATGTTCACTATAGAGGCCTTTAGCTCATCAATTTCTTTTCCTTCCACAACCTCTATCTTCTTTGATTTAGCTTTGGTGCATTTACTGGGGCCTTGATCCTCTGTCCTATCATTAGACCCATGAATTCTCCCCTAATCCAATTTTTTCTAGCAGAGTTTTGATGTTGTCTACAAAAGTCTTCAATATGGAGAAATTTTGGTCAGCAAGTTCTTTAATAGCAGTTTCCATGCTATCAACTCTATTTCCCATGGCATCCATATTTTTTTGTATATCCTTCATCATTTGTTTGTTAGCTCTATTCTTCACTTCTAGAGGTGGGACTCACTTCATTAAATTTTTTACTTCTTTTTCATTACCAATAACCTCAGAGAGTCTGTCTAGATGTTGATTGAGAGTCCTCTCCCTTCTAGATGTTACAATACCCACTATTAAATGTAACCTAGTTAGATGATTTAATCACCCTATTAGGATGGCCTTGTCAGAGGACTTTGATCATTCCATTTAGAGTGTCACCTTGTGAAAGGATTTACATGGATTGTTAAGTCTTCCAAAAAATTATTGTTAGGTCAATGTCTATTAAAAGGATATCAAAACAAATTTTTTACAATTATTAGAAAGAAAATAATAGGGTTTTGGTCTATGTGTTTACAACTCACTCTGCAAGTTCAGATCTCTATTCGATTTAGATGGTGATTCACTAATAAGATCTCCGCTATCACTTATGTTCTTAATTCCCTTGGCAACCCTTCAAGCAATCAATCTTCCCCCTTCAATAATACTTAAGCCGTCTTACTCAAATTTCACTATCACTATCAGCAACATCTCTACAAGTTTTTTCCTTTAGCTTCTCATTCACTCACACACTTGTGTGTTTTTGATCCACCTCTATCTATATGTGCCTCTCACATGTACTTGCACTCCTTGATAATTTTTTTGTCTCTATACCTCTTTAAATAGGCAATTATTTCTTTACCATTTTGCACAATCACCATAGATCTTAGGGTTTACAATCAGGTTCAACACAATTCACTGTATTTGTCCATCTTCTTAATATTTTTCTAGAAACTTCTTTGGAATCCATCTGTTAGGTCTTTACCTAATCCTCCCCTTGAATTTAATGATCCAACTCATCAATCTTATATTCAACATGGTTTACATATCCCAAGAAATCAACTAAGTCAGTCGGGAATCACAATTTCCATGAATTCATCTTCAACAGTATTTTACTTGGCAATCACTAAGTTCTAGCACTCGATCATCTCTTAATACTTGGGCACTATAAAACTTCTTGGATTAGTATCAAATAATTTCCTTGGCCAATATTGATGCTCGGTCAACACTAGATTTTTTTGGTACTAGTTGTAGCTTGGTTGACACTAGCATCACTTGGCATTCATTTTCCTTTTATTCTATTGCTCAACTTGGCTTAACTTTCTTGACATAAAAAATCACTTTACTTTATCAAAATTTATCTAATAAAATATCCATTGTAGCTTTCTTTTCATGACTTAACCTTTCCTCTAGGTGTTATTGTTATGAGCAATTTCTGAAATCATCTCCATCAATCAAATAGATATGACATTTAGATTAGGTAGCAATATGTCTCATTAAGAAATTTAACATCAATGACAAAACAACAACTATTCCAATTGTAGGTTCCAACAATCTCCCTCTTTTGCATTGATGGCAACATCTCTATATTCCAAAAATCTCTACATCTCAATACTAGCAGTAGCTAACTTGATCACCATACAATCCAAAAAAAATTTCTCCCTCTAAGATAATAGTTTCTTTTATGTATTCATATTCTCCCTCTTTGATATGACTTTCTTCTTTATCTATCTATCTTGCTCTTGTACTATATAACTCTCTCTTTTTATATCTCTCCCTCTTTTATTCATATAACTCTCCCTTTGTATATCTCTCCCTCTTTGAAAACAATGTCAAAGCCACTTAGTTGTCTTGGCTTCAATCTCTTCATACATCTGAGTTATGTAGATTTTGCATGTCTAGCTTATTTTTGTCATCTATCTATGGCTGATCTATTATGTTTTACTTTACTATGTACCTCAGGCATATCCCTAAGTAGAATTGTATTGTATCAATGTGTAAAATATATAGAGTAGCACATTTGATGCAATGCACCTTATCTGCTTAAGTATCTTTGGTTAGGGGAATCATCCCTAATTTACCTCTAAGATATTCATGAGAATCTTTACATAAGGGTTTTGTGAATATGTCAGCAATCTATTCTTTGGTGTTTACATATTCTAGCTTCACTTCTTTATCTTGTACTAGATCCCTCAAGTAATGATACTTGATAGCAATGTGTTTTGTCCTAGTGTGCATCACTAGATTCTTTGAATGTTAATAGCACTTTTTTATAACAATAGATAACCACTGGGTCTATAATCTCTTCTTTCATACCTTTTAATAATAATGTAATCCGTATAATGTTTTAACAATTCACTACAACTGCCACACACTTGGATTTAGTTTTTGATTGGGAAATAGAATTATGTTTCTTGCTTGTCCATGACACCAATATCTTTCCTAAAAAGAATGCACCTCCACTAGTTCTTTTTCAGTCATCAATATTTCTTTCCCAATCTGAGTTAATGAATACCTTCACTTCAAATTTATTATTTCTCTTGTAGTACAATCCATATTCTTCTATATCTTTTAGATATCTCAATATCTTTTTTACATCCATCGTGTGATTCTCTTTAGGATTTGCTAAAAATCTAGCAACTATCCCAATTGCTAAAGCAATATTTGGTATGCTATGAACAACATATTGTAATTTTCTAATCATGGATCTATATAAAGTTTGGTTCACATCAATAGATTCATCATTCTTATATGGCTTATGTTATGTTAACATACGTGTGCTCACTAGCCTTGAATCTTGTATTCTAAAAGTCTTTAGTATCTCCTTGATATATTTAGATTGTGTAATGAAAATACCAAACTTCATTGACATACTTGTAGTCCAAAAAATAATTTGATTGCACCAAACATAGACATTTCAAATTCCTTCTTCATTTCATCAACAAATGATTTTCATAATGCTTCTCTTCCTCCAAATATAATGTCATCAAAAAATATTTCAAACAATGGTACTTATTATTCTTACCATTCTTCAAATATAGATTATTATTTGTCCTTTCAAAACCAATCTTTGGAAAATAATTATGCAATCTTTCATACCATGCTCTTGGAGCCTATTTTAATCCATAGAGGACTTTGTTCAGTTTAAATACCATGTTCTTCTTGTCTAGATCCACAAATCCTTTAGGTTGATTAATGTATACTTCTTTCTCCAGTATACCATTTAAAAATGTAGATTTGACATCCATCTAATATACCTCAAAATTCTTGTAGGTTAAAAATGTGAGTTCAGACTCCTTCAAGTCTTGCCACAGGAGCAAAGGTTTCTTCATAATAAACTCCTTCTTCTTGGGCATAACCCTTGCATACCAATCTTTCCTTATTTCTTGTTACTTCATCATTCTCATTAAGTTTGTTTCTAAAAACCCACTTTGTCCCAATGACATTTTTGTATTTAGGTCTTGGCACCAAAGTCCAAGTATTTTTTTCTCAATCTATTCAATTTCATTATTCATTTCCTTAATCCAATAATCATTCTTCAAAGCATCTTTCACTATTTTGGGCTCAAATTCATAGACTAAGCATTTGTCATCTTTGAGTTTTTTTCTTGTCATAACACTAGATTTAGCATCACCAATTGTTTGATCAAGTTTGTGATGTCTTCTCACATATTTTTCTAACACAGGTAGTTTCCTTCTTTGTTCTTCTATAGGTTCATCTTGAAAATCAATCTCAATCTCATTGCTCTTCCTTGTTCAGGTTCTTGTTCAACTTCTGTATGCTTAGCATTTTCTATCTGATGGTTGATATTACCTTTTTGCAACTCAGCATCTTCAATCTATTGCTCGACGCCCACTCTCTGTTGCTTAGGAATTTGTTGTTATGCAACATTTCCTATCTACTGAGAGACTGTAGCTTGGTTTTCTTGTTCACTAGGAGTTCTTGGAGCATCATTATCCACATAGATGAATGTATTATAGTCTTCAAGTTCTTCTTTGCATGCAGTGTCACTTCTTTCTACAAACTCATCAATTTTCACAATTGCACTTTCTACAACTTTGTTAGTATTAGAGTTCAAACACTTATAAGATTTTCTCTTAGTGGAATATCTTAGGAATATTCCTTCCTCTCTCTTTGCATCAAGTTTTCCATTCCTATCATTAAGTATATAGCATTTACTTCCAAATATTTTGAAATATCTCACATGAGGAGCATATCCATACCATAGTTCAAAAGATGTAGCATTTGTACCTTTCTTGACTTGTACTCTATTCAAGGTATAGAAAGAAATACTAATAACTTCTCTCCAATATTTCTTTGATACACTCTTCTCCATAATTAATGTCCTTCCATAGTCCATTATTGATTTGTTCCTTCTTTCAACTACTCCATTCTGAGGAGGGATCCTTAGTGTTGACATCTTTCTTTTAATTCCTTTGTCATTACAAAATGTATTGAGCTCATTGGAAATGAATTCACCACCTCTATCAAATCTCAAGCACTTCAAACTCTTCCCACCACTTGAATAACTAAAAAAAATCAGATTTAGCTTTAAGAAATATCGCAATCATCATCCTAGAGTAATTATCAACAAATAGAATGTAATACATATCTCCATAGTAACTTTCAACATCAATGGGTCCACATAGGTTAGTATGAACTAATTCCAAATTATCGTTAGTGTTGGATACAATCATTCAATTGTATATTGTCTTTAATGCTACACAAATGTCAAGTATATACCGAGTAATTAGTGTATGTTGAGCTCACTTGAGATTCAAAGGAATTTTTAGTGTATGACAAGCATTTCTATGTTAACCAAGTTCAATAATATCAGTGTTAATTGAGCTCACTCAGCTACCAAAGGGAGTTTGTAGGAAGATAGTGTCTACCAAGCTCAATCAGTTACCAAAGAGAAGGTGGCATGGAATAAATGTTAATCGATCTCACTCGATTACCAAAGGAAGTCTCAAGGAAAGTCATTTCTAAGTTAGTGTTGACTAAGTTGGGTAGCTAACAAAAGATTTTTTTGTATCAATTTTTTTGGTTAGTTCTATCCAACTAATGGGATGAATTTCATTTATTTGAAATTATATTCAAGTTGACTTGACAAGGTAAAACATATAAGTATAAGGTCAAGTTGAGGATTGAATTAGAAAAATAAGAAGAATAGGATTGAAAAGATAAATCAAGGAAGTGAATTAGGACTTGACCAAGATACAAAGAACATTATGATCAAGGAGGATCAAGTATTCAAGCCAGAAAAAAGATCTAAAATCAACAAATATAGTTTACATCAACAATTAGGTCATATCATTGTTACTCTCTAATAACTGTAGCAGTGAATCAAATCTCCTAACATAGCTGAACAACTATTTTCCAAATCCTCTAACAAGGTGGCATTTCTAGATTGAAGTGTCTAAAGGCCTCTAACAAGGCCACTCCTAACAGAGTGAACTAAATCCTTTAACAAGGTCAAACCTAACAATATGTTTTATAACCTTTAACAGGGTTGACTCTTAATAAGGCTCACTTTAGAATAGTGAAAAATGGTAACTAGTTGCAAATGATGGTTTTCTCCAAATTGGGTTTCCACATAAAAATTTGGTGTCTCTTGTGTTAATGTTATTTGTTTTATGATTCTACAACTAAGTTAATTAAGGTTAAGCACACTTAATATCATAAGATTTTCATGTTTAGTGTTAACAAAGTAATAGTGAATACAGTATTAACAAAGTATTTACCGAGTGATAGTCATTCTTAGTGTAAACCAAGATACTGTGTTAACCAAGTATTTCAGTGCTAATTGAGTTACATCAGTATTTCAACTTTAGTAGAATTTGGTTTTGTTTTGTATTGACATCTTAAGGGATTTGGAATTTTTTTTTGTGGCAACTAATTCACCCCTCCCCTCTTAGTTACTCCTCTTACATTTCAAACAATTGGTATCAGAGCTTTTGGTGCTTACAGAGAAGGTTTCAAGGACCTAAGATAAAGATCAATGTCTTATAGAAGGGAAATTCCTAAGATGAATAGAGATAATTTCCAACCATAGAAGGAAGTCATGAAGCTGCATTTGGCAACAATTGGAGACTCAAGCCTAAAATATTTAAACACCAAGTATGTGGCACCTATTGGAATTATGAGTGTGGAAGAGATTATAGAAAAGAAGAATCATAACATTATAATGATTGGTATTGCTTCCCCTCTCAACTATGATGAGTTTGATGAAGTCAAATATTGTGCTACTACTTATGAGATGTGGATCAAGTTGAAAGATATCTATGAAGATGATGAAAATGTAAGGAGAGCTAAGTCAAAAAATCTCAGAGGTTAATTTGATCAGATGAAGATGAGAGAAGATGAGAACATTGCATAGTAGAGTGAAAGAGTCAAAGCTAGTGTGTGTGCAATCAGAGCCTCGAGTGGGAAAATTGATGATGTAACAGTGGTAAGAAAGGTACTCAGAACTAGGGTTCATTATAGTGGTCAATATTCAAAAAATGGTGATTATTGCCCAGTGACCAACATCGATTTGGAAAATCTTCTACACATATGTGGGTTGGTGTGTTGCTCAAGTTTACCAAATATATGTCAAACCCTTGGGCCCATCGCCAGAGGATTTATGTCGTCAGATCATGTTTTGAAATGAAATAGCCAATCATAAATATTATTGGCACATGGAAAATTAAACACATTCGCCTATGATTTCCCAGGTGGATATTTTTGGACGGCCTTAATTTTCCCTTGGTTTTAAAAAATGTTTTAGGAGAGGGACAACATTCACCCCCCAAATATATGGATGCATGTTCACACAAATTCAATTTTTCCATCTATATTATGCATGGCACTCCAAGTGCACTCACACCTTGGCATCATATTTTGGTGGCAAAAATCAGGAAGCAACATCATCACAAGTACATTTACAAGATTCTCAGCCACTACCACTACCAGTTCCACTGACACATATTGAAGAAGTTGGCAAACCTAATATATCTGATCACGATGAACTTGAAGAGGATATTTAGGTAAATAACCAGAGTAGCCAAGATCTTCAATACCTAGAGTAGCTAGAATAATATAATAGACTCTGATGATAATTCCAAAAATGGTGATGGTGCATGACTAGGGAAGGGTAAAAGGAAATAAAATGCAAAAATTGGTTTGAAATCTAACAAAAGTTGGCATTGGATATATCAATTAAGAATTTTCAAATAGAATGGGCCTCAAAGTATCCATTCATTGAACTTGTATGCAATCCAAAAGAAGGCAAGCCTCTAGTAGAATGCATATGTACAATATACTCAAGGATAAATATTAAGGAAAAGAGGTTACAGCTAAAAATTGACACCATAGAAAAGCATATGGGTAAAGTTTATGAGAAGAAAATCATAGATGGAGTGGAAAAAAATTAGTTACAAAATGGAAAACCAAGGAGAAATGTCAACATATTAAGAATGCATAAATCTTAGAATTTCAAGCAAAAATATAGATGAAGCCTACTGAAGTAAAGGGCTCCATGGAATCTCTTACTGGAAAAGCGATGGAAGTTTAAGAAATGGGTAAAGTTCTTTAGTTAAGTGTCATCTTCTATATTTTAAGAAAAGTGTCTACCATGATAGACTACCCATCATTAAGTAGTTTATTACACTTTGCAAAAGTTTGTTACTATGCGAGGAGTCACAGGTTAGTAAACAGTGAATGGGAATGGGAAATTTGTCTTGCTAAGGTTGAAAAGGAAGATATTAAAGCAAAAATTAAAGATTTAAATTTCATTGCATTATCTTTAGATGAAGTGATAGCCATAGACAATACTTCCTGGGTATGCATGCATGTCTATACTATACACAATTTTGTCTACCAACCCAATCTACTAACTATTGTTAAAATAAAGGATAATTCAACGATGGAAAACATATTTGAACTAATAAAGAGTTCCCTAATTGAATATGGAGGTATAGATGAAATGAAAATTTCCCAAAAGTTGGTGTGTGTTGGAGTAGATGGAACTTTAGTAATGCAAGGCCACAAGAATGATCTTGTCACAAAGTTAAAAGAATTTGTTGCACCTTACATTGTTGTCATTCAGTGCATGACCCATATAATGAATCTAGCTTTTGGAATTGTCAGCAACTCTCCACAAATATATAGAGTTGAAGTTTTAATCAAAGAGATCTATATGCACTTTTGCCGAAGTCCTAAATGATTCAGGGAATTTCAAAAGTTTATTGAGGGCCTAACTAATGGGAGAAAGTTTCTAAAGGATAATGATACTAGATGGATCTCTTTGGATGGACCATCTTATCAAGTTTTATTTAAATATCCATCGTTTCTTGGTACAATGGAATCAACTCATGATGATCAAGATGGTCAACAAAAATATGGTGATCTGCTTGAAAGGTTAAGTAATGTAGAGGCACTCTTAATCTTAGCATCCATTCTCCCCATGCTAGAGGAAATGAGAAATATAGTGAAGAATATATAACATAGATATATGTATATTGCATATGTTGAGCTATCATTATGCACGATGCTAAATAGCAAGAATTCTTGCAAACTCCTTTCTTGAAAAGCTGGCTTTGTGAATCAACTCCAAGGTTTTAAATTGATCTCATGACCTACTAGAATTTGTTTAGTTGAAGATAAATGTGATTATTCATAAGGAGACCTTTGCTAGTTCATTTTGATTTCAGATGAGATGAAGAATCTACACATTGCTTCAAAATAATACACACAAAAAAACTATGTTTTTGTATTTTTTATGTTTTTTATGAATGCAATCTAACAATGCAACTAGTATGAATTCCTATTATAATAGGGGGGTTAGCAAATAAAATAAAAAAATTTGAAAACAAATAACACAAAATTAAAAATTCCTAATGAACATAAGTTGTGGAAAATGACACATCTGTGAATTAAAGCTTTCAAAGAGATCGGTGGATAACCAATGAAAGAAGGAGTGATGCTTCCATGATTCTACTAATGCAATTATTGGTGAGAAACTTAGTGGTTGTATGATGTTTCACCCTTCATCAAATTGCAAGGCCAAAGAAAGTGCACTCATGCAAGATGGAAATTTATGCAAGCACAATTCGATGATTTCTTCTCAAGCTAGTTACATCAGCAAAATTTGTCTAAACCATAACAAATGCCAAAAGTAATGAAATGTACAACTAGAAACAAATAAATAAACCTTTGGCTCAATCATACTCCCATGAACATAAATTCACAAAAAATATGAAACATTCAGGCAAGAATTACTACACTCCAAATGCAAGCACCAAAAGTATAATTTTATTGCAAAATAATGGTGGACCCAATTACATATTACAATGGAGTACTTATAAGAAATCATCTCAATTTGTGCTGAGAGTGAGAGATATCTTCATGCAATAAAATGCTTTTAATTTAATAAAAGAAACTAATTATATACAAACTAACAATCTAACTAGTGCTAAACAAGACTCCATCCATTTTTTATTCATTTATTGGATGCATAAGCCATTACATGTTTAAAAAAAAATTTATGAGAGGAGAAAGAATGAGAAAGATTTGAGTTGAAGTGGAAGTGTTTGGAGGTGCTAGATATGGAAGGTGATCCTTCACTAGGCATTTGTCAGAGTTAATCTGTTGTCAAAATGTGTTTCTCACGCATGGAAAGCTCTATTTTTGGAACTATCGGTAGAACTTCTGAAAATGCACACCTATGGAGCTACAGACTTGCACACCTACGGAGCTGCACACCTCAAAATGGTCCAAAATTTTACTGACTGTCAAAAATGAAATTTTGGCATTTGGGTTTTGTTCCCCTTCACCACAAAGCTATGTTTGGATGTTTGCCCTTGAATTTCTCTATAATCTCAATGATTTTTGCCACATTTGGTAAATCTAAAGCCTCATATTTTTCCTTGACCTTTTGTGTATAATTTTCTACCTCAATTTAGGTGTCAATGAAATCCTCGAGTTTGGTATCCAATTCTAGCAAGGCTTCTTCAGTTCTAAAGGCTTACTGGATATCATTGTCATTAGTTGCTTCCTCAAGAATCTTCTTAAAACTCTCTACTACTACCTTTATAGGAAAAACTTCTCTCGTTCTTCATCCTCAAAAATCCTTAAGCAAGCATCGTTGTAATGCTTCTCTACTTTCAAAATTTTCTCTCAGGCTTGGTCCTTGAGCCTATGGATCTTCGCATGTAATGTTTCCATTACTTTATTACTATTAGCAATCTTCTCTATCCAATCATCAATCAAATCTAACTCTTTTGCAATGTATACATCTACCAAAACTCTATATCTTTTCCCCTTTATTACCTGCAAAATTTGTAAGTCCTTGCTCCAAGCCCTTACCTCATCCATAACACTAAAATCCTGCTTCAAAATTGCCAACATTTTATTCATGTTCTCCTGTGTAGCATGCAATAACTTCAAGTTCCCCTAGATTATCAAAATTCCTTTATCCTCAAAACTTTCCCACCACTGTTGATAGGCTTTCAAAAATGGATCTACATGTACACTTCCCCCTTCTCTGAGAATGGTGTTCAATGTATCCTCGGGGTGATCAGGATCAAGAGGACCAACTAATTTAGCTAAATATCCTCTTAGGATCTCATTCTGCCTTCAAAGTGTTCAAACTTTGACCTCTTCCTATTCCATGCTCCTAAAGACTTCCTTGATTCCCATGGTCACCATTAATCAGGTTGTATCTTGTGTGGGCCTCCCAAGCATAACCTCTTTGATTTGATAATCTTGAGGATCGAGGCTTTCTACATTATTATCTTCAAGAGGAATAGCCACTTGGGCAAACAAATCTTGGTCCCATGTATTTTTGACAAATGCCAATGGTCTTGCCTCATGAAATAGGGACTCATGTTTATTCAAAATCTCAGCAATCTCAAAAATTTCCTCCTCATTAGCACAGAATTGAGGCTTGGTGCTCCTCATTATTTCTTTCTAGAGCCATCTTGGGATGCACTCAGCTAAAGACCTACCTCTTGAGGATGAAGAAGTATTTTGTGCTACCTCCTTTCCCTTATCACTCCTCCTTGAAGTACTTTCCCTTTGTGAGGGCTCTTCTTCTGTAGTCTTTGTCTCAGTAGACCCTGTAGCGTGCACCTCAGTGTCTTGGGAAGGTGGTTGAGAATATTCTACCATTTGTCCCTCCTTTGACACTTCATCAGCCACCATTTGTTCTATTTCCTCCCCTTGTGATAGTTCCTTCTTAACCTATTCTTCTTCTAAACTCTGAGGTAGAGGAGTAACTGAGACTTTATCTACTACCATGACTTGTGGTGGAGATGGGGGAGTAAGATTGGGACCTTATGAGTCTGGAAAAATTTGCATCCAGTATTCTTGTTGGGGTTCACCTATAGGGATATCCTTGATCTTGTCCCCAACTAGCTCTATTCCCATAGACATAAAATCAAAATCTGACAATTTGAAAATGTCATTGCCCTCTTTACTTTGCTCATCCACCCACTATTGTACTTCATCTTTTGAAGAAGAGACTTCCAAGGGTCCTAGTTGGCTAGATGGCAATGTCATCGTGGTACTCCTCCTCCTTTCTTGCCCTACACCTCTATCTAGTTGAATTCTTCTCTATAGGGGAAAATTTTTCTCTTCTTCTTCCTCCTCTTCTTCCTCTGGAATGGTTTTGGGAAAATATGGGAAAGGCACCATTCTTTTAGTCACCCTTTGCCTCTTCTTCATTTGAATCTTAATCCTTTTCTATTTTGTAGAGGCAGAAGGGGATGTTGGCTCTTCTTGTGGAGGAGGAATGAAAACTTGCTAACTCTCTCCCTCTTTTGACTGGTTCGGCATAAAGGGAGGCAATTGAGGGTCATCCTGGACTTGAGCAGCTCTAGTATCCTCGAACCCCTGTACATTTTCTTCCTGCTATTGGAGAGGTGCTTGTGCTTTGACATCTCTTGTTTCAACCCTTTGAGGAGAGCTCCTCTTTCTCTTATTCTTTCCTTTCCTCTCTGGAGGGTGATAGTATCCAACCAAGTGGTCAAATTGGAATACTATCTTTGGCTTGATGGAAGACTGGGCCACAAAGCTAGAAATTGTAACTTTCTTCCCTCTACCTTTCTCTGGGCGGGCTTGAGTGTGAAAGATCATGATGTTAGATATTAGATCAAGTTGAAAAGGCTTCTTGATCCAATCATTTGACATTTTGATGACATGCCTCACCCGATGATTAATATCATAACCCTCCTCCCTATCAACCTCGGCATTCATGATGGGTCTCTCTTTGATTTTCTTTGAGTTGAACATGGGGTCAAGCAAATCCCTAGAATCTTCTTGCCTTATTTCCTCTAGAATGTTTATTTTGAGAGCCTTCTCCACCAAATACAAATTCATTCTACAATAGTCCCTTATATGGACATCACAGTTGTTTGTTGCATTCATCTAGTGATCCTTAATGGCCTCCTTGTGATGGGATTCTTTACCAGCCAGACTCTCAACCTTCCCAATATTATCAAAATAGGGCCAAGGAGAGTTGTATTCATCTAGGGGATAATGTTCCCACTCCCACTCAAAAGATAGAATATATTGCTTTCGTTTCACCTAGTATGGTCCTATGACTAGGGGCCATGTCCAACATGGTCTCCACTACTTCTTGACCCTATCATAGGTAGACTCAATTCGCTGTGCAATCTCCAACAAAACTAGTTTATCACTTGGATATCTTGGGAGCTTCTTAGGGTTGATAGAGGCACCGGCTACCTGTAGTTATGTGAATGTCTTAAACTGGATGTAGTAGGCCCCAAGAGCTATTACCTATGCTATTGCCTCATTAGATAAACTCTTTGCATAATCTCCCTCTATGAATCAGATGACTACAAAAATGAATGTTTCATTCATAATTTTGTATTCCTTACTCTATGCTGAGAGCTTCTTCCTCAGCAGTTGAGGGTAGACAATGTATGGCCAAGAATTGGGATCCTGCATGTTGCCTATCTTGTACAATCCAAGATAATTTGTGGCCCTAGCTGCCAGCAGATACACCATGTAGGAAGTCATATAGAACTTCTTCTTGTCTTTGACTACCTCCAATTGCTCACACAAGTTTTCACTTAATGTGGTGGCCCAATCCAATGGCATCTTTGTTGTCTTGATAGTCTCAATAAAGTTCACCATAAAAACACTCAAATGTTTCACTGCTAATAGACCCATGACTCTACTCAGAAGAATGATAGAATAGCCAATATCATCCTTCATGTATCCCCTAGTCATGTCCACCTTTCTTTTTATCCTTCCTAGAGGTGTCTTCTCAATGAGATAGGAGGATTGGATGATTTCTGTCACTTCTTTCAGGTGCTCCCTATACCACCTCTCTGCTGCTTCATAGGAGAGTCTAATGAATTGATCTTCCCTCAAGAGAGGGAAGACCCTTTCAATTTTGTTAGGTCAAAGGTCAAGAACCACTACTATTATGCTCTTCACCACTCTTTCTTCAAGAACAAAGTGTTGAGCTAGTGTCATAATCAACTCTGCTGATTGCACTGACACTAGGTGTGAAGCTACGCTCACCAACACCAATCAGATCAAAGCGAATACTAGAGTTGATCTCTCTGTGGGTTTATTTCACATTCTAAGGAATTCTCCCAAGTTAGTATGTCCCAAATTAGTGTCTTTGATTTCTACATAATTATATTGGAAACTCAACTTCAATGGCACACCTTGGAACCTGAACACAACGAGCTTAGGTATCATTTTCTCTCCAAATGTGGATGTCATTAGATATACATGACACAAGAAAGGCATTCATTTGTTCAAAATAATAAAAACCTAAAAATTAAAAATGCAAAAGCATTCAATTATTTATTAACAAAAAATAAAAATGAACATAGGGTGCATCTTTTTATTTATTTTTTATTTTATTTTATTTCTATTTTTTATTTAATTATTTATTTAATTTTTTTTTGTAAGAGCATGGAGGTGGATGAGCGCATGATGCAGTGAGGTGCACGTAGTGCAATGAGGATGTGTTTTGTACATAGCAGTGTGAGTATGGTGGTGTGTGCGAGGGAAACATGTCAATGAGGGTGCGTACACGATAAGCATAGTGTTCCATGGTGCACAAGAGGTGTGCAGTGATGATGAGGTGTGTGCATAGTGTGAGTTGCATGGTGCACAAAAGGTGTGCACGGTGTGGGATTACATCGCAGGCAGTGCAGGGTTTTACATGGTGCACAAGTGGATGCGCAACAAAGGTAGTTCACATGATAGTGTTTGCAAGGTGACATATGGGTGTGCAATGCACACAAGGGAGAGTAAGGTGTGCAGTGTGCAAGTATGTGTAGCGTGAAGTGCATGGTGAGGCATGCAAGAGCTTGAGGTGCACAACGCCTATCATAGTTGTGTGGAGTGTGCATACCTGCATAGATGTGCACATGATGGCAAAGTGTGAAATGCACAAAATGTGCAGCAAACATTTTGTGTTGATGTTTCATGTGCACCTTAATGCAAGTGCAGAGTGCAAAATTGAAGACAATTCACAAAGCATGCAAAATGCAGAGGGCATGGCAAATGAGCTCAAATTTTTAAAATGCAATAATGAAAAGGTGAGGTTGGAGGGGTGGGGGGTTTATATAACCCTACCCACCTTGGGTGGTGCACACTGCGCAAACATGCAGCTGCGCATTATGCATCACCCAAAGTGGGATGCAGTCTCATGCACCACGCGAGGTGCGCGAGTGTGCTCTTTGACTTAAAATTTTATTTATTTATTTATTTTTATTTCTTTATTCTTAATCTTTCAATTTTTTATATTTTTTCAAAATTTTGACCTTTCTATGACTTTTTGATTTTACAATTTTTTCTAACCTTTTGATTTTTTTGATTTTTCAACCTTTTACTATTTGACGACACAAACTCAGTGCCTCAAAATTGGCCAAAATCCAAAAAAGAGTAGGGGTTCCCCATTTCCTAATGGAAATGGGGCATGCGTTGTGGAACCACAATAGCAAAATATAATACATTGCGTAAAATGACATGCACGGCCCTTGATAATCTCTATAGAAATTTAGATTAATTTTCTATGGCTGAAAAACTTTTAGGGTGGATGAGAATCATAGATTTGGATAATCCTAATAAATTTTTAAAGATTGATGCAAATAGGGAATTATGTGCCAATATATGGGGTGTTGAGATACCAATGCACTTATGTGGAAGGCTTGTGTCCATGAGAAAAGAAAAGAAACCCAAGCAGAAAACATTGACTATTACAAGGAAGTGTTTGAACATATTGTTAAGTCTATAATGAATTCTGTGAAGGATATTTCTTATAATCTTTCCTCAGAAATTAGAGAAAGATTTCCTTGACATGAATTGCTTTAATCAATGTGTGTTGTGTTTCCCCATTACTAGATTTTAAGAAGTGCTAAAGATTTTTGAGATAAGTTAATGGTTTTGATAGATCAATTTTGCAAAAGAAAAGAAATCAATGGGGTGACTGTAAATGGAGTTTTAGGCAAATCTCATTTGAGAGAGTAGTCATGTCATTTTTCCTATATAATGATGGAACAATATGATCTTATGTGGAACTATAGAGAAGAAGGATCATTAACCAAACTTTGGACAAATCTAGCTCAAATAGAAGTATTTCAAGATTCAATATCAAAAAAAATCAAGCTTGCTAAATTATGTTTAACTGTGATATTAGGGTTTGTGGAGGATAAGAGAGTTTTCAGTGCTTTGGGGTTCCTAAAATCAAAGGTAAGAAATAAACTAGACAATAATTTGGAAAATTGTTTGAGGTTGTACACATATAGATATGAAATCAACACTTTTCCTTATGAAAGGGCACTAAAATTGTGGATGGAGAAATTTCAAAGAAGAGGCTTGGGCAACATTTCAAACAATGTGATCAATAACTCAGGTAGTGGTGCTAGTAGTGGTAGCATTGATGTTAAAGTAGAGGATTACTATTAGGATGACAAAGGTATGCCTATTGGAGAAAACATGGAGCATGATGGACTGTTTGAACTTGATGTCGATTCAGATCATGAGATAATGTGGCAAGTTTAATAGTTATAATATGATGTGTCAATTCTGAATTATTATCTAAATCTAATCATGATTTATCTATCATTCATAATAATTTATATCATTTTTTAAATTTCTAATTTCAAACAAATAATTACATTTTAAGTTAGATGATGCCATGATTCATGAATCAAGATTCATTCAAATTTTACCATTAATATTGCTTTTTATTTACATTATTATGCTCATATAATACATTGTTATGGTACAATGACAATCCTTGATATTTTTGTGAAAATATAGCAATTCAAATGATAAAATTCAATGAATTCAATTTGCAAAAGTTAAATTTGAATGCCCAATTTCATAATCATGAGTTAAAAGTACTAAATTTATAGCTATAACATTGAGAAAATGACCTTGAATTCCCTTCTATACAAATATAGAAATAAGGGAGAAATAATAGCTTCAGGTTATTTTACCTCATGGGAAGAGTCTTAGACTAGCATCAAATTCATTATCAAAAAAACATTTTTTGTCTTTGCATTTGATAGGCCTGGTAAGCAAATTAGCATTTTAATTATGCTACATTTACCCTGTTCAAGAAACAAAGTTCAAATTTTAAATCATATCAAACAATTACAAATAGAAATAAAGTGAATACTACAAAGATGATTAAAATCACTTTCCAAGTTTTACATACTCTAATGCCTGATGGATGTCTTATGATATGACTGAAGATTTGGTCAAATTTTTTAGGATGTTGACGTCTACTTCATTTGGTGTTTTGACATTTGTCATGTTATAGTAGATGACCTTTAACTTTGTTAGACTTCCATATTTGGAAAGTTTACTTGAAAGAAATGCTACATCCAATAGTGCATTCAGATTCTCCAATGGTTTGATGCAATTAAAAATGCCTTCAGGAGTTGAATCTTGAGGAAACTTGACTGCTTCATACATCATTTGGCCTCCAACTCTTTTTGGTAAGCTTCCCTACCAATGAATGTCATTGACAAATTACTACAGCAAGGAGTAGGCAAACCAAGACTTATCATTATTTTTTCTCTATCATCCATCTTGGTGAGTTTTCTCCCAATTGAGTTTAAATATTCCTCTCCTTCCCTTATACTCTGGCATTTCTTAATGACATTTGATGACTTTACTGATGCACAAACATAGTCGTGAACTCCTTGGCTAGTCAAATACCTATCACTATGTGTATTGATTATGTGTATAATCTATCTTGTAGTCTTCTTGAGCTTAAAAAGGTCATTGTTCTTCTCAATCTACTCTTTGATACTCCCACAAATGGTTTGAAAACTTTGATGCAATTCAAACCAATAACACAACCTATTGGTATTTACCATAATTTCCCTCCACATTTTTTTCTTTAATTAGCTTGATTAAATTTTTTATTTTTCATTTGAGTTAAACAAGTTGTTCTTGAAGGTTTTGATTGTTGTATTAGCCTTCTGTACCTCTTGCACCATTTGTGATAACTTATTTTCACTTTGTTTCTTTATTTCCTCTTCTTTCTCTTCCCATTGTTTTTCTTTTTCCTTCTCATTGTCCAATTCCTTATTTATGTTACTAATTGTATGTCCACTAGACTCCAACTTTTTGAAAATATCTACTATAGATGCTCTTTTATCCTCAAGTTTTTTATTTGTTTCTTGCAATTTGTCCCCGAGTTCTTTGAGTTTTTCATCAACTTCCATATTAACATGGTTTAGAGTATGACTAAGTCTCTTATTTCTCTATTCCAATTGTTCCTTCAACATCTTGAGTTTTGTGTCTCTCTCTACATTTACATTAGATAGCTTTTTATTTCTTTCTTCTAATTGTTCCTTCAAAATTTTCATTTCTGCCTCCATATTTGTTGGCTAAGGTTGTGTACTTGGTCCTTGAGAGGAAGCACTTGTAATCCTTTTCTCTGTTTCTTTGCACCTGCTAGTTATTTCTTTCTCCTTTTCCTTTGCAGTTTCTAGGTCTTCTTTTAAATTTTCAATTGCCTTCTCCAAACCTTTTTTCTCTCTCTCCACCTTGAACAATGAACTGTAGACCACATAGTTGGTCTTTTTTGCCACACTGACTTTGTCCACATTTTTTACTTTGGAGAAATCCATAGATAGTATGTTAACATGAAAATTTGATGGATTTATCTCACTCTCTAGTGGATTATTATCTCACTATGGGGGACAAACAATCATAAACTCCATCAATTATTTATTGGTGTTATATATTGGAAATATCCTACTTGATGTAGGTTCTTGAGAAGGAACCACCTCAAGTACATCCTTCTTGAATGCCTTATTGTTTTTTCTATTCATCTTTGTGGTTTCTTGGAAATTTGATACAAAATTATTAAATTCAAAATTTGGATTTGTTGATACAATACTATGATTGAAAGGAGAAAGAGCACTTGCAATATTTTACTTGTCTTTACCAATGCCTGAGGTTGTAATAATTGTATTTTGAGGATTACCAATACCAACAACATCACCCCTTCCTAATCCTACCCCACTACCACTAAAAAGTGGAGTTTTTGGATTATTCTAAAAGGTATTTTTTTGAGGGAGTTGAGACTAGCATTGTATCATTATTAGTATCTGAAACCTTTTGCTTCTTTGCATAGTGACCTTCAACTCCGAGGGTAGGGATCTTGTCAAATTTTAGTTGCATCATACCTTTTCCAGAGGAAACAACTTGGGATTTTATATATCCACCTTGGATGAACATTTTCTTGGGTTCACCTTTTTTTGAACCTGATGGGTCATCTGACTCATCTCCAATGTTTGGTTTATGACCACATTTTGGTACATCTGGTACTGGGAGTGGATACCAATTTCCTTGACCTGTTATGCCTAGCCCATGATCACCTAGATGACCCATTTTTTCTATCAAATTTCCCCTATGCCATATTTTTCCCTTCTTTGATGATTAAGTACAATGTATTATCTAGTTGAATCAAACATACTACTACTTGGAGCAATGGATTCACTAGAACCAATGGCAATGCCTATGGCTATGGATGAAGGATCCTTACAAACCTCATACTCATTGCCTTATCAGTTGCATCATGTTGTGTTGTTATTGCATCTGGATGCTCATTATCCCATAATTTTCTAAATGTTTCATCCTCAAGAAAGTCCTCAAAATTTGCAGAGGTGTTTGGTCTGTCGAGATTCTTCCTTACCTCCCAAAATGCATTAATTTTTTATCAACACCACATTGTAGCTACACAATCATGATTTATGGCATCTAGAAGATGCTTTTTTACTTAGATGATATACTTTTTGGTAGAAATTGTAGGATGTCACTGGCTGCACTTTTTCATTCTATCTGTGCAATTCTTTAATTTGTACTGACAATTCTTGTATTGAAATATTTTTTTACTAGAGCATTTTTCCATCTCTATTTTGACCTCTTCCCATGATTCAATATTTTTAAATCTTTCAATCAATGGCACACTCTCATGTTGGCATTTCCTTGCAGAGTTCCCATTCTATACAAGCTTTGTACCAATTATGTTTAGCAGGTCATACTGCTAGTGCTTAGCAACATCAAATTTAAAAATTGCAAACAATTATTGTACCACATTGAATGCTCTTTTCTCAAATGTGAACCCTCCACATTTGACAGGCAAGGAAGGAAAAATGGTTTTTCTTTTGTTGACCATGAAATAATACATTTGTGCTTTCCATCTATCGTACATAGTCTAATGCAAATACCCTTTCTATCACATGTATGGGAAGTTTGTAGGGTTCTAAAATAGAATCTTAAAATCTTAATATAGTGTACTCCTCTATAAAGTACCAGTCAGCCAATTAAATTTGACTTCCTAGTTGAATTAATCATTTACAAGACATGCAATTTAGACATTGAAGTGCCTATAATTTTATGATAAAGTGGTTCCAAAAAGAAGTCTACAAAGTGGTTGTAGTTCTTTTGGGGATCACCCATCCTAATCATAGATGTTCATTCAAATATTGGTTTACCAAAATTAAGCTAAAGCTTGTTTGTTTCAAAAATTTGATAATGCTTTGATAATAGAAGATAACACAAGTAGGTCATGTATCTAAATGGCTTATGTGGAAGTGGGTCTACCCCTCTTTTAATCATTAACAATAATGTTCCAAACCTAAACACATTGATAGTTGAGATACAGTATCCTGAACCCACTACAAAAAAATATCCAATTCCTAAGGAGGTTTATGATCATGAGGCATATTGAATGCATCTTCTAACCCTCTAATATAATAAAAAAAATTATCCAAACCTAACTTTTCATGTGTTTTTGCCAATTTTTCTAGGTCAGTGTGGGTTGGGTTTGGTTCTTCAAACCCTAGGTCCAATAGTCTACCAAATTCACTCTATGTGATAGACAAAATTACCTCCTATGTATTTTGATTCACAATTACCTTTCTATTTTCATCATAGTTTTCAACATAAACTATTACAAATTCTGGACAAGGAAATACTTGAGGGAACCCCAAGCAGGCAATTCCACCAGTCCACATTGTAACTTTGTCTACAATGGTCCCTATCATGGTGTTCGATTTAATATATTTTGATTCTTTTTGTGCATCATTCCACTTATCTTTAATTGCATATCTAATTGCCTTAATACTCCTTCCATAGATAAAAAGATCCAAAATATCATGGAATTCATTAGTAAAACCTGGCATTTTAACAAGTTTGTACATGTTAAAAGCTAGTTTTTGGGTCCCCTGTATTTTCTTTTGGGTTGCAATTCCACTGCCAGTGCCACTCCTTTTGTATGTTTTCATCATCATTGAAAATTTTACAGAACTATACACAAGCACAAATTACAATTTATAGACATGAATAACATTTAAACCCTAAATTATATTTGTAATTTTTAACTTTTCAAGTTACCTAGCCACTAAAAAGTAAACAATTTAGGCTTACAATACACAATAAATTGGAAATTAAACCCTAAATTTTATAGTCAATACTATTTACTAAACTATTAGTAAAAAATGTGTCCAGGAATCAGGATCTTACCTGGAAAGTTGAAACTCTAATTGATAACTATTTTCTATGACATTGAGTTGTCTAAGAAGACTAGGTTTTTGATGCTCATAGCTCCACTGCTTTTACTAAATCATTGTCCTTGGATTGGTAATCTATGCACACTTTAAAAATCCAAGTTTGAATAATGAAAACTAAACCTTATAGTATGCATAAAAGAAAATTACTCGAGCATGTGTTTGATATTAATTCTAACGTACATTGTACAATAAATAGCTGATATTATAATTATCTGTGAAACCATAAACATACAATGTTACAGTATGATTCAAGATTAACTCTAATAGTTACAATAATTTATGAAGACTTCTTTTTGGGGGAAATTTTAAAATAAAATTGAAGGTAGCCAAATTCAGCCCAAAATAAATCTCGAGACTTCGATCTTTGATGTCCAATGGTGTTAGTTTTCAATCTTTACATGTCCTGTTACCACACCATGGTCTATATCAATGCCACATGTCTTCTTACTAACCCAATTCATGTATGGTACATGTCTTCTTTTCATGGAATTTGAGAAAGCAAAACTACTCTAGCCAAAATTGACCTAAAATATGACTAGGGCCATTCGATCTTTGTTGATCAAATGATGTGTAACATTGTAAGGGATGTAGATGTTTCAATAGATGTTATGTCAAGTATATCACATGTCCTCTTCCCAAGGAATATGTGAATACAAGTCAACTTTTGTCGAAACTAGCCCAATATCCATTTGGAGTCATCAATCTAAGTTGGTCGAATGATGGTCAGCTTGATTCCCTATATCATGTGTCAATGTGATATCTATCATCCATGTCAAAATGATTATTGAATAGTCAATGTGTCACTAGTATTACATGTATGTCATGTATCCTCTCTCTAGAGTGATTTGGGAAAATGAGTTGAGTGTTGCCCAAATCGGCTTGAAATACATCTCGAGCAGTTGATCCTTGCTCATCTAATGGTAGTGGTGGCATCCCCTTTATTATATTAACACTTGCATCATCATATTAAATTATGATTATAATATTAATTATTATTATATTATAATATTAATTATTATTATATTATAATAATAACAAGATTCTATTAACAGTTGTGCATTTTTGAAATGTGCATTGAATTTCAAACTAAACCATTTACATTAACAAAATATTTATCTTATCTTATGCTTTTGATGATGCTTAAAATATAATCAAGGACCTAATTCATTATAGTTAAATTATTCTAATTCATATAGCATAGTTAAAGTTTTAATTAAAAATTCATTACAATATGAATAGTTGACCATTCTTATATAGCATATTTATTAGTTATTAGAGACTAGAGATGGCTTTATGGTTGCATTTATAAAATTGGTTGAGTGTGAGCAACATTTTCTTGAAAAGCATCTCTAGTCATTAATATAACTTGATCAAATGGTGCTACTATGCGCATAGTGATTTCACACTTGATCATGTTTGCCACATGTCTTCTTTCCAGGGCTTTTGGAAAAGCTAGTCAGTTGTTGCCAAATTCGGCCCAAAAATCATCTAAAGTTGTTGATCTTTGTTCATCCAACGGTCATCATGGCATGACCTTTTAACTCTATAATATTACTAACATAGTTCTTAAATATATTATAATTTTTATAATTTTTAAAATGAAATAGTTTTTCAATGATACTTTAAATTTGATTGTAAAATAAGCCTATCCAGTGGAGAGTTAAATCTGATTGTAAAAGTAACTATCGATTATGTTCCATATATTCTATTATTTTACACTACTAGTGCTAAAACCAAATACTGAAGTTAGTGTCAATCAATTTATTTATTAAATTGATTGTTAAATGTGAAACCTCAATAAGTTAATTTTAATTCAATGTTAAATGTTATATTTTGTTTCTTAAAAATTTAATTAAAAAATTAGAAAATGACAAAATATTGCATAAGTAAGTGTAACAATGAAATGCAATTTTATATGGAACTCCAAAAATTTCATTGATATTCATTGTCACTTGAAAATTACAATTTGAGGTAGAGTCTAGAGGCTCTAGAGGCATGTACAGTTATTTTAATTTGATTAAACAAAATAGAAAGTGAAACCAGACTTCAGGGGAAAACCCTAGTACTATTGTACTAGTCATTGTAGAAAGCATAAGATTGGACTAAGGTTGTGAATTCTTCTAGCCATGGGTTGTCTTGTGCCACTTCATCCAGGTTATACCATTTTTAGAGAAAATCTAAGCCAATTTGTGCTCATTTCTTATGGTGCTTCAACTGCCTAGCAGTCAAGCCCAATAGAAATGGTTGCAAGGCCACATTCTGTCCAAGTTCCAAAACCTTGTAGATTTCACCCGCTCAAGAGATCCCCACCCCTCATTCTACATGAGCAACAATATCAATGTTATTGCCCAAGTATTTTTCTTTAAAGGTCTTCCTTAGGAGAAAAAAAATGTCAACCCTTGCTTCTTTGAGGTCAAGCAGAGAGGCTAGAAAATGGGATGTAATGTTAGTGTTGACATGGTACCTATTCTCATTCTCCAAAAACAGATGCCCTAGAGCCATTTTCACAGCATGAATAATGAAGTTTACAATAGTACTTGTAGTAGGAACAATCTCATTACAGATTGACAAGAGGCTTTTATCAGAGACTTCACCTTCCAATTTGCATGTCAAGTGAATTGTAGTGGCCACCTTGATTACAAAGCAAGGCCTACCACTCAACCAGACTACCACCAAGTAAACCATACCAGACTTGAACGAGCATTAGAACTATATACCTATTACCAGGCTATTGACTACCAAAAATGAGATGAGCAACCTATAAATAAGTTGAGTGGTTGAGAAATGGTCCTAACTCCCTACATATTTTGTCCATCTAGCTTCAAGTTCATTTGTTTTAAATTATTAGATCTTCACAAATCTTTAACATAAATGCAAGTTTGTGCCAAAAAATTTGGTATGCATGCAATGTCGATGGAAGAGGGAATTCCACTAACAGTGATAAAGACATGTATGTCCTATCCACTGCAAGTGGTATAGGCTAGAAGGAAACATGTCACCATTCTAGAGACTTGAACAAGGTCAAGGCTTCGTTCCAAATGTTTGGCCTGAAATAAACCTTCAACTATTGATATATTATCATCCGACAGACAATAGTTTGTAAATGGATGTTACTTGTTACACACATATGTTGGAGATATGAAATGATATTAGGAACATTTCCTAAAAAGCCATTACTACATACATCAATTCATGGTCATATGCAGCATGTGTAGTATGTACTATGTACTACTAATAGATAGTAAGTACTTACTAGAAAGTGAAATTATGATTTACACAAATTTAGAAAGTAAATTTACGATTACTATAAAATAACTAGAGCCAAAAAAAAGCACCATGCCCACTAAAATATCAAATGTCAACAAAAGAGGTTTTACTTTGCATTATATTCTTTACATCTGCTTTACATTTCATCTTCATATATATATAGTATACCAATAATGGTTGTTGTTTCCCCTAGAAAGGGAAGTGACAAAGTTTCAAACTGTTACATTTCAAATTCATACACTTTTGATAATATATTTTTAAAAATAAACCCTAACTAAACTAATGATTCTCCATGTAACATTTATTTTATCCTTCAAAACATCCCAAAAGTGTTTAAGTTCTAGTTTTGTTGTTCCACTACATTTGCAATTTGATCTTCAAAATTAGCAGGGTCGAGACCCACTTCAAAAAACATTGCTCAGAGGTCTGCCTTTTCCTACCCCTTTTTGAGCTCTTTGATGACATCCTAGGGATTAGCAGAGAGATCTTGCAAAGCTTCAATAAGCCTAGTAGTAAGATCATTTTTTTCCCCATCCTCCTCCACAAACAAATCTAGGTTGACAACTGGGCTTGGATTTTCATTTGACGGTCCCTCTTCCACATGCAATCCCATTTTTGGCAACCAACTACTTTTTCGATAATGGTAGCCACTGATTAGGATGTCTACAATTTAAAGAATGTTTTTTCAAACAAATTCTACCATGCCATAAATGCAATAAGACTTTCCACATATGTGACATCCAGCCACATCCACCAACACATTATATATGTTGTTTCAATAGAAAGGAAAAATTGCCTAATCAAATTTTTTTTTTTCCATTAAAAGAGAAAAATTTCCTAATCAAATATATATTTTTCCAACAAATGGGAAAATTTACCTAATGCAATATATATTTTTTCCCAATGAATGGGAAAAATTGCCATATACTATATATACCCTTTGTATCAAAAGGGACAAAATCACCTTGATTTTATGAAATTTTGTAATGGTTGATGAAATTTTCCATCTAACACTAAACTTTTCATGACATCAAAAAAATAATTTCCAATAGAAGTTTTTTTTTTTTCCCCCGAAAGTAATGTTAGATTCGCCATGAATTTATATATTTTTTGAGAAGGGGGTTTCTTAAAGTTATCCCTACTTAGAACCCTTCTTCATGTTTATGCAATTAGAGTGTTAGCTATTCAAGAAATGAGATGTGATCCTAAGAATGATATAACCTTAGATGCACTAGTGGGAATATTGACAATATTTGAGTTGGATAATTTTGATAATTATGTTCCTAACTCCAGTAACCTTGAGTCTACATTCCAAGCCAAGCTATCACTTAAGAAGAAAGTTGCAAAGTATAAAAGAAAGAAGTATGAAAGTGAAGATGAAAATAGTTTTGATGATGATCTTGAAGTCATTGAAGCATTTCTTGCAAGAAGATTTCCCAAAGGCAAAATTCCTTTGATCTACTTTTCTTATGAAGAAGTTGGTCACATTGTTGCAGGTGTCCAAATAGAGAAGGAAAAGAAGAAAAGAAGCATGAAAAGTACAAAAGAAAGAAGGATTTCAAAAGCTACAAAGACTACAAGGACAAAGATAAGAAATCTTGTTACATGGCTAAAGATTTTGATAGTAGTGAAGAAGATGAAATGGTTTACATTGTTGTTAAGGATGAATCAGATGATGAGAATGATAAGATGGCCCTTATCTTACTTGTTAATAAGAATGATACATGGATTATTGATAGTGGTTATTCTCACCACATGACTGGTGATAAATCTAAATTTGAGCACTTGGAACACTATGATGGTGGGAGTGTCAGATTTGGAAATGATGAGCCTTGTTATGTGAAGGGAAAAGGTTGTATTGCACTAACCAATGATCTCAGATGTGACAATGCTTATTGGGTTGAAGGATTGAAACATAATTTTCTAAGTGTGGCACAATTGAATAGAAAATCCAAGCTACTAGATGGAGATGGAAATCTAGTTGGGACTAGTAATCAAACAAGAGGTAATCTATTCTACCTAGATCTAACTATAAATTTATGTTTCGTAACTCAAGTAGAAGAAATTTGGTTATGGCATAAAAGATTGTGTCATATGAATTTTGATAACCTAGTCAATATAAGAAAAAACAAAAGGGTTAGAGTCATTCCAAGCTTGAAGAAACCTGATATGAACATCTACAAGAATTGTCAAATTGGAAAGGTGGAAAAGACAAGTTTTAAAAACAAGAATTGTCATTCTGAAGAAGTCTTGGAGCTAGTTCATACTAACCTTTGTGGAACTATTGGCATACAAAGCTACACTAGAGATAAGTATTTTCTTTTTTTTGTTGATGATTATTCTAGGAGGATGACAGTTATATATTTAAGGATAAATTAGAAGCTTTTCAAAAGTTCAAATGGTATCTAGCAAGAATTGACAAGGAAACAAGAAAGAAACTAAAAAATTTAAGATCATATAGAGGAGATAAATTCATCTTAAATGAATTCAATGAACTCTATAATGAAAGGGGAATTAAAAGACAAGTATCTCCACCTGGTACACCTCAATAGAATAATATCATTGAGAGAAGGAATATATCAATCATAGATCATGCAAGAATGTTGATGATAGAGAAGAGTGTTGCTATCAAATACTGGAAGGAATCAATCAACATTATAGTTCATACCTTGAACCAAGTTCAGTTGAAAAAGGATTCAAATCAAACATCTTTTGAATTATGGTATGGTTATAAACATAATGTTTGTTATTTCAAAGTATTTGGAAGCAAATGTTATATTCTAAAGGAGTCAAAAAATAATTGACGTGAAAAGTGATGAAGGCATATTCTTGGGATACTCCAAAAAGAGTAAAGCATATAAATGTTTGAATCTATCTACTCTTAAAGTTATAGAAAGTGCACATGTAAAGATTAATGAGTTTTTAGAAGAGTCTGAAGAAAAAGGTAGGAAAGAACCTAAAGACTAAAGAAACTTTGTTTACTATGAGCCTGATACTTTACCTGAGGTTGAAGCAAATGGTAGTTAGTAGTCTTCACTACCTGAGTCCTTGAAATCCCCAGTTCAACCTGAGGTGTAGTCAATGCAACCTAACTCACATTTTGAAGGAACCAAGTTTTAGGAAGTACAAACTAAGTAATTTGATGCACTTGAATCACAAACAATGGGACCCAAGAATGATTCAAAAGATCATGGTGAACCTAGTGAATCTAAGAAGAAGGAGCCCAGACTTGTCGGATATGTCAGAAGGCATCATGAACCCTAACAAATCATTGGATATTAGTCAAAACACATAATGATAATAAACAAATTAAAAGGCACATGTTTGCTTACTAAATTTCAACCTAGAACTATCAAAAATGCATTAAAAATGAAATTTGAATAGAGGAAATGAATGAAGAGATTGATTAGATTAAAAGGAACAAAACTTGGACTCTTGTTCCTAGACCCAAGGAGAAGAGTGTAATTGGCACAAAATGGGTATTCAAAAATAAGTTGAATGAGAATGGAGAAGTTTGAAGAAACAAGGAAAGACTAGTTTGCAAGGGTTATGCTCAAGAGGAAGGTATTGAATATGGAGACACTTTTTCTCCTATTGCTATACTAGAAGGTGTTAGAACACTCATTGCATATGTAGCACACAAAGGATTCAAAAGTATATCAGGTGGATGTGAAATCAGCATTCTTGAATGGAATCTTAGAAGAGGAAGTCTACATTGAGCAACCAGAAGGTTTCATTGATCCTAGCAAAAGGGGGCATGGTTTGCAGACTACATAAAGCTTTTTATGGTCTCAAACAAGCCCCTAGAGCATGGAATGAAAAGTTACATAATTATCTCATAAAGATTGGTTTTCAAAGAACTAATGATAAAAATAGCCTATACATCAAAAGACCAGATAGGAAGATTGTGTTGGAAGAAATCTTTGTGGATGATACATTATTTAATAGAAACAATGATTTGTGCAAAACAAAATCTGTGGAAATGAGTAAAGAATTTGAAATGTCAATGTTTGGAGAGATTGAATTCTTTGTTGGCTTACAAATTAAACAAATGAAGGATGGTATCTATATTACTCAATCAAAATACATCAAGGAGATACTAAAGAAATCTAGAATGGAGGATTCTAGACTAGTTGGAATACCTATGTCTACTAGACATAAGATTTCCAAAAATGATGATTCCAAGGAGGTAGATTAGACTACATATAGATCAATGATTGGAAAACTTTAGTATGTAGTGCACACAAGACCTGATATATCATTAGTAGTTGGTATGGTGGCTAAATTCTCTACTTTTCCTAAAGAAAATCATCAAAAGAATCATGAGATATCTGAAAAGTACTAAAGAATATGGTTTGTGGTATAAGAAAGGAGGAAACTATAATTTGAAGGCATTCACTGATGCAAATTGGGCAGGAAGTGTTGATGGCAAGAAGAGTACTAGTGGTGGAGCACTTCTTCTTGGAAAGAGGCTAGTATCTTGGACAAGCAAGAAGGGGAAATGTATCTCTCAATCTACAATTGAAGCAAAATATGTTGTTGTAGTAGTCAATTGTTCCAACATTGTGTGGTTCACGAAACCATTATCAAGTATGAAGGAGGAGATCAAGGACCTAGTTTTTATCTTCTATGATAACACCGGTGCAATCAACATATCCAAGAATCCAGTGATGCATACCAATTCCAAGCACATTGCAATAAAATATCATCTCTTGAGAGAATTGGTGCAAGACAAGGAAGTGAGGTTGTAACATGTGAATACAAAAGAACTGATTGTAGACATGTTCACCAAGCCATTGCCTAGGGATGCATTTTTGTATCTAAGAGGTAAGCTAGGGATCATTCCCATATCTAAAGCTCACTAATTAGATTTTAGTGATGCATCAACCAAGCATATTGAAGATCAAACAAATTGATGCAGTATTGTCAGAGTAGATTGCATACGAATCTAGACATCAAGGTACATGGAAACTACATTGATTGTTTTCTTTGGAATAAGATGTCAAAGAGGGAGGAGTTTCATGTCATACATTAGAGATTTTTATTTTTATTTTTATGTCAGAGATGTCAAAGAGGGAGAATGATTTTTGAGTTGATATCAAAGAGGGAGAGTTTGATATTGCAATCATTACAATCAGAGATTCATGACAAAGGGATTTCACACTAATAGAGAATTAGAATGAAACTAAGGATATTATCCTTACTTCTATTTTACTCTAAAATTTCTATGCATCATGACATGTTGTGTTCTCATCAATTCCAAAGAGGGATATTGTTGGATACAATCATTGAATTGTATGTTGTCTTTCATGTTACATAATTTTCAAGTATATACCAAGAAATCCGTGTATGTGATGCAGGAGCATCCAGAGGTATAAGGGCAATCCTGTGTCACCCAAAAAAAAATGTACTTAGACTTAGTTTTTGTTTTATGTCTTTACATTTTTGGATACCCATTTGGCTCAAATAAAGGTTCCAACTCTCATAGTTCAACTATCAATGCATTTGAAAATCCTGAAAAAATAGGAGCATGCAATTTGACCATCATTTTGGTGACCTAGAAGGTGTGACTTGGCCAGATGAATGTAATTGAGATTTAGAGCATTCCAAAAAAAGAATCAGGTCAAAAGGCCCCACGGTTTGAAAGTTATTGCAATTTTTCGAGTTTTGAAGACCTCCTAAGAATGCTTCAAAGTCAGGTTTGGGGCATTAAATGACCTCGAAAAGGGTCGAAAAATGGGGGACGAGAAAAGCTTGTCCATAGGGCTATAGAGCACTTCGAGAGCTTTCCGAAAATGTAAACGGTTCGTCAATCGGAGCTACGGTTCAAAAGTTATGCCTCCTGGAAGTTCGGCTACCATTTCTAGATTCTTCTAGATTTGCACTGACTTCTAACGCGGCTTCTGGAACCTTCTATTTTGTCGGTGGATGCCTACTAACACTTTCTAGAATGTACTCCTAGTCCTTAACCCTCTGGGGTCTATTTAAGGAGATATTTGGCATTGTAAAGGCAGTTCGGATTGGAGCTTGAGAGGAGGTGCTAAAAGGAGAAATATTCTCCAGATTTATGCTATTGTAAGCCCGTAGGGCATGTTTTGAAGTTTATTTTCTCTGCACTGTTTGTACTAGCTTATTTTCTCAGTTAATATAATTCCCCCTTTCTATTGTGTCTATTCTATTGTTGGGTTGTGTCCCCATCAGTATGTTGAGCTCACTCAGGAGTCAAAGGAAGTTGCAATCTATGACAATCATTTCTATGTTAACCAAGTTTAGTGCCACTATTAACCGCACACTCATCTACCAAAGGGAGTTTGTAGGAAGAAAGTGTCTACCAAGCTCACTCAATTACCAAAGATGAGTTGGCATGGAATGATTATTAACCAATCTCACTCGGTTACCAAAGGAAGTCTCAACGAAAGTCATTTTGAGTTAGTGTTGACCGAGTTGGGTTGGCTACAAAGGATTTTCTTGTATCAATTTTGTTAGTTAGTTCTAGCTGACTCATGGGATGAATTTCATTTATTTGAAATTGTATTCAAGATGACTTGACAAGGTAACACATATAAGTATAAGGTCAAGTTGAGGATTTAATTAGAAAAAGAAGAAGCATGGGATTGAAAAGATAAATCAAGGAAGTGAATTAGGAGTTGACTGAGCTGTAAAGAACATTTTGATTAGGGAAGATCAAGTATTCAATCCAAAATAGAGATCTAAAATCAATATGTACAGATTGCATCAACAATCAGATCATATCATTGTTACTCTCTAATAATTATAATAGTGAATCAAATCTCCTAACAGAGTTAGCTTAACAGCTATTTGCCAAATCCTCTAACAAGGTGGTATTTCTAGATTAAAGTTTCTAAAGAACTCTAACAATGTCTCCTTGATAATTTGTTTGGCTTTGTACCTCTTTAAATAATAAATTCCTAGTTTACCATTTTCCATGATCACTGTAGATGTTAGGGTTCATGATCAGGTTCAACATGATTCACTATATCTATCCATCTTCTCAATTTTCTTCTAGAAACTTCTTTGGAATCCATCTTTTACATTTTTACCTAATCCTTTCCTTGAATTTAATGATCCAACTTGTCAATCTTATCTTCAACATAGTTTACATCTCCCAAGAAATTAACTGAGTTAGTTGGGATTCATGATTTCCTTGAATTCATCTTCAATATTATTACTTAGCAATCACTAAGTTCTGACACATAGTGATATCCTAATACTCAAGTGTTTCAAAACTTCTTGTCTCGACATAGACTAACTTGCTCAGTTGATATTGATGCTCAGTCAATACTAGATTTTCTCGACACTAGTTGTGGCTTGGTTGACACTAGTATCACCCAACATTCCTTTACCTTTTACTCTATTGCTCATCTTGGATTAACTTTCTTGACATAAACAATCGCTTTTCTTTATCAAAGTCTATCTAATAAAATATCCATTGTAGCTTTCTTTTCATAACTTAGCATTTCCTCTAGGTGTTATTGTTGTGATAAATTTCTCAAATCCTCTTCATCAATCAAATAGATATGAAATTTAAATTAGGTAGCAATATGTCTCATCAATATATTTGACATCAATGAAAAAAAAAAATTGTTCCAATTGTAAATTTTTAACACGTACATTGGTTAACTTCCTTCTCAAGCTCTCATAATACAGCCAAGAGTTGATCAATTTGTCCATTTGTTCTTTGAAAAATTCATGTTCACACTTTTACAAATGTCATCAACTATTGTATTGAACGTATCCAATGTTTCATCCTTTCACAATAGAAATTTCTTAACCCTTTTATTACCATTGAGGATAGGTGGCAAAAAAGTATCCCTCATCTCATCAAAGCCTTTCTATAATTCCCTAATCCATGCTTCTATATGATTTGGCAACATTTGGAAGTTTGTTAATTACTTTACAATTAAAGTAGTGGATATAATCTTCAACTACCTTTCATTATAAAACTTCAAAGGTCTACCTTGTCAATCATTTGGACCCACCTATCATACAAAGGTCTAGCCACCTCCTTATCTTTATCAAATTTACTTATTGCTTTATAAAAGAGTGTGTGCCACTCATGTATAATTAGGTCTTACATTGATCCTCTTATGTATATGAAACAAGGTTGAGTGTATATTATTTATCTTAGTCTTTTCAAATTCACACTTATCCCTATTGTTATTCCTCTCTAATTCATTTATCATGTGATATAACAATATCTTAGACTCTCTTGTATTATCCTCTTCATATGCTTGGTATCTCATGGGATGTGAAATCAAGAAAGGAGGAAACAGGCATAGGAGGGATTGCTTCCCTCATCTTCTCTTCAAGGAAAATAATTAGTTCCTCATTCTCAGCATCATATCCCAATACAAGTTGGATTGGTGGAGTATCATTTCCTTTTTCTTTATCTTTCCCAACCTCAAACTTTGTTCCTTGATCAATTTCTTATTCAATTTATTTCTTTTATTTTTTATATGATGGGATTGGGGGTGGCTATGGTGAGGGTGGAGATGGTGATCTTATAAGTGGATCATGTGCATCTCTGATCAAAATTCTAGTCAATGGCCTAGGATTAGGGACCTTCCTTTGGTATACCATTGGTTCTTTCCCTTTTTTTCTCCTCCTACGTTCCTCATCAAAATTAGGTTCATTAGAATCTTCCCCTCTAAATATTTTGAATGCCTTCTCACTATTTTTTACTTTTGGAGGTCACCTCCATTAGCCTTGATTCATCTATTGGTTATGTAGGCTCAGCATAGACAATCTTGAAAGTATTTGATCTCCCCAACTTTTTTGTTAAGGTAGCATAAACATCATCAAAAAGGTCAAAAAATGGTATGCAACTTCACAATAATTAATCCCATTGAAGCAAGTGCATCATATGTTGGCTCTATCTATTGAATTTTATCTAGAAACTTCTTATATGCAAACCATTTCCTTTTTTTCCTTGCTCATCACCATCAAACTCAATTCTGATGATATATACAAGATAATGGAAGGCATGTGGATGAGTTGAAAGCTTAATTCTTGACATTATCATACTATAAAATGTTTCTAGGTCACTCAATCTAGATATAGTAGTTCCCATTTTGTGAGGTTCTAAAACTTTTTCAATTTGTATCCATCCTCCTTTTACCATTGTGAAGTGATGGGAAAATGTAGTCTCAGGGAATATAGTGTTAAGGTTGAGATTATCCAATTAAGAATATGTGTTATGTGTGTGTGTGTGTGTATTGTTGCTTATAATAATTGGCTATATACTTCGGTTGATTTGCACATATATATATATATATATATATATATATATATATATATATATATATATATATATATATATATATATATATATATATATATATATATATATATATATATATATATATATATATATATATATATATATATATATATATATATATATATGCTCCTTTTTCAATGTATTTGATGAATACAACATACTCTATTATTATTGCAAGGAAACTAATTTTTATTGTAATGTTCGATTGATTAAGCATCCCCATTGACTAAAATTAAATAAGAATTTGAATGATATAGGAGACATATTATAAATCGACATGTGTCCCAAGTAGGAGGCGCAATCATTCATTATGTGTCTCCCTCTTTCACCAAGTCAACCATCAAAGATCAAAGATGCATTGACTAAATTTATGATTTAATCATACTGAATTAAATTAAGTTTGATTAGCACACAATGGATGTTGACTCTCTAATACATGGTGAGATAAGAGACCAATCAATAATAATTGATTGATACATAGGCATTTAAAATATATGCTATTTAAAAGTTAAGAAAGGCACCATATTTGACAAGAGGATATATATGTATGTGTGTATATGCGATTATATATATACACATATGTTGTTGAAAATATAAGGTAGGCTAGATTACTAAGATGGGAGGGGTGAATTGAGAACCAATAAAATTTTAACTTACTTCACCAATTAATCCTTCATATATTATTCTGATCTAATTGCATGTACGAAAGAATAAAAGAAATAAAACATTTATAACACTTTCATACAAAATATGGTGACTAAGAAACCTTTCAAATAGAAAGTAAAACTGGGGTGGGGATGATACTCACAAGTTTTAGTACTATAGTATAAAGTTGGCCTATTAAGGCTTACAATTAACCACTTCTGGTGATCTGCTTTGTTAGGAGTAATAAGGACTGTGAGTTCCACCTCATTAAAAGATTTACAAACATATAGTGAAGTATGCACTCTGTTAGGAGATTTAGCAAAAGACTATTAAGTCCACCTAGTTAAAGGATTTAACTGATAAACCTATTAGAATGAATCAGTGGTTTATCTTTGATCTACAACTATGATTTTCTGAATGAGATTCCTTGAATTGCAATTATTACCTAACTATGATAGATAAGTCTCTGCTTTATCATAGATTGCTTGTAGCCTTTAATTTTCACTATTCGACTTATACTTCTTCACATACTCAATGAATTACATATTTGGATATGTATATATATATATATATATATATTCCAATTAACTACTTATTGGAGTTGGCTACAATACCAAATTCATCATAATTCACAAAGTCATCCCATTGTTGTAACTTGGGTTCAAAAGACAAGATCAATGATATTTTGACACTTAGCAAACACTATCAACACTCGATATACTCTAGCACTTGGTTGAAGTTAAAGCACAATCCATATTGATCACTTTGAGTAGTACAAACTCAATTAGCTCTGTATGACTCAGTGAACACTTAGAAACTTACTAGATATAGAATCACTTGGTTGACACTGCATAACTCAGTCAACACTGGATTCACTTTGTTAACACTGCAACCTCAGTAAACAATGTAGAACTTGGTTAACACTAAAGAGATACGTTAAAACTAAGATCTTCATCACTTCTACTAGATAGCTCATTGAAAATGCTATTCTTGGGCTATACTGTAAATTTTCTCAGATGCTCATTAGACATTATGAAGTTCGACATGAACCTCAGTATAAGTACTTAGCTTGGTAGTAACTGAAACACTTTGTTAACACTGCTAGATGAATGATAAGATTGGTAGCAACTATAGATCTTGGTAGAAATGTAACCAACTGACTAAGTGTTAAGTCACTAATAGACAAATTGACCTTAATGTCAATAATCTCCCCCTTTGGCATTAGTGACAAAAAGACTTGTCATACCAAAATTTGAATCCTCAAAATTACAATTCAAAAAACTTCCTTTATCAGCATTTTGTGTCTTCAACTCAACTCTGAATTACTATTGTTATAGCTCGATAAATTAATTTTTTTTTCTAATTTTTCTAATTTTATTTTGTAAAAATTTTACTAATTGTATGTACATATGCTTAGTTGTATATTACTACTCCCCTATACCTATATCTCTCCTCTATACATATATCTAGAGTATGATATTCTTCTCTATACACATAATCTTCTTCTCTCCCTATATTAATAATGTATATATTCTCTCCCCCTTTTAACATAAATTCCAAAGATGTATAATATCTACAAGTTAATACCAAATTGTGACAAGAAATCAATGTGTATCTTCAAAATGATTGACATAGTCTTGTCCTAGTTCTCTTGCAATACCTTACTTGCATGCAAGGCTATTTGTACCTCTACTAACGGTTCCATCATGTGGTCAGCTATGGAGAATTTTTTGTCATAGATGAGTGTATTTTCATGTGCAATGTGCTTCTGTAGTGCATCCATGTTTGGAAGAATCATGCCCTGAATTTTTGCAAGTGTAGCCCTAATTTAGGCTTCTTCCCTCAATAATTTTGCTTCTAGAAATGTTAAGTATATTATCTTTGTAAAGTGTGTAGAGCTACAACTAGGATCAAGTGATAATTTGTGTGCACTTGCTTTCATATCCTTGTCTATCTTGGATAGTTTATCCTTAATCTCCTTTGTGAAGATAGATGTGTCACTTGACTTGACAAATAATGAAACAACATTATTAATAGATGTTTCTAGTGAAATAAGAATAGAAGACATCTCTACCTACTCCAAAACTTGATTTTGAAATTTTCTCTCAGCTCTCCACAATAGTTTTTCTTGTCCATTCAGTTTTTCATTGTACTTGTGGACATTTTAAGCTACTAATCTAGAATAGGTCATTTCCCATCAACCTTAATATTCAGAGCATCAACAAATATTCTCTTGATGTCCTCAAGGACCTAATTAATCTTTTTCCTCTCTTCTCTAAGATTCTTTTGTTTATCACTTTTCTTCCAAAGTTCTCCAATGGTATCCATCTCTTCTGGAGTGAAGTTATAGGTATCCCAATTTTGAATAACAATTTCCTCATCTAGATCAATTTCCTCTTCTTTACCCTTTTCTAAAGGAATGGAAAAATGAACAATTTTATTCCCTTATTTAGAACTTCAATGCTTGGTTGAGACTGGTTCTCAACTATCATTGCACTAGCCATGGTGGAACTAATAGTTGAAAAAGTAAGAAATGCACCAACAGTACTAACAGTAGAAATAACATTAACAACAAGAATACCTTGATGTTTTTTGGTCAAGCCTAATGCTAGGAAGACTTACTCAATAGATGAAGTGCTAGGCACTTCAATTATTGAAACATTTGGCAGAGCAATTCTAGAGATTGGTTGTGTGCTTGGTGTAGCATTTTTTACAACAACCAACTTGGTAGAAGCCTTCTCTAAGCCTACTTGCACTAAGGCTTTTCTTGAAGAGTGATGAAAATAAGTCATAACTAATGTTATAATCTTTTCTACATCAAATTCTTTAATACTCTATATTTCTGGAAGACTTCCTCCAATGACTTCTTGCTCTTCTTCTTCATCATCAAGATTGAAATCATCTATGTCATCATCTTTGATTTCTACTTTTTATTTTGCATCAACATCTTCACCATCTTTGTCATCAACATGCACAAAAAATTCACTAGGCTTGTGCAACCCATAGATGTTTTTCCATGTGGTAGTGCTAGACTTCACCATAGATTCAATGTCCTTAAGCAATATTAGACATGTATTGAATTTGGGTGTAAGCTTCTTCTCATTTTCTTTTAGTGATTCCTTCACCTCTTTCTCACTGAGACTCGGCATAAGCTATCTCAAAGTTGCTTCACTTATGTCTTTAGCTACTTTCATTGCATTATCCCATTGAGGTTTGATCTCTTTCAAAAGAACATCAAGAACTTGTTGTGTGAACTCATCAGGTGAATACTTCCACTTTCCCAATTTTTTCAAAATGGTATCCCCAATTTTATTTTTCTCCTCTTCATTCCTAGTCTCATACTTAAGAGAATAAAACATGTCATACATGTTCCTTGTTCCATTTTCTTCAATCTTTCCTGAAGAGTTGGGGTAGACCTTTGAAATATAATCTTTTCAACTTCATCCTCTTCACCCAACATCAATTTCTTCTTAGATTTGTCTCCTTATAAAAACAGTAGGAGAAGAATTGGTAGGTTTGGTTAGTATAACCTTTCCTTTCTTCTTTGGAAGATCCTTTTCCTCAAGTTCTACTTCATCCTCTTCATCTTCATCTTCTATATCATCTCCTTTACCCTTGGTAAGCATGAGAGGAGATCATAATTGCTTAGTATTATTCATTATTTTCTCAATCATTTTCCTTCCTCTACTCACCACTTGGGGTAATCTGATCTCAAGATCAATTCTAGTCTTAGCCTTTTCATAAGTACCAAAATATGTTGCCTTAAGATCCACAAGCTCATTTAGTAGAGCTTCAACAATATCTTTAGTGTCATCAATGTTAACCTCATATTCTAGAGGCTCAACCCATGCCACTCTAGGTCTGACTACCTAAATGTAAACCTTGTCACTGTCAACCATGAAACATATGTCTTGCTCATAATCTTCTACTAGTTTCCTAGGTATCCTCAATCTACTCTGCATTTTCTCCTTAAATGTCTCAAAATAGTTATCCATAACACTGTCAAAGTTTTCTCCCATTTCTGTTATGAATTCATTGATTTGATACAGTACTAGAGCATCTTTCTTCCATACCATAGTACCTTTAGAAGGGAAAAACTTATGAACATAGAAAAATAGACATGTCAAGAGAGAACCAAACTTACATAGATTGTTCTTGGAGACTTGAATTCTCTCCATACTCTTGCTTAATTGATTCAACAGTAGCTTGGTAAAGTCAAAGGATAAATTGTTCTTTACCACCTTGTATGTCAAGTCAACTACTTCACATGACACATTGTTTGACTAGCTTGAGCTATAGATTTTGTGAGCTATCACATGAATGCCAAACTTCAATTCCATGTCAGTCACACCACTAAGTTTCATGCCTCTTCTATCTCATTCAGCAAGATTCCACTTTGTCAATTCAACCTAACCTATGGTTTTAGTGGTCTTAGCTTTGTTCAACCTGGGAAATCTAGTATTCTTGTGTATCATATTCTTTTTTATCAAAATAGAATGATCTGACCATAACTACATATTATGAACACAGCTCAAAATGAGTCTAATCTACTTCACTTGAAAATCCCTTAACATATGTAGAATATGCATCAAACCCTTTGTCTCCAAATGTTTGTGCTCAGGTTTTAGGCTACCATCCACACATAGTTCATTGTATACCTCATTCATTTCTAGGGTTTCAAGCTCCTTAATAGAACAATGATAAAATGATCAAATATCATGGACAAGAAGTACCTTGGGTGGAATTTGGGATTGTGCTCCAATAGGGTCAAGTACCTCTATAATTGTCAGACTCAATTTGAATGTAGGAGCCTTGCAATAAACTCCATGAACCAACATTTCATCACCTTTCTTAACCTTTCTACTTGAAGATGCCATTACTCAATAGGTTTTGATTACGGGATTAATCTTCAACAGTAATTGCTTAAAATCACTTGGAGGCTCTAACTTTGCCCTTTGCTCTATGCATTGAAAATTCATGGTGAAACAATACATATATATAGATATTTCTATGTGTGTATGTGTGTGTATATGTATGTTATATGTATATGTAAATATGTGTATATAGATATATACATAGACATACACACATGTATACTATATACATATATATGTGTGTGTATGCATACACACACACAATTTAAGTCTCATAGGGATCAATATCTTAAACAGTATAAAGATATATTATAAAGAGTTTAAATTCTATTATATCTCATTTGAATGTACACTTTATCTTTATCTTTCTCCAATTGAAGTCATGATATACATACACACATGTATACTATATACATATATATGTGTGTGTATGCATACACACACACACACACACACACACACACACAAAATTTAAGTCTAATAGGTATCAATATCTTAAATAGTATAAAGATATATTACAAAGAGTTTAAATTTTATTATATCTCATTTGAATGTACACTTTATCTTTATCCAATTGAAGCCATAACCCACTAACACTCCCTCTTAGCTTGGGAGGATAAATATAAAAATAGATACTACCTCAACATAATATAAAAAAATTTAGTTTTTAGAATATCTCTTATGAGAAGGTATTCCTTATTTAGATTATCATCTTGTGATGTCAAGAGTAATGGCCTCCTGAATGTCAAGTCACATGACAATCACCAAGTATTCTTTGATCAACGTGAAGAATGATTATGGTCTATTTAAGGGACTTAATCCACTGTGTAAGTTATCATCTATTATGATCAAGTTGGATATTGTAATATGTCCATCACAATAGAAGGTCATGGTCTCTTTAAGGAACTTAATCTGTCATGCAAGTTATCATTTATCATATTCTGCTTAGACATCATAAGATGTCCATCAATAGAAGGCCATGGTCTATTTTTGGAACATAATCCACCTTGCAAGATATAATGTATCATGATCTACTTGGACATCATAAGATATCCATCATAATAGAAATGGGGGGAAAGACTTAGAACCTCCACACTAGGGAGTATCGAATCCACAATAGTCGAGGAGTAAACACTCGAAGCATAAGGAAGATTGCATAATTCCAATATCTCAACCATAACATCTAATCCAAGCATCTAATGTAATCATGTAGAAAGAAACATCACAGTGAACATACATATGCATAAATCAACTATCTCTATGAACTAAAATAACATAAATCACATAAAAAAATACTCTGGAAGATACAAAGAACCATGTAAGCATCCATCTTTGGAACTAAACATGGAGGAAGGCTAACTCTTTATGGCAATCCCTAGTAGTGGTAAAGGTAGCTACACCTCCCAACTAACTACACAGAACCTGTAGGTGCACTCCCATGATGTTGATGGAGATATTGATCCCACCTCACACACACAATACAACCCTCCATGGAAAATACTCACACTAAATAGTACAGAGGACTAAAACCAAGATTATGAGATAATGCAATACAACAAGTCCTAGTATGACACTCTATGGGTCTACTATGTAGGGACTCTAGTAGAGAGTAGATTACTTGGCATCATGGAGCCCAAGCTAAACATTATGTGGAAACTCTCTCTTAGAATGCCATCACATAGTGCAGAAACTCTCTCTCAAGATGTCATCACATAGTGTGGAAACTCTCCCTCAAAATACCATCACATAGTACCCTTGGACACACTGTATGGGTACTCACATTTTAATTATCTTAATTTTTTTATTACTCTTTGATTCATTTAGTTATCACTTATTTAGAAACCTCTTCAAATCAACCTTATCGAGAACATAACCTGTGGTTATGAGAGAAGCCCCTCCACACATCTACCTTACATACCCATGCTCATCTCATGATAAGTGCCTATAAGCAATGCAATTTCCCAACCCAACCTTGATGAACATAACTCAACCAAAAGCAACCGAGAGCTCAGGACTCGCAAGACCTTGAAAAGTGCATGCTCATGTGCTCATGTGTGGGTACACCAACAACACGATGATCATAAACCACAAAGGCTGAATGAGAAACATATAAAACATAACTATAAAAAATCACTCAACCAGCCTATATTTGGGAGTACATATTCCACATGAATCCCAATGCAATAAACTACATCTAGATAGATATCCATACAAATAATCTAGATCCACGACCAAATACAATGCCAAGAAAATTGAAGAAAACTAGGTGGCACCCAAATCGAGGAGAAAACCAAAGACACCTAAAAATCTTGAAATTAAAACCCATTACACCCTTGGGTAAAAAATTTATAAATATCAAATAAAATTTGGGTTCAGAGTCTGTATGGAAAAATAGCCAGCATAACAACACGAACCCCCAAACCCCTAAGTCCAAAAAGCTATAAACTCTCATACTCGTCTGAACGGGTAGAGCTAGCATTTAGAAAAGTAAAGGAATACTAATTCTCAGCCTTCAAATAGTTTACTACAAGAAATAGACTCCAAAATGGAGGGAAAGCAATGAAATGGGAGACCTCTACCTCACAACCAAAAGGACTAAAACAAGAATGCACGCAATAAAATAAGCACCTCATGGTCACCATCGAAAGTCTCATTAAACTAAGGTCTCCCTAAGTTAGATCCAACAAGCTCAACCTTGTGACGATCCCACACCTATAGCTCCTACAATGAATAAAATACTAAATCCTTCATAGAGGATTTTGGAATTTTCTCTCCAAATTCCTATTTTGCAAGTGAGAAGTGAAAAAATAATTCCCTTTTGGGATATATATTCACTTTTAAAAGTGAATTATAATATTAGGAAATTAAATAGCCCACTAAAACAACCCTTTATCAACCCAAAAAAAATTGGGTAATTCCAATTAAATTGAATTCAACTATGGAAAAGCTATCAAGAATTAAAAAAATTAAATCAAATATAAAATTCCCAAAAACTATTAAATCACAATATTCCTTAATAACCTTTGTGACAAATGCAAATTCTAAATCACAGACACACTCACGGGTCTAATCACATAATGAAAATGAGTCTAAGTTTATTAAATCACTGGAGAGTTTAATTAATCAATTAAATAGGGTGCATCAACCATACAGGGCCAACATTGCCTAGGTAAGAATAGTTGAATCACTAACTCCATGTGTCATTGTCGAGGATATAAATCATGTACACTACACAACACAATCAAGTGAAATTTCATATAATAATATAGCTAAAGCAATAATTGCATTAAATTACATAAATGATCATTCATTTAATCACACTAAAATAATGAAGTTAATCTATTTAAATCACTCATTGCACCATAAAACATCTCAAAGCAAGAATGAAGTAAATAACCGTAGTATCAAATCAAAGTATCTAGAATCCAATAAGTCCATCACATAATCATAAATAGAGTATATGTCTGAATACAAAATAACTAGATATCATTATAAAGCATCATGTCACATCAATAAGCATCATCATGCAGATATGATCAAACTAAACAGCATAGCATCTAACTTCTATGATACTGGAAAATCAAAATATAGTATCTGACCATCGAGTCATCTCAAGTATCATCCAACATGAGTAACAAAGTATCTTTTGAATCCCAAAATATAACAAGGAAATGCAAACATGGGAGGCACTACAATGGTCTTCTAATGGATCATTTTCTTGAAAAACCAATCAGATATACAAAAAGTATAGATAATTTCAAGTTAGATAATAGCTCAATACATGGGGAGGGGCTACATTGTCAATCATTTATCTTTCAATAGACTTCATGCCAATCAAAATTAGTATTTTTTTTTTACAAAAATGGCATCTTTTTTTACTTCACTATTGGATCGAGATGAATTTTGGATATGTTGTTGCAATCCTATTTTTTTTCTTTAACTCGAAGTGATTGGAAAAATAATGTCTCAGTCAAAAGATATTCTCTACTGAGTGTGGGTCTATATGACTATTATAAAATTAGAATTGAAAAAATGAAGTTTCTAGCCACTTTCACATCCTTTGTGACCCTCCATGTGGACCTCTTTAAAGAATTATATCTTTTTGTTGTCATGACATCACAATAATCATAATGGTTAGACATAACTAAAGTAGCTACCATTCTCATTACATTTATGTGTACCATGTCTACCCTTAAGAATGTTCCAAATGTTGTCATTCGTGGGTCAACATTATGTCAAATAGTTTACATGGATACCTGCACTCTTCTCATAACTATATTAGCTTCTTTAAAGTGGTGTCCATTATTGTCAATGTTGGAGTGCATTTTCATTCTACAAGACAACCATCTCCACTATAATTCTCTAGGTTGTAGCAGAAAAGACACATTGACCAACAACAAGATCAACAATGTGCCAAATATTTTCCTCTGAATGATACCACTATTTTGTTGTTTAATCTACTAGATTTTTTGTATAATCCTTGTGGGCTGATTTGACTACTTCCAAAATAGCATGAATCTTCCCAAGATAATGACCCAACTCATCATTTGGGTTTTTTATTTCCCATAGCAAGATGAATGGATGGAAATCAAACTTGGAGACCCACCAAGTTTATTAGTCACTTTAAAAAATCCACCATCTATGATTTTTTATCAATCTTTAGTTTCTTAATCACTTTGAAATTGAATTTTGAAATTCTAAAGTTGATTAGAGATTTGAACTCTGAACTATTGAATTTTGATTATGGACCTATACTTTGAACCTGTGAGCTTGAATCACTAAAATCAAACTTCAAACTTGAACTGGAATGGTGGTCCTTGAAATGATGGCCAGTATTCAACTCTAAATCACTAAATTTTAATATTAAACCTAGATCTACATACTTGAACTCTTGAATGTGAAATTTGAATCCACACTTTTGAACCAATGAACTTGAAGTTTGAACTTGAACCTTGAACTTGAATTATGAATTTTAAGGCTCAAGGTTTGATTTCAATAACTCCTTGTTGCATTATCCTTTTACAAATCATCATTTTACAAAAAAAAATTATTAATAAAAATCACTGCACATTATGGAAATCTTGGAAATCTTTTCCATGGGCTCAATTTTAGAACTTTTTAACTTGGGTGTTGACAGCATGCTTACAGCTAGTATGAAAATTGTGCACTATTTTGATGAGAAATATTATGAATGGGTAGGAATAAGTTGATAGTATATTATTATGAGTAAGGAAAAATATACTATGGATCATTTTACCCCTCCAAAATGGGACAAGGATGAGTGGCGAACTCTATCACACCCTTGGCATTTTATTGAAGTGTTTGGCTTGATTATTGTTGTCCTAACAATGGAGATTAATACATTATTCTTGAAGTTTCATCTCTCGAATCCTCCTAGAAATCCATTATATATAATAGATTGATTATATGGTTTCTTATTGGTGTTCAAACCATTCGTGAATACAATTTGTATTTGAAGGATAGAAAATAAATAAAGAAGGCAAGGACGCTTTGTTCTTTATTATCATATGCCATGTGGAGCTATTAATATGCATTAAGTTTGGACATAGTCTCCACCCCAAGCTAATGCCTTCATGAATTCTAAAGTGTTGGCTATCCTTTATGACTTTGCTTCTCATCTTTCTGATAGGTTTCTCATTGTAGCTGCATAAAACCCTTGTGCATTTTTTTTAAAGGAAATGCCTAGTTTTTTTACAGAAATACTCATTAGAGTTGCAGCCATAAATGAATTGTAGGATTTTTAATACAACCCATAATGACATGAGATACAAGGGGAAAAATGTGCCCTAGGTATATATTTTGCAAGCAATGGAAAAACCCTCAACGTTGCCTATAATGAAACCCTTTAGTAAATTCAAAGCTTTACGTTTCATTTATGGAAATAAAGTTTTATAAATCTCATTAAATATTGTTCAAACTGAAGGAAAATAAATAGAGTTTTTAAGAGATACTAAATATGAGCCCAAAGTTTTTGTTGTTTCCTAAGTATACAAAGTATTGTATCCATAAAACTAGTGTTTTTGTGAGGAAACAACACCCAGATGTGACGCAACAATAGAGATTCCATACAGAAGAAAATCCATAGAAAAATATTGGTAATACCCATACACACAAAGGAAAATCATACATTCAAAAAAGTTGTATTTCTATTGTTTAGTGAAATACAACATGATTTCAAGAAAATAATGGCATTATAATATAGAGCTCATAGTCAGAGAGATCAAGAGCAAGGAAAGTATAAAGAATCTACCTATGAGAGCTCGAGGTAAGGGTGTATGATCAAATGGAGAATAAAATGCAAAGAAATTTGGCAAGGTTGTATACTAACCCTAGGTTGGCGGCCCATTTTCTTCACAAAAAAATGTAGAATCAAAGAATCAAAGAAGAAAATAGGGTTTCATGTTCACCAATGGACACTAAAGAGATATAAAATGTAATTTGAGGTTTCTAGGTTTTCTATATTTTTGTATTAATTGTTTATATGAAGTCTATTGATAATATCACCACATTATTGATCATTATTTTAATATATATGTTAATTTACAAACATACTTGATGTGCAATTTGATTTATTGTAAATTAAATGTAAATTGTATTATTAGTATATGTCAAAAAATGTTTTTTATTAAGAAACTATTATTATATTTTAAAATTAAATGCAATAACTTATTTAAATATGGAGTAAATTGAACAAATTAAATATATTAATATTTAATGATTAAATAATTATTTTATTTTGTAAATGTGTGCTAATATCAAATAAATTTTGTATAAATGATTCATGGATAAATGTGGAACCTTGGTAAATCTACAAGTTCCATTTTGTAGTCTTGGATGTAGTTTTAGTGTGGTTGAACCTTATAGGGGGGTCAATATTAGTCGTTGGAGTTCTTTTTAGTTAGATTTCAGTTGGTGATTTAGTTTTGATGAGATGATTGTTTGGCTCTCTTAATTCCACTACCTTTTACCTAGTCTTATGGTAGACCCTACAATTTATGGATTGTTAGCATGTATGCTAATGATATTTCTATGGGGGGTATCCTAGCATTTTTGGAAAATTGGAGAGACAGTTAGCATGATTATGTGTTGCATTCATGATTGTGTTTTTCATTGATGTCAACATACTAAGAAGATTGGTAGAGTACCATACAATGTTTGAGGTTTATATGGATCAAGGATTGAAGATGAAGTAAATGAAATTGGGGACATATTCTATAGTGTGTCCTAACATTTTTATTAAGTGCACATGCAAAAATTCAAAGATTGGTGAGAGTTATTGAAGCTTTATAGAAGACAGTTTATAGATAGAGTTCATGAGAAGTGGTTTCTAGTAATTGGATTATATCTCCTAATAGGGTTAGAATCTGGTTGAACGCAATTAGATAGAGAAAGAAGACATCTTGATGATGTCACAAGTTAGTGCACAAAGTTTGAGGTCACACATGTGCAAGCTTTGTGAAGACTATGAGCTGAAAAACATTATCTAATAATGAAATGATGAAATATAATTATCTTAATGAGGTCATATTGTAATTTTTAATTGGAAAAGCCTCAAGGCCAACTTAATGAATTGTTTTGAGGACTTGGTATAAAAGAAAATATTTTTTATTGTGATGGAATATACAAGTGGAAGTGTGTATGTAATCAGTGAAGAATATTGGTAAATGCAAGTAAGTGATCAAATGGATTATTGTGATGCAAGTTTGTGGATCTAGTATTGAGATCTAAGAAGTATTTGGTGTAGAAGAGGCATGGAAAGAGGACAGAGAAAGAGTTTGAGTTTATGAGATAAATCATATTTCTATTATTCTAAAAGGAATAATATAGAGACCATTTGGATAGTGAGTTTACTGGTCTTTCCCTTGAAATTTTTTGGATGGTGGGTCCTTCTACCTTCTACATTTCCCAACAGGGTTGGCACAACTCCTAACAAGGTTGGAATCTCCTCGCAGGGATTCCAAGTCTCCTAATAGGGACTAATGTGTATTGAATGTATTTAATTAGCTCCTAATAGAGTTCATCCTCTTACAAGGAACTTATATATTAGTACATCATTTTGTGGGTACCATCCCCACCAGGATATTCCCTTTGATCAAGGGTTTCTTAGTTAACATATCTATGCTATTGTGTATGAGTATCTTCTTATGGTTGATGTTGATATTGATCACATGTTTAAGATCTAATAAGTTTATAAAAGTTGTATTGATATTCCATGATCACACATAATAAAAAGACCATAGTAGAAGACATTAAACTTGAAGAATGTATTCATGTGTAACATGCTTGATACAGAAGAACTTTTGTCAGCTCTTCCTGAAAAATGAGTGCAGTGAGGTAAAATCTTTGGAATCTACTTTTGAAGGTGATAAACATGCTAAGAGGGTTAGATTACAAAATTGAATTTGTCTACTTCAAGAAGCTAAAATAATGGAGGATGAATCTTTAAGAAGTTGTATTGGTAGAATATCAAAAATTATTGCAGGATTCAAGGCTTGTAAAGGAAATAAGGAAGAAGATGAGATCATATGGAAGATCTTGAAAACTCAGACACCGCCATTCAAGAAAACAATGTAGATGATTTAGCAAGTGATACCTTGTACTGAGAAGTTTTCCAAAGAGACTCTTCTTGGAAGATTGGAAGTAGCAAGAATAATTTTGACAGTCTAGATTTTCCTAGAGTGGAGACAACCTTTAGTGCATTGAGTTTTTTCCCTACCTTATCAAGGAGTACAAGCACCAGTGGAGATTATGCTAGTAGTAGTAGATCTAGATTTGAAGAAGATAGAAATATTGAAGAAGGAATTGTCTTTCTTGTGAGAAGAGAACCAACTGGTTAGAAAATATTTAAATATTGGACTTGTAATGAGTTTGGTAATTATGCTTCTAAATGTCCTAAAAGAGTGAAGAAGTGCAAAAAGAATTTTGAGTATAAGAAGCCTAGAGAATGTTTGTATGCAAATGATGATTATGAATCAGATGAAAAGAGTGAAAGTACTGATGACTTAGGATTTGTTGCTATAAAATAAGAAAATACTAAAAAAATAAGTTAGAGAAGAAAAACTCCTAATGTCACAAGTTGACAAGAAAGTTGATTGGATCATAGACAATGGTTGTTCACAATATATGACTAGTGATATCAATAAATCTATTGAGTTCAATAGTTGTGATGGAGGAATTGTTAGAGTTGGTAATGCGGCTTGTCACATAAAGGGAATAGATTCTATTACTCTTGATTTTAAAATTGACAATAATGATGTTTACTTTGTTGATGGATTGAAACATTATCTTTTGAGTGTTGGACAACTAGTTGATAAGGGATATCAATTACAATTCATAAAAAAGACATGCATTATCAAGGATAAGGATGGTGAGATGATTGGTAATGGCACAAGATCCAGAGGTAAATTTTTCCAATTGAATCCTACTAAGATGACATGTATGGTTGCTAAGGTTTAAAAAAATTAGTTATGGCATAAAATGTTTTTTCATATATACTTTGCTAATATTGTGAAAGAAAGTGCTACATTTGTAGTGAGAGTTTTTCCTAAAACTATAAAGCCTAATAGTGTTGTGTACAAAGAATGCATTATGGCTAAAAAGAAGAGAAGTTCTTTTCCTTGCAAGAAGTTTACTATAATAGAGAATTTGGAGATTTTTCACACTAATTTGATTGGTCCTACAAAGACAAGAGGATTCTATGTTGAAAGGTATTTCATGATTCTTATGAAGCATTTGAGAATAAAGGTTGTTCAAGAATAAAGTTGAGAATGAATGTGGATTTAAGATTATATGTCTAAGATCTGATAGAGGTGGAGAATTAACTTCAATTGAGTCTAACACTTTTCGTGAAGTGACTAGGATTAAGAGACAACTTTCAACCCCTAGAACACCTGAGTATAATGGTATAGTTGAGAGAAGAAATAGGCTTTAAAAAAAGTAGCAAAAGCTATGATGTATGAAATGGTGTATCAAAGATATTCTAGAGAGAAGAAATAAGTACAATAGTGTATACAATGAACATAGTGTAGATAAGAAAAGGTACAAAAAAGAATCCTTGAATTAGGGTTTGGACATGCACCATCAACGAAGTATTTCAAAAATTTTGGAAGCAAATGTTTTAGATTACGGTAAAAGCAGGTTTTGAAGGGACCCCGAAACCCTTTAACAAAAATTAGAAAGATAAAGCAATACAGCCCAACTAGGAAAAAACCTGCAACAAACTGAAGAATAGTATCAAAATCAGGTTTTATAGGGACCTGAAACCACTAGAAAAGTCCAAAAAAAAACTAACCCAGGTTTTACAAGGACTTGGAACCACAAACAGTCTAAACTATATAAAAAAACCAGAAACCAAGACCAGAGTCCCCAACCAGCGACCAATACCAGACAGGCACCGAACCAGAGAACCCACCTTAGTGCCACTATTGCAGCTCTAGGATCAATTTAGCTTCTTCCTTACCAATAGTAGCAGTCTCTTGAATAGAAACATCATCCATAGTAGCAGCAGCTTTCATAGCACTCTTCCTCGAGCTCTGCCTAGTTCTTTTGCTCAGACCCTCAGCCGAAATGATATCTTCATTCGCCCTTTTGCCCAAGCTAGCAGTGGCTGCCCAAATACTCGAGGTGACCTTGTTCCATCTTAGTGCTACTCTCCTTGATTAACATTGTGAGGTTCTGCTCATAGTTGTTTTGGAAGCAAATGTTATATTAAGAGAGATGATGACATTGTTAAGTTTGATGCAAGAAGTAACAAAGATATGTTACTTGGTTACTCATTAAAAAGAAAATCTTATAGGTGTTTTAATTAGATGACTAAGACTACATTTGAGAGCACAAATGTTAAATTGGATGAGAAGTTTGGAGTTCAAGAAAGAATACTTGATTACAATTTTGATGAAGAAGTTAATCCTAAGACTAACCAAGAAATTGTTGAGTTGTTTTATGAAACCAAAAATAGTTTTCATAATGAGATTCAAATTATGAAATAGAGATAAGAACTAATATCTAAACATAGAGTAGATGTAAGAATTGAGATAGTAACACCAAACAAGAATTTGACAATGAATCACCCTTATGATCATATTATTGGGAGAAAAGACACATGAGTTATGACAAGAATCAAAGCACATGAAGAGTTGTGTTTGATTTCTCAAGTTGAAATAAAGAGTGTGGATGAAGCATGCAACAATAATCATTGGATTCAAGAAATGATGGAAGAACTAGATTAGACTATAAAGAATGAGACGTGGGAATCAGTTCCTAGACCTAAGGACAAAAATGTTATAGGAACTAAATGGGTTTTTAGAAACAAGATGAATGAACAAGGTAAAGTTGTGAGAAACAAAGCAAGATTGGTAAGCAAAGGATATTCATATCAAGAAGCTATAGACTATGAAGATACATTTTCACTTATTTCCATAATTGAACTAGTAAGAATGTCCTTGGCTTATGCAACATTTATAAGAAAGTCAAAGTATATCAACTGGGTGTGAAGTCAACATTTTTTAATCAAGAGATAGAAGAAGAAGTTTACATTGAGTAGCCTAAAGGATTTCCTTTGATAAAAGAAGGAGGATGGTATACAAGTTAAAGAAAGAATTATATGGACTAAAAGAAGCACCAAGAACCTAGTATGTGAGGTTGGACAAGTATTTGGCAAAATTGGGATTTTTTAAAGGTACTAAGATAGTAACCTATATCTTAAAAGAAATTGAGAATGGTTTATTGATTCTTCTAATATTTGTGGATGATATAATCTTTGGAGGTGATGATGAAGAAAGCAACAAATTTTTTGATTAAATAAAGAAGGAATTTGAGATGAGCATGATTGGTGAGATGAAATATTTCTTGGGTTTATAAATTGTGAAAAATAGTGTTGGTATTTTCCTATCATAGACTAAGTATTTGAAAGACTTATTGAAGATATTTATCTTGGAAAGTTTTAAGCTTATCGGTACACCTATAATAATTGGTCATAAGTTATCTAGCAAAGATAAGACACCTACTATTGAGCAATAGAAGTACAAATCTATGATTGGAGGTTTGTAATATGTGACTCCTAAAAGACCATATATAGCTAATGCAGTTGGTATTGTAGCAAGATTTCAAGTTGATCCTAAGGAATATCATTATGCAGTAGTGAATATAATATTTAGATATTTGAAAGGTACCCCTAATTTTGGGTTGTGGTATGATAGATCAAATGACTTTACTATATGAAAGATACAAATTCAGAAGGTAATATGGATGATAGAAAGAGTACAAGTGGTGGAGAATATTTCCTTGGAGGAAGGTTGGTTTCTTGGCTAAGCAAGAATAAGACTAATTTCACAAAGTAAAATAGAAGAAATGTATGTAGTAGCAGCAAGCGATTGCAATCATACCATGTGGATGCAATAGATGCTAAAGAATATTAGGATAGAGTTTTTAGAATCTGTCATCATACATTGTGATAACACAAGTACAGTGAGTATGTCTAAGAATCATGTGTTACATTTTAAGATGAAGTAAACACCTATGAAATATCATGTTTTGAGAGAGAAAGTTGCATAAAAAGATATCAAACTAGAATATCTTAGTACAAAGGAGCATATTGTAGATATATTTACAAAGCCTTTTCCTATGGATACATTTGAATATTTGTGAGGTATGCTTGGAGTTATGCCCTTGCCTACTTCAAAGTAAATGATGTAGATATTTCATCATTCTAGTGTATAAAGCACTATTATTTATTTGGATTGAATAGTAATTCTTCCTCTATGGGGGAGTATATGTTTTTAGCAGAGTCATAAAGGACTCTTAGTAGTTGGTATTGAACAATGTCTTTGGACACTTGAGCTAGTTGAAGAAATTTGAGTAGTAAATTGAGATAATGATGTCTTTATCATTGATGTCAATGGGGGAGATAATGCATAAAAAATATCTCCTGAGAATGAGGGAGATTTATGAAGAAAAAACCGATGTGAATGGGGGAGATTGCATGGGGAAAATGAGCATATAGAATGGGGGAGAGATATGTCAATAAGAGAAGTATGTCAATGGGGGAGCAACAAAAATGATGAAGAGTTGTTCCTAAGAGTTTCAAATTTGATTGATAAAGATGATTAGAAAATATGAGAGCAACAACAATATTATGTTTGGTACTCTTGGAACTTGAATGTTTCTCATCTATGTTGCCATCAATGCCAAAGGGGGAGATTGTTAGCATGAATACTGATGATATTCCTATGGGGGACTATCCTAGCATTGCTAGAGAATTGTTGAGATAGTTAGCATGATTATATGTTGCATTCATGATTGTGTTTGATGTGAACATATTGAGAAGATTGGTCAAGTAGAAGATAGTGTTCGATGTAGTATGGACCAAGGATTAAAGATGAGGTCAAGCGCAGTTGGAGACATGTTCTAAAGTGTGTCCTAAAGTTATGATTAAGTACACATGTAGAAACTCATAGAATGATGAGAGTTATGTAAATTAATATTTGTGAAGACTTTGAGCTAACAACATTATGTAATTATGAAAAGATGAATGTAATTATCTTAATGAGGTCCTATTATAATTTTTAATTTGGAAAGCCTCAAGGTTGACTCAATGAGTTATTTTTAGGACTTGGTATAAAGGAAAGTTAGTTCTTTATGATGCAATATGCAAGTGGAAGTGTGTATGTAATAAGTGAAGAAGATTGATAAATTTAAGTAAGTTATCAAAGGGATTATTGTGATGTGAGTTTGTAGATCTAGTATTGAGATCTGAGAAGTATTTGGTGTGGAAGAGGCACGATAAGAAAATAGAGAAAGAGTTTGAGTTTCTTAGATTAGTTGTATTTTTATTATTCTGAAAGAAATAATACATAGTCCAATTAGATAGCAAGTTTAGTGGTCTTACCCTTGAAGTTGTTTGAATAGTGGGTCCTTCTACCTTCTACAACTTCTAACAAGGTTGGAATCACCTCACAAGGATTCAAAGTCTCCTAACAAGGATTGATATGCACTGAATGTATTTCATTGGCTCCTAATAGAGTCCTTCCTCTTACATGGAACTTATATATCAGTACATCATTTTGTAGGTACTATCCCCCACCGAGGTTTTCCCTCTGATCAAGGGTTTCCCTAGTTAACATATCTAGTGTTATTGTGTATGTGTATCTTCTTATGGTTTCCCTAGTCCTAAGTTTCATGGAGTTAACTATGACAACTACAAAGAGAAGATGAAGACACATCTTCTATGCATGGGTGTAGGATATTGGCTTATCAAAAAGAATGAGAAGACCATAGTGGAAGAAATCAAACTTGAAGAATGTATTGAAGATGAAAGAGATGTGTTCATGTGTAACATGCTTGTAACAGAAGAATTTTTGTTAGCTCTTCCTAAAAATGAGTATAGTTAAGCAAAATCTTTGAGATTATCTCATAAAATTTGGAAAGATTTGGAATCTACGTTTGAAGCTGATAAACATGCTAAGAGGGTTAGCTTACAAAATTGGATATATCTATTTCAAGAAGCTTAAATGGTGAAAGATGAATCTAGAAGAAGTTATATTGGCATAATATCAAAAATTATTGTAGGAATCAAGGCTTGTAAAGGAACTAAAGAAGAAGATGAGATCATATGGATGGTCTTAAAAATTTTGACACTATCATTCAAGCAGATAGCATAAATGATTGAGTAAGTGATACCTTGTACTGAGAGCTTTTCCGAAGAGACTCTTCTTGGAAGATTGGAAGTAGCAGAAATAAGTTTGAAATAGTCTAGAAATTTTCCTAGAGTGGAGCCTACCTTAAGGGCATTGAGTTTTTCTTGACCTAATCAAGGAGTGCAAGTGCCAGTGGAGATTATGCTAGCAATAGTAGATCAAGATCTAAAGAAAATAGAAAGATTGAAGAGGGAATTATCTTGCTTGTGAGAAGAGAACCGGATGTTAAGAAAATCTTTAAATGTTGGAGTTGTAATGAGTTTGGTCATTATGCTTCTAAATGTCCTAAAAGAGAAAATAAGTACAAAATAATTTTGAGTATAGGAATCCTAGACAATGTTTGTATTCAAATAATGATGATGAATTAGATGAAAAGAGTGAAAGTAATGATGAGTTGGGATTTGTTTCTATAAAGAAGAAAATCCTAAAAAGAAGTTAGAGAAGAAAAAACCCTAGTGTCACAGGTTGAGAAGAAAGCTAATTGGATCATAGACAGTGGTTGTTCACATGATATGACTCGTGATATGAATGATTTTTTTGATTTCAATAGTTGTGATGGAGGAATTGTAAGAGTTGGTAACAATGTGGCTTGTTGCATAAAGGGAATTAGTTCTATTATACATGATGGTAAAAATAACATTGAGAATGTTTACTTTTTTGATGGATTAAAACATAATATTTTGAGTGTTGGATAGTTGGTTAATAAGGGATATATGTTGTAATTCATATAAAAGCATGCATTATCAAGTATTTTCATAATGAGATTCAAGTTGTGGAATAAAGAAAAGAACCAAGATATGAACCTTGAGCAAAAGTAAGAATTGAGACAGTAACCCCAAACAAGAATATGACAAAGAATCACCCTATTGATCATATTATTGGGAGCAAAGACAAAGGATTTATAAAAAGAAATAGAGTACATGAAGAGTTGTGTTTTATTTCTCAAGTTGAACCAAAGAGTATTGATGAAGCATGCAAGGATGATTAGTGGATTCAAGCAATGAAGGAAGTACTAGATTAGATTGCAAATATTGAGACATGGGAATTGGTTCCTAGACCTAAGGGCAAAAATTTTATAGGAACTAAATCAATTTTCAGAACTGAGATGAATGAGCAAGGTGTCTTTGTAAAAAAACAAATAAATATTGGTATACAAAGGATATTCATATCAAGAAGGTATAGATTATGAAGAGAAATTTACACTTGTTGCCAAAATTGAAGCAATAAGAATTTGTTATTAGCTTATGCATCAAATAAGAAATTCAAAGTATATCAAATGGATGTGAAATCAACATTTCTAAATGGAGAGCTAGAAGAAGAAGTCTACATTGAGAATCCTAAAGAATTTCCTTTGACAAAAGAAGGAGATATGGTATGAATGCATAAGAAAGCATTTATGGACTAAAGCAAGGATCTAGAACTTGGTGTATGAGAGATTAGAAAGTATTTGGAAAAATTGGAATTTGCTAAAGAAACTGCAGATAGTAACCTATATCTAAAATAAATTGAGAATGGTATATTGATTATTGTGATTATTTTGGATGATATAATATTTTGATGTGATGATGAATCAAGTGATAAATATGCTGATGAAATGAAGAAGGAATTTGAGATGAGCTTGATTGGTGAGATGAAGTATTTCTTAGGTTTACAGATTATGCAAAAAAGTGATGGTATTTTCCTATCATAGACTAGGTATTTGAAAGACCTATTGAAGAGATTTTTCTTGGAAATTTTTAAGCATGTTGGTACACCTATGATAACTAGTCACAAGTTATCTTACAAAAATAAAGCACTTACTGTTGGGTAGAAGAAGTATAGACCAATAATTGGAGGTTTGTAATATTTGATTCATACAAGATCAAAATATAGCTAGTGTAGTTAGTATAGTAGAAAAATTTCAAGCTAATCCTAAGGAATCACATTATATGGAAATGAAAAGAATATTTAGATATTTGAAGGGCGCGCCTGATTTTGGGTTGTGGTATGTCAAATCAAATGAATTTACTCTATGTGCATATACTGATGTAGATTAGGAAGGTAGTATGGATGATAGAAAGAGTACAAGTGGTGGAGCATTTTTCCTTGGAGGAAGATTGGTTTCCTATCTAAGAAAGAAACAAGACTATATTTTACAAAGTACAATTGAAGTAGAGTATGTAGCAACAACAAACAATTTCAATCAAATCATGTGGATGAAACAAATACTAAAGGATATTGTGATGGAGTTTTTATACCTATTATCATACATTGTGATAACAAAATTATAGTGAGTATATCTAAGAATCATGTGTTACATTCTAAGATGAAGCATATATCTATTAGTTATCTTTTTTTGAGAGAGATAGTTGCAAAGAAAGAGATCATACTAGAATATGTTAGTACAAAGGAGAAGATTGTAGATATATTTACAAAGCCTTTGCCTATGGATACATTTGAGAATTAATGAGGTATGCTTGGGGTTATTCCCCTATTTACTTTAGATTAGATGATGCCAATATTGCATTAATCTAGTGGTATAGAGCACTATTGTTTATCTAGATTGAATAATGATGCTTCCTATATGGGGGAGTATATATGCTTGAGAAGAGTCATAAAGGACTCTTAGTATTGGTATTGAATAGTGTCTTTGGACACTTGAGATGGTTGAATAAATTTGAATATTAGATTGAAATAATGATGCCTTTGTCATTGATGTCAATGGGGGAGAGAATACATCAAAAGTATCTCTTGAGAATGAGGGAGAGTTATAAAGAAAGATCGATGTCAATGGGGGAGATTTCATAATTAAAATAAGCTTATAGAATGTGGGAGAGAAATTTCAATAAGAAAAGTATGTCAATGGAGGAGAAATAACATTTATGAAGAGTTATTTTTAAGAGTTTATGATTTGATTGATGAAGAAGATTTGAAAACATAAGAGCAACAACAACAATAGTATGTTTGGTATTCTTGGAACTTAGATGTTTTTCATCTATGTTGCCATCAATACCAAAATGGGAGATTGTTACAATGAATGATGGTGATATTCCTATGGGGGAGTATCCTAGTATTACTGGAGCATTTAAGAGACAACTAGCATGATTGTGTATTGCATTCAAGACTGTGTTTGTCATTAATGTCAACATATTGATAAGATTGGCAGAGTAGCAAAGAGTTTTTGAGGTCGTATGGATAAAGGATTGAAGATGACGTCAAGCATAGTTGAGTACATGTTCTATAGTGTGTCTTGATGTTGTTATTAAGTATGCATGCATAATGTTGTTATTTGAGATTTATAGAAGATAGTTTGCAGACAGAGTCTTAAGAAGTGATTTCTAGTAATTGGATTATATCTCCTAATAGGGATAGAATCTAGTTGAGCATAGTTGGATAGAGATAGAAGACATCTTGATGATGATGTCAGTGAGTGCATGAAGTTTGAGGTCACATGTGTGAAATATTTGTGAAGACTATGAGACAAGAATGTTATGTAATTATGAAAAGATGCAATGTAATTATCTTAATGAGGTCATATTGTAATTTGTGATTGGAAAAACCTCAAGGCCAACTCAACAAATTATTTTAAGGACTTGGTATAAAGGAAAGTTATTTTCCTTGTGAAGGAATATGAAAGTGGAAGTATGTATGTGATAAGTGAAGAAGATTGGTAATTGTGCGTAAGTAATCAAAGGGATTATTGTGATGAGTTTGCAGATCTAATATTAAGATCTAAGAAGTATTTGGTGCAAAAGAGGTACAATAAGAGGACACAGAAAAATTTTGAGTCACTGACATCAGTTGTATGTTTATTATTCTAAAGGGAATAATACAAAGACTAGTTGGATGGTGAGTTCAGTGGTCTTTCCCCTAAAGTTATAGGGACAATGGGTCCTTCTACCTTCTACAACTCCTAACAAGGTTGGTACAGCTCCTAATAGGGTTGGAATCTCCTCATAGGGATTCACAGTCTTCTAACAAGGACTGATATGTATTGAATTTATTTCATTGGTTCCTAATATAGTTTATCCTCTTAGAAGGATCTTATATATTAGTACACCATTTTGTGGGTACCATCCCCACTAGGGTTTTCCCTCTAATCAAGGGTTTCCCTAATTAACATATTTTGTGTTACTATGTATGTTTATCTTCTTATGGTTGATGTTTATATTGATCACATGTATAAGATTTAATAAGGTTGATAATTTGTTGTATTTATTGGATAACCAATTCATCCCCCCATCTCAGTTACCTTGGTGGACTTTACTTTCTTACATAGACTTGATTTGGAGTATTTCATGCAATTTTTGAGTTGATTTTGAGTTATAAATCACTTGGAGAGGTACTTGGCTTAGTTAGCATTCAATTTCTGGTAGTTTAGTCCATTATTTTTGGGGAATTTTAGCTTTATCAAAATCTTAGAGTTCTTGTGGTCTATAAGATCATTTTTGGATCTCATTTTTGGGGTCTTCATTCTTTCCAATTTTCTTTGAATTTTTTAGTTTAAGCACTATTGTATTGGATCATATTTTTGCAAATTTCTTGGTGATGAATAGAAGTTGTAGATTTCCTATCCATTTCTTTGGAGTTTATGCATGTTGTGAGATACAAAATTTATTATAAGATCATCACCTTTCAATAAATTCTCCGAATACAAGTGGTAGCCATTTCCTTGTTATGTACATAGGGACCATATAAAATAACATTTTATTAATAAGTAATTCATTAGTACAATAATTAAATATCCTAATACTCTTCTCAATAATCAAAATATTCCAAGTTTTACCTCAACAATGCTCCACCTTATTTCGCAATAGGCTTAGTGTAGATGGTATATAATTGTGAACTCCCTCTTAATCTAGTGTTATATTTATTTATGGATATATTGAATATCTTTAGAATAAAATATTTTCTAAATCCAAGTTTTTATTACTAACTTCAGTGAAAGAAGCTTGATATTTAAGTCTATCGGGATAGTTTTTTGCAGTGTGCCCATAGTTGTCGCATCTATAATATTGTACTTTGGAGTAGTCTTTTTTTCTCTTGTGTAACTATTTCCTATTTGAGTACTTGCCCTTTTTCCTCTTTAATTTAGTGGTAAGAATTTGAATATCTTCATTTTTGGGTCACATAATAATTCCTTTGGATATTAGATTACACTTATCATAATTCTAGTCAGTGGTCTAAGAGTAGGAGCCTTCCTTTGGTATACCATTGGATCTTTCCCTTGTTTCCTCCTCCTGGATTCCTCATCAGAATTAGGTTCATTAACATCTTCCCCTCTAAATATTTTGAATGTCTTCTCATGAATTTTGTGTTTTTGAGGAGGAAGCATCACCTCTATTAGGATTGATTTGTCTATTGGTTATGTAGGCTTAGCAGTGGCAATATTGAAATTCTTTGATCTCCCCAACTTTTCTGTTAAGGTGACATAAACATCATCAAAAAGGTCCAAAAATGGTATGAAACTTCACAATAATTGATCCCTTTGAAGCAAGTGCATTATATGTTGGCTCTATTTATTAAATTTCATCTTGAAACTTCTTATATTCAAATCATTTCCTTTCATTTTAGTCTTTTTCATCGCCATCAAACTCATTTCTAATGATATCTTCAGGATAATAGAAGACATGTGGATGATTTGTAATCTTAATTATTGATATCATCATACTATAAAAACTTTCTAGGTCACTCAATCTGGATACACTAGTTCCCATTTTGTAAGGTTCCAAATCTTTTGCAATTTGTATCCATCCTCCTTTATCATTGTGAAGTGATGGGAAAATGTAGTCTCAGGGAATATACTATTGAGGTTGACATAATTAGATTAAAAATATGTGTTATACACACACACACACACACACATATGTATTGTTGCTTATAATAGCTGGCTATATACTTGGGTTTATTTGCACATATATATATATATACTCCTTTTGTATTTTATTTAATGGATACACCATACTCTATTATTTTTGCAAGGAGGCTAATTTATATTATTTGATGGATTATGCATCACCGTTGATTGAAATAAAATAGGTATTTGAATTATATATCAAACACATCACGAATGGACTTGTCTCCCAAGTGGAAGGCATGTCCATTCATGACATGTCTCCCTCTTTCACCAACTCGATTGTTGAAGACCAAAGATGCATTGACTAACCTTATGTAATGATTTAATCATAGTGTAGGTAATAAGGCTAGTCATCACATGGTGGATGTTGACTCTCTAATGCATGGTGAGATAAGAGACCAATCAATAATTGTTGATTCATACATAGGTATTTAATATATGTGATATTTAAAAGTTGAGAGAGGCACCAAGGTTAATAAGAGGATATTTTTGTGTGTACAAATATATATAGTTAGATAGATAGATAGACATGTGTATATATACTTATATACATATTTATACATAAAAATATATATACATATATATATACTTATATACACACATATACATATAATACATATGTGTGTGTATGTGTGTATATATGTATATGTATATATGTATATACATACATACATATATGTGTGTGTGTGTGTATACATATATATATATATATATATATATGTATATGTATTTGTATATACACACATATATGTGTGTGTATATGTGTGTATACACACACAGACAATTTAATTCTTATATGCATCAATATCTTAAACAATATAAAGATATATAACAAAGAGTTTAAATTTTATTAGATCTCATTTGAATTTATAGTTTATCTTTATCCGATTGAAACTATAAACCACTAACACTCCCTCTTAGCTAGGGAGGATAAACATAAAAATAGATACTATATCAACATAATATAACAAATTACAATCTTGAAAATATATCTTATCAGAAGGTATTCCTTATTTAGATAGGATCTTGTGATATCAAGAGTAATGTCCTTCTTAATGTTAAGTCGCATGACATTCACCAAGTACTCTTTGAGCAATGTAAAGAATGGTCATGGTTTATTTAAGAAACTTAATCCACCATGCAAGTTATCATCTATTTTGATCTGGTTAGATATTGTAATATTTCCATCACAATAGAAGGTCATGGTCTCTTTAAGGAACTTAATCCACCATGCAAGTTATCATCTATCATGATCTGCTTAGACATCATAAGATGTCCATCATAATAGAAGGTTGTGGTCTATTTAAGGAACATAATTCACCTTGCAAGATATAATCTATCATGATCTACTTAGACATCATAAGATGTCCAGCATAATAGGAATTAAGTTATTGTAAGATCATCACCTTTCAATACATTATGCTAATACAAGTGATAATCATTTGGAATTCATCATTTCCTCATTATGTACATAGGGATCATATAATTTTATTAATAAATAATTAATTAGTACAATAATTAAATATCTTGATACTATTCTCAATAATCAGATCATACAAAGTTTTACCTCGACAATTTTCCACCTTTATTTGCAATACGCTTGGTGTGGATAGTAAATAATTGTGAACTCTCTCTTAATCTAGTATTGCACTAATTTGTGGATGTATTGAATTTATTTAGAATAACATATTTCTCTGAATCCAAGTTTGGATTACTAGCTTTAGTGAAAGAAGCTTGTGTTAAATTTGGTCGGGATAGTTTGTTGCAATGTGCCCATAGTTGTTGCATCTCTTATATTGTAATTTGGAGTAGTCTCTTTTTCTCTTGGGCAACTATTTCCTATTTGATTACTTGCCCTTTTTCCTATTTAATTTAGTGGTGAGAATCTAAATGTCTTCATTTTTGGGTCCCATACAGATTGCTCTAGATATTAGATTACACTCTTCTTAAGCATAGTCAGCCTTTAGTCAATCGAATTTGGGGGGTCTGGAACAAGCACATACTCCTTTTCTAAAGTTATCCTCTGAAGTAGGGAGTTCGTTTAATGTTACCATAGTTGATCCTTACTATCATAGATGTGACCAATTGTTAACATTTTGTTTCTTAATTCTACTATTCTCATTAAGTATGAAGTGATGTTCTCTCCTTTATTCATCTTTATATTAGCAAGTTGATTCTTTAGAGTAGGAATCCTACTAGTGTTATTAATTTCAAACATGTCACAAATTTTTACCTCGACAATGTTCCACCTTCATTTGTAGTAGGCTTGGTGTGGACAGTAAATAATTGCCAACTCTCTCAATCCAGTATTGCACTAATTTATGGATATACTAAATTTCTTTAGATTAACATATTTCTCTGAATCCAAGTTTGGATTATTGACTTTAGTGAAAGAAGCTTGATGTTTAAGTTTTTTTGGATAGTTTGTTGCAGTGTGCCCATAGTTGTCGCATCTATAATATTGTACTTTGGTTTAGTTTTTTTTCTCTTGTGCAACTATTTCCTATTTGAGTACTTTTCCTTTTTCCTCTTTAATTTAGTGGTGAGAGTTTGAATGTCTTCATTTTTGGGTCCCATACCAATTCCTCTGGATATTAGATTACACTCTTCTTCAACACAATCAACCTTTAGTTGATCAAATTTGGGGGGTTGGAACAAGCACGTACTCCTTGTCTAAAGTTGTCCCATGAAGTAGGCAGTCCATTTAATGTTACCATTGTTAGCTTCTTACTATCATTGATGTGACCAATTGTTAAGAGTTTGTTTCTTAATTTTGTTATTCTCATGAAGTATGAGGTGATGCTCTCTCCTTTATTCATCTTTATACTAGCAAGTTGACTCTTTAGAGTAAGAAGCCTACTAGTGCTATTAATTTCAAACATGTCTTCTAGTGCTTTTAACATATCATATGTGGAGTCCAATTTAGGGATAATTAGTAGTAGATAATTTTTCACTCCATCCAACAATAGCTCCATTGCACTCGTATTGTCCTTTTCCCACTCATTCTTTTTGTTGTTTTTCTTAGGTTTAGGAGAATTTACTATATTTATTATATCTTTCTTTTTCTAAATTAGTATCATTCATAATTTCTAGGCTTCAAAGTAAGAAGCGTTGTTGATTTTGTCTTTAAGTCTCATGTCATTTACCATTTTGCAATAGTGTGGTGATTTTCAATTATTTTCCAATAATAATTAGAATAATTTCCAAAGAATTTGATATGATATTTTCTTCGAACCTGCTCTGACACCATGTTAAGGTTGAGGTGATCAAACTAAATATATGTATTGTGTGTGTGTGTGTGTGTTTTTACTTATAATAACCAACAATATACTTGCATTGATCTGCACATATATATATATATATATATATATATATATATATATATATATATATATATATATATATATATATATATATATATATATATATATATATATATACTTTATTTGCAATGTATTTAATAGATACACCGTACTCTGTTGTTATTGTAGGGAGACTAATTTGTATTGTATTGTTTGATTGATTAGGCATCCCTATCGACTGAAATTAAATAGGAATTTGAATGATATAGGAGACATGTTATGACGTGTCCATTCATGATGTGTCTCCCTCTTTCACCAAGCCGACCATTGAAGACCAAGATGCATTGACTAACCTTATGTTATGATTTAATCATGATGAAGGTAATAAGGTTAGTCAACACACGGTGATGTTGACTCTCCAATACATGGTGAGATAAGAGACCAATCAATAATTGTTAATTAATACATAGGCATTTTAATATATATTATATTTAAAAGTTGAGAAAGCTACTAGGTTTCATAAGAATATATTTACACACACATATATATACATACATATATATACATATGCATATATATACATATGTGTGTGTGTGTATATATCCATATATAGATATATATACACGTATATGTATGTATATATATGTATATATGTATGTATGTGTGTGTGTGTGTGTATTTATATATATATATATATATATATATATATATACACACACACATATACATATATACAACAATATATAGATTTATAAAAAAGAGTTTAAGCTTTATTATGTCTCATTTGAATTTACACTATATTTATCCAACTAAAGCTATGAACCACTAACATAGTGTCTTTACTTCTCTTACTCAATTCCCTTTCTTGTACTTCACCAATCTATCTTGATGATTTCAAAGAAACCCATCCTCATAGTAACATAATAGGGCATCACACAAGGGCACCCCAAAAAACCACTTACTCTTACCACAATACTCATAGGATAAGGTATAACATCTCCCCAATTATGCATAATTGAAAGATGTTGTTTCCTATTACTTGCTCTTAAGAATTCAAGGAGAGGAGTAGGAATGCTTTATGGTTTTAGATTTAGTCTCTCCTTTAATCTTCAAGAAAATTAATTATAAAAATATATAAAACTAGATTTTGGCCAATTAGAGGAAATAATAGTGGACTACAATTGTATTGGTAACACCTCACAATATTATTTTGTAGTTAATTACACAAATTTACCAAAATAGTCTACATTCTTAATTAATATCATGTGCATGAGTAGGTTATACCAATGAAAAGGGGAACCCTATCATCTTGTAGTTTTCATAATCCCTGTAAACACTTAAAATCGTCCCAAACACTATAGTAATTTATTTAATATTTCCCTTGACCTTATAGTTAATTATTTATTAATTAATTATATTTTTTATATTCTTCTACTTATTTAATTAAATTTATTTAATTATATAGGTTCACTTCCCTAATGTATTTAAATTTAATTTAAATATATCCCCTCTAATTTGTTAAATTTATTTAATGCATAGTGCTCCATAAATCCCCTTTTAAATAAATTTCAATTTGTTTAATTCCCTCCACTCTACTAAATTCTATAATCCTGTGATTAAGTTAAATCCTATTTAATTTAATCTTAATCCCACCTAAAACCTAGTCTACCACCCATCACTCTCATCCTTCTAAGCCTACCCACTAGTTAATCCCACTTAATTATCCTAAACACCTCCCTAAGCACCTTTTAGATCCTAACTATTTTCTCACACATGTGTGAGCAACTCAAAATCCAAGAAAGTCTCCGTTTTATTATTTTATCCAAAAAGCCTCTAACACACTTGTCCCCTTTCCTTTCTCCAAGAATGCTCACACATGTGTGAGCAAACCTTGAGCCATATCTATCACCAAAAAGGCTTATGTTGACCTTTTCATGGCTTGTCCCCTTAGCCCATGTGTATCCCTTGTGTCACCTATGTGGATGCCACATAGATGTTACCTCCTCAAAGCCTCTCTCAAGCCTATAAATAGAGCCCTTGTCTCAAGCATTTCTGATCTCATCGATTGCATTTTTATCATGTTAGTTTAGTTTTAGAGCTTTTAGAGATTTTTATGCTTAGAGCTAACCTTTGTAGATGTTTGCATTCTAGTCTTAGATATTGCATTTTCATTATAGGTTTGCATTGCTAGTTTGATTACTTGCATCCATTTTCACATCATTTGAATGCTTTCAAACATGGTTTCTTCCATAGCCATTGCTTGAAGTGTTCTCCATTTATCTTAGCATAGTTTCATATCATTGATCATTCATTAAATCATGGGATTCATCCATAGTTGTGTTTGAGGAGACCATATCCACATCCCTCACTATTGTGCACACCAACAAGGCCTCTTGTGGGTGCCCTTGTTGAGCTACTTTGAGGTTGCATGAGGATTCTAATCTTTTGGTTGCAAAGTTTTAAAACTCAAGTAGAATAGTTGTACTTTGATCTTGTTTGAATCATTACATATACAACTACTTTTCTTGTTTACGCATGCTCCTGACAGCTTAGGTTTTCTAGTGTACATTTTGGCATGCCTAGTGGGACCCACATCCCTTTAAAAAATTATATTTTAAGCCAAAAATCATCATTTTTTTGAAAAAATTACAATTTTTTTTACCTCTGTTCAGATGTAGTGTCATCTATGTAGACAAAATGTTGTCTCCATTGTTTAGTGTCTCTGCCATGTAAAGTGTCGTCTCTTCCATGTAAAATGTCATCTCTACCTATAGACTAATGTCTCCACACTTAAACTAGCATCTCTACCTTTATAATGTCATCTTCGCCTTTAAACTAGCATCTTCACATGTAGACTATCATCTACGATTTCCTGGCCACCCATTGTTTTGGCATCTGTGATTTGTTGGGAACTCCTAGTTTTGTCATCTGTGATTTTTTTGGCAGCTGCAAGTTTTATTATCTATGTGGTTTGGCATCTTTGATCTGCTACTGTCATCTACAATCGACTAGAGTAAGTATCAGGTATTCACTATTTCCTTTTATGTCATCTTCATTTTTTCGTCTTTCAAGTTTTTTTGTCTGCGCTTGCATTTTATTGTTTGCATTTTTTGTTTTTTTTTAAGTATAGAACAAAAATTGACTTTTAGTGATATCTTGTTCTAATTTGATTTACAAATATAAAAAATTACAAAAAATATTATTTTTTTCATATTCGAGCATTTATTTTGGGGATTTTGGTGATGTTGATCAAGTTGATTGCTTGTAGCATTACAGATTGGAGCATTCTAGAAACAACTAACCACATGTCTTGCATGTTTCTTGGGAATAAACTTGAATGCTTAAACACTTGTCTTGGAATGTATGTTGCATTTAATTGGATAAATCAAATACACTCTTGAATGGCTAAACTTAAAACAAGAAAATGCAACCTTGAATGCATAATCAATTGAACAAAACCATTCATTTGGATGAATTTTGTAAAAACACATTCTTGAATGCTTAATGGTTCAAAGAACATTGCAATGAACATTAGTATTTGGTGCTTAAAACAAACACTCACTCAATCTTGAATGCATAAAGGAATTGACTCTTTCCTTATCGAATTTATTATATTGATACCTTGCATATATAGAGGACACCCCTAGTTGCATTTGTATATCCTAGTCAAAACCTTATAGGATTTTTGGTGTATTTGAGGTTCTTAAGTGTTTGAAACCCTCCCTAGTTGAAGGGGACACACCATCTAAACTTTTCTTATATATATTTCATTGTATGCTTTGCATGTTATGTTTCAAAAAAATCCAAAAACATCATAAAAGTTCAAAATTCAAAAACAAAAATAACAAAAAGAAGCTCTTGTTTTTCACATCATTTCCAAATCACTTCTTCTATCCATTCATCTCATCATCAACATGCATCTCTTGTCTTAATCACCTTCTTAATCATTCAATTCAAATCATTCCTCAAAAACTTAATCAATCTCAACCCTCCAAATCATTTCCTCATTTTCTTAATCATTCAATCAAATCCCTAATCTTCATCCTAGTCATGATTAATAATCCACATCAAGATCCAATTCCCTCATTCAATGATTCATCCTCATGATTCTTAATCCAATCCCTTGTCAAATTCATTTCTTTCTAATCAATCCTCAATTCAATCCATTTACATCTTCATCCAAAATCAATTTTTCTAATTTCATCTATTCAAATCTTCTTCTAATTCAATTTTTCATTAAATCTTCCACTTTGGACATAGGAGCGCCATCATAAATCTTGGAATTTAATCCTAGCTATATTGATTGACTCAAATCAATATCATCAATCATATTTCTCATTCATCAAGATTCAATCCAATCTTTAGGAAAAAAGATTTATGCAACGTGTGATACTATACCTTCATCCTTAGCAAACATTGTCACAGTTACACTCTCTCACTTGGGATTATTTTTCCATCACCAAGTATTGAGTCATCTATCTTGTATCCTATTCCAACTTGGGATCATTTGTCCATCTCCAAGTGAAAGAAGATATCATCATCCAAATCCAACATCCAATTGTTTGCAATATCATAAGGTCTTTATCCACATCAAGGTTATCTCAAACCCTCATCCAATATCAAATCAAATCAAAACAAAACAAAGTCCAAAACTACTCCTAGTCCTAAGGTCATATTTCATACATCATTAAATCTTTCATCACTCCTCATCTAAGTTCATGGATAAGAATTGTCTTAACCAAATGGTTGAAGATCTTCAAAGGCAATATGTAGTTATATCACTCATTCAACCCACATACCAAATCCATCCTCAAAATTGCATGTCCAATCCTAATCCATCTCACATTCATTATTCTTCTACCTTTGACAAGGGAGATCCACCTCATTATCATTCATCCACATATGATTCCATTCATTGCCTAGATGATTCCTCAAACATAAATTCCATTGCCCAAGAATTTGAGGAACTCAAGAATTATGTCTTTAGCCTATCAAATGGGGGTCAAAAGAAAAAATCTACCTTCCAGAACATATGTCTACTTCCCCCGTGCTTCCAATTCAATGATCTTCATGTTACATCCAACCCAATTCCTCCATGTAATTCCCCATACTTTGAGCTTAATGTCCAAAACCATCATCCCGACCCCCTACCTAGCTCTCAATCAACACAATCCTCCAAAATAAACATCATCCACACCTTGTAATAGGTTTATCTCACTAGAAACCTTGTTTAAATAAAAAACTAAAAATAAAGTGATCCAATCACCCAAAGTCATACATTCAATGCCATCTCAAGCACTTGTTCCAAAGCATGTCATTATGGATTCCTCTTCTCCTTTAGATTCTCATAGATGTTGGGGAATTTCTTGGATCTGCACTTTCCTTCCACCCATTCATGTACACTTTCCATATCCCTTTCTCATTATCCATCCATTATCCTACATACTTCAATCCTTCTTTCATATGTCCTTGGTCTTGGTTATCCCATCCATTTCACATCCTGCATTTCATCCATACTCTTCATATCATTATCCCTATTTCATACCCTCCCTCCCATATCCCTTATTCATTCCACTTTCAGGCCTATGCTCATGATCAATACTAGAGGCACAACAACAAAATGTTCAAACATTCTTTTGAAATACACATGCCTTCCCTTCCCCCATAAAATAGAATTCACACCATCTTTCCATGTTCATGCATCCTTTCCCACCATATTTCCTTTGATTTTCCTATCCTTGGTATAGGGCATTTCAACCACTTTGCAGCATGGTCCTTTTCATCCATCTTCCTATTCCCCATCACTTTGGGTCCCCCATATTCATTAACCTCTCATTTCATCCATATATCATCCTATCCATTAAATTCTCCCCACTCTTCCCATTCATTTACAATTCCTTGGTTTTCCCTTGTTATTGGTTCTAATCTATTCACCTTCCATCAATTTTGACTTCTTCCAATTCAATTCAATCAATTCATTTATCATCTACTCTAATCATATTCCCTTCTACTCTTTTCATACACGTCACTTTCTATCTTATCTAACTATCATTTTCTTCTAACCCAATCTTATCAATCTCATTAAGCTCATTCAATCAAGTTCTTCCATCATCTGATCACATCTTATCCAAATTCTTATGTTCATCATCTCTTCTCATTTAATTGAGCTTCACCCCATCACACTGAGCTTATGAAAATAGTAATTACAAATAAACTTACACAAATTCACACTAAGACTAAATGATTTGAGAACCTTGTTCCTTTCACACAATTACCAGAGAATAATCACAAACATTTCAATATAATTCAATCAAACAATCATTTTTTTCCTTATAGGATGAATCCTTCCTACACATGCTTTACAAATTCACCATCTAAATAAAGTTCATGGCATTAACTGTGGATTGAATGACTACTTGGTCATAATATCTTTTGTTGATTTTATCTTTGTGTGTCAGTGATAGCCTCCCCGCATGTGCCTCAATCTTTAATATCTTGGTATCATTTGAGTGGTCTAACCTGATTACAAAGGTCATTTTGTGATATGATCTATTTTCATGATTCTTTAGCACATATATGTCAGTGTTCAAGTTATGGTTATGCATTACTCACTAGGGGCAATGGGTTAGCACACTTTCCACCAAGATCCCTCAAAAAACTTTGGGTGAGCTCAGACCTCTCCAGTGCATATATGTCATCTGTTCCATCATGACTATGAAACCTACATCTATCATCCAAACATCTCTATTTTATTCAAAGTCTATCTACGCAAAGGAATCTTGTCATCCATGCCACTATAGCATTTGGTGCATAACTTCTCTTACAATATCAAACTAGGGTGTACTCTCCCATATAAATACAACTAAATCACATGTAATTAATATAGTTACAATGCATTTAGATTCATTATCTAGTTAAATCATTATCCACTTCACCCTGCTTCATTCTGGTCTTACTGACAAGTCATGCAAGGTCTTCTTTTCAACCTTGTCTCTTTTCATTTTCCTTTCCATGTCTATTTTCAAGAAAATGGGGCAAAATATATTCCTTTTTCACCCCATTTCCTCAAGGGAACACCCTCCTCCCTTGTCTCTCTATGGCACTACTCCTAGGACTCCTATCCTCTCTAGGGCAACCTATATTTTCTTTTCTTTGATATAATATCATCCCAACATTATATCAAAGAGGGGCAAAATGTAGATGCTTAAAATCATCCCAAACACTATATTAATTTATTTAATATTTCCCTTGACATTATAATTAATTAATTATTAATTAATTATATTTGTCATATTCTTCTACTTATTTAATTAAATAGGTTCACTTCCCTAATGTATTTAAATTTAATTTAAATACATACTCTCTAATGTGTTAATTTATTTAATGCATAGTGCTCCATAAATCCCCTTTTAAATAAATTTCAATTTATTTAATTCTCTCCACTTTATTAAATTCTATAATCTTGTTATTAAGTTAAATCCTATTTAATTTAATTTAAATCCCACCTAAAACCTATTCTACCACCCATCACTCTCATCCTTCTAAGCCTACCCACTAATTAATCTCACTTAATTATCCTAAACACCTCCCTAAGAACCTTTTATCTCCTAAGTGTTTGCTCACACATTTGTGAGCAACTCAAAATCCAAGAAAGCCTCCCTTTTATTATTTTATCCAAAAATCCTCTTATACTCTTACACACTTGTCCCCCTTTCCTTTCTCCAAGGTTGCTCACACATGTGTGAGCAAACCTTGAGCCATCTCTATCACCAAAAAGGCTTATGTTGACCTTTGCATGGCTTGTCCCCTTAGCCCATGTGTATCCCTTGTGTCACCTATGTGGATGCCACATAGATGCCACCTCCTAAAGGCCTCTCTCAAGCCTATAAATAGAGCCCTTATCTCAAGCATTTATGATCTTCTCCACTACATTGACTTTTAGAGATTTTTATGCTTAGAGCTAACCTTTGGTAGTTGTTTACATTCTAGTCTTAGATATTGCATTCTCATTATATATTTTCATTGTTATTTTGATTACTTGCATCCATCTTCATATCCTTTGAATGCTTTCAAGCATGGTTTCTTCCATATCCATTGCTTGAAGTGTTCTTTATTCATCTTAGCATAGTTTCATATCATTGATCATTCATCAAATCATGGGATTCATCCATAGTTGTGTTTGAGGATAGCACATCCACATCCCTCACTATTGAGCACACCAATAAGGCTTCTTGTGGGAACCCTTGTTGAGTTGCTTTGAGTTTGCATGAGGATTCTAATCTTTTAGTTGCATAGTTTTAAAACTCAAGTAGATTAATTGTATTTCAATCTTCTTTTAATCATTGCTATACATGTACAACTAACTTTTCTTATTTATGTGTGCTCTCAACAAGTTAGGTTTTCTTGCATACAATCCCTGATATATATTTTCTTCCAAATAACATGGGTAAACTTAAATGGTCATATACCTTGGATGTTGAATATAAATACACATATGCAAAGGTCCTCAAGTAATAAGAATACCACTCTAAATTCCAAAAAAATGACATAGTGAGGCATGAGTATCTCTGAGGACCTTGCTAATTTCTTTTACATCGTTGGGTTCAACCTCGATGAAGGTTGCTCCCCTTAATACCATAAACACATAACAAAAATAGAGAAATAAAAACAATTGGCAAGAACAAAATGTGGGCTTGTTATTATTGCCACAAATGTGGAATTAAAGAGATTTGAAATACAATATGCAAACTCATATGGGAAATTTCTCTATAGTACTCTTCAACATAGAGCCATAGGCTACCACCCAAAACTGCCTAAATATCACTACGAGCCTTCCTTATATAGGCAATTTTTCACTTCCCACAAAGGTTCTAGACATTAACCCTATTCCCTGAGGTTGAAAAAACTCAAATTAAAAATGGTTTCTTAATTTACTAAATAGGGTCAACCTTAATTATGTTTTTAGGAACCCAAACTTTCAAAATCCATAACTTTCAAACCATACATCCAATTTCAAGCATAAATACTTTTCATAATCATTGGCTTCTAAACTACAGTGCTTGATATGTGCAAGCACCAATCAGCCTAAACATGGCCCCATTCCAGAGCCTTTAAGGCCTTCAAATTTGAGCTCTCAAAGATTTCCTACTCAAAACCTCAAGAAATTATACAATGCATATGGTATGACAATGCAACTCCATTGGTAGGTTGATATAACTAAGATGAACTTCTACTTGTGAAATCAACACATTATGAGATCATATGACCCACTTACTAAAAATAGTAAGTTTCCATAAATAGTAACTATGTGCTGAATAGCCATTATTGAAAAGGACAAATAGAAATATTTTTGGGTGATGCAAGATTGATGTTATACCCAAGATGTTCCTCTATTAGACACCTGAGGTAATTCAAGAAGTCACCCTGTTACGTCTCAAATGTTCAAAGGTGTTGTGATCTCATAACACATGCCACATTTTGAGTCACAAAATGGGGACCCCCTAATTTTAAAATCCTCTTAGTCTAGGTCAGTCCCTAGCACCTAGTCAAGCAATCACGAGCAAAATATGAAGTGTCATAGATTCATCTTCTTGGCCTCATAGTGTAAAAACTATGCATGTGAGCTAAGTGTGCATCTACGCACTCACCTCTTATTGAGGATGCACACATGTGTAATTGTGCATGTGCACCCTCAAAGGTATGCACCCTTAGAGGTGTGCACCTTAGGATCTGTTTACTAAGAGTGCTTGGCCTATAAATATACCCATCCTCCTTACCTTCATACTTACTTGTCTTCACACCTACCCTAGTGTTGCACCTCTACACCCTTAGGGACTTCGCAACTTCACTTCTCGGAACCCTACATCTACCTTAACTAAGGTAAAAGACCACTTCTAAAGATGCAAATTTGCACATCTATGCACCTTTAGTAGGTGTCTCATTGTACTCAAACCAAGTCTCCCCCCAAAATGAGCTAACATTACATAGTTCAAAGTGCGCAGTTGCACACATGGGCACCTTAGGCACATGTGCACGTGTTAAGTGCACAATTGTGCACTTTATATTCAATGAAGTTTTGTACTATGAAAATAGTGTACATGCACACCTTACACACATGCGTAGGTGTTCAAGGTGTGCATGTGCATATTTCATGCATATGGAGGGATTTTATTCATTTTTCTCCTATTTTTGGTCAGTTTGAGTCATACTTTAGTGTCATTATAGGTTTATGACATTAATGGTAATAAAAATTCTCTATTTTTTGCAAATATGATGGCATCATCCTCATACTCAATGGCTAAGGATATACCACCAAAGCCAGTTGCTTTCAAGTATCAAGGAGCACCAAAGAAATATTAGTTTCAAGACAAACATATGGAGATTTGAGACACTAAATTAGGGCATATTAACTGGAATTTTTTTCTAACATTATTTAATAAGCCTAAAGAAAGGTCATCCATGGTGTTAGCACTCATCTAAAGTGGTTTGGTAAATATTTATTCTCACCCAACATCAGTTCAATCATCTGAATTGATCATGACTTTGGCACATCACTATGTACTAGAAGAGAAGGTGGTCAAGAGTATGATTAGAGAGATAGTTTTGGATCTCATACCTCAAAAGATGGAGAAGGTATTTCACCTTCCATGAGTAGACTAGTACCTAAAAATCACTTATGATGGTGTAGACAGATGGTACAGAGAGAACGAAATAGAGGCCAAAGAGTTAGTACAAGGGAAATACCTGATTGACAGAACACCCTTGGGAAGGAGAAGTGGAAAGGTTGACATGACCATAGCCTACATGATAGATGATTTGGCTACACAATAGTCCTCCTAAGTAGAGCCATGGGTCTTCCCATAGCAATTCATCTGGAGATGTGGATGGTGCATTTCATAGAGCCATCAGACCTAGCAAGATGCCTACTAATTGGGCAACAATACTCAATCATAATATGGATGAGAAATTGATTTCAGTAAAGAATGATCCACACTTCTATTTGACCTCCTATATGGTATATCTTTTGGCACCAAGACCCATAGATTATTTGGGATTATACAGAAAAGAAAGCATGCAAGATGAAAATGTTTGGCCTTATGTAGTTTACTCACAATTGGTAAAGAAGAAACTCTCACTACAAAGTGTTGGATATAGGGTAGTCAATGATGGGTTCATTTTTTCCATCATTAGGTTCATTGAAGGAGATTATGCAAAAAGAATATCAGTGGAAGTTGCAGCATGAATAATGCAAGTTGGTGCATATTATATCTAGTTTAAGACATTCACTAATATTCAGGTAGCTGACACTATCCTTTGCCCAAAGAAACCCCCATGATATCCATCATAAAAATGACTACTATTGGATATAAAAAAAACATTTAGCATCTACTTATGATAGGGTGAGGAAGCAACACAAGAAGACTTGGGTGTGGCCAATCACCACTGGGGCCTTTGAGGTAAAATAGAAGCAAGATATTGCCACATTTGATTCAAAATGGGATCAATATCCTCTTGAGGATTACCAAGAACCTCACCGTTATTCTAATAATATTAGGATGGTGCAATATTTGGTGGGAAAGAATTTTGTGCTCGAAGAGACACTAGAGGAACACTAGATGAATGTCATATATGACAATGATACTATTATAGAATGAGTCTACAGCTTGCTGAGAAGGTGCTCAACATGAAGATACCTCTCAAAGTGTGGGATAAGGATGTTACCAAGTTATTAGATATTGAATTTTATGAAAGATCAACCCCATAACTCCCAAGAATCACCCATCACAAAAAGAGAGAAGCAAAAACTATGGAGGCTAGAATTCCCAGATCTACAGATGAGAAATTCTTGATGAGAAAAAAGATAAATTGTTATTAATAAAACTGAATGAATAAATAATTATAAAGAGAGATCATCCTTATAAACGAGATCAAAACACTAAAAATTTCTAACCTAGGTTGCATCATAAGAATTAATAAAAGAATTAATTATTAGATGCCTAAAGTTTAGCTTAAGCAAACTAGAGTAGCTAAAAACCTAGAAACTACTACAGAAAGTAGATTTGGGTCCCAGCAACAAAGCCTGATGAGGTACCCAAGCACAACCAAATCTCTGAAAAGAGGAGAAATAGAGAAAACCAAATGGGAAAAACCCTACTCCAAAAAGAGATGAAAAAAATGTTGAAAAGAACTAGTGAAGGACTGAAGAAGCCTCCAAACTAGGGAATGTCCCAAAAGATACGAACAAAAGATGACCATGAAGAACACCTCTAAAGCATGAAGTTGACTACCAAATTGTTGATCTAAAGAACCTCCACTGTATAGAATGTGACTAAGTAGAGAAGACTAAACTGAAGAGTTGATCAATCAAAGATGGAATGTATCTTCATGGCCTCCAAAAATAGGAATGAAAGAATGTTTATATGGTAAATGATCCATCTCATTGAAATGCATAGGTATCCGCCCACTACAATCACCTAGTACATAGGATCAAATATTGAATACATAGGTCACTCTATCAAATCAAGAAATCAATAGAACCAACATAACCTCCCAATAATGCTAAGAGGTAAGACATGAAAACTAAAACCAAATACAATATCTCTTATAGAAAGAAGAACTAGGAACATCGAGAGTGAAAAAGTACAAACACCTATAATGGCACATGTCATTGATACATCATGAGACTAATGTCATGGAAGGAACACTCAGTTGACAAAGGATGATAGTGAATATGGCCAATATGAAACCCCCCAAGACACTTTATAATGTAGTTTGAGTACAACAAAACACAAAGATGTGCAAGATCCTGAAATGCAATAGAGTGGCACTTTATCTTAGTGCATTTAAAAAAATACTACAAAAGGATGTCTAAATAGATCAGAAGAGACATAAGGCTAGTACAATAGATAGCATAACCTATGACGAGTCATTGGAAGCAAAAAAATTGATCCTTGGACCTAAACAACCAAGATATCCACCAAAATGTAAAAATAAAAAAGATTGAATAGAATTTTCCTAGAGAAGAATTTGGAAAAACAACCAGCATCACTAGAAAGAGCTCAAAAAGAACTTTCTAACGATATAAAGAATTCTCAAATCGGAGATCAAATGCTTAAGATATATCTCCTGGAGTGCAAAATAGAAATTCTAGCTTTGACTATATAAAAAAGAAACTAAATAGCATCAAAATTCCAAATAACCTACACCATCATGATGGTCTTGGAAAGAGCTTTCCGATGATATAAGATTTGTCAAAAAATACTTCTATATGCCCAAGATACGACCACCCATCAATAGGTCTTTAGGACAAAACTAATCAAACAATGATGAATGACTATCAAATTTCAAAATTAAAAATGCTAACGTCATGACCTATGACTATTGGACCTATTGTGTTAGTACTCTATTGATGAAAACACTATACAGGCATCCTTTGCACTTTTTTAAAAAGAACTTGAAAAGAAAACAAAGGCTTTTTGAAACTTCAATTTTTTTTTAAAGCATGTCTTTTTTGTTTTTTTTGAATAAAGTTGAAAATAAATAAATTTGATTTAGTTTTTTTAATTAAAAAATTTATCATTGCATTGGGAAGTGTGCCCATATTTGAGAGCAAAAATATTTACCTTACTAGTCAATTGTGTCGAAATTGGACAAATTTTATATGGAAATAGGGGTTTTTGGGTGCTACGAATCCAATGGTGAGGTATGTTTGGGCTCAAAACACACCAAAAAAATGATCCCCTTAGATCTAATACAAAACATTTCTAAAAATTGAAACCCTTTGAAAGAAAATATATAGATCCAAAAGCCAAGCCAAACATCTCATAAATAGAATAGGGACATTAAGTTTTGGAGCTCTGATACCATGTTGAAGTTGATAAAAGATCAACCACACAGCTCCCAAGAGTCACCTACATGAAAACGCCTATCACAGAAAGAGAGAAGGAAAAGCTATGGAGGCTAGAATTCCCAAATCCATAGATGAGACATTCTTGATGAGAAAAAAGATAAATTGCTATTATCAAAAGTGAATGAATCAATAATTACAAAGAGAGATATCCTTATAATGGAGATCAAAACCCTAAAAAGGTCTAACCTATGTTACATCATAATAATTAATAAAAGAATTAATTATTAGGTGCCTAAATTTTAGCTTAAGCAAACTAGAGTTAATTAGTAAATATCTAATTACTCTTACATTAGATCCCTTATACAACAGGGCTAAGATTTATGAGAGGCCCATAATGAATGTAGAGATTGGATGGGAAGAGAATGATTATATCAATCATTAAGCCTAACATGTAGTCAAGTTAACAAGAGAATTGATCATAAAGCCTTTCTATACGGATCCAATTCCTCAAACCCCAACTCTTCAGGCTACAGCTTGACCTAAAAAAGGTAAACGAGAAAAAGTCACTATACTGAGCTACCCTGCTAAATCACCAATGAGACTAGAAATGGTACACCAACATGAGTGGAGGTTGAGTACTTTGAGTCAAAAAGGGGTAAAGGCAAGAAGAGAAGGAGATCCCCTGGGTAAGGGAGAAAGAGGAAGAGGCTTCGATAGAGCTAGCTACCAAGAAGAATAAGAAGCCCAACCTAAGAAAGAACAAGCTCAGCCAACACAAGAAGGAGCTCTAGCACCTCTAGACCCTATAGTAGAAGCCTCCTTATTAGTACCAAAAATATCTAGAACAAAGATGACAGTGGTAGATGTAAAGAGGAGGAGATTGAAGAAAAAGAGTACTCCATCACCTCAAGTTTAGAAAACCATCCCCAATTTGGAAGATGAGGAAGGGGAGAAAATATAATTTATCCCCTTAAACAAGAAGACTCACTTGGCTACAAATTTAGAAGAAGAGAGAAGGACTTTAGCTCAAATGTTGCCTTTTATACCTCGAGAGCCTATCTATGTTGAGACTTCAAAAGAGGAGCAACAAAAGTGGATTGAAGAAATGGAAGGCAAGGGAGGAGATATTTTTGACATCTCATATTTTGATTTCATTCTTGTGGGAACTAAGATGGTAAGAGAGAAGATAATTGATAGTCCTCGAAACAAGCCATCGGGAGAAGATTGGAATCAACTACCTCCTTTAATACAAGAGCCTCTTGGTATTCCTCCTCCACCAACACAAGTTATTCCATCAATATTAGATCAAGGATCAGTGGCCCTACCTACTTTGATGGTTGAACCTAAGAGTCAAATTTTAGAAAAAGGAGAATATGTTCAATTACATGTCGACGAAGTATTAGAGGAAGGGAAGATTATGGAAGAAAGGTAGCAAGCTCCTTCCAATATAGAGGCTAGGTCTCCAACTCAACTTAACACATAAACTCACTCTGAAGTTCTTCCTCAACATGAGAAGGCTCCAGGGAGGAGTGATAAGGGAAAGGAACCTACATTAGAACCTACCTCGTTGGCTCAGTATATGTCACTAAGGGGGACAACATCATCATCATTAAAGAAGGAGGTTTTGTTTAGACAAAAGAGATAGATGGAGTTAACAAAAGAGGAGGACATGGAAAAATTCATAAAAGCAATCAGGAAGCCTAAGCCACCCAAGGATGATGCAAAAACATTGGCCTTCATAATGAAGAATCGGGATCATGACCTTTTGGCACATTTTTCATTCCACCCCCTCACACATATACAAAATAATTGACTCCTAAGGACTACCAAATAAAGTAGGTAGTATTAGGGAAGCCCACAGCAGACACAACAAAGCTTATGATCACCACCAGTCTTAAACAAGTCTTCACACATCTTGACAAACATGAATCAAATATTTTGATGCTAAGGAAATAGAATGAGCTATTGAAAGGATATTTAAATGAATTAATGGGTCCTATAGACCTTGATAATCCTTAAATTGTTATAGGAGTTGCATTGGATAGAAAGGAGACAAGGCAACCTATGGATTCATTTTTGGATGCTTGCCAGAGATGGTGTCACAGTTTTGAGGAAAGATGAGTACAAATAATAAAAGTTAATTTTAACCTTCTACACAACATCCAAAGTAACACTAACAAATTGGTTACCATTATAAACCAAGATTTTGGGCTAATGGATAAGGTATGTACCTAGGTCATTGATTTGTAAGCACTAAAATCTATAAAAGAGCAAAGGTACTAGATGCTAATGGAGATTTATTCAAAAGAGGAGTTAGATAAATTAGATGATTGGATAGAGAAGATATCTTTAGGAAATAAATTTATGGAAGGGATATACGAGGATATTCAACAAATAAAGAATAAAGCTCCAAAGTGGTTTCTAGAAGCAGACAAATACTATAACGTTGCTAGCCTTGATAATTTTGAAGATGAATCAAAGGACCAAACTTTCCTTAGTATAGATAATAGTCCAACAATTTAGGGCTTCATTTTAAATGGCTTCATTTGAAATGGCTTCATCTAAAGATGATGTCAGACAAATTTTCAAAATAGAAGAAGCATTGTTGGAACTAGATTCTAAGCTAAAGGATTTTGTTGATACAAGGATAGAAGTAAGTAACAACTAATAGGTAGTTCAAAATAAGTATGAGTCACTAGATTTACTAGAAGATAAGGAAATAGCAGAGATGATTGAGAAATTCAAAATCAAGCATCCAAATATCATTTTGGTATGAAGGGGGAGAAAACCTAGATGCTGGAAATCAAGTTTTGAGACTTAGAAGATTTTTTGTGTTTTTGGGTCCTATCACCAAGGTACGCTTTTCCAACGTATGCTAGTTGTTATTTTAGAGCATTCCATGCATCAAAAATACATTTTGACGATAGTTCAACTCCTAGAGACACCTAGAGAAGGTCAAACTTTCATTTTTAGAGCTCTTAGTGACTCCTAGATCATCTCATGACTACTCTCTTCTCATCTTCTTCTTCTTTTATTGTTTTAAGTCATGTAAAGGCTTGTGCACCCATTAATTGATATAAACAAGGGTGGAAGCCTACTTAGCACCATTTAGAGAGTCAGTTTGTATTTAAATAGCTTTATTTTATTAGGCTTTTAGCATGAGTTGCATTAGAAGATCTCTCACTCCTAATACAAAAGGAGGAGAGGATTTCTTTTAAATACATGGATGTAATATGTATTCTGAGCCAATATTTTGATACAATAATAAATGTTATCAGTACTCTCATTTTGAGTGTAGTAAATCTTGTTGAAGTCTATTATTTTTTTGTGAATTCATGTTCATGAATAATAATGGAGCTAATGATTTATTGTGTTGTTATAATTGTGTGACCATTTAATTCTGGTGTTTGCCTTATGTTACAAATTCTATTATGAAAAATTCTATTATTGTGACAAATTGGAGAAAGGATCACTATTATTCTTACATAATATTTTGTCTTTTGTAACTGCACTTTTTGTGACTTCATGATTTGATGACAAGTGAAACAGCTTTTAGTTTATTGAAGTTCCCATCAATAATTGTGTCAATGGAGTTGAGGAAGCATTGCTCCTAATTTCATTGGTTTCCTACCAGATCCTTTTGATAATTTAATTCATAGACATGTTGTTACTTTGGCTTATGCCCGTTAGGAATTTACCTTTCAATCATTTTCTTCATTTTCTTGTTTTTGATTAGGTAAAACAGGTTTTACAGGGATCCTGAAACCCAAAGTTTTATAGAAAAATTTCTTCATTTTCTTCATTTTCTTCATTTTCTTGTTACTTTATCTTTGTTATTTTCTTTTCAAACATTTGGTTAAAATAGGAATTCATATAGTTGTATTGATAAGTTGCACTCATCATAAAACAAAACTATATATATATATATATATATATATATATATATATATATATATATATATATATATATATATATATATATATATATATATATATATATATATATATATATATATATATATATATATATATATATATATATATATATATATATATATATATAAAGGTTATGTTTCATAAATGTTGTGCAAAATTGGTAGGTATCAGCAAAGTCCTCCTTGTGAACATTCACATTTATCTTCAATTGAGTTACCCAACAGGTTGAAAGATAGTCATCTTCTAACCTTGGAGTCGATCATTGATCAACTTTTCAAGAGAGATATTCGAAAGGATTTATGTCATTAAGCATCATGCAAAATGACTGCATAATAGGAGGAAAACCAAGGTAGTTAACCTCTTCAATTGTTAGCCATGATGAATCCTCAACAGATCATCCTTTCAACTTGACCATGTATTCTTCATATTCTCATTTCCTAGTACTTCTGCTAACTTGATTATCCATAATATTCTCAATCTCCTTTGTAGTTGAAGTATCTAATAGAATACTCCAATGTGCTTTTGCAACTTCATCTCCATCACCTCCTTCATGATACTCTATTAAATTTGAAATGTTAAATGCTAGTAAAATATGCATTTCATTAGGGAACTCCACTTCATGGGTATTTCTAGAATCATTCCTTTTCACTGTCTTGCATGGTCCAAACTTCTTCATTTTTATCTTGTTACATGTACCTACTAGGAACCTCTCCTTCCTTAAATGAAGCTTGAGTTCATCTCCAACTTGAAATTGTATACTCAATTTATGCACTCATCTAAACCTTTCTATCCAAGGTATCCCATAGATTGGAACACTCAAATGTTATCTTAGAGCTCCCTATCCATGGAGTGGAAAGGTGTGTGTTTGTGCATATGAGAAGCTCTTAGCTAAGCCTTAGATACATAACCCTGTTGGAATAAATATATGGGAAACAAGGTACTGGGGGGGGTGAATCAAGATCTTAAACTTTTATCATAAAAATAATTCCTTTAATTCATATCCAAATCATTTCACAGAACTATCAATAAAACTGTAATATTAAAACATAAATGTAATACATCACATCTATAATAGTTCAACACATAACACAATGATTTGGTTACCCAAAAACACGTCAAGATAAAGGTAAAACTAGGGAGGATGAAACCCACAAATCTTCATTGTTGTAACAATAAATTTAACTAGTTAATGTTACAATGTTTGACCATAAGATATGATCTATCCTATGAGGGGTATGCCCTGTTAAAAGCTTAAGAGACTATTAGGTCTCACCTTATTAAAGGATTTTATACTCACAATAAAGTAAGGACTTTGTTAGGATATTTGCATAGTCCTGTTAGGACCACTCTGTTAAGAGATTTACCCTATCTCAATTACAAAATAATTGATTCAGTACCTAACCCTTAGTTTTCTTTGCAAGTCAATCTTGGGTCTCCTCTTTCCTTTATCTTTGATCTGATTCTCCTAATATGATAGATATGTTCAGTCCTTCACTACTTTGATTTCTCTCTACTGGATCTACCTTAGAAACTTTGTTTAACTCCTTCACTTGTGCATAATTCTTATGCATTTTCATTGTATATAATTCTAGGGTTAGAATCATCCTTAAATAAGCATCATGTGAAGTTTCTAGATCTTGATCGTCGGCTTAAACTTCATCATCTTTTGTTGTTTACATTCCTTTTTGTGATTGGTTGAATTGTATGCTAGGGATCATTACCTTGTATAATGATGCATAATCAATATTTTTTCTAGCTCTACAAATATTAAATTTTAGAGAAACGTTGGCCAAAATGGATTATATATGAGTTTGTGTCATTACAAACTCGTATATAAAAACTTAATTACTCAGCACTTAAATTTTCTGATGCTCAGTCATGCATAAACCTTCATGCTATTACTTAGCTTCTATATGTCTATTTTCTTGACTCTTAATAATATTTCAATATGCTTGGTCTTTATTATATTTCTTGCCTCATACTATATTGCTCAACTTGCATGTATGCTCTGTCTCTACTAAATGCATGGCAATCACTATCTCACTTGGTAGAAGTGTTGTATGCTCGGTCGTTACTAGATAACTCGATCATAGTGATGACCTTGTAATCTTGCCTAGTAAATGACTTGCAAATGACTAAGTGTTGGGACACTAATCAGCAATATAGGCTTAGAGATCAACAATCTCCCCCTTTGACATTAGTGGCAAAAAAATTTGTCATGAAATCATTCTATTCAAAGTGTATTCTCCTCTTTGAGACAAAAACAAAAAACATTATGTTCAATCTATTCTTGTCTTCTCCTTTCACATTATTGGATATTTCCCCTTTTGTTATTTCATCCTTTCTCATCATTATTTCTCATTTCTCATCGTTCCCCCTTGTTTTTTTCATTGATGGAACTTCAGGCTATTGGGGTGAGCTGATATTTCTCAAAAAATTGTTGATGACTTTCCATAATATTGGCATAGCCAGTATTCCATATTTCTTTGACCTAATCCAAAAGCTGAAATTAAATCTCTAGCTTAGCAACTAGGTCAATAAATCTTGCATGTCTGAAGTTTTTATCTTTTTCTTCAAAATATCACTAGCTGCAGAGATCACCTTCTGAATTATCTCTATATGTGGAAATAGTTGAAGTTGAATCAATGTCAACTTATGCCTTATCACTAGATCTTTAGTTGTGAGCTCAGCTAACCTTATCTAATTGAATGTAAGTTCATTGTAAGAAGATGAGCTTGAACTCATGTTCTTACCCAAGAATAAAAATTATCTTTCATGCTTGTATGCAATAGCTCTAAAGAGCATGAAGTATCTTCTATAAATAAATATACATCACACAATTTTAAATATAAATAACTGATAGTGTTCGAAATTGTTTCTAACTGTGTAATAGACATAGAAAGCTTGGATTGTCTATGTTTTAGTCCATGCGATACTTTTTGTAATACTTTATGCTCCATTCTCCTTTCAGACCATTGTAACAACTTATCATTTGTCTCTATATCATCTATCTAAATTTTGTCAACCACATATACTACCTAATCCAAAATTGGATGTTGATTGTTTACATCTATAATTCCAAATGCATCTGTGAAAATATCTTTGACAATATGTAATACATGTCTTCTCTTCTACTTTATTTTTAATTGTTCTTGTTTTGCCTTATGACTCAACAAAACTTGTAATTCTTGCATTTTATCTAGTGTAATATTATTCAAATCATATTTAGATAATTTAATTACCTCATCAAGATTCACTGACTTGTCATCATCATGCTTTGCATGAGTCACATCCTGAGATCTAAAGGTGTATCACTTGATAGAGATAGTTGCAATTGTTTCCCCTTTTCACTTGATCTCTCCTTTGGCTATTGCACTAGTGTAGATATCACCGATTGCATAGGTTTCACATGTGTAGGTTTGGCAACCTTTGCACTTGACATTGAATAAGAGCTTGAGTGGCCTCTTGCTCTTTCGATGTGGCTTTGTCCTCTACCATTTGGATTCATGAATCTTTTTCAAAATTTACATCCCTATTCAAAGTTTTCATACAGATTGATGGTGTATATACAATAATTCCTTACCAAGTTTCTTGGCGCTTATAGCCTTAATAACTGGTGTGACTATAGTATCATTAGTCTTCTTGACTTCAAACATTAGACATTCAACTATCTGTAACAAAATTGGGTTTGTACAAAGTTTTCTTGAGTCCTTCATCAAAATTTGAGTTTCCTCTTCAATCAATATAGTAGGATTAGGTAAAGGGGTGCTAGTGTCATCCACAATTGTGATAGTGTCCTTTTGTTCATATCCACTAACAAGTTTTTCAATTTATGTTGTTAGCTTGGCTACTTTTTGGTTATAATCATCTTTGAATTCTATAGCATCTCAGCCTTCCATATAGTCTACTATTGGAGTAAGCACTCCAAATGCCTCTTTCCATACTCTTATACTATCTTGATCAATTTGAGGAGCTTTATTCTTCAAAAATATATGTGCCTTGTCGCTTGGCATAAACTTCTTAACAAAATCTTTAAGGGCTATAGACATGTGTGTCTTTCCCAAATTTGGCATAACTTGTGCCAATGTTGTTTCTCTTATTTCTTTTTAGTGCTCAATACCCATTTCCACTTGGCATCCACTCTATTGTACAACCCTATTAGAACTCCAGTTCCCAATTCCACGGGTATATGCCTGAACTTAATTTACATATCAATTATTGTGCCTTCAAGTTTGACTTGATCATCATTGCCTAGAGAATAATATTGCAAGTCTTTAAGTACCAAAATACTTGTTGATTTTACCAATTTTTCACATTCCTGATCCACAGTCATTGGAGGGAGTTTTCTCACTACTTGTAGTTTGTTGGCCTCATTAGACTCTATCTTTTCTTCATCTTCCTCCTCTTGTTAAATGATTAGTTTTCTTGTTGGTTTGATTTGCACATTTGCCTGCTTCCCTTTTTTTATGGACTTTCTGGTAATATCTCAGTAGGAGGTTGTGCTAACCTTCTTTTGGTGATGATCACCTTGCCTTTTGGCCTTGGTAGTGTCACCATTTCTTTCATGTTTTTTTGAAGGTCTTCCTTCACTGTAGGTTCAATTATTATAACCTTTTTCTGCCTAGTGGCCTTTGGCTTCACAACTGCAAGCCCTTTGCTTTTTCCTTCCTTAGCCTCTAAGGGTTGTCCAAACCCTTCTTCTTGTTCCATCCTACTAGTCTCAGCAACTTTTCTTTTCCTTTGCTTTCCTACCTTAGGTGTGTCAGCATCTGTAATTAGCTTGGTGATAACAATCTCATATGTGCCAAACTACTTGAGACTAGCATCAATATCTTCTACCAATAGTGCAGTAATTGTAGTCCTACAATCATCTACATTTACCTCATAGGGCATTGTCCTCAGCCATGATACCCTCAGTAATACTACAAGATGAGTTCTTCACTTTTCTTATTGCTTCTAGGTTCTCTATGAGTTGATGCAACTGCAGCTCGGGAAGGTCATATGAATGATCTTGCTTCACAATTTTGTAGCCCAAATCAACTGCTACACAAGGCATGTTGTTCAATTTTCTCGATTGATATAACTTGTGTGCAATCAGATGAACAACTAATTCAATTAGTGGATCCCAATATTGTCTATTGACATTCCATGACCATTCCACTTAGCCTTGGTCAAGTTCTCAATATCATTCTTGGTTTCATTCCTTATGTTCTTCGGTCAAATCCCATGTAGGGTACCCAGTTAACCTTCAAATTATTGCCTTATTTATTTTATTGGTCCCTTTTCCAACCATGTTCTCATGTTATGCACTTGGGTGAGAACAATCTTGATCCATTCATTCTTGAAAACTTTAGGAAAACCTAAGGCACGGGTAAGTCATTTGTCAGCAACAATCTTGAATTCCTCTTTCATAATTCCATCAACACCTAGCTTGTGATATGCTACTCTTATTTCATAATCTCCAATCTTGCATTGATAGCATAATCTGATATCTTGAATAGTCAAGACTCTAGATGAAATTGATGACAATGCTCCAATATCATCAATAGGGGTTTTAATGTTAGCTAAATTTCTAAAATTTGGTGGAGGTTCCTAATTATTCCTAATGATTTGTGCTCTACTATCCTTTACTATTTCACTACCAGATTTCATTGTGCACTAGGGTTTTTAATTAAAAAAATTCACTAAATACCTTAATCAGTAATGAGAGTAACACTTACTTCACTTCACAAATTTTCTGATAACTTATTGAGATTATTTTCTCTAGTCATTGAAATTGCTTCTATCACCTTTAAATCTTCTTGTGAGCTCTATGATCACTTGGTGGGCAAAAATGAATGTCCAAATTGAATGAATACCTTCAATTTTTCATTTTAGGTATTTAATTAATGTCTTCATACTCAGATAGTGTATGAAAGCTAGCTCAGTCTACACTTTAGTTCAGCCAAGGTTATTCACTTGGTCAATAAGAAAACTTTTTTGATCACTCGATCTATACTGCAAGACTTGGTCAATATAAACTGTACCACTGATGCTCGGTACTATTTGATTTCTTACTTTTAACACTTCTTAATGCATCTTAGTTTATGAAGATATGGCTTTTCATTAATTATATGCTAGGAACTGATGTAAAATATAGCTTTGAGCATATAGTTCCTACATACCTTCTTTCTTTAGTTAAATGTGGTGTGATCACCTACTCCATTAGATTGGGTGATCATGATTTCTTCTACTCTGCTACTTCTAGCTCTTACTATCTCTATCCATGTCTTCTTTCCTTTTGGTTTGTCATTTCCATTGCTTGGTTTTGGTGTTGGTAACCTGGTTTAGCAATTCTTACTAATGTGTCCAACTTTGAGACAATGAAAGCATACTATCTCTCCATTTAGTCATTTCTTGCAATTTACTCTAAAGAGTGTCTTGATGCAATTCTCTAGAATGTGTCCATACTCTCCACAATAGTGAAAATTGTACCATGTGTTATAATCCCAATTGTAGGAGTCACCTTTCTTTGTTTTATGAGTTTGTTTCTGAGGTGACCAATGTGACTTCTTCTTAAGTCTGCACTCATAAGCTTTATGTCCATATTTTTTATCGTTGTAGAAATTTTTTTGGAATCTAGATACCTTTATGGTTGAATCATTTTTCTTTGATATGTATTCATGTGTTTGATGTCATGTTTTCTTGCAATTTAGACAATTATCACTTGGCTTATGTTTAGGGATTTGTTTACCATTTTTGCTTATGCAAATATTGGCTATGAGTCCAATTTTTCCACAGTGATAACATGTAGGTTTTCCTTTTGATTTTGCATTCCTTTGTTCTCCACTTTTGGATGATTCTCCTTCTTTAGTAGTTGAATATTGATTGAATCCAAGTCTAGTGGTGTCTTTTGTTGTAGGTGACATCATTGTATCTTCAAAATTCTTGATTGCTTCATTTGGTTTGTTCATCCTCTCCATGAGTTCCTTTTCATGCCTTAACTCATTTTTCAATTACTCATTCAGTAACTTTAGATTTGTGATCTCCACATCCTTTCTATTTGCTTCTTGATTTGTAATTACCTTTTGATTTATTATGTTAAGCTAATTGTTTGTAAGCTTCTAAACTTCAAATGATGTTTCTTCAAGTCTACTAGCTATCTTCCTTTTGTATTCTTTAGCCATGATCTTATCTTCCATTTCTTTCTTCCTTTTTTCAATAGCTTCACAAAGTGTAACTGATTGAATTTCTTGTTCTATCTTGAGATCTTTTACTTCCTTCACTAGGGCACTATTCTTTTCTAGCAATTTTGTCATTACTTCATCTTTGGTACCAGTCTTTCCATTATCCACCAATCCTTCTATATCAACTTCTATGTATTGATTGTCAGTAAGTTGTATTATCATCTCTCTTCTTCTCTTTAGGGATTTTCTTAACTCTTCTCTTGTTGTTTTCAATTGTTGCAACCCAATCTAGATTTCAATCATCTATTCTCAATAACCTTTCCTAACTTATACACTTCCATATCGATGATCTTATCCTCTCAAACTATTAGGCTTCCTAAAAAGAGAACTAGCTTTGATACCAATCGTTGGAATAAGTATATGGGAAACAAGATACTAAGAGGGGGGGTGAATCAGGATCTTAAACTTTTATCATAAAAATAATTCCTTTAATTCATATCCAAATCATTTCACAGAACTATCAATAAAATTGTAATACTTAAACATAAATGTAATACATCACATCCATAACATTTCAACACATAACATAATGATTTGGTTACCCAAAAACACTTCAAGATGAAGGTAAAACTGGGGTGGGGATGAAACCCACAAATCTTCATTGTTGTAACAATAAAGTTAACCAATTAAGGTTACAATGTTTAACCATAAGATATGATCTACTATTTGAGGGGTTTGCCTTGTTAAAAGCTTAAGAGACTATTATGTCTCACCTTATTAAAGGATTTTACACTCATAATTAAGTAAGGACTATATTAGGAGATTTACATAGGCCTATTAGGACCACTTTGTTAAGAGATTGACCCTCGATTTTCTTTGCAAGCTAGTCTTGGGTCTCCTCTTTCCTTTATCTCTTATCTGATTCTCCTAATTTGATAAATTTGTTCAGTCCTCCACTACTGTGATTGCTCTCTGTTGGATTTGCCTCTAAAAACTTTATTTAACTCCTTCACTTGTGCATATCCCTTATGCATTGTCATTGTATATGATTCTAGGGTTAGAATCCTCCTAAATAGGCATTATGTGAAGTTTTTAGATCTTGATTGACAACTTAAACTTCATCATCTTTTATCGTTTACATCCATTTTTCTAATTGGTTGAATGGTATGCCTAAGGATCATTACATTCTGTAATGACACGTAATCAATATCTGTTCTAGCTCTACAAATATTAAATGTCAGCCAAAATGGTTTATATATGAGTTTGTGCCATTATAAACTCATATATCAAAAATGAATTGCTCGGCACTTGAACATTCTAATGCTCGATCATGCATAAACCTACAGCATAACATTAGCTCAAAAAATGGATCCTTAGAAAGGGAGAGAGCTCTCTCTTTTAAAGGTATACAAACATTTGAGATCAAGATCAAGAAAATGGATGATCAAGGGTAAGGGGTGACTTTTGGCATGATCCATGTGCAAGCGCAAGTCAACCAATGAAAAGGAGTTGACTTTTCATGTGAGACAAAAGCTTTTTCTTTTAATTTGTAAATAGGGAAAAAGAATTTATTTGTGCATATTAAGTGGGTTAGGAGAATGTGGTCTTTTATTTAATTAAAAGGGGACATGTTCTTTTAATCAAATATGGACTTAGGATATTATAGTCAAACTATAGGTTAAGATCAAATATACTAATTTTTAGCAATTTGGCCTAGGAAAATGATTAAATGATTTAGCCAAAATGCTAAGAAGGGGGCTAATAGTCTAGATGACCATTTTTTAGGTGATTACATTCTCCCATCTTTGACTAATGTGTGATCAATTTGGGAACACATGAAATCAAAGAATGGAGAAGCCAAGTAGGCAACAATAGATAGAGTTATCTGATTCTGAAGAACAAAATGCAAAATGAGATAGCAAGTCCTAAATCTGCAACCTAGTAGTGACAATACTGAACACTAGGAGAGAGAAGCAATATCAGGACTCAAGATGAATATTAACACCAAGCAAAGAAAATAGATCAAGAGAAAATGGAAAATTCAAGCACATACTCTTGAGAAATAGATGGCCATAGCAAGCAAGCAATGATAGAGTATTTCTACCCCCTCGGGATCAAAATTGAATCGATTAAAGGGAGTGCAAAAATGAGCAAGATATGAGCAAATTGAGATATAGAAAATTCCATGATGAAAGATATTTTGCTAGAACCAAAGAGTGACCATAAGGAAGTGATAGAATGCCCCAGTTTGACTAGAGTTGACCAAGAAGGATAAAGCCTAAAAACTAGGTCAAATCAAGTAGGCAGATGATTTAGAAGAGACATATGTGAATTGAAGTTGGTACGAAGTGTAGAAATGATGAAGACATGGCAAAAGGAAGATGCCCTAGAGAAAATTTCAAGATTAGACATCAAAAGGTCAGCTAACTGCATAGAAGAAGGTAGAATTTTAAAATGCAATTTTCGCCATCAAGATGAACTCAAATTTCAATTTTGATACTGAAAACTGATCTAAGACATCAAAATTAACAAGTGTGCAATTTTCATGAGATTCCAAGGAGTTTGAAAAATGGGTCAAAATGAGATCGAAGGACTATATAAGGGGTCCAAGGGTCATTTTCAATTCATTTGTCTTTTCTGGTTTTGGAGAGCTCCTAAGTGATTTTGAGAGAGATCGTGGCTCTAGAAGATATTCCAACCCATAGGCACTATTTTGAATGTAGCCAGTTACACAACCAACCACCTGATTATGAGGCCCCAGTGAGTTCATTAAAAAATTCACGCTTTTTGAGCTATTTAACACATTTTTAAAAAAAAATTTGCAAATTATTATGTGATACTTTAAAAGTATTGCATGGCTATACTAAGAAGTATCATGTGATACTTCTCCTACACAAATTGTATCACACAAAATGTAAGGGTTTATTCATATCAGGCATACCCAAGTGTTGCACGACAGAGAAGTATTGCCTAGATACTATAAGAAATAGCACATGATACTCAATCAATAAATTGTATTGCCTACATATTATGAAAAGTATTGCATGGTAAATTATTGAGAATTTTCGTATGTGTAGGAGCAGGTTTTGAGTGTGAGATTGTTGTTTTCAATCATTTTGATCTGATTATGATGTCACATGATCACTCAAAACTAATACTGATGCTTTTTTTATTTGTCTAACTTGACTATGGAGACTATTTTTCTAGCACTGGGGATTAGAGCTTCCAAGGTGGTGGGATTATGTGTGGTTCATCGTCTAGGGATGGATGAGAGAGCTATCATTCAGAGCATGGGGTTTAGTTGGTTGTTGAGTATGCTCCATATTTGGGCTAAACATGGTTTGTTGATAGCCTTAGCTAAGTAGTGGCATAGTGAGCATAGTACCTTTCATTTACCCACTAGTGAGGCCACCATCACTTTGGAGGATGTATATCGCATCCTTCATGTACCATGCCATGGAGAACCTATGAGTATGATCATTATGTTTGAATAGTCATTTTAAGTTTCTACTTTCCATATGAGGTGTGTCGATGTGAATTCTTTTGTATGTCAAGATTATTATGATCAAACCTTGATATAGGGGAGATTAGCCATATAGGAGCTATTTGCGGATGTCACCATCCAAGACTAATACCTTAGTTGGGAGAGGCTTATAGATGAGTATGGAGACCAGTATCTATTACCATATCTGGTGTCTTCATTGGTAATCAAAACCCTAGTTATGGACATGAGTTGGAAGGGCTTCCCATTGGGTTGGGGTTGATTGGTGGTAGATTTTATTGGGCAGCCCTGGAGGATGGCATGGGGACCAGCCATATTTGTCGATGTGTACCATGATTTACATGAGATTTTTTATTATGAGGCTAAGATGTGGGCATATGATGTGATGTTGGCCCAGATATGGGCATGGGAGCATATTGCAGTAATATGACCATGAGTTCAACCACAAGAGTGTAGTCACCCCCATATTTATAGATACACAGGGTTCATTCCTCAAAGCCATAGAAGGGATGTGACATACTATCGGTGTTTATTTGATAAGCTTACCTCTTTTATTTGGTGGCCATACTGATAGTATGCCAGATGGTCAGATGCATGGGAGTTAGAGCACATGTGATATAGCTAACCACTAGTGGGGAGACACTCAGATATAGTGGAGTGCTTTGTGGTTATCTGAGTATGGTGACAGTTTTCCCAAAGATAGGTGATCTCGATGGAGACCACCACATATGCTCAATTTCACTGGGAGGAGGATTAGAATTGGTTGCCTATGTTGGATTACTAGATAGTTATGAGGGATATTATAGTACTTATGGCAGAGCCTTAGGACTACAAGTTAGATCTAGCATATGCAAGGGCCGATCTGACATATCTATACAATATGTAGAGACATCCCTTCCCCTAATTCATAGTTCTTGATGCATTACTTGTGGCAGAAGGACAAGGAGGAGATGGTATGGATGACAATGGAGGCAAAGGTAAAGGCAAAGGCAAGAGACAAATGGAGGTCATGAGCAATTCTTGAGGACCAGGGGTGAGATGGACATAGGCCCAAGCTGTAAGGTAGGAGAGGGAAGAGGATGAGGAGGCTGAGGAGGAGGAGCATCCCCTAAGGCATAGGAGGGTGGATCAAGTAGAGTTGTGCCAAGAGTAGCCTTCCAAGGGTGGGGGAGAGGACCCTAGATATGCTCATATATGAGTATGAGAGGTAGAGGTACAAGCAACATGCATCATCCTAGTCATGTGGGATCAACAGCCAATTGATGAGCGAGCATGGAGTGAGGATCTCTCGATAGAGAAAGATGTTGTGAGATGCAATGTAGAGCATCATGGTGCATGGGTGACCTATTATTATGCTACTTATAGAGGTGTCGTGTCGCCGAGATAGGGACTGCTAGACTACTCTGAGCAGGCAGGGAGATTAGAGGGTGCAGTACAGCTACCAAACAGGAGACGAGCTCCACCTCCATGACCACCACTAACCCAAGAGGGTGGGAGTCAATCCTAGATTTAGGAGTCCTCATGAAATTTTGTTGTACCATATATATTTTTGAGACATTTATCCAGATATTGGATCTCATATTGTACATGTATCTTGACACATTTGATATATGTGAGATATTGGATTTGACTTATAGCTTTACTGTGTATGTGTCTCATTTTTATGCTCATGTGATGGTTGTTGTACATGGATATTTTAGCATTTTTGTTTATGTTTCCATGTGATATTTCAGTTTTTTCTCATGTTTATGTATGCTCATTTTTATGTTCATGGATCTCTCTCATGGATAGTTTTAGCTCTCGTGTATATGATGTAGACTCATATTTTGAAAATGTGATAACTGGATAGATTAGTTGTGATGGTTAGATTAACCCCTTGTGATGACAAGTATAGAAGAAGCAAGAAAGTGGACATGGTCGATCAGAGAACAAAAGACATGGTTGAAAGAAAAGTGAGAAGAGATGAACATAGTTAGTTGATGTGTCCATGAAAAGATGAAGGGAGAGCTCTCCCCATATGTAAAGTGAAAGACTAAGCTAGAATGAGCCTATAATGCAATCTAGTATGCAAAATGGTTTACTTGCAAGAGATGCAAAATACCTAGACTCTAATTTCATCATTGAGCATTATTAGGGACATTGGAAGATCATACAATCCTCACTAGTATAACTATGAGAATATGAATATGATCTATGTTAGATAGAAATGTGGGAATCCAACCTAAGCATCAAAGACATGTAGGTCAAGATGACTAATGCAATTAGATTCCCTAAGTTTAATATAGCAAGATTACACCTGTATTAAGGCATGAGTGCCAAGATAACCCATGAGTGAGGTCTTACAAAAATAAACAAGGATGATACATTGTAGGTCCAAAGTGTCAAGTAGGACAAGCATGAATGATCTCAACACCTTAGGCTAATAGAGTATACCCACAAGCAGAATTCAAGTAAAACATGCCCTATGCCCCCAGTCTTCTAGTCCATGACATCCTTGAAAGACTATTAGGGAGGGAACACTCAGCAAAGAAATCATCATTGACAACACACAAAGAAAATAAGTTTGAGCAAGTCTCGGTCAGTTTTAAGTGCATGTGTGTAACTCACATGGTCATTTCTTCAAGACTCATATTTGATAGTGAGAAACATCGCAGCATCTTAGACTATAGCTAAAATATATAAAAAGTGTTGAGAAACACTTGATGTCAAGGGGAAAGTGTTTAGAAACATTGTTGTGTATGAGTTTCCAAAGAGACAATTCTAAGCTAGGAAATGGAGTTGTGAAATGAATCAGTGAGACTGATAGACATAGGTGTGAGGGTCTCAAGTAGCGCCTGTTTCCAAGTTTTCACCACTTGGTAGATTTTTTTCAAGATTTCTTTCAAAAAAAATTATTACTATTTTTGTATTTATTTAATTTTTATTTTTATTTTTTGATTTTTTTGGTGATACATCAAATGCCTATTGGTAGGTTTTTACTAAGATGATCATTTTTTTAGGACATTTATGCTTTTTTAAAAAGAAATCAAGACCATAAGATATATACAGAAAGCTTAGACCAAAGAGCCTTAGGTATAGAACTTTTTCACATGTAGAATGTTGATAGGCTCAGCAAGTTGTTCCCCTTTAGGTGTAGAGAGTTGATATGCAGAAAATTTAAATGTTGTTGTGATGATGTTAGGACCCAAGTAGTTAGGCTCAAATTTCCCTTTTTGTTATCTATTTTCTAGATTCTTACAGTTCTCTTGAAGAACAAGTTAACATACTTGGAACTCACAAGGATGAACCTTTTTATTGTAGGTAGTAGACATCCTTTTTTGATAAGCCCTCATGTGATCAAATGAAACCTTGTGGTGCTCATCTAAGCTTTCTAGCTTGTGTATCCTCATAGCCCTATGGCTTTCATCAATTATTAGCCCATGTAGAGAGACTCGTAGTGAGAGAATCTCAACTTCTAAAGGTAGGACAGTCTCAGAACCATAGGCTAGTGAGAAAGGTGTGACTTCTACAAGAATGTGTATAGTGGTCCTGTAAGCCCATAGTGTCATATTGATCTATAGGTGCCAATCTCTACCTAATTTGTGGATAGTTCAATGTAGGATTTTTAGAAAAATCTTATTAGAGGCCTTAGCTTGGTTGTTCCCTTGAGGAGAGTATATTCAAAACCATTGTTGTTTTATCTTGAATTTCTTATAGAGTTGCTTAAGGTCCTTAATTTTTAATTGTCCTCCATTACTAGTGACAATGAGGATGGGATACCATAGTGACAAATAATGTGTTTGAGAATAAACAAGGCAACATGCTTGCCTATAGCAACAAATAAAGGTACATCTTCAACCCATTTTGTGAAGTATTCACTCATTGTAATGATGAATTTGTGCCCACTGGACAATCTTGGATGAGTTTTTTCCACCAAATCAAAGGCCCACTACTAAAAATGGTAATATGTGATAGAAGGGATGAGATCATGGCCAAGAGCATGAATCAAGTTACCATGTATATGACACTTCTTACAAGATATAGCATATCTAATAGCGTTAGCCTACATAGTTGGCCAATAGTAGCCTGCACTAAGTAGTTTTTGAGCAAGTGCAAGGCCATTAGAGTGTGACCTGCAAATGTTGTTGTCGACTTCGGCCAATGCCTTTTTGGACTCTTCTAGTTCTAGACATCTAAGAAGCATTATTTCTAGACCCTTACTATATAAATCACCAGATACAAGGGAAAAGTGTGAGGCATTGAGAAGGAGTTGGTGTTTTTGATTTTGCTTGAGATTTTCAAAGATTATTTGATCATGCAGGTAGGAGAAAATGGTGAAGTAGCGAGAGGAATTGTGATCAATAATGATGCAAATCACGTGATTATTGGGAGTCATATGTGGGATGATGTAATTCTTCCACCAGGAACTCAAAGTGTAATTTATGTTCTTGCAACTGAAGAATAGATGCTAGAGTGGCCATAACATCTATAGCCTTGTTTTCTGCCCTAGGAATTTGTTGGAATGTCACAAAATATGTAGTTCCATAGGGCATCAATCAATTTCTTGTATGGTACAAGCTTGTCATCTTTGGTTTGATATCATTATTAACTTGGTTAGTAACAAGGTGAGAGTCTCCATAGATGTACAGCTCTATGATCCTCCATTCTAAAATCATTTTGATCCCATTATTTAAGGCCTCATACTCTACTATATATTTGGTGCATGGAAATAAGAGTTTGTAGCACTTAGGGATTGTATACCCATGAGGGGTGACAAATAGGATTCTTGCACTAGCTCCATTCTAGGTGTGAGAATCATTAAAGAACATCTTCCATGTTCTTTCAGTGGCATACATGATGGAAGCATCAGGAAATTCAATCTAAATAGGAGCAATATCTTGCAATGGAAAATCAACAAGTTGATCAACTATGGCTTTCCCCTTAATGGCTTTGAATTCAACATACTAAATGTCAAATTCATAGAGAATCATCATCCATTTAGCAAGATTTCTAGTAAGTGTAGCTTTACTTAGTAAATATTTGAGGAGATCAATTTTTGCAATTAGGTGCATTGTATGGGCAAGCATGTAGTGCCTAAGCTTTTGGGATGTAAATACCATTACAAGGAAAACCTTTTCAATGTTGTTGTAATTCACTTCATAAATCACTAATGTAGCAAATAAAACGTTCTTTTCCATTCTCATCACTTTGTGCTAGCAATGATTCTAGAGAAGAATCTATAGCAGAGATGTATAGAATCAAAGGTTTCCCTAGTATGGGTGGTGTATGTGTAGATTGTGGCCTCGGATCTTCACCTACACTTCAACATTGTCATTATATGTGGATTCATCCTAGAATAAACATGGAGTCATTTATCTAAGAGGCCCGACAATGTGACCTATTTCCTTCTAACTAGAAAGATTATGCCTATATGCACTCAGAATGAGGAGCAGCCAAACACACCTTTCTAGAATGAAGGATTTTATGCAAAGTATGATTATGAAATTAATCTGAAGTGCAAGCATTAATCTAGGAAACAAAATATATTAAGCTAAATGTATGCATCTTTAATCTAAAATAATATCAAATGCTAAGCCAAATTTAAAAAGCTAGAACTTAAATGAGTAATCATTTTGACAGTAATTCAATACAATTTAAATTCCAACCTCTGTAATGAGGGATTGGGAGTCCCTTAAATAGAATCCAAGAATTGATCAATGGTCAAGATCAATTTGGATGGACGGTTAAGACCAAAGAGAAGATTCAGTTGAAATGGAAACTTCCTTATGCAGGTGAAGTTAACTATTTCAGATCTGAGTGTGATGAGTGATTAACTAAGCTTTTCATAAGTGTGAGAACAAGTTCACTAAATTAATTCCAATTTGGGAGATAGTGCACTTAGAGTTTCCATTTTGGAATTGAAGAGATTATTTAATTTAATAACGTGAGATATGACCTCATTAAATGCATATTTCAATTAATTGAATAATTACATTCAATTAATTAAAATAACTGCATTATTAAATTAAATAAATTTAATTCCAATTTGAGAGATAGTTCACTCAGAGTTTTCATTTTAGAATTGAAGAGAAATTTTGAAGAGATTATTTAATTTAATAAGGTGAGATATGACCTCATTAAATGCATATTTCAATTAATTGAATAATCACATTCAATTAATGAAAATAACTATATTATTAAATTAAATAAATTTAATTCCTTAGTACATTAGCCTTAAGATATAATTTAATTTAATTTAAGTAGAAGCACTTTATATTTAAATTAAATCTAATCAATAGGTTTAATGCAGCTAACCTGAGTCAATACTTTAGGAATTAAATGAGTAATATGATTAATGCAGATTAGGGTTTTCTGCATTTGACGATTAAGTCAAGTAGCAAAAATCAGAATAAGAATTGCCTATTAAAATAGGACTTTAGGGTTGATCAAAATAGACCATAATTGGTTGTCATGGCAATGAGCCAATTTTGGGGTATTACATTTTGCCCCTCTTTGAATGAATGTGCAAGCAGTATGTTCAATTCAAAGAAAATCACAAAGCATGATGCACAAATCAAGAAATGAGATTGATTCTACAATTGAATGATGCAGAAACCAATTGATAAGCTTTTAAAGATTATCTCTAGAACAAAGCTTAATCTTAAGGAATCTAGATAGAACACCTAAATACCTAGAGTTGATAAGATTGGTTCTGAAATTGATGACACAGAGGCCAATTGATAAGCTTTTAAAGATTATCCCCAGAACGAAGCTTAACCTTAAGGGATCTAGATAGAACACCTAGATACCTAAGATGAATAAGCTTTTAAAGATTATCTCTAGAATGGAGTTTAACCTTAAGGGATCCTGATAGAACACCTAGATACCTAGAGTTGACTAAGCTTTTAAAGATTATCTCTAGAATAGAGCTTAACCTTAAGGGGTCCAGATAGAACACCTAGATACCTAGAGTTGACTAAGCTTTTAAAGATTATCTCCATAACAGGGCTTAACCTTAAGGGATCCAAATAGAACACCTAGATACCTAAGCATAAAAGATAACAAGATCCAATAATGAGTTGTAGAATCATCCTCAAAATGAGGCTTGATCCTTAGGAGTGAGGGTTTAGACTATCCCAATACCTGTCCATCAAACTCTAACCAGAAATGTTATAAGTTGATCAATAGATTAAAAGATGAGACAGATGACAAAGATGTTAAATAGGGCGAAACAAGATGCCCCAAGTAATGAAATTCCCCTAGTAATGAGGACATAAGATGGGAACAAGATGCCTTGAGCAATAAAGATCCAAATCAATTTGAAATTTAGATTCAATGATGTAATCATCTTGCCCCCTCGAGAGTGAAATCGAAAGATGACACACCAAAAATATGATGTAAAGTAGTATATTGAGAGATACAAAAGAAATTCAAGACTCAGTAGAATATAGAAGAGATCAGAATGATCAGAAGAAAATTGAGTCAATTCATCATGATTTTGAGATCTAGAAGACCAAGTTTGACAAAAATTTTACCAGATTTGATCATAGTTGACTTAAATTGACTTTTTTCAGCATAAATTTTAAAATTTTGAAGGATTTTGAGTTGAAAAGGTTCTGAGAGTCACAAAGTATCAGAAAAATTTTGACTACACAAGCATTCGATTGTGTTGGTCCCTAAATTTTAAAATGTGTTTTTGAGCTACTTAAGTGTGTCAGATTTTGAATTCAATCTCGAAAATGGATTTACAATGGTCAAATTAGCCAAGGGTGATTTTTGCACAAATCAAAGTACTTTGAAAAATTAGGTCAAAACCTATATAAGGGCCCAAGGGGTCATTTTCAAATCATTTGTGCATTTTGTCTTTAGTAAGGAAGAGAGCTCTAAGAGGAAGATGGCAGTTCCTGTGTGGATGCATCATTTTGAGCACTCCTGATGACATAGTTGGTCAATGGACTACGGACCTTCGATGAGTAATCAAAAATCCCTCTTTGCATTTAAACTGTTTTACACATTTCAATGTGTTTTTGTACATTTTTTGCATGTTTTTAATTTGGGTCTATCGGTTCTCGCACGAGGGTTTCATTCCTCATGTGAACCCAATCTATCTTTGTGCGAAGATACACCAGCCTAGTGTTTCTTCATGAGTGTTAGTGGGGAATCTTTTCTGGGAGATACACACCTCTCACATGAGATGCACAGGATTTTGGGCACATCTCACCTATTATCTCATCATTTCTCATGTGAAAATGTGTTTTCTTGCATGAAGACATGAAATCTCATGCAAAAATGCACTTTCTCACATGAAAAATTGGTGTCCTTTTCAGCATATTAACTTCAAATTTTGTCATTTCATTGGATTTTTGAGTAGTGATTAACCATTTTCCTGTTGTCATTAGTCATGTATGCCGATTGTCTTCAATGACATCTCATTTAGGTCCCATTATCCTCCCTATGGAGCTCTATTGTGGAGTCTTGACAATGTCAATATGGCGCATATTGATCGATTGGGGTTATCATATCTATGTATCCTAGTAGTGCTAGTGAATCACGGCCTATTGAATGCAATGGTGGAGCATTTCCATTCAGAGACGAACACCTTCCACCTGCCATAGGGAGAGATGACCATCACCCTCGAGGACATCTACAGGATTTTGCGTATACCCTTCCACAAGCCACGAGTGGTATATGATACAGTGTCGAGGGTAGGGATAGAGGCACTACGAGCCATCTTCCAGTGAGACTTGGCTATAGGGCAAGCCATCACATGGGATGAGCTTTTCCACACATATGGCTCGACAATAGATTGCCCTCAGTTTTTACAATTTTCATCAGTTATTTTCTGGTGCCTGACAGAGGGTAGCATGAATTAGAGTGTGGTTGGGGTGTGATGTTGTAGCAGATGTTAGATGCTCCAAAGAGATTTGGGTAGGGACAATGCATGCTCACCCATATGTTTCATGAGATGCACGAGATTGTATACCATGAGTGGAGGAGCATGGCCGTCGATGTCTACATTTTATAAATCTGGGCATGGGAGCACCTACCAATGATGCAGCCCATTTTTGAGGATGCATGGGAGCCCATGGAGCTATATATATGCAAATATAGGGGCCAGCTTACCTAGGAAAGTCTGGGGAAGACTGAACACTAGAGGACATGTCTCGATGACCTGGTATCTATCATATGGTGGCCCTAGAGAGAGACCAAGGACTAGGATGACGCTCCTTAGGAGCTGAGCCAAATTTTCACATTATGGCCACTACTAGGCTGAGCTACCCATATTATAGAGAGATTTCCCATCACTTGGGTATGGCGACAGTGCAAGCGGCCTTAAGACATTAGCCAAGAGTATTGCTCATATGCCTGATTGGCGAGAGATTTGGAGCAAGGATGATCAACGAGATTGGACCCAGGGAGGTCAATGATCGATGTGTGTAACCTAGTTGTGACACAGTGGGACTATCTGCTAGTCGTAGTAGATGCTAGGATGATGCCTACCTACCAGGCATATTTTGTCAGTCGTCCCTTCCCACAATTTACAAACCCCTTAGGGATGGTAGCTCTCGAGCCATAGAGACCTCAGTAGGTACCAATATAGGGACTAGTACAGTAGCCAACATAGCAACTGCCACAAGGAGCACTAGAGTAGGTGAGATATAGGATTAGGTAGGTACAGATTCCCCCCAATAAAGGGGGTCAGATCCAAGTTCTGGTGGTAGTGGGGCAGAGCAGGGTCAATGGAAAAGACCCCTCATAAAGGAGTATGCACCGGCTAAGTAGTAGGTAGAGATCTTAGATGAGGAGATATAGGAACAGCCTATTGTCAGGCCCTATGATATGCTAAAGAGGGCTAGAGAGAAGATTTGGCAGGCTTCCTGACAGCTAGGGGAATTACAGATATATAGGTGGTCATATGAGACACATGGATAGTGAAGCAGGATCGTGAGATCCTTAGACTACGAGAGTAGGTACAAGTAGCTGAGTGGAGAGCAAAGTTGCTACAGGACAAGGTCTGACTACAAGTGGCCTGAGCAGCCTATTATTTTGCAGCTTACTCCATAGTGGTCCCCGATGAGGCTCAACAGATGCCCAGATTCTCCCAATATGTTCGAGAGTCTAGGGGTGCACGACCACTAGCTAGACCAGACATGTCACTGCCTCCTCCTCCTCCAGGAGGTGAGGGTACTAGACAAAGCTAGAGCTAATGTATTTTTGCCTCCAAGTTTTGATCTGGCTATGTATCGATTGGTGTGAAAACACCATTTTGTATCATTTTTCATCGGCAGTGCTTGAGTAGCCCCCATTTTTTTTACTAACATATTCATTGATACCAATATATATATATATATATATATATATATATATATATATATATATATATATGAGATTTTGAGCCGAGTATCCTGTGTTCATGTCATTGTCAATGTCCATCTTTTAATTTTATGCATGTGAGATGTTTATGTTGTGATTATGAGATGCAAAACATGATGTGATGTATGGATGCATGTTTGATTTAATTTGTAGATGAAATGAATTTATGGATTTATGGATGAAATACATAGGTAAATGGACTGACATCTCATGTAGTGTTTCATGTTTTTGCTTGACAGTCACAGGTATTTCATCGAGGAGCGAGAGGACGAACCAAAGGACCGAATGCTTGTGCAACCATGAAGAATCATGCTACTTTGAAGAGACCAACAATCCCATTTCACACACGATGGAAGTATATTTTTGATTGAATCATGTGCTTATTTAAGTGAAGTATGCAATGTGAACCTATGTTAGATGCAACCTAAAACTAGATGCAACCCTAGGTTTGGTTATCAAGCTTCAACAATTATCATCATGAAGCATATAGTGAAACCCCATATGCCATACAATTCCCACTAACATTGCAATCATGGACACAAAGCCAGAATGACCAAAACATGTGTCCCTTTTAATGTAGCAAGTTAACATAAGCACCGAAGCATAAATGTTAAGATGACTAGAATGTTGCTTGCGTGCAGACACACCAGACACACAAGAGATCCATCTTATGCTAAGTATTCCATAAGTATTCTATCCACAATGACCCTTGCATTCATAACCTAAGATAGAAGTGTGCTAGATATACTCACAGTGAGCCATATGTTCACTTAGTAGTACGAGTATTAGTATTTACTATAGCATGAAGAGTTCACTCCAACAAGCAAGGAGAAGAACCAACATTATTGATGTTTCCATATAAAAGGAGTCAAGGTACACATGGCCATCCAATATGAGATGGAGGTTGTTATAGTGGACACCCCTCCTATGTGAATGTTTCAAATTATTGGAACTAAACCACAAATAGAAAGCAAAGAAAAGATCATGCCCCCAGTCATTGCTTCTCTAGTCAAAAATGACATCATCAAGTTGCTCGTGGAGACATGATGAAGCAAAAGCAAAACAAACAAATAAAATGCTTAACATATCCAAACAAGTATATCATTTTGAATTTTTGTGTTATAGGATTGATGTCAAGTGTCAATGTCTAGAACATGGATGAAAGAAATCTCTTCAGTAGGGTGACAATAGTAGACAGATGTAGTCAGAATGACTAGTGACTGAAGTCAAAGAGGAATCTTCAAGGTGAAGAACCTAAGTAGAACTAAGTGACAATAGACAAATATAACTTAAATGATTGGTGACTGACGCAAGAGAGATCTTCTATAAAAGAATCTTCAAAAGTGACACGAGTGACAGTAGGAAGATGTAGCTAAAACAAATGGTGACTGTCATGAAAGAGATTCTATGAGAAGAATCTTGAAAAGTGGTGACCCTAGCAATAGTAGGCAGATGTAGTTGAAACAACTGGTGATTGTCGTGAAAGAGATTTTATGACACTAAAGGGAAATGCCTCCGAGTTGTGATAAGATTCAATCCAAGAAGGATACATGAGCATAAAAGTAGGAAACTAAAGTAGGAAAGCAACTATACAAGAAGCCAGAAGATGCGCTGCAAGATGGAGCATTGAGAACAAGAGGCACATGTTTGCCAGGTTTTCACCTTCTTGGCAGAGCTTATATTTTTTTGCTACCATGATGCTTGTTTCCAGGTTTTCATCAATGGTACTTTTCTTGTTTTTCAATTTCTTTTGTATTTTTCTCTTTTTGAATTTTTTTGTATTTTTGTATTTTTCCCTTTTTTTTTGTTATTACCAAGGTGCTTATTGCTAGGTTTTCACTAGGGTAATGATTTTTTCAGGACTTTTTGCAATTTTTAGATTTTTTAAGACATTTAGATATGTACAGAGAACTTCTAAGATCATATCATCTATAGAACTACTTCAAGTGGAGAATGTTGATAGGCTCCTTGAGCACTTCTCACTCAACTGTAGAAAGCTAGTAAGCACCAAATCCAAACACTGTAGTGATGATATAAGGATCAAGCCAGTTTGGTTCAAACTTCCCTTTTTGGACCCTTGTTGCTGATTCTTAGGATCTTCTCTCAGGACAAGATCATCCAATTGGAAGCCGCATGGCTTAACCTTCTTATTATAGCTTCTAGACATTCGCAGCTAATAAGCTCGAAGATGATTGCACACCACTTGTCATCATTCATCTAATAGCACTAGCTCTTGAAGCTGAGATATTTTGTAATCTTCATCTGTGATGAGGCCTTTCATAGAGATTCTTAGAGTACAAATCTCAACTTCTATTGGAAGCACAGCATCTACTCCATAAACCAAAGCAAAGGGCATTGTACCCATTGGAGTCCTGATACTTGTTCTATATGCCCACAAAGCTGGATTAATCTGGAGGTGTCAGTCCCTCCCAAATTTTCTAACTATGTGATGGAGTATCTTGACTATTACCTTGTTAGATGCCTCTACTTGGCCATTACCCTAGGTGTAATAGACAGAAGACCAATGTTGCATGATTGTGAACCTTTTGCATAGCTCCTTAAGGTCTTTGTTCTTAAACTATCCTCCATTGTCAATAATGATGGAGGATGGTACACCATACCTACATATGATGTAATTTGTGATAAAAAGAGCTATAGTTTTGCCATTTTCTATTGTGAGAGGTACTACCTCTACAGACTTTGTGAAGTAGTCTATAGCAGTAATAATGAACTTATGTCCATTAGAAGAAGATGAGTGAATCTGACCCACAAGATCGAAGGCCCATTGTTGGAATGGCCACACTCTAGTAGATAGAATCAACCCCCTAGCTAAGGTGTTAATCAGATTCCCATGGAGATAGCACCATTTGTAGGACTTGGTGTACTTGATTGCCTCCTGGTCCATTTTTGGCCAATAATAACCAACTATAATAAGTTTGTGAGCTAGTGTCAAGCCATTTGAGTAAGATCCACAAATACCCTCATGAATGTCAATTAATGCATATTTGGACTCTTCAGATTCCAGACACTTAAGGAGTGTTCCATTGAGACCTCTCCTAAACAAGTCATTAGCAATAATGACATATTGTGAAGCATTACGGATAAGGTAACATTTTTCATTCTAGGTTAGACTGTTCGGAATGGTTTGGTCATAGAGATAGGAGTAGATGTGGTGGTAGCGAGATGAGTCTTGTCCGACAATAGAATAGATCATTCTAGAATCAGGGGTATCATAGGCAAGGTAGAGTAACGCTTCCACCAGGAACTCATGTCTGAGATCATTTTTGGGCATCTATACCAAGGACGCCAGAGTAGCCATGGCATCAATCGCTTTGTTATCTGCTCAAGGAATTTGTTGGAAGGTGATGTGAGCAAAATATTTCTTCATCTCATCAACCATGCATTTGTAAGGGATCAATTTCTCATCCTTTTTCTGATACACATCATTAACCTAGTTGATTATGAGCTGAGAGTCCCCAATGATATTTAACTGATCCACTCTCCATTCAATCACAATCTTCATGCCATTAATTAGAGCCTTGTATTTTGCAATTTTATTTGTACAAAAAAATAGAATCTTGTATGCTTTAGGAAATGAATATCTTCGTGGTGTTATGAAGAGTAACCCAGCACTAGATCCCTATTGTGTGAAGGACCCATCGAAGAAAATTACTCACATTTGGTGTGTGACTGTCAGAATTGACTCATTAGGGAAATTGATGTTCATCGGGAGAAGACTCTGCATAGGTGTCTCTACTAGCTAATCCGCAATCACTTGTCCCTTAATAGCCTTTCATTCAATGTACTGAATGTCAAACTCGCTAAGTATCATGACCCACTTAGCTAATCTTCCTGTTAGAGCCACCTTGTTGAGGAAGTACTTCAGTGGATCGATTTTAGCCACTAGTCGCATAGTGTGAGCAAGCATGTAGTGTCTCAACTTTTGGGAAGAAAAGACAAATACCAAGCAAGCTTTCTCAATATACTGTAATTCATCTCATAAGAGATCAGTGTGTGACTCAAATAGTAAATAGTTATTTCCTTGTTATTTTCATCCTCTTGAGCTAATAAGATACCCAGAGATGTTTTAGTTGCTGAGATGTACAAAATCAAAGGCTTCTCATAGATAGGAGGCATCAAGATTAGTGAATTAGAAAGATATTGTTTTATCTATGTCAAGCTTTTCTCGCAATCCTAACTCCAGTTAAATTTCACACCCTTGATTGCAGTCTTCCTTGTAGAGCTCTCATCTGGCTAATATTACGAGGTGGAGGCATATCCATAATTGCTTGAACTTTCTCTAGATCCACCTTGATTCCTTTTGCAAACACAATATATCCCAATAGTTTCCCTGATGTGATGTCAAATGCACATTTCTTAGGATTGAGCCTGAGACTAAACTTTTCCATGCGATCTAAGATAGGTCCCAAATCATGCAAATGAGTATTACATTTTGTGCTCTTGACCAAGGTATCATCCACACAGTCATATGCATCACATCATGGAAAATTGTAGTGACTGCTCTTTGATAGGTAGCACCAACATTTTTCAAGCTAAATGGCATCATGTTCCAAAAGAAGGTTCCTCATGCACATGTAAAAGTAGTCTTTTTGTGATCTTCTAGCACAATTTTGATTTGATTGTAACTAGAAAACCCATCCATGAGTGAGTACATCTCATATCCTTATGTCATGTCCACTATCATATCAATGTTAGGAGGTGGAAAATCATCCTTAGGACATGCTAAGTTGAGATCATAGAAGTCAGTACAAACTCTAATAGATTTTTTCGTGCTTGGAGACTAGAACAATGTTGGATATACATTTAGTGTAATCAATAGCATAGATGAAACCAGCTTTAAGAAGCTTCTCCGATTTAGCTTTGACAAGCAATGCAACATGAGGATGCATTTTTTGAAGTTTTTGTTTAACTGGTATAATGCCTAGTGTGATGGACAACTGATGCACAATGAGATCAAGATCTAGTCCTAGCATGTCAGAATATGTCCACGCAAAATTTATCTTCTTGTCTCAAAAGAAGGCAATGAATTCCTCTTTTTCTTTTGGAGACAGTGACTATGTCAAATTTATCATATGAGGATACTCTTCTATGCCCAAGTTGATCAGTTATGTTGGCTCTATCAACACTGATGATCTCTCCTAAAAGTAACTAGGAAGTGCATCAAATATCTCATTTGCAGGTGCCTCAGAGAGGTTTTCCTCCTTGGATGCATTTTTTATTTTAACTTTTTTGGCTACCGACTCTACCACAATGTGGTTTTCACCATCAGACCTTCTATTTTTTTTCTTTTTAATTAAATGACTAAGATATTTGATGTTAGCTTTTGTCATGTTGATGCTTTGTTTGCTAGTGAAAGACGTAACTGGTTTGATAGTGTTTAAGTAGTAGGCAAGAGCATAGTCATTCTGGAATGTAGGGGCTTCACTAGATGTATTATAGTTATAGTCTATAAGCTTGGGATATGTGAGTGAAAGAGTAGTGACAGGTTCAATTGCATTCACAATATAGTTATTAAATGCTTAGACTAGTAATTCAAGACCTAGAGTGGCTTCTGTACACTCGAAAGTGTCCCACTCTAAACCCTTCTATCCAAATGATTCCATGAGTTCGAAATGCTTGGATGTCGTCTTAGAGCTCCCTATCCATAGAGTGCAAGAGAGTATATTTCAAGAATAAGAAGGCTCTCAAATGAGCCTTAGAGATACTCTTCTTGCTAGTAAACCATGCAATGGGAGGTTCCAAAGACAAGATGCAAGAATGCAAATGAAGATTAAGCTAGAATGAGATGCAAAGTGGAGCTATGCTAAAACATGTATGAGAGTGTTACAATACCATTATTAAGCTATGTGAGATTAAGCTACATGTAAAAATGAAAGCTAAGCTAAGCTAGAATGCCATGATGCCATGGATGAGAGAATGTAGACAAGAAATAGAAGTTCTCCACAAAGCTCCAAAGAAACCTATTAGAAAACCTGTAGCATAACAATATTCAAAATGAGGATTGATTGAGGGGGAAAGCTCTCTCCCTTTTAAAGATTTATGGACGGTAGAGATCAAGATTAAGATGGTGGATGATCAACGGTGGAATTCAAAAAGAGGAGTGATCCATGTGCACACACAAGTCAACCAATAGAATATAACTTGACTTGTCATATAAGACAAAAGTCACAAAGCCTTTTCTTTTAATTGCAAAATAGAAAAAGGACTTTATGTGTGCACTTTAAGTGGGTTAGAAGAATGGGGTCTTTTATTTAATTAAAAGGGGACATGTTATTTTAATCAAATAATGAACTTAGGATAGCATAGTCAAACTATAGGTTATAATCAAATAAATTGATTATTAGCAATTTGGTCTAGGTAAATGATTAAATTAATTTAGCCAAAATGTTGAAAAGGGGGCTAATAGTCTAGATGACCATTTTTAGGTGATTAAATTTGCCCCTCTTTGACTAATGCATGATCGATCTGGGAACACATTATGTCAAAGAAAATAGAAAGCCAAGTAGGCGGTGATAGATATAGATATCTGATTTTGAAGAACAAAATGTAGAAAAAGATAGCAAGTCCTAAATGTATAGCCTGATAGTGGTAGTATTGAACACTAGGAAAAGATGATGTCAGAATTCAAGAAGAATGCTAACACTTAGCAAAGTAGATAGATCGAGAACAAGTGAGAAGATCAAACAAATGCTCCTAAGAAATAGATAGTTATAGCAATCAGTGATAGAGTATTTCTGCCCCCTCGGGATCGAAATTGAAATGAGGTAAGGGGATGCAAAAATTGGCTAGACATGAGAAAATTAGAATATATCAATGTCCAAGATGAAAGATAGATGATTAGAACCCAAGAATGACTAGAAAAAAAAAATGATAAAATGCCCCAATTTGACTAGAGTTGACCTTGAAGGATATAGCATAAAAATTAGGTCAAAATGAGTAGAAAGGTGATTTTAGACATGAAATAGTGAATTTAAGTAGATATGAAGTATGGAAATGATGAAGACATGAAGAAATGAAGATGCCCCAGTGATTATTTAGAGATTAGACCTCAAAAGGTCAGCTAACTGCTCAAAAGAAAGTAGAATTTTAAAAGACAATTTTGACCATCAAGATGAACACAAATTTGGATTTTATTCCCAAAAATGAATCTAGGACATTGAAATTATTTAAGATGTCAAAACTTTATATAATGTGATGATAAGATAGAAATGAGATGAAGTGAAAGATTAAGAAGGTGAAAAGACATGAACAAGAAGAAAGTAAAGAAATATATGAAAGGAGTTAGCCAATATGTCCACAAAAAGATGAAGAGAGAGCTCTTCCCATATGCAAGAATATAAGATTAAGCTAGAAAATAAACCTAAAATGCAAGCTAATATGCAAAGTGGTTTACCAGAAAGAAGCACATAACATTTAGACTCTTAATTTCATCATTGAGCATTTATTAGGGACATCATGAGATCATACAACCATCACTAGTATAACTATGAGGATATGAATATGATCGATATTAGATAGGTATGTGGAAATCCAATCTAAGCATCAGAGACATGTAAGTCAAGCTAACTACGCAATTAGATTCCTTAAGTTTAATTTAGCAAGATTAACTTGTATCAAGGCATAAGCGCCAAGATAACCCTCGAGTGTGGTCTTGCAAAACAGTCAAAGATGATACATTTATAAGTCAAAGTGTTGAATAGGACAAGCATGAATGCTTACAACACTATAGACAAACAAAGTATACCCACAAGCAGAAATCAAGAAAACATGCCCCATGCCCTCAGTCTTCTAGTCAATGACATCCTTGAAAGACTATTAGGGATGGAACATATAGTAAATAAATCTCATAGACAGCACACAAAGTAGATAAAGATCAGCATAGCTTAGTCGTTTAAGTGTTAAAGTGCGTGTGTGTAAGTCACTTGGCCATTTCTTCAAGACTTGATTATGATAGTGAGAAATATGGCGACATCGGAGATCATAGGTAAACTATCTGTAAAGTGTTTAAAAAAACACTTGATGTCAAAGTGGGGGAAGTGTTGAGAAACACTATTTTGTGAGTTGTCAAAGAAACCCTAATGCACAAGAATACCTCAATAGGCTAAGTAGTTATGCCCTCGAGATGAGGACAAGAAACAATTCCAAGCTAGGAAATGTGTAGCAAAGTGGATGATTGAGACTGATAAACATAGGTGCAAGGATTTCAAGTAGCGCTTGTTTCTAGGTTTTCACCACTTGACAGATTTTTTTAGGACTTTTTTCAATTTTTTGAATTTTTGTATTTTTGATTTTTTTGGTGATACATCAAAGTGCCTATTGCGAGGTTTTCACTCAGAAGATCTTTTTTTCAGGACATTTTCTGATTTTTAGGATTTTTTTGCAGGATCATATATGATTTTTTTTGGAATTTTTTAGAAGGTTTTAGATATCACTAGTTCTCAAGCAAGATCACATCATTTTCTCCCAATGTCTAGCAAGGTATAGGATATGATGGAGCAACGAGCCAGTGGATAAGCAAAGATGGATGAAAAAAGAGTATGAAGCAAGTGAAAGTGATCCTCCAGGACTAACTCCTCAAGAGTACCCAAGCTAGGGAAAGAGGTGAAATAGTCATATGAAGCATATTTTGGATAAGCAATGGAAGTAATGAGAAAGATAGCGTGTAGGATAAGCGGTGAAGCCAACAAGTGTGATAGCATATAAGATAAGCGATGGAAGCTAATGAGTAAGATAGCATGAAAGCATGCAGTCCAAAAGAGTAGCCATGTCAAGAGACCTATGAGAACCATGTTTCATTTATTATGATCAAGACCAAGGGGTCAACTAGATAGGATAGCAATGGGATAGAGCAATAAAAATAAAGCTCAAGATGGAGGCTATGAGGGAATGAGAAAGCACAAATAGAGAATCTCATGGATAAGATAGCCAATATTGAAAGATAGCTTAACATTGTCAAGATCAAAGAGAGAAGAGGGGATAGATGGATGATGAAATAATTACGCATGATGCCTGTTTGCCAAGTTTTCATCATGGTACTTATCCAAGGTGCCACAAGAAGTAGTTTTCACCATAGGATGGATTTATTTCTCTTTACTATTGCTAACAAGGTGCCACAAGAAGTGGTTTTCACCAAGGCACATTTTTCTTTTCTTCTTTTTTTCTATTTTTTTGAATTTTTAGAAAGAGCTCAAGCTTTTTGAATGTAGATAGTGTTCTTATAGGAAAGATAAGTCATGATAAGCCAAGACCATAGAAAGGTATGCTCAAAGATGTTGATAAGGTGATGAAAGAGAAATGGTAGTAGGAAGAGTATATGGAGGATAAGAGTTCATGTATAGAAAGTAAGTGTAAGCTTTAGAGGATTTCATGAGGGTAGCTGAGATATTGGACAAGATCAACATTGACACACACCTTAAAGGGTGTTGGAACAATGGAGGAATTGTGGATGAAGTAGCTTGAGGTTTAGATGTATGAGGTGGTAGAAGAGATTTGGAAAAAAGTGGAGTGGAAGGCTTTGGAATAATTTTAGGAAGATTTTTGGAAGAAGATGGAATGGAAGCCTTTGGAAGCTTGAATGTCAACTTTGAAATATTTTCAATATTCAAGTCTTTTAAAAGAGACTTGGGAATCCATATAGCTTTAGATTTTCCTTTGGATACTTCAAAACACATTTTTTCAATAATGGGTTTAGGAACCCATATTTTCTTTGATTTATCTCTTTTAATAGTGGACCTTTGCGGTCTCTTTTGTGCATTTTCCTTCTTAGCATTCACATGTCAATTAGATGGGACGTAGTGATCTTCATTTTTCAATGGATTCTTATGTTTATTCTCACTTCCAAAGGACTTGGGATTTGTGGATGAATAAGGATGATATGACTGGTTTAGATGTATAGACAGATGAAAAGTCATCAAGGATGAGTGTCTTTTTTGATCTTGAGGTATTATAGGAGAGCTAGTGAATGAGCTATGAGTGAATGTAGGAGATGGAGGAACATAAGGCCCCAATATGGATGGAAGGTTTGAATGCTTTAGCTTAGATAGATAAGGACCAAGGATAGATTTAGAAGATGCAAAGGGATAGTGGGAAGGGACATCAACATCTTTAGAGTGAGCAACGTGGTCAAAGCCATCAATAGACTCATGAGTAGCTTTGACAGAAGCAACATTTTTAATAGGAACACTTGAAGCTTGAGTAAAATTTTGAAGTGGATATGGAGAAGTAGAACACGAGGGGACACTTTGATCTTGACAAGTAGCTTTGGATAGCATAGGAAGAGAACTTTTCTCATAATTTTCAGTAAGCTCAAGGGAGATAATGGAAGTGGTATCTTCATCATACTTAGGAGGTGGACAAGTTATAGGATATGGAGGGGAAAAATCTTGAAAGAGATGAAAGGGTGCTTGATCTTGATCTTTCTTGACATTTATAGCTTTTTCTTTTTGAGATTCCTCTTGACATGGAGCCACTTCTAAGGACAAGGGAGAATGAAGAGTGAATGGAGTAGTGCTTGGATTAGGCATAGTAGTGCATGAAGGTTCAGGATGTTTAGGATTAGTAGCATGGAAAAGGTTTGCAGCCAAGTGAAAGCTAGCTTGAGTTTCTTTTAGAGGTAGCCCTTGAGGATACATGTAGTCAATGTGGAAAGCATTAGGTTCTTTATTTGATGGAGGCAAGTTGGAAAGCTTTTAAGTGTTGGGAGATGCATGAGTGTTGGAAGAAGTGGAAGATGTAATGGAGCCACTACTAGACATATGTTCATCAACGTAATCTTGCTCAAGAGAAGTATCCTTAGCACATGAGTCACTAGAGGTTCCAATAATTCCATTATCCATAAGATCTTGGATTTTATGTTTTAGCTTAATGCAATCTGAAGTACTATGCTCATTATGTTGATGATAAGCACAATAGATATCCAAGAATGGGTTTCCATATGAGCTAGACTTAGGTAACATGATGATCTTATTGCCAAGAAGTTTTTGCAAAGTGTCGTCATAAGAATCTTCCAAGGGAGAAAAAGTTCTATTAGAAGTATGTCTAGGATCTTCTTGTTGTTTCTCAAGTGAATAGAATGCATTCATGTCTTCATCATTATCTTGGTCAAAGATAGGTCCATCATGAAATTTTGGCATAGGCTCAAAGGAGGTATCACTTGCTTGTCCTCTAAAGAGGTCTTTAGATCTAGAAGATGAAGACATTTGATGTCTTGAAGTAGAGCATGTAGACCTAGAAGAAGAGGATGATCTCAGAGAAGGTGACTCACATGCATGTAAAGACCTTAAGGAAGATTCATGTAATGATGCAATCTTCTCCTCTAACCTTTTCTCAAGTTTAGACTTCATTTATGTCATGCGCTTAGAGAGATGAAGGTAAGAAAGATCATTTGTCTCTTCTAGTTCTTTGTATTGCACATATAGATCTTGAAACTCTTTAGTGACATGGAGGATATCATGATCATCTAGATATGGTTGAGGTTTGGTAGCACAAGCTTTGAATTCCATAGTGGTAGATAGATAATCAAGCATGAAGGAGACTAGAGGAAGCTAATAGGGTGACACAAGATAACTTGATGTCCAAACTAGAGAGGTAGAGTGTTCGCTTGCCAATATAGTAGAGAGAGATTAAAGTGACTTGTTAAACAATATGTCCAAAAAACTTACAACATGAATGAATCAAGTCAATAGCTAGGCAAGATGCCAAAATAGCCAAATAGATAGAGCAAGTAGGGTGACAAGTGAACAACTTTCCCAACCCAAGAGTGTAGTCAAGAAATCAAGGTAACCATTTTAGCAAAAGGATAACTAGCAAGCATGCATAGACCATGAAGACAAAAAGACCAAGAGTGCTAAGACCAAAGAGCCACTTTAAGCATGTTCAAAAACTAGAGACATAGCAAATCAAAGTCAAATGACGAGACTCCCCTTAGCAAGCAACACAAGAAAATGTTTGCACTTGACATTTTGACTTGGTTGACAAATTTTGGCAATAATTGATAGGATAGCAAATTTAATGTTCAAACGCAATTTCTTTCCAAGCAAGATAGTGACACATGGAGTAGTCTTCAAACAATCAAGCAAGGGACAAAGCAACCTTGCATAATACAAGCATATTTGAGGTCTTAAAAGAAATCCCTAGAATTATTGTCATGTGTATGTTCAAAAGATTTTCACAAGTATACCACATTTGAGAACACATCAGGCAATATCTACCTAAAGGACATGGTTCATTACTCAACAACTTGGCCCACGCTTGATGCTCCTTTGCCTCACACCAAGTGGTTTCTCACAAGAGATATTGGCTTTGTTATGGAAATTCCATAAGCATAACCAAGGGAACACAGATGGTGAGTGTAAAATCTTGGGGTGATCCAGGTAATCCACTAGGATCGATCCTTGCACCAAAAAGTTGAGCAGCTAAAAAAGGTAGTTACTAACTTAGGGTGTTTAGATAGGGCTTTCATTCATAGTGTTCATCTTGCTCCCAATTACGGGACACCTCACCTTGCGATGAGTAACCGATCTCACGACCACAAGAGTACCTTAAGCATTCTTGCCTAGTGATATCCCTATGGTCGAAATCCCATAAGCAATCACACTAGGCAAAGACAAACACTAAATCTACCAAAATTTTGTGTCCTTGGTAGCCTTGAGTTTATAGTGGGTTGGAAGAGCTGGGTAATCTATTTGTCCCCACTTGGGGCGTTCCTCTCAGGTTGTCCAAGAGCAGGCCCTCTAAAGGATTCTAACTATATAAAGAGTGGATCAACTTTCAGAAATCAAGATTTTTGATTCACCAAAAGGGTGAAGAGCATACTCTCCTATTCCAATTGTTTTCTCCCAAACACACCAAGAAGATTTAGTTACCCCTTGCTTTTGAAACCAAATGGCAAGTCAAGATTTCTGATTCACCACAAGGGTGAAGAGCATACTCTCCTATTGCCAAAAGACTCCCATCACAAGTTTTATGTGCCTATCAAAAATAAATAATTAGTCAATGCCACACATGAAAACAAAAAAGAAAGAAATTTTAAGTTTTTATGCTTTGGGCAGCCCTGCAAACAATGTTAGTAGCCCTTGCGCATTTGAAGCTTTAACATGCGTTCTTTTTATGCAATGTTTCAATTTTTTTTCATAAGGATGGCAACCTGTAATCACAACTTGTTAGCACCAAAAGTTAGTGTGAAATAACATAAAAATCTGCAACAAAAAGTGGTGAGTTACCTCAAAAATCCAATTTATCTTCCAACCAAGTGCATGCAAAGAAAGTGCAAGTTAATCACAAATGCTCTCATTTTTACTCTTTGATTTTGACCTAGTCAACAAGATTGGACTTGTTTGCTATGATTTCATATCCAAAAATAAAAATGAAAAGAAGAGACCCCTATTAAAAATCAGACAGCTTTCCAAAAATGTAAGAAATTTTTAAAAATATCTTCATTTGCGCTCTAGAGATCAATTTTGTCAAAACAGGCCAAATTTATCAAATCGAGTTTTTGATCCTTAATACGACCTCAAAATTCAAAACACAAAGAAAGAACCCCCATTAGAATTGAAAACCCTTTCTGGAAATGTAAGTTTTTCAATAAAAAATGCTGATTTGCGACCAAAAACAACTTTTTATGAAAAAAAAAAGAAAATATCATAACTTTTGCAAATCATGTCAAAATGCTTTGAAAATCGGACTGAAACATTTTGGGTACATACCCAACTTGAAAAAATAATGTCAGAACCACACTCCAAGCGGTTTAAAAGATATGATCAAATCTTTAAACCAACTAGATTTTTGGTCTTCAAACCAATCTACTTATGGGTTGGCCTTAAAACCAAAGTGATAATTCTACAAAAGCACTTGATTAGATCCAATATGTTGCTGTAAAAAATTAGAGATAAGAAATGAAAAAAAATGGAGCTAGAAACTTGATTCAAGCCCCACTGTGGACGCCAAAAATGTACACTCAAAAGTGTCCCACTCTAAACCCTTCTATCCAAACGATTCCATGAGTTCGGAATGCTTGGATGCTGACTTAGAGCTCCCTATCCATGAAGTGCAAGAGAGTATATTTCAAGAATAAAAAAGCTCTCAAATGAGTCTTAGAGATACTCTTCTTGCTAGTAAACCATGCAATGGGAGGTTCCAAAGACAAGATGCAAGAATGCAAATGAAGATTAAGCTAGAATGAGATGCAAAGTGGAGCTATGCTAAAACATGTATGAGAGTGTTACAATACCATTATTAAGCTATGTGAGATTAAGCTACATGTAAAAATGAAAGCTAAGCTAAGCTAGAATGCCATGATGCCATGGATGAGAGAATGTAGACAAGAAATAGAAGTTCTCCACAAAGCTCCAAAGAAACCTATTAGAAAACATGCAGCATAACAATATTCAAAATGAGGATTGATTAAGGGGGAAAGCTCTCTCCCTTTTAAAGATGTATGGACGGTAGAGATCAAGATGAAGATGGTGGATGATCAACGGTGGAATTCAAAAAGAGGAGTGATCCATGTGCACACACAAGTCAACCAATAGAATATAAGTTGACTTGTCATATAAGACAAAAGTCACAAAGCCTTTTCTTTTAATTGTAAAATAGAAAAAAGACTTTATGTGTGCACTTTAAGTGGGTTAGAAGAATGGGGTCTTTTATTTAATTAAAAGGGGACATGTTATTTTAATCAAATAATGAACTTAGGATAGCATAGTCAAACTATAGGTTATAATCAAATAAATTGATTATTAGTAATTTGGTCTAGGTAAATGATTAAATTAATTTAGCCAAAATGTTGAAAAGGGGGCTAATAGTCTAGATGACCATTTTTAGGTGATTACAGCTTCATCCACAAATGTGTTCGAATGTCTTTGAGTACTAATGTTATCAACCAAAACTTGAGGACACTAGTTGGAGTAGACCCATCTAACCTAACCCTAGATGCTTCACCCACTTCAAGTTGGTTTTCATAGACATGAACTTGGTCAATGTCTTTATCTGTAGTTGCTTCTGAAAGGGAGTCAAATTCATATTCCTTAGAGTCAATGCTACATGGCAACAGGTTGTAGAATTCCCCAACAGTGATAGGGACATATTCTCCTTCATCATCTGGATTTTTACATAGATACTCAACACATAATGCCTGAATAGACCCTCCCTATTATGAATGAGCATAGTGTGAATCAGTATTGTCCTTAGAAGAATCACTAGTACCATCCATAGCATTGACACGTGGCATAAAGTCATTTGGCTCAGCAAAGAATTTAGTAAGATCATGAGGAATAGGATAAGGATAAGGATCCTCATCATCAGAATTATCTTCTTGAGTATCTGACTCAACTTGTGACTCATTTTTGGATGAATCCTCAAGCTCTGGAATGAATTTGTTAACCCCTAAATAGAAGGGAACCTTCTTAAAGCCTAGACCAAATGTACCTTCATTTCTTCAAGCTATTGTTTTGAAAGGATCAACTAGACCATTATTATTGCATCCAATAGGATCGGTTCCCTTATAGCCAAAGTGTTTCATGAGTCTAAGACTAGGGCCATATTTCTCAGGAGTGATCTCACAAGCTTGCTCTGTGAGGTCAACTAGAGTCTCCTCTTTGTAAAGCCACACAGCAATGGCTTTGTTTTCACTTTCATCCTCTAAGGGGACTGTAACCTTGACTAAAGTGCCATTATACTTGGTTTGAGATGTCAAGACAAATGGTTTCTTTACCTTAGATGGTCTCCCATAATGATGAGGAGACTTACGAAGAGATGTTAATGACAGCACAGGTTCGATTTGGTATTCACCCAATCTAGTTTCTTTTAGCTTGAATGACTACTCAATTTGCTTCAGCTTGTTATCATGATAATCAATAGATTCCCTATTAGTGGGTACAAAATTCTCAACAACTTTTAGCATATTGCAAGTATAGCTGATACTAGCAGGAATAGTGACTTTGGAGCCATGAAACAGGAATTTTGTGCATTGATGGTATGTAGATGGCACAATGCACATCTCATGTATCCATGGCCTTCCTAGCAAAATATTGTAAGCCAAGGGAATGTCAAGGACCTAACAAGTGATATCCCTTTCTACAGGACCAACGCGGAGGGGTAACACCACAAGACCTAAAGACTTTCGCTCAACTTTGTCATACACTTTGGTAGTGATCTTGCGGTGAGGATCAATAGAGTCCTTTGAATAATTTAATTGTCAAAGCAAAGCAACGGAGACAATGTTCAGCCCAGCTCCATTATCAATGAGTACCCAACGGACACGTGTCTAATGTATCATGACCTCAATGTGTAGAGGTTGATTGTGTGGGTGACTCAATAAATTATCATCCTCCTTAAAGAAGGACATATAGTAAGGTGAGGTCAGGTGACCTACCATAGATTGAAATCACTCAAGATCAAGATCTTAAGGAACATTTGCCTCGGTGAGGGCGTTGTCAAGAATCTACCTATGAGCAGGTGAGATTTTAAGCAGCTCAAAGATTATGATTTGAGCATTAGTTCATTTTAATTGATCGATAACACTATAGCTAGTAGCTGTTGAATTTGTTGCGAGTTTTGCACCTCTGCCAGATGGACTAGCAAGGGTTTTATCTTTGTGCTACTCAAGATCAAGAGTAGAAAGTGCAAGTCCTTTGAGCACCAACTTGGCACAAGAGCATGTAACAGCTTTTGCACAGTATTACGAAGATGTATTGTCAATTATGTGGGAAGTAGGGCCTTTCAAGACAAATGGTGTCTTGGGTTTATCGTTATCTTGCTTGCCCTTGATGGTAATAATGTCATAGTACTCAAAATCCATAGGTTCAACCATGTTGATCACATTGTTGTCATTAGAGTATGTATAGCTAACCTTTTTATTAGGTTTTGGTTTGAACTCTCTCCTTTTTCATAAGATGAGAAGGGCTCCTTGAAAGCCTTATGATCTGAGTTCTTCTTATGTCTATCTACAACAATGTCACCATCATTGATCATGTCCTGGACATTGTGATGCAAGTTTATGTAGTTGCTAGTTTTGTGCCCCTTATTTTGGTGGTACTCGTAGAATGCAATTTCATTCCACCATGGTGGGCATGGTTACAAAACATAGGGGTGAGAAATTTCCAATGGTGAAATGAGTTTGTTTTGTAGCAAGGTCTTGTAAACCACATCCAAAGGTTCACCCAGAGGCATATACTCTCATTTAGGGCATGTAGCCCATGAGTTTCTCATTTTATTTTTGAAGGTCTTGTTGTCAGGAGGAGGTTTCTCAACATTCTTGGTTGCGTTGAGAGCATTTGTGATATTAAAGGCTTCCATAACAAGTTTAGGAGTGATGTTGTCAACAACCCCATCATGTACAATTTCTCAGTTCTTATTGATGTACTTAGGTTTGTCCTTGTTAGAGGTGGATCCTTGTTTTATGTTCTTCCAAAGGGGAAGTTTTCCCTTCTTGACCATGAATTCCTCCATACAGTTAACTTGTGTGACCATGTCCTCAAAGGTGTGTGGACCTTGAAGTTGGACTTTATACCCAAAACCAGGCAAGAGGTTATCAATGAAGATGTCAAGCTTTTTCATTTCAGGAATCTTGCATGAATATTTAGTATAAAGTTGTCTCCACCTCTGAAGGAATGTGAGGAAAGGTTCCCCAACCTTCTACTTATGATTACATAAATCTCGGATGTTAAAAGGGTGTTGAATATTATGAGAATACTGCTAGATGAACAAGTTAGCAATTTCATCAAACGTTTTGATACCAGGAGGCAAGTGTGAAAACCACTCCATAGCTTGACCACCCAGAATTCTTGGGAATAAACGCATGAGATATGTTTGATTATGCATAAATTCCATAGACAAGGCACCAAATTCCTACAAATGATCTTGGGGATCAATAGTTTTGAAGTATTTATCATACTTGGGTAAATCTACTCCTCTTGGAAAAGGAGGCATGTCTATGCTCTTGTCAAATGGAAATGGACAAAGAGCATCTAAGGTGTATGTTTTTGTAGGTTTGTCTTTATCATGCATCATCTAAGCTAGTTGGTCTTGCATGATTTTTAGTTTTTTTTTAGAGTTTGGAAGTCTCAGTTTCCTCTTCACATGTGATGATAGTTTCCACATTGGAATGATGGGGTAGCTTCGCTCCCTCTTGGGAAAGTTTGAGAAAGTATTTTTCTTTCTCTTCATTGAGCAGGATTTTCATGACCTTTTGAAAGTTTTTGTCTTTACGACACTTTGTTATGTGTTCAAGAAGTATTTCCACCTCTTCCTACTCCTCATCAGTGTCATGGTCTTTTTCTTTTTCATTCCTAGGTGGGTCATGGTTTATGTTGTGATTACCATGTTTAGGTTCATAATTAGCCATTATAGCAACGTGTTCAGTTTCAGTATGCTATGATTGGAAAGGCCCTTTGAAAAAGAATTCAGATGTGTTATTTGGATATGTGGTACCTTTGCTAGGCTCAAGATCCTCTTGATACAAGGGGTTCTTGGTTTGTTGTAAGTTTATGGAGAATGTTCGTTGGACTCAAGGTGATCTGATAGGTGAAGGAAATTGTGAAGATTCCTCACTAGACAAACTAGATGCAAATCATGTATAAAATGGAAGGTAACCTCTACCGCAATTATGACCCCTTGCTCGACCTTGCCTAAGTCTAAGTGGATAAAACATGTTTCAACTTCTTGTTGCGACAATCATAGACAAGGGCAAGAAGCAAAGACCAAGACAAGGATCACACTAAAATGTAGTCTCAAAAAGCAAGGGAAGAGTGTTGTATACTAAGGTATGAGTAGTCTAAGTGAAGGCTAGAATAGCCAAAGATTATGACTATCATGACACAGAGTATAATGAACACTAGAAGATGAGAATAAGACAAATAAGAGACGAGACTAGTTAAAGTATAGATCACGAGTCATCAGCTAAGAAAGATGCCACTATTTGGGACTGTTTACAGATAAAGAAGAGGTAAACTGATGCGGGAAACAAACTAAACACAAAGCGCAAATAGCTGTAATAGATCAATTAGACAGTTTTAACTCAAGATCCCATGTGAAGATCCTCTAGGAGGCATGCGAGAAAGTACACAGGCACAAGCAAAGTCTTAGAACAACAATCTAAACTCATGTGAGGATGTGTTACAGGTCATGTGAAGAAGTGCTAAGATTTGGCAAATGAGACAGAATGCTGACAACAAGATCTCGCACGAGGATTTGAAAGTACTTGCATGAGGACCTAGTTAGAACCACATGAAGAAATTATAGGACAAAAGGTACTCAAGAAAAATTTTGCAAACTATGCACAAAAATTGAGACCAAACCAACAATTGAACTAGATTTTGAAGAGATTTTTAAAAATTTCAGACTATTCTAGATAGATTGTTGGTTGGTTTGACAAATTTCAAACAAACATCAAGATTAGCTTTCAAGTTGTTAAATAGCATTTGGTTTTGAACAAGACAAAATGTTTTGAACAAGACAGGAGAAGCAAATAGTAGTCAAATACAATCCAACTAAGGACAAAGCAACTTAGAGGGATGAGGTAGTCTTGACCTTCATTTTGTTTAGACAGGTTTGGACATGTTTAAGACTTGATAAGAAACATGCTTTATCCCTAAAACCAAAATGGTAGAGAAGGCAAAATGTTTGTCCCACAACTTATGTGCATGCGTGCACCTCACACAGCCATGTCACCCCCTAGAGGGCACCTGTGTTTTTGGTATATTCAAAGGGCTCAATAACATTACGCTAAATGAAAACCCTTGTGGTAGGGTCAAAGTTTTTGATTTCCCTCAAGGGGAAAGAGCATACTCCTCTACCTTATTTCCTCACCCAAACACATTAATCACCAACTTAGCTTAATCAATCTAGACTTATCCTTTCTAAAGATTCTGATCCCCTAAAAGGAATTCATCATCCCATCATAGAAGAGGATTAGCACTAGAAAATCACTAAGTTGCTTGCCTCCCTCAGATGTCATCTTTTATAGGCTTGTCATGACCTCCAAGTGGTGAAGAGCATAGTCCCCTATTCCTCTGTCTTGCACCCTATGAAGTTCACAAGCCCTAATTAGATTATGTTTGGAAAGCAAGAAAAAGACACATTATTTTAGTGGGTTTTAAAATTGGTCTTCGATAATCGTATCTTTGACAACGTCCTGCAAACGCATACTCAGTTCATGTTTGGAAAGTTTGTGTAAAGGAGTCTTCATCAAACGTCCTACAGACAACTGTTAGGCTACAAAAAATCAAGAAAATCAAAATAAAGCTGCTTTAGAGAAAACATGTTAGTGAAAAATTATAAACAACATACTGAAAAACTGCTTCTTAACTATGTTATTTCAAGATTTTGCGTAAAATCTTGCACAGGTCCATGCAAAGTTTTTTACTTACACACATAAGAAAATGAGGTGCCACATGAGAATCTGTGCAATAGTGAACTTTTTTGCACAAGAAAGTGGAGAGGAATGAGTGAAACCCTCAAATCTTAGCATGAAAATTAGATTTCCCGCATGAAAATCTAGAAGATTGTACATACAAGTATGGCAGAATAATGAAAATATTAGAAAACCAGATAGATGAGGACTAAAAAAAAAATCTTGGCCCCACGGTGGGTGCCAGAAATGTATGTGTAGATTGTGGCCTCGGATCTTCACCTACACTTCAACATGGTCATTATATGTGGATTCATCCTAGAATAAACATGGAGTCATTTATCCAAGAGGCCCGAAAATGCAACCTATTGCCTCTAACTAGAAAGATTATGCCTATATGCTCTTAGAACGAGGAGCAGGCAACTAGACCTTTCTAGAATGAAGGATTTTATGCAAAGTATGATTATGCAATTAATCTATATGAAGTGCAAGCATTAATCTAGGAAACCAAAGATATTAGACTAAATGTATGTATCTTTAATCTAAAATGATATCAAATGCTAAGCCAAGTATGAAAAGCTAGAACTTAAATGAGTAATCACTTTGACAGCAATTCAATACAATTTAAATTCCAACCTCTGTAATGAGGGATTGGGAGTCCCTTAAATAGAATCCAAGAATTGATTGATGGTCAAGATCAATTTGGATGGAAGATTAAGATCAAAGAGAAGATTTAGTTGAAATGGAAACTTCCTTGTGTAGGTGAAGTTAATTGTTTCAAATCTAAGTGCGATGAGTAGTTAACTGAGTTTTTCATGAGTATGAGAACGAGTTAACTAAATTAATTCCAATTTGAGAGATAGTTCACTTAGAGTTACCATTTTGGAACTAAAGAGAAGATTTTGAAGACATTATTTAATTTAATAAGGTGAGATATGACCTCATCAAATGCATATTTCAATTAATTGAATAATCACATTCAATTAATTAAAATAACTGCATTATTAAATTAAATAAATTTAATTCCAATTTGAGAGATAATTCACTCAGAGTTTCCATTTTGGAACTAAAGAGAAGATTTTGAAGAGATTATTTAATTTAATAAGGTGAGATATGACCTCATTAAATGCATATTTCAATTAATTGATTAATCACATTCAATTAATTAAAATAACCACATTATTAAATTAAATAAATTCAATTCATTAGTACATTGGCCTACAGATATAATATAATTTAATTTAAGTATTTTATATTTAAATTAAATCTAATCAATAGGTTTAATGCAACTAACCTAAGTCAATACTTTAGGAATTAAATGAGTAATATGATTAATGCATATTAGGGTTTTCTACATTTGACGATTAAGTCAAGTAGCAAAAATTAGAATAAGAATTTCCTATATAAATAGGACTTTAGGGTTGATCAAAATAGACTAGAATTGGTTGTCGTGGCAATGAGCCAATTTTGGGGTATTACATGTGGCATCAATATTGGAGGTTTAGCCAAATAGCCTTTGATTTTATCTAAGCTTGCCTATCATTCCTTATTCCAAAAACAGTTGGAGCCTTTGTGCAAGTTCTTATTGAAGGATTGTGCTCAATCAACTAGTTGAGATATAAACCTCCCAATGGATTGAAGACATCCTTGAAGACTTCTTAATTGATTGATATTCCTAGGAGGAGGCATTTCCATAATGGCTTGTACCTTTTCTAGATCAACTCTAACTCCTTTAGTAGATATGATGTATCCTAGTAATTTGCCTAATGTGATGTCAAAGGCACACTTTTTGGGATTTAACCTAAGATGAAATTTTTCCATGCATCCCAATATCAAACTTAGGTCATCAAGATGTGTATCTCTTTTTTTGGATTTGGCCAATGTGTCCTCAACATAGTCTTCCATATTTTTATGCATCGTGTCATAGAAGATAGTGGTCATGGCCCTTTGGTAAGTGGCTCCTGCATTCTTTAACCCAAAGGGCATGATGTTCCAATAGGAAATACCCCATACACATATAAAGGTTGTTTTCTCTTGATCCCTAAGGGAAATTTTGATTTGATTATATCCAGAGAAGTCATCCATTAAAGAATACATTTCATAACTCGTTGTCATATCCACTATCATATCTATGTTGGAAAGTGGAAAATCATCATTAGGGCATGCTTTGTCCAAGTCTCTAAAATCTATGCACACATGAACGGACTTGTCATGTTTAGACATGTACAATGTTGGAGGTCCAGTGTACATAATCAATAGCTCAGATGAAGTTTGCGCTTAAGAGCTTTTCTAGTTCTAGTTTAACCAAGAGAGAAACACGTGGTTGCATTTTCTTTAAAGGATAGACATCAAGAGAAATGGATTGATGATGCATGATAAGATCTATGTCTTATAAACCAGGCATATCTAAATATGTCCATGCAAAGTTTATCTTTTTCTCTTGGAAGAATTTAGTAAATTCCTCCTTTTTCGCAGCTGATAATGATTGAGCCACATGAGTGATCTTAGGAGATTTGTCTGTACCAAGATTGATAGGTTGTATAGGTTAAATAAGAACTAAAGATCTATCTTGGAAATAGCTAGGTAGACTACCAAGCACCTAATCCTTAGGTGCCTCAAAAAGGTTTTCACCCTTGGATACATCTTTATTTTTACTTTTTTGGGGTTCAAACACTGCCACAAAGTGGTTTTCGCCATCTAAACATTGATTTTTGTTTTTCTCTTGATTTTGTGACTAAGGTACTTGATATCTATTTTTGCCATGTTAATCACAAGTTCGCTAGTGGAAGATATCACAGGTTCAATGGTATTTGAGGTAGAAAGTGATCTCATAGTCATTCTGAAAAGATGATAGTTCTGGCCTTTGGTGTTGAGTAGACCAGTTTGTGAGATTAGGATGGATTAATGAGATGGAAGTGGAGGCTTCAAGGTTATTGATGTGGAAGGAGTCATCACTGGTGACATGAGAGGTCGAGCCTATGGTGAAAGCCCCAAAAGAATCCAAATCAAGAATAGAACTAGAGGGACCAACATGATCCACTAAAGAAGATTGCAAACCAAAATTTTCAGATCCTAGACTAGACTCTTTGACTATGTTTGGTTGGGTAGCATAGACATGGATGACATCCACTTCCAACTCACAAGATGCATCTATAATGGATTCCCATTCATATTCACCAGAATATGTACTCTGGTTTTAGGCTATCAAGCGAGCAATGTTTTCTCTTATCCTTCCTCAGTTAGAATCTTCATAATTAGATTCATCTGATTCATGTTGTCTAGAGGTGGAAGCCTCATCATAATTTAGGGTGACCATTAGTTCTTCTCCCAAAAGGAGAGAAGTAGGAGGCATAAAATCCTCTTCTTGTAGAATAGTAGTAGTAAATGGTGGATCATCATCCTTTGATTCACTAAACATGGGAGCCCTTCTATCAAACCTTGGTAATTCATATTTTATCCCAAAGCCTAGGTCAATAATATCTCTATTTTTGTGACCCTTAGTATGACTTAGGGTTCTACGAGAGCTTTCTTATCACCAATTAAGGACCCTTGGCCATGAAAGCCCATGTTTTTTAGAAATTTGAGTCCTTTCCATAATACTTAGGAGAAATAGGAGTAGTGACTATAACCTCCTCAACATCTTCCTCCTCCCTATAGATTCAATCTCTTATAGCTTTCCCTTCTTTTTATGCTTGTAAGGGAATAGAGGATTGAACAAGGGTTCTGAAAATGGTCATAGCAGAAGCTGAGGGCTTTAGTTTCTTACAATGTTTCTCGTAAGATCTAGGAGAAACTAACAAAGTAGAAAAAGAGTCTAGAGTGTACATTCCCATACCAATGCTCATCATTTTCAATTTTTGTTCACACTCTTTGAGGGATGGTTTGAGCTCATGAGAAGAGTGATTATGGGAGACTAACATTTTAGCAGCAGACAACATGTTGATAGACATTGAATTGTCCCCTGAAATAACTCTCTCAATACCATTGAAAGGGAATTTGATACATTGGTGGTACATTGATGGCATTGTTTGCATATCATGGATCCAAGGTCTTCCTAGCAATAAACTATGTGCCAACACGATGTCTAAAACTTAAAAGACCACATCTTTTTCAACAGGACCCACACAAATCAGCAACACAATAAGGCCTTTAGAAGGTCATTCAACCTCATCATAGGCTTTGATGGTGATCTTTTTCCTAGGGTCAATAACAAATTCATACATGCCTAGTTGTTGAATAACATTGAAGCAGATGATGTTTAACCCAACACCATTATCTATCAAGACTCGATGAACACGAGTATAGAAGATTTGGACTTCGATGTGGAAGATGAGGTTGTGAGGATGACTGAGTGACTTGTCATCTTCTTCAGAGAATGTGAGATAGTGGGGTGAAGAAATGTGATTCACCATAGCTTGGAATCATTCTACATTAATATTTGTGGGAACATAGTTTATGCGTAAAGATTTCTCAAAAATTTCCTTGTGTAAAGGAGATAGTTCTAACAACTCAAAGATTGATATTTGTACATGGATTCATTGTAGTTGAATGACAAGATAATAGCCAGATATATGTGGGGTAGCCACTTGTTTGGACAAGGAAGCATTCCTGGAATCATTCACAACTTTGAGGACAACCTTGGATTTCCCCCTAGTGACAGCATTGAGTGTTTCACCATGCGAGGAGGAAGGTTTTTCCACCCTAAGAACTAGCTTAGGCCAAGTGTCCCTATGATTTTGTTGAGCATCACATGTTCTTAGAACTACCTTAAGTCTTTCATCATCTGTGTCATAGTTGGGTTCCTTGTCAAATTTAGGACCTATCATGCAAATATGTTCAACAATATCTAGCATGTTTGTGACATTGTCAACATCAGTGTAGGTGTAGTTGATCTTTGCATCATGATTTTTCTTGTGAGCATGGGATGATTTCCCTTCTTTCATATTTAGGTAAAGGTTGTTTGAAGGCCTTATTATCAGAATTTTTTACTAGGTCATTTGTTATGAATTTGCCTCCATCAATGAGGTCTTGGATAACATCTTTGAGCTTAAAGTAGTTTTCAGTGTTATGTCCCTTGCTTCTATGGTAGTTGTATAAATGATCATCTCGCAACCAATCAGGTTTGATGGGTGGTTATAGGGTTGGGAGTTATTTGGAAGTGTGACAAGCTTATTTGTGAACAAGGTCTTTAAGACCACTTCATAAGATTCTACCATTTTTGTATAAACACACTTTGGCTCAGAAGATTTTTTGTTTTTGTCAAATGTTTGAGACTTTGAAGTCTCTTGTTGTTTTACAGCATAAATAGCATTGGAAAGATTAAAGGTTGATTCCTTGATCTTAGGAGCATCCACTACTCCATCATTGACAACATACTTGTGTTTATTCCAAGGTTTATTCTTGTCTTTGTCATTTCCATTGTTATTTTTATCTTTGTTCACACAATGTCACCTTTTCTAACAACAACATCCTCAATGTGGTATGCACTTTCGACCATGTTATTGAAGGATGTGAAAAATTATTTTCCAAGGTCATAATAGAGTTCAAGTATGAGTTTATTAACAAAAATGTCAATCTTCTTAGTCTCAGGAATCTGTTGAGGGTGTCTAGAGTGTAAATATCGCCATCATTGGAGGTACACAGAAAAGTGTTCACCTTGTTTTTTTAATATTGCACAAGTGCAACATAGTGATAGGATCTTGAATGTTATAAGAATATTGTTGGATGAAGCATTGTGCAAGTTGGTCAAACATCTTGAGAGGAGGCGACAACTTTGTGAACCATTCTATGGCTTAGACCCTCAAGCTCCTAGGAAACAACCTCATAAGGTTTTGTCTTCATGCATAAAGTCCATACATGGTCATGAGGATCATCATTTCCATCATATTTATCATATTTAGGAACCTATATATCCCTAGAAAATGGGACCATGTAAAGACTCCTATCAAAATGAAGAGCATGTATTGATTCAACAAAAGAGGTTTTGGGTTGTTTCATGGAAACTTGTAGTTGAGTGAGCTAATTTTTAAGTTCTCACATTTCCTCTCTCAAGATCTCAACTTTAGTAGGTTCTCATTTTTGGATGATTCTTTGCACATCAAAATCCCGAGGGAGTTTCCATCTCTTAGTTGTCACGTATTGAAAATATTGATCCCCATTTCATTCCAAGGGGTTTCTATATTAGTCATGTCTATTTTTAGCATTACACCCATGAGCATCAGCCTCATCTTGATGATAAGATCTTTCTCTAGTGGTAGAACAATTATTCAATTATATATTGTCATTAATGTTACACAAATGTTATACTCTAACCGAGCACTTCCACTTGGAACCAAGCTCAGAAGACTCATGTATCGACCGAGCAGAAGACAAGTTTAGTCATCTAGTTGAAGCTAAGCTAGGTCAATTGCCAAAGGAGTCCAATTGTAATTGAGTTAGAAGTTTAGTGTAAATCGAGTCAGATTGGTTACCAAGGAACTCATTGGTAATTGAGTGACTTAGTTTTAGTTCAAGCTAACTTGCATCAAAATAATTTTCTCTATTAATTTTGTTTATGCAATTCAACTTAATGGATGTTAATTATTTATTTGTAAGGATATTCAAGCCAACTTGACATTGTATTTCATATATATGAAAGGCCAGTTGTGGGATGAAAATACAGAAGTTGTGAAAGAATATAAGATGTGAATTAAGAAGGATATCTGATTAAGGGTAGAATATCCTAGGAGATGCAAATAATATTTTGATCAAGAAGGATCTCGAGGATAAATTGGAACAATGATTTGAATCTACAATCCAGTTGCTTCATAAAGCAGGTAAATCATTATTATTCTCTAACAATTGTAGCAGTGAGGAAATCTCTTAACAGAGTTGACTTAATAATCATTTTGTAAATCCTCTAACTAGGTGTCATTTCTACATTGAAGTGTCTTAAGACCTATAACAAGGCCACTCTTAATAGGGTGATTTAAATCCTTTAATAGGGTGACACCTAATAGTGTACTTTGTAACCTTTAACAAGGTTGGATCCTATCAGGGCTCACTTCAGAAGAGTGAAAAGTAGTAACTAGTTGCATTGGTCATTTTCCCAAATTGGGTTTCCATGTTAAATCTTGGTGTCTCATGTGTTCATGTTATTTTCTTATTACTTTATCTTTTTGAAACTAAGTTACTAAAGGTTAATGCACATTAATATTTCAAGAGGTAACCAGATTTTGACAAGTGACCATTAGTGATGTTTTTAGCTTACATCTAATAAACTAGACCCATCTTTCTAATTTAGAGTAGTACCTAACATGAATATTTTTTACCAGACTCAGGTAGGATGAAGTGACAACACCCCTAAATTAGCTAAGACATGATCTTGACTCTATTTTGGAAGCAGCATAAATTGGGTGATATTTCTTAGAAGCACAAATGATACAAGATCAACAAATAATATCATATGATACACTTTACAATAGCTAGGTGATACTTTTCTCTCATACGATAGTTTCCTTTAAGCATGGAAAAATAGTTGATAACCTTGTTGTGATAGAAGTTATAATAGACAAGTTATACTTTATTAGGTATGAAATATCGTACGATATTTCTCAAAAGGCCATATGATAAAGGGACAGGGAAGTGTGAAAAATACAATTTGGACCTTGAAAATCCTATGTTTTAGGTTGATTTTTCAAATGTTTCAAACTATAACAAGGCCACTACTAATAGGGTGATTTAAATCCTTTAATAGGGTCACACATAACAGTGTGTTTTGTAAGCTTTGACAAGGTTGGCTCCTATCAGGACTCACTTCAGAAGAGTGAAAATTTGTAACTAGTTGCATTGGTGGTTTTCCCAAATCAAATTTCCACATTAAATATTGGTGTTTCATGTGTTCATGTTATTTTCTTATTGCTTTATCTTTTTGCAACTAAGTTACTGAAGGTTAATACACATTAAAATTTCAAGATTGCTTTGTTAACCGAGTTATAGTGGATTTCTAGTTCTAATCAAGCTGTGAGTTTCAAGAAAGCTTTTATATTAACATCTAAGGGATTTGGAATTGTTTTAGTGGTAACTAATTCAACCCTCCCCTCTCAGTTACTCATCTTACATTTCCAACAATTGGTATCATAGTTGTTGGTGTTTGTAGAAAAGGTTTCAAGGACCTAAGATAAAGATAAAGATGTCTTACAGAAGAGAGATTTCCAAGTTGAACACAGATAACTTTAAAGCATGACAGGAACTCATGAGGTTGCATTTAGGAACCATTGGAGACACGAGCCTAAAATTCCTAGACAACAAGTATGTTTCACATCCTAATCCTTTAACTATGGATCAAATGGTAGAAAACAAGAATCACAATACAATGATGATTGACTTTTCTTCTACTATTAATTATGTTGAATTTGATGAAGTCGGAGATTGTCCTACTGTTCATGAAATGTGGAACAAGCTAAAAAAGATCTATGGAGGAGATGACAATGTGAGGAGAGCCAAAGCATAAAGTTTAAGAAGTCAGTTTGATCAGATGAAGATGAGAGAAGATGAAAACATTGCAAAATATAGTGAAAGATTCAAAGCAAGTGTGAGTTCAATTAGAGCCTCATGAGGAAAAAATGAAGATGCAACTGTAGTCAACAAGTTATTAAGAACTATTATTCTTATTTATGCAATTAGAGTTTTAGATATTCAAGAGATGAGATGTGATCCCAAAAATGATATAACTTTAGATAGACTAGTGGGAAGGTTAACAATGTTTGAGTTGGATAACTTTAATAACTATCTTCCAGGATCTCACAACATAAAATCAACATTCCAAGAAAAACTAACCCTTGGCAAAAAGGGAAGAAATTAAAAAAGAAAATGGTCTAACAGTAAAGAAGATGAAGAATCTAATGATGATCTTGAAGCCATTAAAGCCCTACTTGCAAGGAGGTTACCAAAAGAAAAAGGTAAATATAGAGGCAAAATTCCATTGATTCGTTTCTCTTGTAAAGAAGTTAGTCACATTGTTGTAAGGTGTCCAAACAAGGAAAGTAAAGATGACATAAATTCTAGCAAGTTCAAAGGAAAGAAAGATTTCAAAAGCTACAAAGACTACAAAGACAAAGGTAAGAAATCTTGTTATGTTGCTAAAGATTCTGACAGTGATAATAAAGATGAAATGGTGTATATTGCTATTAAAGATGAATTAGATGATGAGGATAATGAAAAGATGGCACTCATTTCTAATGTAAGAAAGAATGACACATGGATAATAGATAGTGGTTGTTCTGATCACATGAATAGTGATAAAACCAAGTTTGAACACTTGGAGCACTGTGATGGTGGAAGTGTCAAATTTGGAAACAATGAACCATGTTATGTGAAGGGAAAAGATTGCATATCAGATGTGATAATGCCTATTGGTTCAAGGACCGAGACACAATCTTCTAAGTGTGGAATAGTTGAACAACATTGAATTCAAGGTAGAATTCATGATTGGGAAGGCCAGGCTTCTGAATGGTAAAGGAAACCTAGTTGGAACTAGTAATCACACAAAAGGTAATATATTCTATCTTGATTTCTCTGATAGTTCATGCTTCTTCGCACATGTAGAGGAAAGTTGGTTATGACATAAAATGATGTGCATGCAAACTTTGATAATTTGGTTGCTATAAGTAAAAACGTAAGAGTAATAGGTATTCCAAATCTGAAGAAACCTGAAATTGCCATATGCAAACAATGTCAGATTGGAAAGATGGGTAAAATTAGCTTCAAAAGTAAAAATTACAATACTGAAGAAGTCTTGGAACTAGTTCATACAGAGATTTATGGACAAATAGGTTACAGAGAGCTACATTGGAGACAAATTTTTCATTTTGTTTGATGATGATTATTCTAGGATGATGATAGTAATGTACTTAAAGGATAAATCTGAAGCTTTTCAAAAACTCAAGTGGTATCTGGCTAGAGTTGAGAAAGAAGCAGGTAAGAAGTTCAAATGCTTAAGATCAAGCAGAGGAGGAGAATTCATCTCTAGTGAATTCAATGAATTCTACAATGAAAGAGGAACCAAAAGAGAGGTATCTGCACCTAGTACACCTTAGTAGAATGGCATAGCAAAAAGAAGAAATAGATCCATCATGGATTGTGCAAGAAAATTGATGATAAAGAAAAGTGTTGCAACCAAATACTGCAAGAAAGTAATTAGCACAACGATTCATACCTTGAACTGATTTCAACTAAAGAAATGTGCATATCAAACACCTTATGAATTATGGTATGGCTAAAAACCTTATGTCCACTATTTCAAAGTATTTGGAAGCAAATGCTATCTCCTGAAAGAGTCAAGGAAAGGAAAGTCTAATGTGAAAAGTGATGAAGGCATTTTCCTAGGATACTGCAACAAGAGCAAAGCATAAAAATGTTTGAATCTTGCTACTCATAAGGTTATAGAAAGTGCACATGTAAAAATTGATGAGTTTGCAAAAAAGAATCAAGAACAAAGCAGTAAAGAACCTGAAGATTACAGAAACTTTGTCTACTTTGAACCTAATACATTACCTAGCATTCAACAGATTACCCCATCTGAGTCACCCAAATCTAGAGTGTCAACCAAGTTGCAACCAGTGCAAACCGAGTTGGAAACCATTAAAACTAAGTCTCAGACAGAGGAACTCAAGTCATAGTTTGTGGGAGCCTAGTCTTAGATAGCAGAAATAGAGCAAAATTTGGAAATTCATTGAACCTTTGAGCATGGTGAACCAAGTGAATCTAGTCCAAAATCTAGAAGTAAGATGCATGTACTTGCTAGATATGTTAGAAGGCATCATGTACCTGAAATAATAATTGGAGATCAAACAAAAGGCACAATGACATGGAACAAAGTAAAAGGTACATGTTTTATTACTGAATTTGAACCTAGACCTATTAATGATGCATTGGAAAATGAAAGTCGGATAGAGGAAATGAATGAAGAGATTGAGCAAATTGAAAGAAGCAATACTTGGACTCTTGTTCCTAGACCAAAGGATAAAAATCTAATTGGTACAAAGTGGGTATTCAGAAATAAATTGAATGGAAATGGTGAAGTGTCAAGGAATAAGGCAAGGCTAGTGTACAAAGGATACACTCAAGAAGAAGGTATAGACTATGGAGAAATATTTGCTCCTGTTGCTAGACTTGAAGGAATCAGAACACTACTTGCATATGTTGCATTTAAAGCATTCAAAGTGTATCAAATGGATGTAAAATCATGTTTCTTGAATGGAATTCTAGAAGTAAAAGTCTACATGGATCAGCCTAAAGGTCTCATTGATCCAAAAAAAAGAGATATGGTCTATAAGCTACACAAAGCTTTATATGGTCTAAAGCAAGCTCCTAGAGCATGGTATAAGAGAATACATGGATATCTAGTCAATATTGGTTTTCAAAGCATTAATGATAACAATAGTTTGTATATTAAAGAGGGACCATAAAACATAATTTTGCTAGTAGAAATATTTGTGGATGATATCCTATTTACAGGTCATGATGACTTATGCAAGTCATTCTCTAAAGAAATACAAAAAGAGTTTGAAATATCAATGTTTGGAAAAATAAAATTCTTTGTCAGTTTACAAGTTCATCAAATTAAGGATGAGATTTACATTACTTGATCAATATATATCAAGGAGATATTGAAGACCTTTGGAATGGAAGATCCCAACGATGATGATTCAAAAGAGGTCAAACTACCTATAGATCTATGACTGGAAAATTTCAGTATGTTGTTCACACAAGACCTAATATTTACATTAGTAGTTGGTACAGTTACAAGGTTCTCTTCAAATCCCAGATAAAATCATATGATGGAAATCAAAAGAACTGTGAGATACCTAAAAAGTACTCAATGCTATGGTCTATGGTACAAGAAAGGTGGGAAATTCAAGTTGAAATCCTTTACTGAAGTTGATTGGGCTGGAAGCATTGATGATAGGAAGAGCACCAATGGAGGAGTTCTTTCATGGAAAGAGGTTAGTATCTTGGACAAGTAAGAAACAAAATTGCATCACTCAATCTACAGTAGAGACAAAATATGTTGTTGCAATAGTTAATTGCTCCAATATAATGTGGTTCAAGCAATTGTTGTCAGGAATGAAGGAAGAAATCAAGGATCCAATGATTATCTATTTTGATAACACAAGTGCAATCAACATATCCAAAAATCCAGTGATGCACACCAAGACAAAACACATTGCAATCAAGTATCATTTTCTAAGAGAATCAGTTGAAGATAAATAGGTTAGATTGGAATATTCTAATACAAAGGAGCGGGTTGCTGATATATCTACCAAACCTTTACCTAAGGATGAATTTTTTATTTAAGAGGAAAGCCAGGGCTCATTCTCCTATTAGATGCTCACTCGAGTATAGATTAGTGATGCATCAATCGAGCTTCATTGAAGAACTATCAAATTGATGCAAAGAAGTCATAGCTCATTAGATATGAATTAGTACTTCAAGTACATTACAAAAACATTGTATCAAGTCTTTGGCATATGATGTCAAAGAGGGAGAGATTGAATCATGTCATATAATTATTTAAGGAAAAGAATAGTGTATTCAAAGAAGAATCAGAGGAAGTGATCTGCATATAAGAAAGAGGGAGAACTTGATCTGACGGAGTCTAAAAATAAGATGGTAGATGGAGAATCATAGAGGGAGTTCTCATGGATAGATAAAGAATCAAGATGAAACTAAGGATATTATAAAATCTTATAAATCATTTGTTTTCTCTAAATTTTCTTTGCATAATGACATATTGTGTTGCCATTATTGCTAGAGACGGAGATTGTTGATAACAATTATTCAATTGTACATTTTCATTGATGTTACACAAATGTTGTACTCAACTGAGAATTGCTAGTTGGAACCGAGCTCAGAAGACTCCTATATCAACTAAGCAGAAGACAAGTTAAGTGATCCAGTTGAAGTTAAGCTAGGTCAACCACCAAAGGAGTTTAGTTGTAACTAAGTTAGAAGTTTAGTGTAAATCGAGTCAGGCCAATTACCAAGGAACTCAGTGGTAACCGAGTGACAAAGTTTTAATTCAAGTCGACCTACCTCAAAATAATTTTCTTTATTTATTTTCTTTATGCAAACTGACTTAATGGATGTCAATTATTTATTTGTAAGGATATTAAAGTCGACTTGACATTGTATTTCATATATATGAAAGGTCACGTTGTGGGATGAAAATATAGAAGTTGTGAAAGAAGATAAGATGTGAATTGAGAAGGATATCTGATTAAGGGAAGAATATCTAAGGAGCTGCAAAGAATATTTTGATCAAGAAGGATCTAGAGGATAAACTAGAATAGTGATATGAATTTTCAATCTAGTTGCTTCATAAATCAGGTCAATCATTATTACTCTCTAACAATTGTAGTAGTGAAGAAATCCCTTAACATAGTCTACTTAACAGTCATTTTGTAAATCCTCTAGCCAAGTGGCATTTCTAGATTGAAGTGTCTTTATACCTCTAACAAGGCCTCCTAATAGAGTGATTTAAATCATTTATTAGGGTCACCTAATAGTGTGTTTTGTAACCTTTAATAGGGTTGGCTCCTAACAGGGCTTACTTCAAAAGAGTGAAAAGTTCTAACTAGTTGCGTTGGTGGTTTTCCCAAATTGGTTTCCATGTTAAATCTTGGTGTCTCATGTGTTCATGTTATTTGCTTATTGATTTATGTTTCTGCAACTAAGTTACTAGAGGTTAATGCACATTAATATTTCAATATTTCTTTGTTAACTGATTTATAGTGGATTTCTAGTTCTAGCCGAGCTGTGAGTTCCAAGGAAGTCTTTGTATTGACATCTAAGGGATTTGGAATTATTTTAGTGGTAACTAATTCACCCCTCCCCTCTCAGCTACTCCTCTTATATTTCCAACACATGTGTATGGTCTCTTGGAGTCTTTCCTTTTGTAGACGTGCTTGTTCTTCTAGGTGGCATTTCTTCTCCTCGAGATGCATGGTGAGTGACATGTTATCTTCAGCCCTAGGTGTATCAAAGAGTATATCAAACGGGTTCTTGAAGCTATAGAGCAAGTTTTTCCAAGTATTAGCTTCTTGTAGTTTATCAGAGATGGGTTCCTCCACACAAACTTATTCATGAGGACGTTCAAAGGTGAAACAAGGATGACTCCCTTTACCGACTTGGAACCTAGTCATGACCGACATGTAAGGGTATATCTTTGTTTATTCAAATGAGGTAAAGCATTTCAAATTTGAAGCTTTTAAGGTCAAGAACAATCACTTGTCAATGATAAAAGATAAGTGGCTTGTTGAGAGTGCTCAAGAATTTACAACACTAATGACTTGAGCTGAGAGAGTAAGGAAGAAGCTTGATGGCAAGTAGCTAGCATAGAGATGTAACCAAAATTTGACAAGTGACCGTTAGAAATGTTTTTAGCTTACATCTGATAAACTAGACCCATCTTTCCAATTTAGAGTAGTACCTAACATGAATATTTTTTACCAGACTCAAGTAGGATGAAGTGATGACACCCCTAAATTAGCTAAGACATGATCTTGACTCTATTTTGGAAGCAGCAAAAACTGGGCGATATTTCTCAAAAGGACAAATGATACAAGATCAACAAATAATATCGTACGATACACTTTACAATAGCTAGGCGATACTTTTCTCTCATACAATAGTTTCCTTTAAGCATGGCGACATAGTTGATAACCTCGTCTCAATAGAACTTATAATAGACAAGTGATACTTTATTAGGTATGAAATATCGTACGATATTTCTCAAAAGGTCATATGATAAAGGGATAGTAAACTATGAAAAATGTACTTTGGAGCTTGAAAATCCTATGTTTCAAGTTGATTTTTCAAACGCTTCAGGCCATAACGTAGTGCAAACAGTATTAAACCTCAATTTGTGGTAGAAGACAACATGGTTTGAAAATAATAAGTGGATTTAATAGGTCTCAAATAGTTGGACAAGGGACAAGGCTGTAAGGAAACTTGGCAACAAAGAATATAACTGTTTCCACATTACCCATAATAGTTCTGAAATAAATACGGAATTAAAATCCACATGCAAGAGAATAGATAACATACTCACAAAAATTGTGACACAAGATATACCCTAGGAAACCCTCATTGAGGGAAAAACCTAGCCTCAAAAGCATCCATGACTATGGATTATTTAGCAAAAATACCATTGCCATACAACCATGGAAGCCTTCATGGCCATAGCCACAACCGAGCAAACTATGTGAACAAGCATGAATCCACACATCCCATGCCATGCTTTCAACCTTCACAAATGCTCCCTTGGCTAACCTGTCAAGCCTTGTCTCGCTCGACTCTTGCCTTTCTCACTCTTACTCTCTACAACAACTACCCTTGTGGCTACTTATATAGTAGCAAGTCCCACAAAACCACTAAGTGGTATTACATAAACCATGTGCTACTTAACCCATTGACCCCACATTTAATATTGGGCATTTAATTTTTTTCCCCAATATTAAATAATTACATAAAATATTATCACAATGTTACAGTACAACTCATCAAGAAAAATTCCATGGGAATCTTTACATGTTGCACATCCATCTAGGCACAACATTACATAATAAAATAAAATAATAAAATAACAATATTATGCAATGTGTGCAACACCCATTATCTCAACAATCTCCCACTTGTTGTATACATTGCATAGGGTCAATCCGTAGCCACATAAATGAACAAGGGAACAATCCCTCCCAGCACATCCACCATCATGGATCAAAATAAACCAAGTGCTCGATCCTAGTACCCGCAACAAAATCAAAGTATCCAACATCTCAAACATGAATGATCTCACCTCCTATTATGCCACTGCCACCGGACATACATAGAAGTCATCCAAAGAGAAAGCCGCCCAATTTATCACATTAGAAGATCATAAAATCCTATACCAACTAAAATTCCAAGCACAAATAACCTAATCCAAAGGTAATCACATATATTCGTAGTTGTCAAAATATCCATAGCTGAAATAGCACCCACAGCAAGTGCCAAACCCATCCAACTATCCATACCTCTAAGGTATAACAAGTGAATCTCATATCACCGACATATCCAATCTATAACCTGCAATCACAAGCCTCAAAAGCAATACCTGCCACATATATACCAAGAAGCTCCCACTGCAAAAGATAATGTCAAATCTATAACAAATCCACTCAACACATCTCAAAGAAGTGAATCCGTGTAGTATCAAGGACATCCACAATACATAATCCAACATCCTGCAAGAATAACTCTCATAACAAATCTCCAACAGTCTTCCAAATTCTCCACAACCAACAGAGGAAAGAGAAAGAAATAACCATCTCATCTCTCACATGACATGCATGAGCATAAACCAATGATCACAATCTCCAACCAATCTCAAATCCAATGTAAGCAAAACTAAACATCCAGGAAGATAACCAAGACCAGAGAAACCATGTGAATCATAACCTGTATCATGTCCTTCTACACACACCTCTAGATGTAAACTGTGCAAGTATGATCTCTTCCATAAAACCTCAACAAGAAGCCTCAACAACACCCAAACCATACCATATAACTAATCATGGATGTAAGCCTCTCACAAGAAGATCAAACCCATAAACCATTCCTAAACCAAGGAATAACCATTCCTAATCCAAGGAATATGCCCAATATAAAACCATCTCCCAAACCCAACCAGCATAACAACATATGCACATGGAGATAACCAATGTTAAACCATCTCTCAAATGAACCCTCCAGAACTAACTCATGTACCATAGCTCAAGATCCATATCCATGAAAGATAAGCATAAATATAATGCAACTGAGAAAAACAATGGGCTATACCTCTCAAGTAGCAAACCGCCGAGTAGACCAAGAGTGGGGAATGAGAATGCTCATCAAGATACCCAAGTATTCAACCAAGACTCATCTAAGAACAATCTCCTCTCAAGTCCATATCAGGTGACTGCCCCTCGGACTTCCTACTGAAACCATCAACCGTCCCAATAAATACTTCTCTAATCCAAGAGAAATCAACATCACCACCGTCTCTAAGTATCTATGAGCACCTGTAACCAATCAATCCATGCCAACTCCAAATGCAACATAGCAATATCATGAAGTATCCAGCTTATGATCAGTGTACTCAATACCAAGAAACTAAACCAAGATCAATGTCAAAGTTCCAACCATGGCCTCAGGAACATAAACATGACAACATGATCTTACCATCTCAACTAAAGAGATAACATGCTCCACGTGAACACACCATAACATGTCACAACTCTAAATGCATATCAAGAGTATACCATGACATAATAATGAAACCATGCTCATAACAAAGATAACATGCCAAATAAAAGTATAAACCACACCTTTGCCAAGAACCCTGTGAGTCCTCAAGATGCAACCATCTCCATACACCATGAAGAAAACCATCTCCATACACCATGAAGAAAACCATCTCCACATACCAAGAAGAACCATCTCCATACACCATGAAGATAACTAAGAACTCCATGAGTCCTCAAGATCTAACCATCTTCACACACCATGAAAATAACAAGTGTACCATGCAAATGTCAAAGATGCTTCTGTAGCAATGGGATCTAAGACAAACCTCCAACATCTACAAACACTCAATAAATATATCAATGCCAACAACTCCCATTCAACTATGGTACCAAGTCACCTATGGCATCATAAAATCCATCTCCTACTTGAAGATCCAAACCAAACCAGAAACTGATCCTGCACTGTCACCCCATCACTGTCACAAGCTCCCACTAAACCATGTATCCAAGCTATCCATGACATCATGATGAAAAACCATCCTCTAACCATGAGAATCAACCAAGGCATCAAACCATCAAAGAACTCAAAGTGCACATCATGAGCTCCTCAAAAGAAACCAAATAACCATGATCCTCAAACCAAGAAGATATACCACCATAACTGAATCAAAAAATCCAAGCTAATGAACATCAAGGATGTACTTGTATATCCAATCATGTCATGCCAAAATCCATGGCACCATGATCACATCCATGAACTGAGCATCTGGTTTTCAATATGTCCAACCTGTCAGCATAAAATAGTCAACCACAATCCTCCACCATGATTGTACCTGGTAACAACATCTCATCCCTTCTACATGAAGAAAATAGTAAATCATGTGACTTAGGGCATAGACAACCCAAATCTAAGCCACCAATCTGAATATGCATCAATAATGAAAGATCAATGGGCAAAGACAACCCATAACCAAGCTATAAATGCAACCTGTAAGTATAAACCGCTTAGAACACTCCACAACTTGTAGATCCAACAAGTCATCGTACATATGCAAGCCAAACACTAATAACCATATCATCATGAGACCAATCTGAAATATGAACTGAGTATACAATGATATCAAATCTTAAATCTCCAATGCCATAAACTCACAATGTTACCATAGTCAAAATATATCTATAAACTGTTCAGATCAATATATAAATAAATAAATTATGCCAAACCTACACCAAATCTAAACCAATGTGTAGAGCTCTCCAAGAGCTTTCCGTTGACTACTCGAAGTCCAAAATCCAACTCTGTATGCCCAAGTTATGCCCTAATCCGTGCTCAAAATAAATAACATCTGACTTTAGGGCTCTCAAAACCTAACAAAATATCAAAATCATACAACCAAACCTACACCATATTGTAGTGCTCTGAATTAGCTTTCCAACGCCTATAAGAACTCTGAAATCCGATATTTTGAGAGAAATTTATGGTCGTTTTACTAAGACAGTCTTTTTACTAGTTTCAGTATGATTTTTCATTTTTTTTATTTTTTTTTCTGTGACGAAAATTTCAACGAGATTAAATTTGACAGCCATCATGGGCTGAAACAAAAAAAACTCTTTCATTTCCTTTGAACATGGCCAAACTAGGGCATATTATATATCAAAATTTATGGAAATGTCGACCCGGATCCAATGGTGAGGTCTGTTTTTACCCAGGAGGTTATTTTTACATGCTACCCCCCAAAATCCTCATTTTAAATGAAACATCCGAAAAATCCTTTTGTCCCAAAAATTTCACATGCCCAAATCTTTTAACATCTCATCATAACAGCAAACCCAAAACCCTCAGATCTGCAATAAATCATTCATATATCTTGCCCTTTTCTTTTATCCTCTCATGCATTCCCATGAATTCAATCTAGGGTTACAATAATAAAACTATAGCTCTGATACCACTTGTAAGGAAACTTGGCAACAAAGAATATAACCGTTTCCACATAACCCATAATAGATCTGAAATAAATACAAAATTAAAATCCACATGCAAGAGAATAGATAACATACTCACAAAAATTGTGACACAAGATATACCCTGGGAAACCCTCATTGAGGGAAAAACCTAGCCTCAAAAGCATCCATCACTATGTATTATTTAGCAAAAATGCCATTGCCATACAACCATGGAAGCCTTCATGGTCATAGCCACAACCGAGCAAACTATGTGAACAAGCATGAATCCACACATCCCATGCCATGCTTTCAACTTTCACAAATGCTCCCTTGGCTAACCTATCAAACCTTGTCTCACTCGACTCTTGCCTTTCTCACTCTTACTCTCTACAACAACTACCCTTGTGGCTACTTATATAGTAGCAAGTCTCACAAAACCACTAAGTGGTATTACATAAACCATGTGCTACTTAACCCACTGACCCCACATTTAATATTGAGCATTTAATTCTTTTCTCCAATATTAAATAATTACATAAAATATTATCACAATGTTACAGTACAACTCATCAAGAAAAATTCCATAGGAATCTTTACATGTTGCACATCCATCTAGGTACAACATTACATAATAAAATAAAATAATAAAATAACAATATTATGCAATGTGTGCAACACCCATTATCTCAATAAAGGCAACCTTACCAACATGCAATTGAGATATCAAAAGAAAAATTGCTACGAATGCTAACCAGATTATTTGATGTTTCAGAACATTTACATGGGTCTAGCACATTCGAAGCACATGCCAAGAAGTACTATCTAAGGTCACAATTTATTACTCAACAACTTGGCCCATGCTTGATGCCTCTTCACCTCACATTAACTAGTTACCCATGAAAGATATTGGCTTTATCATGGAGATGTCATTTGCATAACCAAGGGAACACAAATGGTGAGTGTAAAATCTTGGGGTGATCCAAGTAATCCTCTAGGATTGGCCCTTGCACCAAGATGTTGAGCAAAAAAATAAGGTAGCTTCTAGCCTATGGTGTTTACAAAGGGCTTCCATTCATAGCACTCCTCTTGCACCCAATTATAGGACACCTTTCCTTGCAGCAAGTAATGGACCTCATGGTCACAAGAGTATCTTAAGCATTCTTGCTTAGCATTTTCATCATTGTTTCAATCCCACAAGTACTCACATTAAGTGAAGACAAGAACTATGTCTACCAAGGTTTTGTGTCCTTGATAGCCTTGAGTTTATAGTGGGTTGGAATAGCTGGGTTTGCTTGACCTCACTTGGGTCATTCCTCTTTATTTCTCAAGAGAAAGCCCTCTAAAGGATTATAAACTACACAAAATGGATCCACTCTTGGAGATCAAGATTTTTCATTCACCACAAGGGTGAAGAACATACTCTCCTATTCTAATCATTTCCCCCAGACATACCAAGAAGCTCAATTATCCCACTTACTTTTGAAATCTAAAGGTGGGTCAAGATTTTTGATTCACCACAAGGGTGAAGAACATACTTTCCTACCACCAAGAGATCCTAATTGCATATTTTAATGTGCCTATGAAAGATGAACAACTAGAAATATTGCCACAAACAAAAATAAAGGAAATACAAGCAGTTGTTTGTTTTATTTTTATGCTTCTAGACAACCCTGCAAACAACCATTAGTAGCCTTTTTCAATTTGAAGCTTTAACATGCATTCTTTTAGCAATTTTGCAAGCATCTAGAGAAACCCTACATGCAAAAAATGTTAGTCTAGCAAAGGTTAGTCCAAAAATAATGCAAAAAACCTATAGTAAAATCTCTGCTAGACAATAGTAAACCTGAGAGATTTGAAAAACATAATGTCAAAGACCTAAAATTAAAAAAACAACTCATACATCAACAAGTTCTAGGTTGGGTGATAGTTTTCTACTAATAAAATATCGTACAATATTTTTCAGTATATTCTACAATACTTCTATGTGATATTTCTCCCTATAGTCATGCCATAGAGTTTTGTATATGTGTATGATACTTTTACTAGAAACGTATTGCACAACAGTACTAAGAACTATCGTATGATACTAATAAAGTATCACACAATAATCACAACTACAGAAGAAGAAAGATAGAACAACATGCGAAAAATTCAAGTTAAGAATGTTGATTGAGAGGTAAAACTAAGACATCCTACCCCACAATGGGCGCAAAAAATGTACACTCAATTTATGCACTTCTCTAAACCCTTCTATCTAAGGTATCCCATAGATTGGAACACTCGAATGTTAGTTTAGAGCTCCCTATCCATGGAGTGCAAAGGTGTGTGTTTGTGCACAATAGAAGCTCTCAGGTAAGCCTTGAGACAAGACCCTTGCTACTAAACCATGCAATGGGAGAAATACAAGAGAAATAGTGCAAATGTCCAATAGAGCTCTCAAACATGCAATGCAAGAATGAACTATGCTATGATGAAATGCAAGAATGCAACTAAACTAAGAAAGATGAGCATATTAAAACCATTTTACTTAAACTAGGTGATCTAAGCTATTACAAAAGAAACTAGACTATTTGCAAATGAATCTAGATAATGAGAGAACTAGATAGGAAACAAGAAGTTCTCCATAAAGCTCTAAGAAAATATGTCAACAAACCTACAACATAACATTAGCTCAAAAATTGGATCCTTAGAGAGGGAGAGAGATCTCTCTTTTAAAGGTATACAGATGATTAAGATCAAGATCAAGGAAATGGATGATCAAGGGTGAGGGTTGACTTTTGGCATGATCCATGTGTAAGAGAAAGTCAATCAATGAAAAGGAGTTGACTTTTCATGTGAGACAAAAGCTTTTTCTTTTAATTTGTAAATAGGGAAGAAGACTTTATATGTGCACATTGAGTGGGTTAGGAGAATGGGGTCTTTTATTTAATTATGAGGGGACATGTTCTTTTAATCAAATATGGACTTGAGATATTATAGGTTAAGATCAAATAAATTTAATTGAGGGAATTTGGCCTAGGCAAATGATTAAATGATTTAGCCAAAATGTTCAAGAGGGGGTTAATGGTCTAGATGACCATTTTTAGATGATTATAGAAATTCCTTATACCTTATTTTCTCATCTCCCTCTGCCTTGTATTGTGTATACATCTTTATAATGTGCTTCTCACCTCCTCATGTATGTTCTTCAAATGTTCACCAAAATCCCCACCCTTGGCACTACTTATCTCTCCCTTATCTAACTTTCTCAATTCAGAAACATCTTTGGGACTGCTCCCATATACAATCTGTAGAATGGTGATTTACCAATACTCTTATTGATAGAATTATTTTATGCAAATTCTTCCAATGGTGAAATCAGATCCCAACCCTTTGGCTTATCTCTAACCAAACATCTTAGCAAGTTTTCCAAACTTTTATTCACAACTTTTGTGTGTCCATCAGTTTGTGGATGATGTAATGAACTAAACTTCAAATTTTTCTTCAACTTATTCTACAATGTATGCTAGAAATACCCAACAAACTTGGTATGTCAATTTAAAACTATACTCTTTGACAAACCATGTAATCTCACCACTTCTTCGAAAAATAACTTTGCCACATAAGCAACATCACTAGTCTCCTTGCAGGGAATGAAATGTGCCATCTTTGAAATTTTGTCAACCACTAAAAAACTAGAATCATGCCCACACTAAGTCCTTGGTAAACCAAGAACAAAATCCATGTTGACATCCTTGACTTCTCTGGTATAGGTAATGGCTAGTACAATCCCATATTCTTCTTCACTCCTTTCACCATCTGGCATACTCTACAAATCTATACAAACTTTTTATATCTTGCTACAACTATGGCCAGTAATAATTCTCAGTAACCAAAGCAATGCTTTATCTCTACTAAAATGTTTAGCCAATCCTCCATTATGCTTCTCCTTAATGAGCTCATAGAACTTCTAGGAATGCACAATTGATTTCCTTTGAAAAACATATCATCTTGGATTATGAAATCCAACCACTTTGTCCTGTTAAGTGTAATAGGTTTTGTACAAGCTTTCCAAGTCTCACTAAAATCAAGATCCTTTGAATACAAATTCCTGAGTTCCTTGAACCCAACCCAGTAACCTTAATCTGCATCTTTGTCAACAAAAGTTGTCTCCTACTAAGAGCATATGCAATTCTATTGGACTTCTCACTCTTGTGTTTCAAAACAACTGTATAAATTAGCAAAAATTCAACCCATTTAAAATGCCTTTGGTTCAATTTTCCTTGATTACTCTAATATTGCAAAGGTTGATTACCAGTATACAAAACAAACTCCTTAGGGAGAAGATAGTGTCTCCACTTCTTCAATGCCTGAACTATAGCATAAAATTCCTAATAATAAACAAAATATTTTATTTTGGCATCATTCAACTTCTCGCTAAAATAAGCAATAGGGCAACCTTCTTGACTCAAAACAGGTCCTATTGTAGTACTGCTAGCATCACATTCTACTTGAAACACCTTATTAAAATCTGGAAGTGCTAAAATAACCCATTTTGCAACTTTATGTTTTGACATATTAAAACTCTTATCTAGCTCTTATAGTCCATTTAAATTTTGTCCTATCCCCTCTCATTATTTCAGTCAAGGGTCCATAAATACTGCTAAGACCTTATATAAACTTTTTGTAAAAACTAGCCAATCCATGAAAAGATCTTACCTTAGACACACTCCATGGTATAGACCATTCAAGGATAGATTTCACTTTCTCAAGGTCCATTTTTAGACCTTCTACTAAGACTACAAATCCCAGTTACACCAACTCCATAAAACTACACTTTCTTATATTTATCCACAACTTTTCTTCCCTCAAATTATCAAACACTTTGCGAATATGCATCAAATTCTCCTCTAATGTCTTACTAAAGATCAATATATCATCTAGGTAAACAATGACAAACTTACCTAGAAACTCCTTCAATACCTCATTCATGAGCTGCATGAAAGTGCTAAGTGCATTGGTTAGCCCAAAAGGCATGACTAACCACTCATACAATCCTTCCCTTGTCTTGAAGGTAGTCGTTCACTCATCTCCTTCTTTGATGTGAATCTGTTGGTACTCACTCTTTAGATCTATCTTTGTGAAATAAACAACTCCACTCAAATAGTCCATAATATCATCCATTTGCATCATAGAAATCTATACTTGATTGTGATCTTATTGATAACCCAAGAATCTGTGCACATCCTCTATTCTTCACTATTCTTTTGTGCTAATACTATTGGTACAACATATGAACTCAGACTCTCTTGAATCAACCCCTTCTGCAACAACTCATGAACCTATCTATTCAACTCTTCACTTTCTGTTGGTATCATTCTATGCATTATCTTGTTTGGCAAACTGGCTCCTGGAATCAAGTACATATGGTGAGTGATCTTCCTTACTAGTTGTAATCCATCAAGTACATTATCTAATACAATATCTAGAAACTCCTCTAATAGATCTAGAACTTTTGTAGGAACCTCCTCTACTTCTTCTTTACCATCTTTTTAAATTACAAAAAAGCACATATGATCATGTCTCATACCCTCTAGGAACTTCTTTCCATCAACAAAACATACTCTTGCAACACTATATACCTTTTCATTTGTATCTTTCAATGGCTTCAACTTATGTTTCACTCCATCCTTTGTTAGCATATAGCCATTTGTACACCTACCATGTACAACATGTATGTCAAATTTTCACGTCCTACTCAACAACATATGATATATATCCATAGGTATGATATCGCAAAGCACCTTATCCTGGTAGCTTCCAATCTTGAATTTCACTAGGCATTGCTCATTAACCATGACCTTGTGGTCATCCTACACCTAGGCAATATGGTATGGATACATGTGTTTCTGCCTCTTGAGATTTAACTTTGTGACTATCTTTTCTGATACTATATTGTCAATGCTTCCACCATTAATGATCACATCACAATACTTATCTTCAATTTTGCACCTTGTGAAAAGCAAACTCCTCGTTTGATCAGGTTCATTCTCACAACTTTGCAAGACTCTTCTATTAACTAGGACCTCTCCTCTTTCAAAATCTTAAGAATGTGAGTATTTGGTATCTTCATTAACATGTGCTACTCTAGTCTGGCATTAAATTCTTCTATCAGTTCTTCCTTGGCACTAGGAACACTCAAAAGCTCTATGCCATTCTTATCCACAGTGAAAACATTTTCTACAAAAACCTCCTCTTCTAGGTTTCTCACCCTCTACCTTTTCCTCTCTAATCTCCATTGTTCTAATCATGGAAATGATTGGAATTATTTCCCCTCTAGTTTTGACTATTACTACTAATCTCATCCTTATTCTTCTGATCATCATTTTGGCCACCATAAGACCGTTCACTAGATCTTCCAATATCTTCCACTATTTTTATTATCTAATTTTTTGTTCAACTTTTCCTCAACTCTTAGGGTAAACTAGTATGCCTTCTCAATACTAGACATTTGAACTAGTCTCAGCTCCTCCTGAATGCTTGGCCTCAACCCATTAAGATAACAACAACTTTCTCCTTATCATCGATTCTAATGAGAACTCAGTAGAACTCTTCATTATACTCTTGATTAGATCTTCCTACTTGCTTCAACCCTCTTGCATCTTCTTGAACATATCAAGCTCATAATCTACAGGAATGAATTATTATTTTAATTTAGCTATCATCCAGTCCTATCTTGTGATTTTGTCCTTCCCTCTTCTATTTCGCTCCATCAAAATCTCCTGCCACCAAATCTTCTCATGACCCTTCAATTTGGCCTTCACAAACTTGACCTTATAAAGATCCTTAATATCTTCATAATCAAAGTATTCCTCTAATCCATTGATCCAACCAATCAACTCCTATGGGTTAAGATTTTATGAAAATGTGGGAACCTCAAACTCAAATCTTTTACTAGTAGCCCTAAAAATTCTCTCTTCTTCTAGGTTTAAAACTACCTCTTCTTTGACATTTTCTTCTTCTTCTCCTTTGTCCTCAATTTCATCTCTTACGATGAGATTTATTCCTCTGTGCATTTGTTCTTCCAATGCTTTCATTTGTCTTTGGAGGGCTCTAAAACCCTCAGGTATAACACCTACAACTCTTGCACTACACTCTCTTCATGGAGGCATTTTCACGCTTCCACCCAAACCTTGGTGCAAACTACCTCACAATTGATGATATGTCTAAACGCTCAACCCACACCATGGTCTAGGTGCAACTACCTTACAGTTGGTGATATGTTAACACACTCAAGAACTCTTGCTCTGATACCAATTCATGAAAGCTGCACCTTTTAGTACCATAAACACATAACATAAACAAAAAAATAACAACAATTGGCAAGAACAAAATATGGGCTTCTTATTATCACTGTAAATGTAGAAGTACAAAGTTTTGAAATACAATATGCAAACCCACATGGGAAATTTCTTTACAATACTCTTTAACATAGAGCCACAAGCTACCACCCAAATTTTCCTAAACATCACTATGGGCCTTCCTTATACATGTAATTTTTCACCATCAGGGAAGATTTTAGACACTAACCCTAGATCCTAAGGTTGACAAAACTCAAATTAAAAATTATTTCTTAGCTTATTACATAGGGTCAATCCTAATTATGCTTTTAGGTACCCAAACTTCTGGAGGTTGTAACTTTTAAACCATATGTTTGATTTTCAACTATAAGTACTTTTTGGAATAGGGTTGTCCCACTCAGCCGAGGCACAACCCTATTCTAGAGCCTCTAAGGCCTTCAAATATGAGCTCAAAGGTTTCCTACCCAAAAACCTCAATAACTTCTATAATACATATGGTATGACAAATGCAACTGCACTGGAAAGCTAATATGACTTAGATGAACCTCCACCTATGAAATTAGAAGATTCCAAGATCGTATGACCCACTTACTAAAAATAATAAGTTCTCATAAATAGTAATTCTATACTAAAATAGCCCTTGTTGAAAATGAAAAAAACAAAAATATTTTTGGGTAATGCGAGATTGCCCTTACACCCAGGATGCTCCTGCATCAAACCCCAAGATCTTTAATAGATAAATTTACATCTACAAAAGCTAAGTGTATTGAGAGCATCTATTGTTTAATCATTGTTGATGCAATTCTATATGCCCTCTCAAAATGATTCATGCTTATATATTCTATATTTGTAGATATGTCAAAGGTTAAAGAATTTTCTAATTTCATATGCAAAAATCTTAACTAACACATTTGCCTACATATCCCTTATTTCTCCAATTATGGGGTCATACTTTTTAGTGAAGCTTAATAACACATCAATGTCATATAATAAAGTATATTTCTAAGATCATACTACCAAGCATTAAATTTAGGGTTTGTAAGATTTATTTTCCAATACAATTGCCTAAAATTGTTGAATTGAGAAGTGGGCATCTCAATATCTCTGACCAATCCATATTTATCTCTTAGCATTAGAGAAATCTCTTTCCCATACTTAACTTGGTCAACTACTATAATCTTTTGCATTGTAGAGAGCTTTCATTGGTCAAGAAAATCATCATAAAGGTTCCTATTTGTATAGTTTATCTTTCCTAAATATCTTCTAATGGGAGGCATTCTTCAAGATTAGAATTTTTCACTCTATGAAGGCTTACAGGTAGGGTTTATGCCAAACAAATCCTAAGAATTTGAAAATCCCTCAACATGACACAATTATATATGGAAACAAACACCCCACCTAGAAAGAGTAAAAATCCTTCACAAATTTACAATAGGATCCTTCTAATTTACTAAATTGTAGAGCTAGGACATGATATTTACAATTTACTCTATCATTGAAATAAGGCTCAATTTTGTATGGAGACAGCACCATAAGATTACCATAGTAGACAAAAAGCATATTTCAATTTTAAAATAGGAAGAATAATCATAAAACCCACAAAAAACTCTAAGAATATGATCATTTTCTTCCTATGTGCACCATAAATTCATATACTTTTGTAAATAATCAAAAAGTAGTGAATCACCAAATTTAAATATCGACCATCAATTTCCACCTACCTACCTCATCCTACAATGGAGATTCCTTATAAACTAATTTGAACTTCTCATCACCATTGGGGCACCTAACAACCAATTAGAACTAAATGCATCATCATGTAGGTGACATGGTAGCACATAACCAACAACATGCATTTCTGGTGGCCAACCATGTGGCATAATCTTGTGATGTAACAAAGATTAAAAGTTGTTCAACATTCATTGTGACATCTTAAGAGTCATTGATCTCTTTCTATGATTTAACAAGTCAACCATCCTTTGTTTAGTTAATTATTAAGAAGATCTTCATCATCAAATCAAAAGATCACCGAATAAGGCATGTGCTAAAAGGTGACATATTAATTGACCATTAGTTAATTCCTTTGTATTTCTTGGCCCTTGACAATACTGACATCATGCAGAACATGAGCCAATGAGAAACCTTCAAAATTGCAACATAATTCACAATCTTCCACTTCTGATGGTTGAGAACATGTGGCAAGATCTTGCATTCTCGTAAAGATTAACCTTTGACCAAATTCCATTGAGAGAATGTGATAGGAATTGATTCCATCTGGTCATGAACACATCTTTGAGTTGCCATTTCATTTGGTCCTATCGACAAGATTCATAGTTGTTGTCAATCCTCACCATGCGAAAACATCTAGGAGATTTTGTTGAGAGGATCAACCAATAGGAAAGTAGGAAACAAGTATATTAGGCTTGCTTGTTCCCATAACCTTTAGAAATATATGGATGCATCTTACATTCTCATGAAGATTAAACATCAAACAAGTTCCAATGCAAGAATGCAAGAGTCATTAGATTTATAGGAAGTTAACACATAGACATGCTAAGACCTTTCAATGGGGTGGACAAGTGGAAATTTCTCGCTTTCTCAAAAAGAATTTGATGAAATGCCATGACATAACTGTGAGAATGCAAAAAATTTGGCACGTAGTTAGGGCCACACCATGGGATACATAACAATAAGATAATGTTGTTTGGATTTGACGTAGGAAAAATAAAATGCAAAACATGTAAACAATTAAAAGGCATTCCCATAGTGACATATACAAGGCCCTACTGACAAGCAAGCTACCCTTCATTAAGTGACTAAAAAGAAGATCGAATCTTTTTAATTCTCTATGAAATCAACATGTAACCAATCAGAAAAATGGAAAGAATTGAGTAGGAAAGATGGATGAATCTTAATTGTAAGATTAATACCTAACCTTAAGTCATGAAACCTTTTAAAGGAGGTCGAAACTCCACAATTTAGTGTGTGTGCACAAATACAAGGAGATAATGCCAATGAAGTTTAAAGGGGTATAAAGATTTAGAAGAAGTAGAGTATTGCAGTATTAGTTATTAGAACAAAGTATCAGCACTATGAATAGAGTCATATCAGATCAAGAAGGATTAGATTAGATTGGGCAGAACAAGGATCTAAAATCAGCAATTGTGGATTGTAAGTTATCATGTCAACACATTCTACTATACTTTCTAGCCATTGTATTAGGAGAATGAAAATCCTATGAAGATAGGTTGGTTTAACAGCCATATTGTAAATCCTTTAACAAGGTGACATTCCAAGTGAATGTTTGTAAATCCTTTAGACAAGTCACTTTTAATAGGGTGTTAGAGTCTTTAACGAGGAAGGCTTTTCACAGGGCAAACCATTGTTGATGGTCAAACTTTTTAATTTTGACAAGTTACTTATTGTTGCAGTGATAAATTGTGGGTGTCATTCCCACCCCAGTTTTACCTTATCATTTTGGAGGGTTTTTGGGTGATCAAATATTATGTTCTTAGCTGTGTTTTCTGGGTAGATTGTGTTACAAACGTTTTGGATCACACTCTGTGATCCATCATCAGGATAAGAGAGCTGAAGGAAAAAATATTGTGTTGTCTATTTTCATGCATGCCTTTACTTTCATGTTAATTAGATATGTTTCATGCATGAATTGATTTCAGTTAAAAGGTTTTATAGCCTAAAGTTTGGTACTTTTGATTCATCCCCCCTCTCAGAAGTATTCTTCCCACTTGTAAATCCCAACAATTGGTATCAGAGCCAAGTTCTTACAAGAAGAAGCCTTACAACTTGAAGAAAAGATCCAGTAATGGAGGTCTACGAGCTTGGGAAGATTATAGAGAATCAAGAGATCGAGATACATCTTATTCTACATTCTCTAGAAGAAGCTAGGGAAGAATTGAGAAAATCCCTAAAGAGAAGAAAATAAATTGCCACAACTGAAAATGATACACAGTACAAGGAGATTAACACCTCAAAAGTGTTTGCCAATGGAGATTCTAAGGAGTTTGATGCAGCAATTGTAGACCTAATGGAGAAAAATGAAGCTCAAGCAAAAGAGATCAAAACTCTCAAGATTGAGCAAGAATCACAAGCCATGATGCTTTGTGAAGTGATTGAACATAAGAAGAGAGCTATTGAAGAAAAAGCTATGATAGAAGATGACAAAAGAAACCTAGCGAACAGATTGGAGGAGAAGTCAATTGAGCTTGCAAGAATCTCTAACATGCAGCTAGAAACCCTAAGCCAGATGATGAATGCCCATCATGAGTTGAATGTCAAGGACATTGAGATCTCCACACTAAAGATGCAAAATGAACAACTGCAAAATGACCTGAGAAGAGAGAAGGAAATTGAAAAGAGCTTCAACAAACTGAATGGAGCTATCAAGTACTTTGAACAACTACTAAAATCACCAAGATCCAGTAATGACACTTCAGGACTAGGATACATCACTAAAAAAGGAGAGTCATTTAAAATTGCAGAAGAAAGAAACAACAAAGGTGAGAACACTAAACCCACTTGTCATTTTTGTGGTAAAAAGGGACATACCCCTAATGTGTGTAAGAGCAAGAATGCCAACCAACATGACAAACCTAAAAACATGGTTCATCGTCACAAGTGTAACAAGCAAGGACATCAAGCACATTATTGTATGAATAGAACCACTAGGACACCAAGATTTGAAGGTCACTGCTACAATTGCAAGAAGTATGGACATAGAGCTCTTAAATGTAGATCTAAGCCTATGTGGACACCAAACCAACCAACAAAGTCAAATAATCATGGACATCACTACAATTGGAACTACAACACTAGGCAAAGTTGTCACTACTATCAAGAATCTCTAACATGCAGCTAGACACCCTAAGCCAAATGATGAATGCCCATCATGAGCTGAATGTCAAGGACATTGAGATCTCCACACTGAAGATGCAAAATGACTTGAGAAGAGAGAAGGAAATTGCAGAGAGCTTCAACAAACCTAATGAAGCTATCAAGTACTTTGAACACCTATTGAAATCACCAATATCCAGTAATGACACTTTAGGACTAGGATACATCACTAAAAAAGGAGAGTCATTTAAAACTGCAGAAGAAAGAAACAACAAAGGTGAGAACACTAAACCCACTTGTCATTTTTGTGGTAAAAAGGGACATACCTCTTATGTGTGCAAGAGCAAGAATGCCAACCAACATGACAAACCTAAAAACATGGGTCACTGTCACAAGTGTAACAAGCAAGGACATTAGGCACATGACTGCAGGACTAGAACCACCAGGACACCAAGATTTGAAGGTCACTTCTACAATTGCAAGAAGTATGGACATAGAGCTCTTGAATGCAGATATAAGCCTATGTGGACACCAAACCAACCAGCAAAGTCAAATAATCATGGATATCACTACAATTGGGACTACAACACTAGGCAGAGTTGTCACTACTATCGACAGTATGGACACATTCTAGAGAACTACATAAGAACACACTTTAGTGGGAGCTACAATAGATGGTTGAGCCAAACTACATGCTTCAGTTGTTTGAATACTGCACATATCAGTAAGCACTACCCAACTAGGTCAAAGGCACCTAACTTAGAGCTCAACAAAGGAAAAGGGAAAGTAGATGTTGAGCATGTCAAAGGAGAAATAAATATAACATGGAAAAGAAAAGATGGATGCAACACATCAAATGAAGGGATCACTTCACCTAAAAGGTCAAGTGGTCACACTTCATCCAACTAAGCAAAAGAAGGTATGTGGGATTGATATTTGAATGATTTATCATACATCAGTTCCAAGACTAAATTAGTATTGAAAAGGATAGATCAGCATGAATAAAGATGCAAAGTTAAATTCAAAATGTTCACATTTTTTCCGAGTGAGGAAAGTTGCTTTTAGTTGTCGAGTTGTCTGCCAAAGTTAGTACAGGTTGAGTTAGTAATGGAAGCTAAGTAAGGGAAACCCCAATACATGTCGAGTGATTTAAAAATCAATGGAAGTTGAGTGAAATAGAATTGCATAAAGAGCCAAGTGGATAGTTGGATATGCACTAAGCATTAAATGCTATGAAATGAAGGGTATAAGGTCACGTTTTCAATCATTTCTCATCATCGCAAACATAAAGTAAGAGCAAGAAGAGTGCAAAAATAGTTTCCAAGTAGAAATTGAACTTTTGTGCAGATTCAAGCCAAGATTTAGCATCTTTTCATCTATTCAAGGTATTTACACTATTGTTGAGCTAAGCAGTTAAGAAATTTTTATGTTTTGAAACCCTAGATTGAAGAAATGGCATTTAGCTCTAGGAAACCTTAGGATAATGAGTCATTTGAGGTTCAATTAGTCAATAATAAAGTTAAGCAACCAAATTTTAGACTAATTCCCAAGGTAGCTTATAATAACGACCTTGCCGGAGCTTTATTTGTGATTCCACCCAAAGTAGTAATCGTACAAGATGTTAGGAGATGTTATAAATGCAAGATAGGTGCTATTGGTGATATGGAGATTAGGGAAGCATACAATAAACTGTGAAAAAATGGAGTATTTAAAGAAGAATTTCAAATTGTTGAAAGGAAGGGCTTAACCCATGCCCTAAAGTTCCCTACTGTATTTAAGATAGAATGGGTAAGAATTGTGTTGAGAAGAATCCATGATGGACGTCTATGGTTGGAAGATGGACCCATTAAACTATCTAAAAAAATTATACATAGAGTGATCAGGTATCCAACCCTAGACCAGCCAAAAACCCTAAGGAGTGATTCTAAAGAGGCTTTAGAAAAGAACATTGGTACAAAATGGAACAAGAGAGGGATGACAATAGACACAATCAAATATCCTCTTGTAGAATTTGTTGTTAGAGTCATATCCCATAAATTTTACCAGTCAAGCTGACTCAACAGTGTACCTTGTATTGCAGTAGATGTGGGCACATTTTAAGACTATAATGACCAACTACTTTGAAGAGTTCAAGAAGTCAATAAAATAGAGACTAAGGATACCTGTCTCACTTGTTGAACAACACATCAATGACATTTGATTCTTAATAGATATTGATCTCACATACATCCAAGCATGAATACCAAGGGTGAGATGGCTAAGGCCACTTGGATATGAGATCAATATTGATGAGGCATCTACAGAAATAACAACTTTACTAGCAGAAAATTGACAAAAGTGCTCAACCCTTTGGCACTTATGATGTCGTCAAATCCAAGGTAGACATGGAACTAAAAATTGCTTCAACACTAAAGAAAAAGGACAAATTGGTGAAAAGGCTTAAGGCAAGATTTGGTGAAGGCACTATAGAAGGTGAGGAGGAGGATGAAGAGGCAGATGAAGATGAAGAAGAACAAGATCAAGGACCACTTGCATTAACTCAAGGCATGGGAGAAGATGCAGAAGAGGTAGAAGGTGTCAAGGAGGAAGAACAAGACAAAGAAGCACCTACCATGCCTCAGCAAAAGAAAAGAAAACCCACCACCAAACCAGCTGCCAAGCCAAAGAAAGTTGCAAAGCCTAGCCCAACAAAGCTTACCACAAGGGCCAACACAAGAGCCACATCAAAGAATGCTAAGGAGTAGGAAAAGAAGAAGGCTATTGAACAGGGAGGTCCAGCCCAGAAGAAGATATGTTGCACCCCTTGAATCAAATGAAGAAAGAATACAATTTGATGACAATGAACAATTCAGAGTGGTAAGTCACACCCCTAAGTCTGATTTAGAAAGCATATGTGATAAAATTAGAGATAATGCAGACTTATCTGGTTTAATAAGTATTGATTTTAATAAGTTGACTAGAGAAGAACAAAACATAGTGGAAGAATCAGTCTACACTATGATGGCCAAGTTCAAGAACACTCCACTTGAACTTGACAATACAATGCCTAAGGAGTTATATTCTATTGTAGAAAACAAATAGCATTATTGTCTCAATATGGAGAAATAAATAAGAGAGTCAACATTGGCTTGAGTAATGCCTAAACATACTAAAGGGCAAATAAGTAAGGCAAATAAGAAACATGGGGGAAAATTTGCACCCAAGTATAGAGCCTTTAGTATTTTATAGAATAAAATTGAGGATGTTGTGAAAAAGTTCACTCAAATGTGGAAATTGATTTATGGGCTGACAACAGTGAAAGAAGGAGAAGCAGACCCCTTTGAGGGTAGAAATAATGAAGAGGAAGAAGACAATGATAAGGAGGAAAAAGGAGAAAAAGAAAAAGAAGATGTTACAGTGGAGAAGGAGACACAAATAGATGAAATGGCAACTGATAAGGAGCAGCAATAGGAACAAAGTGTGCAAGATACACAATTGCCACCACCAAGTCCTCTACATGTAACTCCCACACCTGCAGATATAGTAACTATTCAAGATGTTCCTAACAAATCTTGTTAGAACATCAATCCATTGACTACAGAGGATCTTAAAAAGATTCTTCACCAGACTACCTTGCAAGCACAACTGTGTACAAACCCAGTCTTGGTAAGTGTGGAAGAATTGCAAAAGGCTATAGTTGATATTATAAGGGATAAGGTGAATCCACAAGAACCATCTTCTCATATCCCAACAACTACAAGTGGAAAACCCCTAGAGCAAGCTACACAAGACACATTAGCAAAGGTTGACTCCACAGTTCAAAAGACACAAGGGACAGAGGATACAAAGCCTACAAGGGAGCCAACAAGATAGATAGATACATCTGTCTCTACAACAGAAGAACAAGGTGTACCCCCAAATATCACTATAATTGATCGAGGAAGAATAGAGGAGGAGACCCCTAAGGAAAAGGAGCAAGAGGCAATACAAACACTGGTAAACTTGCCTACAACAAGGACTCCAACAATGCCTCAGAAGTCGAGCACTATTGCCATGCCACTGCAAATATCTGCACCAAGCTCGAGCTCAACAAGAGTTGCAAGGGTACTTCACTATGGAGACCCTGCACTAGATGAAGACATAGTCCTTCCCAAATATGACCATGAAAATATGAATATTGATCAGATCAATGAAGTACAAAAGGCACTTGAGAGGAAGAAGAATCAAGAGATACTCAGAAATGAGTATAAACATAAGCAAGCTTTGATTGAAATAAAAGACATCTTTTTAGATGCATTCAGCTTGCAGGTACCTGATGAAACCAAGCCAATCATGGAGCAACTATCTAGCATAGTGGACTAGGTACAGAATGAAGACCTTGATACTAATGCAAAATTGTTAGAATGGTCTGAAAAGAAGTTTCAAATGAAGGTGAATGAAAGAATATCAAGTGAAATAGCACTATCTCAAGTTGAGCTCGCCAAGAAGATTGAAAAGTTAAAAGTAGTACTTAAGAATATATTCTCATTGTACTCAAAATTATGTGATCCATCAATTTTCACACAAGAAACCAACCAATGGATAATGAGCTTGGAGAGCAACCTTGAGATATAAAGCATGCAGCTACCTAAGGATCCAGCTCAGAGTGAGAAACATTTTCAAAATGTGCTTCACACTCAGAAGGAACTAGTTGTACTAATAGTAGATGAGGCAAATACCAAGGCCAAGTTAATACAAATTCAATCGACCATCACCCCCACACATGGAAATTTTGTAGAAAGAATTGGCCTCTAAAAATGTGATTAAGAAAGACTCCAATCTTTCTACACTAGAAGGCCTAGTTCACCTTGTAGCAGAGACAGCTATCCAACTTAAATCACTAGAAATTGCACTAGACAACTAGGATGCTACTCTCGGGATAGTTATGGAAGTAAATAAATCCTTTTTGGCTAAGTATTTAGTTAATGTATAGAACCCTTTGACATGAGTATCAAAAAGGGGGAGATAAAATAAAGGGGGAGATAGAAAGATAAATTTTGAGCCAAAAGGAAATTGAAACTACAAGGGAAGATGTGTGAAAGGGGGAGTAAAACTAGAGCAGGGTAGATAAAATAGAGCAGATGGATTAGAATCAACATTCAGCATGAGACAATCCAGTATGAGAAGTTTTAGTTACAACAAAGGCACATGATCAACTCAGGGGGGGTTACAATTTTTGAGGTATCTTCACAAAAATTTAAACAATTTTTGAAAGTTTTGTATATATGCTGAACAAATTTATATTATACTCAAAAAGAGATTAGATTCATCATGTATAGTTAAGTGTTTTTGACACTCATGTCAAAGGGAGAGATTGTTGGTCTCAAATTGGTTTTGACAATTGAGTGTCAACACACTTAAGAAATTTTCTTAGTAGATGTTGAGTATAGTATAATTGCTAAGTTACAGTATGTGCCGAGCCAAAAATTCAACAAGTACCGAGTCATTCAGATGTCGAGCAGATAGACAATGCCAAGCAAAGTTCAACTGTCGAGTGACTAATAGATGTTGAGTCAGTATATGTGTCGAGTCACTATAGGTGTCGAGCAAGACAAAATTTCTATATGTGTCGAGCATCGAGAATCAGTAAGTGTCGAATAACACAAAATCAACATAAGAGTTTATGCCCTCAGAAACTCAAACGTAAACTATTTTTGAGCCGACAAAAGATGAATCTCAAAGGATCTAAAAGATAAGATCGAATCTTTTTAATTCCCTATGAAATCAACATGTAACCAATCAGAAAAATGGAAAGAATTGAGTAGAAAAGATGGATGAATCTCAATCATAAGATTCATACCTAACCCTAAGTCACAAAACCTTTTAAGGAGGTTGAAACTCCATAATTCAGTGTGTGTACAGGAATGCAAGGAGAGAATGATAGCAAATTTTAAGGGGTATAAAGACTTAGAAGAAGGAGAGCATTATAGTATCAGTTATCATAATAGAGTATCAGCACTACAAATAGAGTCATATAAGATCAAGAAGGATCATATCAAATTGGATAGAACAAGGATCGAAAATCAGCAATTGTGGATTGTAAGTTATCAGGTCAACACATTCTACTATACTTTCTAGCCATTGTATTAGGAGAATGAAAATCCTATGAAGATAGGTTGGATTAACAACCATATTATAAATCCTTTAATAGGGTGACATTCCAAGTGAATGTTTGTAAATCCTTTAGACAGGTCACTTTTAACAGGGTGTTAGAGCCTTTAACAGGGCAGGCCTTTCGCAGGGCAGACCTTTCATAGGGCAGACCATTGTTGATGGTCAAACTTTGTAACCTTGACAAGTTACATATTGCTACAATGATAAGTTGTGGGTGTCATCCCCACCCTAGTTTACCTTCTCATTTTGGAGTGTTTTTGGGTGATCAAATATTGTGTTGTCTATTTTCATACATGCATTTACTTTCATGTTAATTAGATATGTTTCATGCATGAATTGATTTCAGTTAAAAGGTTTTATAGCTTAAAGTCTGGTACATCTGATTCACACCCCCCAAGAAGTATTATTCCCACTTGTAAATCCCAATTGGTACTTCTAGGTGAGAATTTTAGCCTAATATTGATCATGATATGTGGACCATATCTACTATACATTCGTAGCTACAATATGTCCAACCAAACTAGGAAGTGTAAGACCAAGACTGTTGGTCCCAACCAGTACTGAGAGGGGGGGGTGCAAATCAGTACCCACTCCAAAATCAATTATCCCTTTAACCACTTTGATTGTGCTTTATTAAGCCACTTGAAAGCTAAAACCAAGATAAACGTAGTAAGGTAAAAGCTAGTAAGTTCACACACAAAAGCATTCACCAAGTTGACACAAATATTTGATAAGTAGAAACCCTTGGTTAGAGGGTGAAAACCAGAATGGGGATAATGTACCCACTAGCCCTTACAATGCATGTAAAGGGTTGCCCTATTAGGAGGTACAAGTGTTTTTTCTAGAAACACATCCTGTTAGGAATGCTTATAACCTATTAGGGTGCAAAAGCCTATGGAAGTTACGTTGTTAGAGGATTTATAAATCTCCTTTTCAGAGATACCTTGTGAATATAAATAAAATGGAAACCCTTTTCACAACCCTAATTTTCAAAAGGAATGATCCAAATTGACTAAACACAAGAAAGTGTTCAATGCAAAAATGGATCAAGTGATGAAAATAGGGGGAAAGGGAGGGTTATGTGTGATCTTTCTATTATGGGAGAGTATGCACCAAAAACCTAAAATAGATAAAAGACAAATACTCACCTTGAATCTAGAAAATGTTGATTTCTTATGTCTATATGTAGTTTCTACAAAATCTGCAACTAGTTTCGAACTAAAAATGTCGAGACTAGAGAAAACCTAGAAATATTTTGTCTTTTTTAAGGGAGGTCAACCTTGACCCTATTGGTGTGGCACAATATTACCCTGGTGCATAATTGTACCTCGAAAAGTCAACCTTAACTTGCACTGCTCTAACAAAGATTTTGTTCGTGGATCTTGCAAGTTCAACGAAAAAGGGTATCCAAATCTGCTCTCCAATTCATTGTTCCACACTTGTATCTACAAGAAAAATGGTTTTGTTTATTGGATGGGGAGTTTTCCTCAATCAAACCCCAGTTTGGAATTAACCTTGAAATATAATTGAAACAATATCTATGCATAAACAAAGTAAATGAAACTATTCACTTTGCTTATGTGGAAATCCCTATGGAGGATTTGAATCCTTGAACCCACAAGTATGGATGCTCCAAATGTATGTAGGAATGGATGTAGGATGTCTCAAATCAATGTCATTAGATCTTCAACACTAATATTGAATGTATCTTTGCATAGAAGAAGGCTTGGATAGAGAAATCTTCAACAAGAGGGCTCCATAGAGATTGATTCCTTTAATGTCTAACAATGGTCCTCCTTAATGAATTGGATGCTTGAACACTTGAATACTTGATAGAAATTTACTTCATGGAATAATGGATGTAGAAAGGTAATAGTTTTCCCGATATCACAATGCATCTCCTTACTTAGGTTGCTTAGAGAAAAATGAGAGGAGGAGGCTTCATTATATAAAGATCTAGGGCACTAACTCCTAGAGAAGGCTGACATAGAAGCATTAAATCCCATTTTAACCTTAACCCCTAGGAATAGACCTAGATTAAATGTAATTTAAGAGTCTACCATTTTGAAACCCAAAACAATAGACCTAGAAGTAGGAAAAGAAACTTTCCAAAGCCCGAGATCCCAAAACTCCCAAAAATTGAAAATAGGACCTAGGGTCAGGGACGAGGTTGACCCTACCCTAGCTCAAGGTCAAGGTCATCCTTGACCCAGGTCAAGGTCAAGGTTGACCTTGACCTAGAAGGTTGTCCTTGATCCAAAGGCCAAAGTCCTCAGTTTTACCGATTAGTTTGTCAAAAATAGGTTGGAAATAAAGAGAGAAAAGCATAACAAAGTAAAAACAATTGAATCCATGCAAGGACCCATTCAAGGCACTTGACATGACCCCAGACCAATTACTCAAAGGGCTAAATGCTCTTAATATGGAAGTGCTTCCATTTTAAGATGATACATTAAGCCCCACTTTAGCAAGAGTATGGACTCAATGCAAACTCTTGGTAAAGTAGATCGTAATAAAAAGATAATCTTATTAAAATAAAAGGAACAAAGAAATCTTCAAGCCCCCAGAGACTCAAGTCTTTGTCAACTCCAAGATCACAATAAGAGAGACATCTCTAGAAAAAGAGAAAAAGAAAAAGAGTGTGATTATCTTGCCTAATGAGAACTTATGTCCCATTGTGAACCACACAAGGAAACTATGTAACTAGCAAGATGGAATTGAACCACCTAGTAAATGTGGCTACTCACTAGCCAACCCATCAAGGATTCACCCTCAAGAATATTCTATTCCATAGGAGTAAAACCAAAAGAGATCCAATCTTAAGGACACCTTCAACCTTAAGGGATTAACAATATTTGAAACTAGAGGGATCAAGAGATCCTAAAAATATAAATCCATGCTTTAAGGATTAGTCGCTAATTCAAAAAGGGAAAAAAAGTTATCTTGGAAAATAATATATATGTATTGAAAAGTGTGTGTGCAATAAGTGAGCATACCCCCATGTTAAAGTCATTGCTAACACTTTAACAAGAGCAATGGCTTTGACAAAAAACATAAACAAATCCACTAATTATGTTTCCACTATGAGATGTCCCCAGACAAAGACAAATCAAGGGATATACCACATAAACACACAAAGAACAAAGAAGGGATCTACCTACCATGGGATCAATATGATCATAATATTATATGTATGTATGTATGTATGTATGTATGTATGATATTATTGCTAATGAATTGACATCATTCCCCAAAGAAAGTAGAACTACAATCACAAAGGAGGAAAGGTCATATAAGAAAATACAAAGAAGAATATTTTCAAACCATGACCTAGAGACCAAAAAGAATTAGTTCTACAAAGTCACGAATCCAACTAGATCACACAAGGAAACATGTATAAACAATAGCACGAGTACAACACAACATGAAACAACATATGGAAGAATAGAGATACATATAGAGGAATAATAAAATAGGTTCAATTCTTTTATCACCTTGCACCAACAAATCAACAAAGATCATATAAAAGAATCTAACAACATTTAGTAAACATATTATTGGAGAAGCATAGTACAACAAACAAACACACAAAAGAGGCTACCATAAAGGACTAGCCAATCAAGCACATTGCCTATTCTCCCCATCTCATTTTTTATCATTTAGGGAAGGTGACTACCTCACAAGAGGGACTATATCCAACAGACTAGGAACGATAGCCAATTCCAAACAAGGATCCTCTTGAGAATCACAATTTTCAATACTAGGTGTAAGTTTTAATTGTGAGGAAAGCATATTAGGTAAATCAACATCAATGTCAATAGTTTCATAGTCATCATTAACATCATCTGTATCACCAAGAGTATCTTCATCATCTAAATTAATCAAAGTAGGATCTAAGATACAAATAGAATCATCATAATAAGGTAACTTAACATCATTATGAGTAACAACTTCTTCTAACACATCATGCATAGTTGTATCCAAAGAAGGCAAAGATTTTTGAATAGTAGAATTACAAGCTTTAGCTTGAGCACAATGCTTTTTATGACATTCATTAGCAGAGCGGTTATGTTTTTCTTAACATGAATTTTTTTTAGAACTAAAAGGAACAATTAAAGGATCCTTCACAGGTTCTATAGAAGGCTTAACAGGATTACTAGCAGACTGACAAGCAATAGGAGAAGCGTGATTAACAGTTGTAGCAGCCATAGATAAATGAGGTATAGAAGGTGTAGGCAAAAGAGCATAGTTAAGATCCTTAGGAGGTACTCTTAACTCAAGAATATTTAGCTACTTATAGAATTAATATGAATGGAAAAAATGATCAGGTTGAGCAAGACATGAATTAGGTTAAGAAGGCCAATAGTAGTCAAGTTTAGCAACATACCTGGACCTGGAAGTATGATATAAACTATGACTAATAGTTTTCACTTCATCATCATAAATAAACTTAAGACATTTATGAATAGGTGAAGCAACAACATGCATGGCATTTAACCATGGTAAACCAAGCTTAACTTGAAATTGATCAGAAGTAGGAATAACAACAAAGGTGGTGTTCACAATCTTTCCACAAAGTTCAACCAATAAATCAATAGAACCAAATGATGGATAAAGAAAAACCCTTATAAGTTTGAATCCATACATCTGATGTATCATACAAATCACGTTGCAAACTTTTCATAAAAAGATTTATTCTATAACAACATTGACTGAGGAAGTTAAAGACCAGGAGGTTAAAGACCAGGTGAAACACATTGAGGCAACAAGGAAAGGAATGGATGCCAACAGGAAGACGGATGCAGCTGATAGGCTCACTCTGGCAAAACAGAGGATACACAATCTGGAAAACTACAATCACAACCTTGCGAACTGAATGTTTTCCTTATTAAGTTCCATCAATAACAACATCATCTCTCTCATGGGCTGGATCAAAGATAGAGAAATGCATGATGAAGAGGATGGAAATGACAGGGACGAGGCCAAAAAGGAGGACGACCTTGAAAAGGACAACTCCACTCCTGCTCAGGACCAGGTGAATCAAAGGGCACAATAGATGGATGAGGAGGAGAATCAACAGGCCTTAGAGGCTGCTCAGGTGATGCATGATCTGGAGCAAAAGAACGAGGAATAACTCTTGCTTGTTCTTTTGTTTATCGTTGTCTTTTGGCTTTTTGTTCTGGCTTTTGGGCGTGGCTTTGTTTGTTTCCTTTTCCTGGTCTTTTCTCAGTACTCTTTCCTTTGGTTGGGCTTAATGCTTATTATCAGCCTTTGAACTTTTACTTTTTTGGCTGGGCTGTCACGCTTATTATCAGCCTTCTTATGTACTAACTTTTGGGTTTCAGGTTCCCTGTAAAACCTGTTTATCTAATCAAAAACATTGACTAAGGAAGTAGGATCAACAAGACAACTATGAGTAGGTATCTCAACAATCTTAGCATAAATATAAAGGGGACCATCAGGAGCTTTAATAGTCTCAGAATCGTCAAAGGTAATCAAAAGTTCCCAAGGTCATTTTTTCTTAGGTTGTTGTCAAATTTTAGGTTGAGGCTTCAATTTAGGCTTAGGTTTCAGTTGAGGTAGAGTTGAAACTTGAGATTGAAGCAGAGGTTGAGATTGAGGTGGAGATACATATTGAACCACATGCTCCACTTGATTAACCACATGATTAAGATCATTTATCTTTGAATCATACACAATATCCATAGAAGATGATTAAGCAATAGTATTAGTATCATGTGTAGGTAAAGGATTCGTATAGATTTGAAAATTTTGATTAGGAGGAGAAACAAACTTATTCCCACTAACATCAAAATGATCAACATATAAAGCATTAGAATCAATTAAGTCTTTAACCTTATATTTTAAAGAATAACATTTCTCAGTATCATGACCATTCTAGTGATGGTATTGACAAATAACTTTCAGATCAAAAGATTTAGCTACCATTATAGTAGGTAAAAGAGGACGAATAGGAGGTAAAGTAATCATATTAGTAGTTAACAACTTATTCATAATAGAATGTGAAGATTCAAATAGAAAAGTAAACATATGATTCAATTGAGAAGTAGTGGATGCAGAAGTGGCATTGTGAGATGCAGAAATAACTTGATCAACAACTGCATTTGCTTGTTTATTTATCTTGAAACATTTGTTAAATTTTTGAACTTTATTTGGATTAGGAGCAACATCACTTTTATCAACAAAAAAAGGAGCCATTGGAGTGGTCCTCTCAAATTGACTCACTTGTAATTGATAATGACAAAGTGCTACACAAAGTTGTTGAAAAGAAGCAAATTCAGTAAGTAGAATCTTATCTCCAATATCCTTTCACAAATTTGAAATAAACATGTGTTGAATATCAATATCAGGAATAGGATAGGAAATCTGAGCATGCAAATGCTTAAATCTACCAATAAATTCAGTCATTTTTGCTTTAGAGTTTTGTTTAGAATGCATCAAATCAATCAAAGACACGTGTGGGCCAATGTTGTTTTGGAATTATTAAATAAAAGCATTAGAAAATTGAGGAAATGAATGAATAGAATAAGGAGTCAAAGAACAAAACCATTTTAAGGCCTTGTCACAATAAGTTTGAGCAAACAACTTTGCTAAAATCCTATGATCATGAGCATAATCACTATAAAGGATTTGAAATGTTTTAACATAATGAATAGGGTCTCCCTTACCATTATAATTCTCAAAAAGAGGCATATCTGCTTGCCGAGGAATGAGAGTATGGATAATATCCTAAGACAAAAGACTTCCCATATCACAAGTAGGGATACTAAACTTGTTTTTAGTCAAGGAGGCAAGTTGTTGTTGTAAAGATGACACAGTTTGAGCCAAAATGATAATTGTAGAATCATGCAAAGAAATAAGAGAAATAGCAACATTAGATTCACTAGGTAAAGTGTAAGAAGCTATAGGAATAGAAGACACAACTGGAGGAACACTAGGAACTATAGTTGACAGAGGAGTATAATAAGTAAAAGGAACATTATGATAAGAAGGTTGTGAAATAGGAAGGGACACAAGAGGAACACTCATATGAATAGAGGGAACCATCATAGTCACCGAAGAAGGAGTGTAAGTGGGAACACTAGGAAGAGGAACAAAAGAAGGTTCGACATTGGTGATAGGAGGAAACAACCCTAGATCTTGAGCTTCTTGAGCTAAAGGTTTAATGTTGGAGAGCACAAGGTGAGTAATACCACACAAGAGATTAACACCTTGGTCACTATCATGAAGAACTTTCTTAAGAGCCTTGATAGCTTGAATAGAATCTTGATTATGGTTTTCTTGAAGAAGCCAATTACCCATTTTATCAAGTTCATTTGAAAGTTTTTGGACTTGTTTAGGAAGAACTCTTAAAGCATCATCCTCATCATGAGATGAATGAGAAGAGTTTTGCTCCATAAGAGGATTAGAGTACGGAAGAATCAATATTCATCTAGAATCCTCAGGAAAGGAGAAGAAGACTCAAGCTCAAAGGTACCCATAAGTCTATGACTGCATCTAACCCTAAGATTAGAAGTGGGACTAGAAGTAATGAAGCTCATAAAACAATGCAAAGAAAATGAACTAAACTATAAAACAACAATATTTTTGTATTTTTAAAATATATAAATAAAGGAAATCTAATTAACATGCAAGATCTAACACAAGATGCAAATCTAACACTAAAAAGAAAGAGTTGTCTATCGCGGGTTCACCAAAAATGAATAAAATGATGAGCACATAGGATAATATAAAGGGAAATAAAACACACAATAGATAATCTAATTCCACAAAATAAAAGAGGGTAAGTGTGTCAGGTTCACCAAAATGAATAGAAATAAAATGGAAACCCTCTTCACTATTGTGATGTGAAGCCTAATTAGACTAAGAGGTTTATTCAGCGCAGTTTTCTCCCCATATTATTTCTACGTGGGTTTGGGGGCAGCACCCCCAAGATGGGGTCAAGAGGCAATGCCCCTACGGGGTCCTGGGGCAGCGCCCTAGGTTGAGGGGCAACACCCCCATGGGGTTTTTCGCGGGTAGTGCCCCAAAAGCCAAAAATGACCTTATATTGTAAAAGGTGTTGGCTACTATTTTTCTATTATTCTAGCCCTAATTTTGTAAGTGGTAAAAAGCTTGTATAAAAAGGCTTAGGGTTAGGGATTTTCATAAGGTGTGATGTGAAAATTGGTTCTTGCTACAATATTGAGCTGTAAGGGATTACAGATTGTAATTAGGTTGTAAATCACTGGATAATAATAATATTGGACTTTTTGTTGGTGGACATAGCCCAGGGATTGGGTGAACCATGTTAAATCTTGGTGTCTTGTGTTCTCTTTTAAGTGATCTATTATTTTTTGGTATTGGTTATATTTGCATGTAATTGTTATTTCTGTTTGAGGTTAATCCTAACAAGTGGTATCAGAGCCAGATGGTCATCATTTTTTTCTTTCATAGCCAGATCATCGTCATTTTTTTGTTTTTTAGCCATCCTCTCTAGGAAGGTCTCACAGTTGAGTGGGAGCAATGGTAGACGACAGTAAGCTAAAGGTTGACAAGTTTAATGGGTAGAACTTTTAGTTATGGAAGATGCAAATGGAGGAATATCTCTATTAGAAGGATTTATGAAAGTTGTTGGAAGGAAAAACTAAAAAACCAGGGAACTATGACAAATGAGAAATTAGAGATTTTACATAGAAAGGCACTTGGAAGCATTCAATTATGCCTAGCACCATCAGTGACATTTAACATTACAAAAGCGAAGATGATGGAAACCCTAGCAAAATTGTATGAAAAACCCCTCCACTTCAAATAAGGTATTTATGTATGAAACGTTTATTTAATATGAAAATGGTAGAAGACGGATCTATTATAGATCATTTAAATGAGTTTATTACTAATACTAGTTAGTTATCTTCTATTGGTATCAATTTTGATGAAGAAATTAGGGCTCTCTTGATTCTGTGTTCTTTGCTTGAAAGTTGGAATGGCTTGGTAATGGATGTGAGTAATTTTGTTTCTGGATCTAATGCCCTAAAATATGATGATGTGATCGGTGTTATTTTGAGTGAGGAAACTTGTAAAAAATCCTCAGGTGGATATACATCAAGAAGTGTTTTGAACACACAAAGTAGAGGTAGAATGACTGAGAGAGGAAATAATTCGAGAAATCATGGGAAATCAAGAGGAAAGTCAAAGGAAAAGAGGTCTCAATCCAGAGGACCGAGAGATTGCTAGTACTATGGTAAAACATGGCATAAGAAAAAAGATTGTTGGACTCAAAAGAACAATGAAAGAGATAAACCAAAAGGGAACAAGGAGGCAAATGTGGTAAGTATCAAATTCGAAGAGGATGCTTTGCTTATGTCTTTAGAAAGTGTTGATAATTCATGGTTTGTAGATTCTGGTGCTTCATTTCATGCTACACCTCATAGAGGCTATTTCATTGATTATGCCTAAGGGGATTTTGGGCTTGTTTATTTGGGGGATAATGAACCTTGTCAAATTGTTGGAAAGGAAAAATTTAAGATTAAGTTACAGAATGAGAATCATTGGCTACTACATGAAGTAAGTAGAAATTTAATTTCAATAGGGCAACTCAGCGATGAGGGTTGTGTAGTTAATTTTAATGATAAAAATTTGAGGTTTCAAAATTTTCCCTTGTAGTAGCAAAAGGTGTGAAATTAGGCACCTTATATCTTTGTACAAGTCATATTGTTCCTTCTATTTTGATTGTTTCAGAGAAAATTTAATGTTTAGAAATAGTTGCTGCAGTTAAGCAGGGAGAACAAATAGTTGTTGTAGATTTTGATACAACATTGTGGCACAATAGACTTAGGCACATGAGTGAGAAAGGTATGAAAGTACTTCATTCAATGAAAGTTTTACCAAATTTGAAATATGTCAATATGGACTTTTGTGAAAGTTTTGTGTATGGAAAACAAAAGAGAGTGAGTATTGTGAAGACTGGGAAGGAAAATAAAAGTGAGAAATTAGAGCTTGTGCATGTAGATGTATGGGGACCAACTCAGGTATCTTCCCTTCGTGGCTCTCATTTTTATGTTACATTTATTGATGATGCAATTAGAAAAGTATGGGTTTATTTCCTTAGACAGAAATCTGATGTATTTCAAAATATAAAAAATTGGAAATGCTTGGTTGAAAATGAGACTGGTAGAAAATTAAAATCTCTTAGATCTGATAATGGTGGTGAGTATTGTTGTCATGAATTTGAAGATTATTTCTCCACTAATGTTATTCGTAGATAGAAAATTGTTCCAAGGACTCCATAGGAAAATGGAGTGGTTGAACGCATGAACAGGACAATAATGGAGTGTGCAAGGAGCATGATGTTACATGTTGAGTTGCCCTTAAATATGTGGGTGGAGGCTATCAATACTATTGTATATTTAATTAATAGAATTCCCTCTACTCCTTTGGGTTGTGGTATTCCAGAGGAAGCATGGACTGGTAAGAAGGTGAGTTATTCTTTTCTCAAAACCTTCGATTGTGAAACATTTGCTCATATAGATTCTGAAAATAGAACCAAACTAGAAGCTAAGTCAAAGAAACATGTATTTGTTGGATATGGAATTAATAATTTTGGTTATAGGCTTTGGAATTTTGAAAATCACAAATTATAAGAAGTAGGGATGTCATATTCAATAAGAAAGTGTTATACAAAGATTTGTTGCAGCAACATGAGAAGAAAGAAGATGATTATGCAGTGTTGGATGATACTCCAAAAGTTGATGTTCCAACAATTTCTCATGATCTGCAACAACTACAACAACAAATACCACACACCCTAGTGAATGTTAGACGGTCAACAAGGCTAAGTAGACCTCTAGAAGGATTTTCTCCTTCCTTGTATTATATTTTACTTACTAATTCTGGTGAACTTGAATGGTATGATGAAGTTGTGTAGGTGGATACAAAGATTCAGTGGGAATCTGCAATGAAAGAAGAACTAGACTCTTTGCTAAAAAATAAGACATGGGATTTATGTGAGTTGCCTACAGGTAAAAAGGCTTTATAAAATAAATGGGTTTATAAGTTAAAGAAGAGGATGGAGGTAAGAAAAGATTTAAAGTCAAATTAGTTGTAAAAGGATTTACATAGAAAAAGGGCATTGATTTTGACGAGATATTTTTTTCTGTTGTTAAAATAAATTCTATTTGCACAGTTTTAAGTATTGTGGCTACTGAAGAGTTGCATTTGGAGTAACTTGATGTTAAAACAACCTTCCTTCATGGTGATTTGCATGAAGAGATATATATGACACAACCACAGGGATTTGAGGTCAAAGGTAAGGAGAACTTAGTGTGCAGATTGAAGAAAAGTTTATATGGCTTGAAGCAAGCACCTTAGTAATGGTATCTGAAATTTGGCAGGTATATGCATGAGCATGGATACAGTAGGTGTCATTGAAATCATTGTGTTTATTTTAAGAGGTTGGATGATGACAACTACATTATTCTATGTTTATATGTTGATGATATGCTTGTAGCTAGGTCTAACATGGATCACATTAAGGGGTTGAAATGCCAGTTAGCACATGCATTTGCTATGAAGAATTTGGGGGCAACAAAAAAATCTTTGGTATGAAGATTTGTAGAGATAGGAAGAAAAGGAAATTGACTTTATCTTAGGATGATTATATTGAGAAGGTGTTGCAATGTTTCTCTATAGAGAATGCTAAAGATGTCAACACACCTTTACCTGGTTATTTGAAGTTGACTAAGGAGATGTGTCCCAAGACACAAGAAGAGGAGGACAAGATATCCAAGGTACCTTATGCTTCAGTTATAGGAAGCTTGATGTATGCTATGGTATCTACTAGGCCAAATATTGCACATGCAGTGGGAGTCATTAGCAAGTATATGAGTCATCTAGGAATTGAGCATTGGAATGCAGATGGATTCTCAGATTTCTGAGAGGAACATCTAGTAAGTGATTACACTTTGGGGGCTCTACAACAGATTTACAAAGATATGTTGACTCAGATTTGGTAGGGGATATTGATACTAGGCGGAGTATACAGGTTATGTATTTACTATTAGTGGGGCAGCTGTGAGCTGGGTTTGTAGGTTACAAAAGCTGTTTGTTTTATCCACTATAAAGGCAAAGTATGTTGTTGCTACAGAGGCAACCAAGGAGATGATATGGCTTTAGTTCTTCATGGAAGAGTTGGGACACCCTCAGAAGGATAATTATTTGTTTACAGATAGTCAAAGTGTCATTCATCTTGCAAAGAATTCAGCTCTACATTTATAGACAAAACACATTCAATTGCGGTACTGTTTCATTTGGTTGGTTTTGGATAATGGATAGTTAAAGTTGGACAAGATACATACAGATGTCAATCTAGTGAATATGTTTACAAAGGTAGTAATGTAGTGCCTACCCCTACTTTACATTTTTTGCTATTATTGCCAAACTCTTTTAGACCAGTTTTATGCTGGATCACTAGTAGTACTGTTTTGAGATTATCATATATAGTTTTACATTCAACTAATTATATGACAAGATTACTTGATGCTCTATATTTCATGTATGCATAATGATTATTCAATGATTTTAGTTATTGATGATGTTTAGTTAGATGGATTATCATATGTGTTTTCTTATGGATACTTACCTCATACTACATGTGTATGATGTGCATGTTTGTTTTCTTTATGTATGGCATTTCTGATGTGGTTAAGGAAGGGAGTCATAGTCACCTGCTAGTCGGGATCTACACGATGCACCACTTCTTGCCATTGCTTGTTTAGCTTAGAATATTGTGTTTGTACATGCGTAAATTTTATGCAGGTTGCAAGTACCAAGTATGGACTTTCCTAAATTGCCATGATGAGTGTACCTTATCGCATTTTCTCAATGGTAAGAGAGGGGAGATAAATTTTTAAGTCCAAATCCCAAACCTTTAAGTCATTTGTCCTAGATAATTAGGACAAGTATCCGAGTTGAGTACCCTTTGAATGCGTTGAATGACGTTAATTCGTGATTATAACCCTTTAGTTTGATTTTGTATGTGTTTTTCTTTGATGGGTCTTTGTATGTTGTTTTATGAGTCTTTGGTAAATTTTATATTTATTAAGTTTAATTAAAAAATTAAATTAATGATTTAATTTAATGGAAGATTATTATGATATTTTAATACTTAGTTATATTTAATTAATTAGGATATTAATTAAATAAAAAGAATTAAATTTGAAGATAAAAGTTATAAGAATAAATTTAGAACGTGATAATATTTATTTAATTTAATAATAATATATTTAGAGTTCATTTTTAAATAAATGCTAAATAATATTATTATTTAAGTTAATAAATATTTTATCAAATTAAACATTCGAAAATAAATTAAAAGTGGGAAAAGATATTAAATTATGAAAAAAGTTTTAAGTTCGCATGATGTGTGCATGAGATTAAAATATAAGAAATTAATTAAAAGATAAAACAAATGAATTTAATAAATATATTTTAATTGCCTAAAGTGCGCATGAGATTGAAAATTAATAAATTAATTAAAAGAGAAGTCAAGTAAAAATTAAATAAAGTAATTCAATTAATTAATGAATGTGCATGGGAAAGGGATGAAGAAAAGATAAATAAAAGTTAATAAGAGTTGAAGTCTGGTGAGCACGGAGTTCTCACAGGTGAACGCACAATTAGTGCCCCGGTTTAAGGAGAGAACTCTTTATCACAATTGGAGGATTCATTTTTGGTGGACACAAATTTTGACCATGAATTTTGGAGAAGAAAGAAATTTTCGAAAAGAAGAAGGTTATGAGAGGAGTGGATTTTTCTACAGTTTTTTGAGACGTAGTGATTAGCATCAGTGTCCAGGTAGACGCTTGTGATTTTCACATATTTTAATACGCTCTCTCTCTTTCCTGTCTTCATCGTGTCTATTAATGTTTGTTTGAATAATTCCTGTGACAAATGTATCATGTTATGAGTTTCTGGTACGTTTGTTAGTTCTTTTGTACATGGACATTTTAATTGAACAATATAATCCTTCTTTCGATAAATTTAAAATTGGAAATTAATCAGGGAGGGTTTTTTTAAATTTAAAAAGGAAATTTATAGAGAAAATTCGATTGGTTGGTCAAACTTTCTCTATTAGATTTATGTTGAAAACAATTATTTAAAAAAAATGTTTGGATTTAATTTTATTAACTTTTAAATAAGATTTAAATTTAAATATATTAAAAAAGGTGATGATGTTGAAATTTAAATTATATTAAATTTTGAATAAATTAAATTAAAATATATATAATTTAGGGGAGGGAGGCGGGGCCACCACATCCCCACCTCCCAACACCCTTGGCCATGGTCTCAAGGGTTGCACGTGGTAGGTAGTACTGCTGCGTAGTGACAGTACTTTGTACTCCGCTTGCGACAGCAGTAATACCTGTCACTGCTAGATGATAGGCCGACAGGCCTCTTAATATGCGTTTGTTTGTTTTTTTTTAAAGTTTTTTATTATTTAAAAAAAAAATTTGTTATTAATTTATTTATTATTAATAATTTTTATTAATAATGTTATTAATAAAATATTGTTAATTATTAATTTAATTAATTAATGAATTTTTAATATAGTTTATTTTTAATTATTTATTAATTATTTATATTAATATTTTTTAATTAAGTAATTAATAATAAATTAATATAGTTTATTTTATAATTTTAATTTTTTTTAATTAAATAAAATTTAATTTAAATTTTTACGAATGATAAATATCATGGAGTAAAGTTTTAAATTTATTTTTCATTTAAAACAATGTATTTATTAAATTATTAAAATATTGAATTGTTGGTTATCTCGTAAGATAAGGGCTAATGTGCAAATCGTTCAAATACAAGAAATGGGTTAAATAGTAAGGGTTAAAGTGTTAATTTTAGATACTTGAAAAAACTTTCTTTAAACGAAAAACTGAAACCTTACTGTTTTACTCAACTGCATGTTTTCAAAACAAAACAAAACTATGTGACTAATCTATTGTCTATGCTTTTGGGTTTCAAGGTTTGACCTAGTCTTGACCAGTCTTAGGTTGTTACCAGAGGCTTGGGGGTTATGTGTTTGTGATGTCATGTTGATATTTTGTTCTCAATATTTTTAAACCCAACCATGGTAATGTGATGGTATGCTCTATAATATGTTTGTATTTACTATTCATTATTGCTTTCCAGTGATCTTTTGTGATACTAAGGTGAATGTATGGCTTACTTGACTTAACCATTTATGAGTCCTCGATTAGTTATATTTGAATTGCTTTCTAGTTGCTTTGATAGGATTGAAATGTTTGCTATGTTCTTGATGATGTCATGTTGTGACATGTTTGATTTAACCATTTTGAGTCGTTGATTAGTATTGGGATACTTTCTAGTTGCTCGTTGAGAAATGATGGGTATTGTGATTTATCTTGGGATGCTTTCCAGTTGCTCATAGAGAGCTGATGTGATTACTGTGAATTATCTTTTGATGCTTTCAGGTCACTTGTACAGGACTGAGGTGATTTTTATATGATTATTGATTTGTATTTTTATGAGCCTAGGGTAGGTTATCTACATGTAGTGTCAGGAAGTGGCTTGTAATGGGGATCAGGGCCCTAAGTGGTTCCCAGGGTAAACCATTGTGAGTTGTTTAATAAGTGAAAACATTACACTAAATGAGAGTAAAATGAACCTAATAAGATTCTTTGTATGTTCTCGCCCATGCCTCGAGTGCTAGTATAGACTAGGATGAGAGTAGAGAGAGAATGCTTGGTTGCGACCTTGCATTCTGTAGTATGCCTTGTTAGTACGAGAGGATACTAGTGGCCACATAGGGATCACTAGGGATCCTAGGGTCCTGAGTGACTGCCAAGGTAACTCCAACGTGATTCATGTGATGACACTTGCCTGCTTACACAGTAGGTTTCCTACATGAATTTAGATGGCAATCTATCTTAGAACCTTTGAGTTAGATTGCATTTAGGATTTCCTGGACTTAGAGAGTATTTTGATATTTGGTTTGATATCTTTTTTGGGACTTGAGACTATCTCCTCAGCGCAATGGGATTGGACCATTTAGGTTCTACGCGATCGAGTGGTAATGCTTTTTTACTCTTACCATTGAGATCCATCCGTAGTCACCATGGCTGAAGCTTCCTTGTCTGCATATGGATGGTTGTATTTCATGATGGATGTTTATATCTTTTATGATGGATGGATATATCATGTATGGTGGATGGTTTCATTTATTTTATTATACTTTGTATCATGGATTCGAGGAGGATGATGTATTTCTATTTCTACATATGTATATTCTTTTAAGCCTTTCATACTGTGTGACATGTACAATGGATGATTGAGCATTTCAAATTTAATTTTCCAAGAGGCATTCAGAACAAATGTATATTATTTAAATGGACATTGGACTTTTAATTATTCTTTCATATGGATGTGGTAGTTTTTAGACTTAGTATTAATCAAATTCATATGTGATTCAATGTCATGGGGTCCTTAAGAAATGTAACTTGTTATGTATGCTTTTAATTGATTGTATGTTACTGCTTCCACTATTATGTGTTTGATGTGTATGTTATTCTTTCTTGTTAAAAAAAAAATTTAAAATGCTACCAATCTTAGTAAAACTTTAGGTTATTTCTTTTGGATCCCTTGGCGGGGCATTACAAGTAACAAGGGAGAAGTTGAACTCCTCTTAAGCTTTGGTTGGTCTTCTAGATTGAACAAAACAAAAGAACAATAGAGTCTAGGGTTGTTTGATATTCTAGTAGGAGCTACATGTTTAGCAGTGCTATGATCAGTCTCCAAGTGGGAGGTTATTTTTGTGGAGCATGATTAGACTCCATGTGGGAGATTGTTGTGATGTGGAGTCTAATTAGACTTGGAGGTTTATTTAGGATAGTTTTCTCCACATATTATTTCTACAGGGGTTTGGAGGTAGCATCCCCAAGACGAGGTCAATGGGTAGCGCCCCTATAGGATCCTTGGGCAACACCACACATGCGCTCCCTATCGCAATACAGGGTGGGGTCGAGGGGCAACGCCACTATGAGGGTTTTTAGGGGCAACACCCCTGAAGCCAAAAATAACCTTATATTGTAAAAGGCATTGGCTACTAATTTTCTATTATTTTAGCCTTAAATTTGTAAGCGGTAAAAAACTTGTATAAAAAGGCTTAGGGTTAGGGATTTTTATAAGGCGTGATACAAAAATTGGTTCTTGTGGTGGTATTGAGATGTAAGGGATTACAGATTGTAATTAGGTTGTAAATCACTAGATAGTAATAATATTGGACTTGCCGTTGGTGGACATAACATAGGGATTGGGTGAACTACGTTAAATCTTGGTGTCTTGTGTTCTCTTTTATGTGATCTATTATTTTTTGGTATTGGTTATATTTGCATGTGATTGTTATTTCTGTCTGAGGTTAATCCTAACATTCACAACCCTAATTTTCAAAAGGAATAATCCAAATTGATCAAACACAAGAAGGTGTTCAATACAGAAATCGATCAAGTTATGAAAAATAGGGGGAAAGAGGGAGATTATGTGTGATCTTTCTATTATGGGAGAGTATGTGCCAAAAACCTAAAATAGATAAAAGACAAATACTCACCTTGAATATGGAAAATGTTGATTTATGATGTCTGTACGTAGTTTCTGGAAAAATCTACAAGTAGTTCCAAATTAGAAATGTTGGGATAGAGAAAACTCATAAATATTTTGTCTTTTTGAAGGGAGGTCAACCTTGACCCTATTGGTGGGGCACAATCTTACTTAGGGGCACAATTATACTCCAAAAAGTTGACCTTGACCTACACTGCTCCAACAATTTTTATTCGTGGATCTTGCAAGTTCGACACAAAAGGGTATTTGAATATGCCCTCCAATTCGTTGTTCCACACCTATATTTGCAAGAAAAATGGTTTTGTTTGTTAGATGCAGGGTTTTCCTTAGTCAAACCCTTGTTTGGAATTAATCTTAAAATATAATTGAAACAATGTATATGCATAAACAAAGTAAATGGAACTATTCACCTTGCTTGTGTAGAGGATTCAAATCCTTGAATCTACAAGTACAAATGCTCCAAATGTATGTAGTAATGGTGTAGGATGTCTCAAATCAATGTCATTAGATCTTCAACACCAATCTTGAATGTATCTTTGCATAGAAGAAGGCTTGGATAGAGAAATCTTCAACAAGAGGGCTCCATAGAGATTGAATCCTTCGATGGCTAACAATGGTCCTCCTTGATGAATTGGATGCTTGAACACTTGAATGCTTGATAGAACTTTACTTCATGGAATAATGGACGTAGAAAGGTAACAGTTCACCTGATAACACAATGCATCTCCTTACTTATGTTTCTTAGATAAAAATGAGAGGAGGCTTCCTTATATAGAGATCTAGGGCACTAACTCCCAGAGAAGGCCTACATAGGAGCATTTAATCCCATTTAACCTTAAACGCTAGGAATAGACCTATATTAAATGTAATCTAAGAATCCACCATTCCGAAACCCAAAATAAACGACTTGGAAGTGGGAAAAGAAAATTTCCAAAGCCCAAGATCCCAAAACTCCCAAAAATTGAAAATTGGACCTAAGGTTAGGGACGAGGTCGACCCTGCCCTAGGTCAGGGTCGAGATCGACCTTGACCCAGAAGGTCGTTCTTGACCCAGAGGCCAAAGTCCTCAGTTTCACATATTAGTTTGTCAGAAATAGGTTGGAAATAAAGAGAGAAAAGTAGAACAAGGGAAAATAGTCAGATCCATGCAAAGACTCATTCAAGGCACTTGACATGACCCCAAACCACTTAAGCAGAGGGCTAAACACTCTTAACATGGAAGTGTTTCCATTTTAAGACAATACACCTTGTTAGAGGGTTTTATAATAATCTTACTAATGAGGCTTTCCTAGTCAAGAGCTACAAATAGATGTAGTGGTAAGAAAGTGTACTATTGTATTTAAACCTTAGATGTGGCACTGGTTTGCCATGTAGATCTTTGCTTCGTATGTTTGAAGATGTATTGATCTTCTCATTCACCCGGTGAGTTCTTTGCATCACTTCTTCCCTTGGTTGTTTGTGACAGCCTCTAGTTGTATTCTCTTTCCTCCCAATTGGTTTTCTTGCTAGTCTCTACTATGTGTGTTCTTCTGTACACTCTTCTACCGCTTTGTTCTATACTCTTTGATAACTAAAAACTCTTTGCCCAATCACAATAACTTCGACTTTTGATTGCTTAAAAATTAGTTTTCATTATCAAGGCATAGTTACCTGTAACTAAATTATCCCATTCATTTTCAAATTCAAAATTTGAAAAACCCATGACCCCTACACCTAGGGGTCTAGACTAGTAGACATGTCAGTCAGTCTATGAACCAATGGTATCCTTCATTCTTATTTGCGAGCAATGTTTCATTCCTTGCATCTATCACATCTATTCAATCCATTACTTGCCTATCACATCCATGGTGACTCACTTCACCGATGACCTAGATCAGCCAACTTGCATACTTGTCTGCCTATGTTGGCGTGGTACACATAAGTGCATACTAGTTTTCTCTTTTACTGTTAACCACATTTCCTTGCATTTTCTTTTTCCTTTGACCAATTGTCAAATAGTTTGCCACTTAAGGACTTTGGCCATCAATGGAAACACTCCTTACAACATACTTCTTTCAAACTTTATGCTAGAGAGACTTGTAAGATCAACAAAGACCACCTTCCTTATTTAGCCTACATACTATTTTCCATCTAATCAAGATCTATTTCGAAGAAATAAAATTACCTGACAAGTTAAATTGGCATGAGAGAGCATTAAAATCCTTCACAAAGATGGAGGAGAAACCCACACAAAACATCTGTAAATAGGAAGAGCTTGAACCGTAGACCCCAAAAGAGTTAATTTGTTAACAAACAAAAGTCATATATATTAGAGTAATTAGATATTTTATAATTAACTCTATTCTACTTAAGCTAAAATTTAGGCATATAATTATTAATTATTATCATGCAACCTAGTTTTTACCATTTAGGGTTTTGATCTCCTTTATAAGGATTGATCTCTTTTTAATAATTCATTCATTCGGTATAATTTGCATTTTTTTTACACATCAAGAATGTCTCATCTTTTGTGGATCTCTAAATTCGAGCCTCCATATCTTTTGCTTCTCTCTTTCTATAATAGGTGTTTGCATGCAGTGATCCTTGGGAGCTATGGGGTTGAGCTTCATTAACTTCAATAATATACATGTCAAGTGACTAAATATTCTACCAAAACTCTCTTAATCGAGATCCCATACAAAGTGGAAGAAGACTTGATCAGAGCAATCTTTCTCTTCCTCCCATGGACCACCACCTCCTCCAACCTCTCCCTTTCTTAAGAATGAAAAAATCCAACAATAGAAGCCACCCTTTGCACACTTTCACCAAATGCATTTCTCGAGGGCATGCAAATGACCAGACCACCAATAGGTGTAACTCCCCATCATGTGCTCCAACCAACCTCCTCAAATGCAACCCCATGTGTAAACCAACTACAACTTCATCTCTACCCACAATGTCATCCACCCCAACATCCCACTTTGTTTCCAAACAAGTATGAGCAACCTTCGTAACTTCCCCTTCTTTGAGCCCACCATCAGAGCCAGAACCAAGAAAAAAGAAGAAATGTCCAAGATTTTTTTGCAGGCACCTATCATATAGGAGATACTCCTCCTATATATCATACAAATTTCCTTCCAAAACTCCTCACCAATTAGCTTGAAAACATTTCTTAACCTCTTTATAGAAATCGACCCCTTAAATGCCATAAATTAGTCATTTGTTCCCAATGAAAAGTGGCCTCCATCGTCACCAAGCACACCCCACCTCGCAACCTTCAACTCTAACAATGAGATGTATCATAAAAATAACACCAACCCATTTTAAAAGACCTTCAAAGATTCAAATAAGAGAGCCCTAATTGAGGAATAATCACATTCCATCATTGCATCACATGTAACACTAAATTCACACATCTCAACCTAATGGCATGATACACTTGCTTGCTAGAGACAAGCCCCATCTCTACTTTGATAAACTTACGATCCTTCCAAAATTGACAAGAGAAGACAACCAAACTCACCTACAAATCATGTCACCAAATTTATGCCTGATACGTCTATGGACCTAAAGTCCTCATACAATACAAATCTCTCTTTTAACGACCTTGCCACCCCCACATTTCAAAGTTCGTCCACTAAAAAATTAGCCTCCCTAAGCATATACATTACTTGAAATTCATCCACTTCTTCTAACAAGGCTCAAATTTGTCTCAAGTACCACACATCCAATTCACCTTTGATGGTACCATTAACCACTATGTAAGAACCACCTTCCAAATAGAGCTTCCAAACTCCCAAATTGATGCCCATTTGAATTGCCTCCACTGTCGCCAAATATTTTGCCATATTGTTTGTTCCATCAGTACACTCGAAAGTGTCCCACTCTAAACCCTTCTATCCAAACAATTTCATGAGTTCGAAATGTTCGAATGCCGGCTTAGAGCTCCCTATCCACGGAGTGCAAGAGAGTATATTTCAAGAATAAGAAAGCTCTCAAATGAGCTGTAGAGATACTCTTCTTGCTAGTAAACCATGCAATGGGAGGTTCCAAAGACAAGATGCAAGAATGCAAATGTCCCAAGGAGTTCCTCAAGGATGCAATGCAAATGAAAATTAAGCTAGAATGAGATGCAAAGTGGAGCTATGCTAAAACATGTATGAGAGTGTTACAATCCAAATATTAAGCTATGTGAGATAGATTATTGCAAAATAGAAGCTAAACTAACATGCAACATGAATCTAAGCTAAAATGCTATGGTATATGAGAGAATGTAGACAAGAAATAGAAGTTTTCCACAAAGCTCCAAAGAAACTTGTTAGAAAACCTGCAACATAACAATATTCAAAATGAGGATTGATGGGTTGAGGGGGAAAGCTCTCTCCCTTTTAAAGATGTACGGACGGTTGAGATCAAGATGAAGATGGTGGATGATCAACGGTGGAATTCAAAAATAGGTGTGATCCATGTGCACACACAAGTCAACCAATAGAATATAAGTTGACTTGTCATATAAGACAAAAGTCACAAAGCCTTTTCTTTTAATTGCAAAATAGAAAAAGGACTTTATGTGTGCACTATAAGTGGGTTAGAAGAATGGGGTCTTTTATTTAATTAAAAGGGGACATGTTCTTTTAATCAAATAATGAACTTAGGATAACATAGTCAAACTATAGGTTATAATCAAATAAATTGATTATTAGCAATTTGGTCTAGGTAAATGATTAAATTAATTTAGCCAAAATGTTGAAAAGGGGGCTAATAGTCTAGATGACCATTTTTAGGTGATTACACCATCTTCTATTTGTTTGGCCCCCATGGCCAATATGTTGCTAACCTCATCACAAGAAACAACACCCACACCTTAAGGACCTAGGTTGCCCTTAGAGACCCCGTCAAAGTTAATTTTGATCCACCCAACCTCAGTGAGCACCACTCATCCCTCCCAACACTCCCACCAGAGGAAGAACCCTCTAAGGCCCATTAATTGACCAATATTTATTTAAAATTTCAATTCATATTTTTTCTAATAAATAATAATTTTTAAAAATATATAACTATATTTAACATATCTATTTTTTTAATGATAAAACTGCCCCCAAAAAGTTAAAAAAATACAAAGATCCCATTGAGATTGAGATGATAGCTATTTATGAGGACATACCCTCAAGTACAATTGAAATACATATATTATTCCTACTAAAAATCTACTGGAGCTAAAGAGATTCATTGAATTGGTAAATTATATCTTTATTATCTTTGAGTTAGGATTCTTTAATACCTACATGTCTCATTTATCTGCTAAGACTATTATTTTAGTAATAGATCATCCATCATCATATTGTAAAAGAGTGTCCCAACCTCACATCTTAGACCATTGTTAGTAGAATGAAGTTATTGTTTATGTAGTAAAGTTTAGCAATACTCACATCAACATTAATTCAACAATAAAAAGGAGGGTATTCTATAAATTATATTTAACATATGTATACTAGAATAAATTTTCCAAATCTTATAATATAATTTAATAATAACTTTTTTTCTTTCAAACCCGTTAGGGCCTATTTGGTTGCGGGGATAGGAATTGAGAAATGGGAATTGTTATTCTCGAATAGTTTTTCTAGAATATGAATTTGTTTTCTCTGTTTGGATAGACAAAACATAAATTATAATTTGATGCATTCTTATTATCAAAATTGCAATCAAACTGACAAAAACATCATCAAAACGTTAATTAGACAAAAACAAAGTCGTTTATTAAGTGTCTCCCTATATATGTTTGATTTCTAGTTCTATTTACCAGGAGAGATCTGAAATCTGGGAATCGCTCATCTTAGCCAAGGTTTGTGGCTTTGAAAATGTGTTAATTCTAGGCAATCAAAACTTTTTTGTAAACTACTCGGACATCTTTTGCATGCTTCCAAAATCTGTGTCTTGTATGCACATTTACTTTCTTCTATACACTATGCTTTCATACTATATTCTCCTCGAGATTCAACCCATATAGAACAATTTTGCTTGCTGTGAGACATGCATACCAAAAAGTTTGCATAGTTTGTGTATAATTTCAAGTAGTTAAAAAGTCTGCCTACAAATCTTGAATATATATATTTTTTTAGCATCGTCAGTTTGAAAATGGCCATGATTTTTCACTTTGGGGAGCTCCAAAAAGAAGTCATAATGAAGCGGATCTGAAAAAATTTTCAAATAAAAAAAATTCAAAATGGGAATGGGAATAACAATTCCAATTACAAGTATTTTGGAAAATGGACAAATGATCATTTTGGGGCAAAATGGGAATATATATTCTTATTCCCAATTCTGATTTGGCACACCAATCAGAAAATTAAAAACGAATTCTAATTTTCTATTCTTATTCTGATTATATTCCAGCAACCAAAGGGGCCTTAATTAGCCTTCTTAAATAGTGTCCTAATAAACCGAGTTCCCGTTCCGTTGAAATTTTCTCGGAATCTCATTAAGAGGTGGTTTAGTTTGGGCCCACTTTGCATCCCCATGTTGAAATCGAAGTACAAGTAACTGCAAATTAAGAGGAAGATATCTGTGCAGTTCATAGACTGGCAACCGCTTTTTCTTCTTTTCATATTTATTTGGCAGATATCTGCGTTGCTTCGCTATGCGGTTTTTAAATAATATATCTGCTAATCTTGGGGGGTGTTTTTCGATTTTGATCTAGCGCGAGAGATGTTGGGAGTGGAGTAAAATTCCGATTTTACTCTAGAATTTGGGCGGGGAATTGTAACAGTCCCCACAGCTATAATACAAAGTTAAAAATATAAAAAGAAAGTGGGGTTTTGGCATGGAGACCGCCACATCCGTTTCTTCAAACCCTCGGACTGTGGAAGAGGTGTTTACAGATTTCAGGGCCCGCCGAGCTGCCATTGTTCGGGCTCTTACTTCTGGTAATATTTTTTCTTTATCTTCTCTTGCTCTTTATTTTGGTTTTTTGGTTTTTGTTTTTCCTCATTTCATAATTTCCTGTTTTCGGTTTGTATTTTATTTGCAGAAGTGGACCATTTTTATTCGCTATGTGATCCAGGTTAGTATGTTTCGCTTACAATTCTTCCAGATCTGTGCTGATTTTTTTGCTAAAATTCGATTTGATGTGGCAACTATTGAGCTTCTTTTTGACGTTCTATCTCAAATTGGTAATTATGCATGCTTCTAAGCGTATTTTTTCCCAGATCTCTGAAAACATTTCGACGAATTTACCTGGTGTAAAAACTACAACTGCAAGTAAACTATTTGTTTTAAAAAAATCATTTCTTCCGGTGAAAGTGGTTTCGTATAAGCGAGCGGCTCTTTAGGAAATGGCTTTCACTGTTTCAGCCTGGCTTTTTCAGATCTTCTAAAACACAATTATTGTTTTACTTTTGTTTCATAGCACATTTTCAAAATTAAAGAAACCCGTGTAAATTATAGAATAATGATTTTTCCCGAATTACTTCTTCCTTTCTGAGCTAAAACTGAAGGGGAAGGTTTTTCTTTATTATTTGAAAAGTAGCCAATTCATATCTATGTATAAAATGTGTTCTTACGCGGGTGACCTAAAAAGAGGCCTTAGATGGTCCCACTTGGTAACCGTGGTCATTCTTAATACGCTATTTTTGGGTCCAAATGCATAATATGTCAATATATTGTTACATATCATTTGCATAAGGATTTATAGTCAAGGAGACACTTCATTTTGCTTAATTTTGGGTCCATTGGGCGTGCATGACATGTCAATTTATTATACTTAGCATTCGCATAGCATGCATACGCAAGTAGACACTTTGTTTTGCTTAACCGAGTTACCTAATATCTGCCGAAGTTTGATCTGACACTATGCTCTTGGGTTAAAATCTTAATGTAAACATTGTGATTCAAAATTTGAAAAATAATGCAACTTAGAAGGGAACTCCTTGTGTTTACGGTCAACCTGTACACGATTCTTTTACAAATTAATTGTTATAAACAAGACAGTGGTGTTTGTTTGCTGTTTAAGGCTTCGAGTGATATTTTGTACTGTTGTTTGTAATTTTCCCTGCTGGGACCTTAATTTATCTTACTTTTCTTACTTTGGATTTGGATTGTTTAGTCCACTGATAGGATTAGTCATTCATCTTATTAGATTTAAGTTTTCTATACAAATTACTATTTCTACTCAATGACAGAAGGAGTAGGTATTATCCAGGTCATTTAGATACCAACTGCAATGGGCTTTGTCAAGGTTTACAGATCCAAGCCCTTAGCCTTTCTTAGGACTTTGTCTGCAAGGCACGCAGGGTTTCTGATCCCTACCATATATTGGGACAAATATCCTTTGCTTAAGTTTACACAAACATCCCTACCCTATCTTGGTAACAACACAAACATCCATTCCATAAATCAAACAGTAATAGGTGGTATTATTCTTATTGAAATGCATCAGCAAAAGATTATGTACATACATATTCATATATATCTATAATATATATGAATGAATCCTTTATATATAAGCTCATCTTAATTGGTATAGTCATATGTGACACTTTGCTTAGCTGTGTAATAACTAATAACATATAATCCAAAGCCTGTCATAAATGTAATTTAGCCTGTCTGCTGTATATTTGCAGTGTCACCTTTTATCATGTTCGTTCCCTATTTGATGATTGTTAAAGTGAGATCATCTCTGATAATTTATCTTGCTAATTGAATGATTATAATGTTTGGGCAGTGTTACATATTTAATGGCCGTTAGTTATCTTGTTTATTCAAATCACAACTATTATTATTATTGTTAACCTCCAACTAGCGATTTGTTGTTAACATCGTGTCCCTCTATTTATTTACATTTTGGAATTGTTTAGTCTCCCTATCAATTAGGAGGATATATGTCTTTATTGATACTTATATTAGTTAAGGATTAATGTAGGTTGATTATTATAGATTAATATTATGTTGCTGAATATTTTATGCATTAGTTTATTATTTCACACATTGTGGATTCTATAGTTATATGAATAACAAATGAAATGGTTAATATTATTAATTACATTGATCAACTTAATATTAAATTTTATTTCTGAGGGGATATCACATAGTTGGAAGTATCTTCAGGATTGATTGTTCTTTTGCCAAAAGTTTGGAGGTTTTTTCTGCAAGTTAACATATTGAAGCATTCTCTTGCTGAAGATTACTAATAAATTCATAATGCATTGGACAATTGCAGAATCTGGGTTCATAGTGGATAGTTAAAAGTTTTCATTATTTTGCAGTATTTCTTTTCAGGTCATTTACTTATTAAATGCACCCATATATTGTCTTTTTAAGAATCTTCTTCATTTCATATTTAAATTCTATTCACAAGACCAGAGATAATTGCATTGATAATTTTGCCGTCTTTTAGAATTTTGGACCCTTATGTGTTCACCTGACATTATATGTTATGAAGTGTAGACAAACCAATGTCAAAAGTAGCATTACAATGTGGAATCACTTAAAATATCGTTGGGGCTTCCTCAATTCAAAAAGTGGCCTTTATCACCTTTGGGACTACATTGGACTAGATTGCTCATAATTCTAGTTTTAGAAAAGCTACATAACTACAACTTCAACATCCGTCATGGCAACTTCTTTGTAAATATGCCTTGCCTGAAAAGCATTCTCAATGTAAGGATTAGGTGTCCTGGACTTTGTGAATTCTTTAATCTGTATTTATTATTTTGTAACATAATGTACCCACATACAAAATGGGCATTGCACTTGGAATGACACTTATTACCACTTCTTAATTGATTTTGATGTGCTGTAAATCTATGTCATGTAAGATGTACAAGAACATCTATGATGTTGTAAAATGTATAAGAAAATCTGTGATTTATAAGATCTTGTAAGAGGAAAGGTGGACTAGAAAAATCATGAAAAAACTTTTGGCCAATTTGTGATGCACAATAATCATGTGTAAGAGCTTCTTTGGAGCAAGTCCAAAATGGAGCATCCTGTTTTGGTAGGGGACTTATTTAACATAGAAGTTACATGCTATTATTGGAGATGAACATTTAAAATAAAATGTTGACTATGGATTTGGTGCCCAAAAAGGACTTATGGTTTTGATCCATGGTATTGAAATCGTTGATAGTTTTTAGATTTGGACTTACTAATTCATTGCACTTGTATTTGTAAGGGGGTTATGTTGTTGAAAATTTGTGGAAAGTGAGAATCCTGATAAGATTTGTTTTGCTAGATTTAGTTTGTTGAATGTTTCAAGAGGGACTGCCATGAATAACCTTTGGAAAAAGCTATAGAAGCTGTATTAGATACATGTATATGGTAAAAGTATTTTCTATTTAAGGAGCTATTTTCTTCGAGGAGGAGTGATGGAGGCTCCATTGTGTTTAGCAGATCCACCACAAAGCTTGTACTTGAGCTGATGACTGGTGCGTTTTATTTTTAGAGGAGTTGAGGTGTGAAACTTGGGTTTCCATTAATGATATATTAGTTGTCAAGGGTAAATTGGAGGACATATGCAAAAACAAGAAAGAGAAAGAAGGTCCAAATTAAAAGGTGGATTCAAATTTTTTGACAAATCTAATGTTATGTGTTGGAATTGTGGCAAAGCTAGCCACAAAGGTACCTTCAAGAAAATAAGGGCTAGAAAGGGTTTGATCATGATTTTAGCTTGAGTCTTTTAATGATACTTCATAGAGGGAGTGGTTTTTAGAGTACGAGAGCATTGATATTGGAAACATTTACTTTGATGACAATACATTCTTTAATTTTGGTTGATGCGGCAAAGTCAAGCTAGGATTCGATTATGGGAGGATGAAGTCTCTTTTTAGAGTTTTTCACATCCTTGGTTTGACTAGGAAGTAGTAACTTATTGATGGTAAGCAAAATGTTTGACCTTGGGTTGGCTAGGAGGTAGTAACATATTGATGGTAAGCAAAATGTTTGACATGGGTGTGCAAGTAGTCTTCAACAAGGATATTGCAAGATGATTCATGGAGCTATGGTCCTGCTTAAGGGAATTCATATTGGAACTTTGTTATGCATTGAGGCTAGCAGCTTGATTAATGTAACAATTTGGAGGTTTTGTAGTATAGAGTTCTGATAGTGGATACCCATGAAAGAGATCCATTTTAAAGGCCGTTTTGTGGCATGACATGGGCCACATTAGAGGACAAACACTATGTAAAAACACGATTGAGTGATTAGTTGATTATGCCTTTTATTTTGAATTTTGTGAACATTGCTTATATGGATAACAAATAATGCTCAATTTTGTTGTACTTTGTAGATTTGTGAGGACTTTGGACTAGTTAAAGGGATGTCTTTAGTTTTGATGATGTTCCTTTAAGTACAAAATCTTTGTACTATATATTGTTCACTTCGAAAAGATAAGGTCTGTGTTTTAGGCGTAAATCCAAGGTTTTTTGTAGGTTCAAAGAGTACTAAGCTTTTGTGGAGAATAAACAAAAAATAAGACTCAAGTGCTAAGACTTTTGGAATGATAGCTATGTTATATTTAATTTGAATTAAAAAACCTTTGCAACTGTTGCCACTACTCTTATTACGATAATAGATAAGCTTCTATTATTAGTTAATGGTTATCTATCTGTAATCTATTATAACTATTAGAATGGTTCTAATATTAGTTAGTCTTCCCAAGGAAATATTGTTGCATTCTTTTGCATATATTGACCTCTCGGTGTCTGTTAATATTAAGCAAATATTTACTAATTACTTTGTAGTATGGTCTTCGAGTTAATTCTTTTTTTCTTCGAAAAATATTATAATTTCTTGTTTGAAATTATCAAAGGAATACTTTTCAAAATTATTTCTGTGATATTTGCTTCTTACGACCTTTTTTCTGCAACTGCCATCTGTTTTTTTTGCAGCAGGGCTGTTTTTGTTCAAAACCCTAATTTTTTTGTTTTGGTTCAAAATTTTCATTAGAAATTCTTGTTCGATTTTTTGAGATCTCAATTGGGTTTTTTTTTGAGTTCCTCAATTTGTGTGCCTTGATTTTCAAGCCAACGGATCTAGAAATTGATCGTTCATAAGAATTATTCAATTGTATATTGTCATTGATGTTACACAAATGTTATACTCTAATCGAGTTCTAACAGTTAGAACCGAGCTCAGAAGACTCCTATATTAGCAAAGCAGGTGACAAGTTCAGTAATCCAGTTGAAGCCGAGCTAGGTCGGTCATCAAAGGAGTTCAGCAGTGACCGAGTTATAAGTTCAATGTAAACTGAGTCAGGTCAGTTACCAAGGAACTCAGTGGTAACCGAGTGACTCAGTTTTAGTTCAAGCCGACCTATATCAGAATAATTTTCTTTATTTTGTTTATGCAAGCCGACTTAGTGGATGTTATTTTGTTTATTTGTTTAGTGAATAATTGTAACACAATCTACCCAGAAAACACAGCTAAGAATTCTAATGGATTGTGGAAAACTACAATCTACAATTTGTAAGGATATTCAAGCCGACTTGACATTGTATTTCAAATATATGAAAGGTCAAGATGTGGATTGAATAGTGTGTAAAGTGTTGAAGAAGATGAGATGCGAATAGAGAAGAATATTTGATTAAGGGCCGAATATCCAAGGAGTTGCAAAGAATATTTTGATTAGGAAGGATCCAGAGGTTAAATTAGAATAGTGATCTGAATCTGTAATCCAGTTGCTTCATAAATCAGGGCAATCATTGTCACTCTTTAACAATTGTAGCAATGAAGAAATCTCTTAACAGAGTTGACTTAACAGTCATTTTGTAAATCCTCTAGCAAGGTGGCATTTCTAGATTGAAGTGTCTTATGACCTCTAACAAGGCCACTCCTAATAGGGTGATTTAAATCCTTTAACAGGGTCACACGTAATAGTGTATTTTGTAACCTTTAATAGGGTTTCCCTGTTAAATTTTGATGTTTCATGTGTTCATGTTATTTTCTTATTGCTTTATCTTTCTACAACTAAGTTACTGAAGGTTAATGCACATTAATATTTCAAGATTGCTTTGTTAACCAAGTTATAGTGGATTTCTAGTTCTAATCAAGCTGTGAGTTTCAAGAAAGCTTTTTTATTGACATCTAAGGGATTTGGAATTGTTTTAGTGGTAACTGATTCATCCCTCCCCTCTCAGTTACTCATCTTACATTTCCAACAATTGGTACCAGAGCTGTTGGTGTTTGTAGAAAAGGTTTCAAGGACCTAAGATAAAGATAAAGATGTCTTACAGAAGAGAGATTCCTAAGTTTCATGTTGATCCACGCATCCGTGCATCAGTGCCCCGTACCCTCATCAGCATCAGAACTAGCATTAGTAACTTAGATTATTAAAAGTGTGGAGATTTAAACTGCATATGAATCGTCCTTTGTAATTATTTTTTTGGAATTTTGTGTACAATTCAAATATTGAATAAGTGGATAAGGTCATTTAGCTTTTAAATTTGATCATTGCAGATATTGTGAAACATTTAATTGTTTTCGTAACATGTCCAGTTTCTCCCCCTACCAGAGGAGTTAAAGTTCAGTCTAGACTAAATTAAGATTGCATAAATATTTGATTTGTCTCATCTTGATTATTTAATTGTTGGCAGTAAAGTGTGTAAAACATTATAAAGTTGTACGTGAAAATTCATTGAAGTTGACTCTATTGCTCAAATGAGCAGAGGCACTGGCCTTTTTATTATTGAAGTTAGAAAATCTATAACTTCCTACAAGCATCAAATTAATTATTATTCAATTATACAAAACATTCAATCATTATCCAGCATCTAGTTTTCATTTTATTTGAGTTCGAGGACTTTGCCAGCAGGAGAACTCCCAAAGTTTAAATTTGCTTTAGAAAAGCTCTGAACCAAGTGATTAGGTTCGAGGAGGAGGTCTACCCACCTAGGTGTAGCGGAGCCCGAAGTGCAGGGGAATCGAGAAGTATTCCTGTTTGTTGGCCTGATTGCGGAATCCTATTAGAGAAGTGGTAGGCTCTTGGATTTCCAATTTGCGGTTTTGGGAACCAACATTCACTTGGCTGATTTGCTGTAGAATCATCATCATTGTCACTACTTAACTCATCATCCAAGAAGTCTGGTTCCTCTAGAGGTCTAGTTGCCATGTCTTCTGAAATTCCTTTTTGTGAAGAAGATGCGGAGTCCTTTGCTGATTTGTTCATGAGCAATTTCAAATTGTTGCTAACATAGACAAGATCTCCCAACTTTCCAGACAGCAACTTGTTCGTCTTTTTAGAATGATTGTGGTCAAAACAACTCCAGTTCCTCTCACATGCTGATGAACTTGCTCCCTGACTCAATACTCTAATGGCAAAGCGCTGTAGTTAAGGAGTTTGTGCCCCATAGCTCATCCACCATCTATACCTAGTTAGCTTAGCTCGTGCCATGCCATATTGTGCCGCTTCCATTCCAAACATCCCTTTTGCTTTCTTGTATCTCCAACATTGGTCCCTGATTAGAGCTATAGTGTCTTGATCTTGCTCATACTTGCTAATGGCATCATAAAGCCCTGCCATAATTTCACTGTCACTTTGTCTATCAATACGAAATAACTTGGGCTCCAAATAGCAAGCTGTTGCATGTAGAGGTGTGTGCATCATTTTCTTCCTGAAATGAACTGCCTCTCATATCTACATGTACTCTGCTTCCACATTCTTCAATGCTCTCTGAATGGATTCTTTAAAACGGTCCATGCTTTCATAAAGCATGCCAATGCAAGGAGTGTTACCATCCACCATAAGAAGAACATCAACAATTGGACCACATATGTTCAAAACCCTTGATCCACTTTTCCCAAAATTGCTGTTTAAAATGATTTGCTCTATGTTCTTCCCCTTTGAACTTTCCCACTCATTAGAACAATCATAGATCTTAAAGCTGATTTTTCTTCAATTACTCTCTTCAATGTGATATAGAATGAAGCAAACCTTGTGTCACAAGGCCTCAACAACTCTCTTGATGGATGTTTCCTGTACAGACTCAAGGTGAGACGATGATTTTTAATGAAATTTGCAATTGTTCTCCCTCTATAAATTGCTTCATGTATCCATGTGAACTTGACCAAGTCATGAAGCCACAAATCCAAACAATGGGGTGTACATGGGCTCCAATAAATCTGTGGTTACTTCTCCACAATCAGCTTCCGAGCTCCCACACAATTTGCTGCACTATCAGTAACCACTTGAACCACATTTTCTACCCCCACTTCAATAATAGCTTCTTCTAATATCTGGAAAATATATGCTAAAGTTTGCTTTTGATTGATCATGTCAATCACTTTCAAGAACACAACTCTTTCAGGGGAAGCCACTAAAACATTAATCAAAGGCCTCTGACACATATCTGACCTTCTAAAAGCTTTTGAAGATGGAGGTGTGAATCTTTACCAAACTCTGCTGTTTTCACAACTACATTACGAAAATGGGGATTCCTTGCCAAATTGAATGGAACATCACTTGTAAAAAGAAATCAGCCCATACATCATCCACCTCTTGTCTCTCTATTGGTTTCCAAAAGTTGTTTAATGTTCCACTTTGTTTTATTGCACCTATGGTTGTAGACTTGAGCAAACTAGAGGACGACACAAATGTGAACTTAGACACATCCTCTTGAATTCTTTGTTTTTTTTGTATCTTTTTGCGTTCAGCTTCAATCAAAAAGGTTAGTTTTCTCTCTCTCTCTCTCTCTCTCTCTCTCTCTCTCTCTCTGTTAGCTACCATTGCATTCACTTTTGGACATGCTCTAACACCCCCTCTTGTACCCCCACTTACATATAAGTAAGTGGTCTCTTGCCCTTGTTAGACTTCTTGTAAAATCTTTTGTACAACCAGTATAATAGAGTTTAGCACCATCTTTGGTCACATATTTCCATACTTCAGACTTTGATTTTTTGGGAGCCATTCAATTAGAGCCTGCATGATGCAAAAGAAAATTAATATTTTAAAGCATTCAATATTTTCTTGAAGACGTTAAAAGGAAATAAAAGAAATAATTATTTCAAACTCTATAATGAAACATAAATAAACATCAAATTCCATTTAAATTAACTAGATACAAAAAATAACCCTTTTAAACTCATTAAAAAAAAAAATACCCTTTTAAACTCATTAAAAAAAAAAAAATGTTCTCAAATTGAAATATATTAAACTTACAAAAAATCACTAAATCTAACACTATATGTTTTAAAATATAAAAGAAAAATACAATAAATTTTCAATCTTTTTTATATACATTAGTTCTTATTTATTTTATATTCAAATAAAAAATATTAAATAAAATATTAGTTATAATAAATAAAATGATAATATTAATAATAAAGGAAGATATTAAGTCTAAATATTTTGAAGTTTATTTAAAAAATAAATAATACAAAACAAATCTAAATAATTACAAAAACAAAATATTAAATGCTTGCAAAAATAAATATAATATTTTAATATAAATATTTTTATGTAATAATTCAACATAAAATAAAATCACAATGTTAATATTTATTATTGTTTATTATAAATATTTATTTTTATTATTAGTTTACTATTTAATATCTTATTATTCTATTTAAAAATTTGCAATGTTTTAAATTTCACTTTTAATATATAAAATGATAAAATATTCCATATAAACAAAAAAATAGTTCAAAACTTCTATCTATTTATAATATAATAGACTTAATGTTTATTAATTTTATATGACAAACATTTAACAAATTAAACATATATTATTAAAAAACGTAAGCTAAAATGACCAAAAATTATGTAATGGCTACCTGATATCCGTTGTCGAAGCCTAAGCATTAGTTCGAGTCGGAGTCTGAGTAGGTGCTGCAGGCTACAGCGGAGTCTAAACAGGAGTTGTAGGCTACAACGAAGTTTGAGAAATTGTCATTATCGTCCTCAACACATTGGGCGTTGTCCTCCAAAATTGGGTGTCATCCTCCAAAACACTAGTGGTGGCCAAAAGAAAAGGGCAAAAAAATTTGTTCAAAGCCAACACGACTGCTCAAAACAATTGCTTTAGCCAGCTTCGACGCTCTGAAACTCTTGGTGTATTTGCAGTGACGAAAATCCTTTACTTATAACATCTTGTTGCCGAAAACCCTAAAACAATTGGTGATAAAATAACGTTTTTGCAAAATGACGACCTTTTTTGTGCCATACATATTTAGGTCGAATTTTATTGAATTTTTTTGGGGGTTTGCTGAATTTTGAATTTCAAGCCGAAAATTCGGCGAACCTTGTGACTTAGGTTAACAACAGTTGAGTTGTATAACTTTGATAACTATCATCTTGGATCTTGGAACATAGAATCAGCTTTCAAAGCCAAACTAAACCTTGGTAGAAAGGGAGGAAGCTCTAAAGGCAAACAATTTGACAGTAAAGAAGAAGAAGAATCTGATGATGATCTTGAAGCCATTGACGCTCTACTTGCAAGAAGGTTACCAAAAGGCAAAGGTAAATATAAAGGCAAAGTCCATTGATTTGTTTTTCTTGTGAAGAAGTTGGTCACGTTGTTGCAAGATATCCAAACAAGGAAAGTAAAGATGACAGAAAAACCAACAAGTTCAAAGGCAAGAAAGATCTAAAAAGCTACAAAGACTACAAAGACAAAAGTAAGAAATCTTGTTATATTGCTAAAGATTTTGATAGTGATAGTGAAGATGAAATGGTGTATATTGCTATTAAGGATGAATCAGATGATGAGTATATTGAAAAGATGGCACTTATTTCTCATGTAAGCAAGAATGACACATGGATAATAGATAGTGGTTGTTCTCATCACATGACTAGTGATAAAACCAAGTTTGAACACTTGGAGTACTATGATGGTGGAAGTGTCAAATTTGGAAACAATGAACCATGTTATGTGAAAGGAAAGGGGTGCATTGCATTGTTTAATGGAATTAGATGTGATAATGCCTATTGGGTTAAGGAGTAAGACACAATCTTCTAAGTGTGGCATAGCTGAACAACATTAGATTCAAGGTAGAATTCATGAATGGGAAGGCCAGGCTTCTGGATAGTAAAGGAAACTTAGTTGGAATTGACAATTAGACAAAAGGTAATCTATTCTATCTTGATCTCTTTGATAGTTCATGCTTCTTGGCACATGTATAAAAAAATTGGTTATGACATAAAAGGATGTGTTATGTAAACTTTGATAATCTGGTTACTATAAGCAAAAACAAAAGAGTAAGAGGTATTTGAAATCTGAAGAAACTTGAAATGGCCATATGCAAACAATGTTAGATTGGAAAGATAGGTAAAACTGGCATCAAAAGTAAGAATTACAACATTGAAGAAGTCTTGGAACTAGTCCATACAGATCTTTGTGGACCAACAGGTACAAAGAGCTACACTAGAGACAAAATTTTCATTTTGTTTGTTGATGATTATTCTAGGATGATGACAGTATTGTACTTAAAGGATATATTTGAAGCTTTTCAAAAATTCAGGCGGTATCTGGCTAGAGTTGAGAAAGAAACAGGTAAAAATTAAAATGCTTAAAGTCCGACAGAGGAGGAGAATTCATCTCTAATGAATTCAATGAGTTCTGCAATGAAAGAGGAATCAAAAGAGAGGTATCTGCACTTGGTACACCTCAGCAGAAAGAAGCAATGGATCCATGAGGGATTGTGCAAGGACACTGATGATAGAGAAAAGTGTTGCAACCAAATACTAGAAGGAAGCAATTAGCACAACAGTTCATACCTTGAACCGAGTTCAACTGAAGAAAGGTATAGATCAAACACCTTATGAATAATGGTAAGGCTATAAACCTAATGTTTGTTATTTTTTTGTATTTGGAAGCAAATTTTATATCTTGAAAGAGTCAAGGAAAGGAAAGTTTGATGTGAAAAGTAATGAAGGCATTTTCCTAGGATACTCCAACAAGAGCAAAGCATACAAATGTTTGAATCTTGCTACACACAAGGTTATAGAAAGTGTACATATAAAAAATGATGAGTTTGCAAAAAAGAGTGAAGAACAAAACAACGAAGAACCTGAAGATTACAAAAAGTTTGTCTACTTTGAACCTGATACATTGTCCAACATTCAACAAATTACTCACCCGAGTCACCCAAGTCTGGAGTGTCAACCGAGTTGTAGCCAGTGCAACCCGAGTTGGGAACAGTTCAAACCGAGTCTCAGACAGAGGAACCCGAGTCGCAGTTTGTGGGATTTGAGTCTCAGACAATAGAACAAAATTTGGAAATTCATAGAACCTTTGAGCATGGTGAACCAAGTGAATCCAGTCCAGAATCTAGAAGTAACATACCTGTACTTGCTATATATGTCAGGAGGCATTATGCACTTGAGTAAATAATTAGAGATTAAACAAAAGGCACAATGACAATGAACAAACTAAAAGGTACATGTTTTCTTATTGAATTTGAACCTAGAACTGTTAATGATGCATTGAAAAATGAAAGTTGGATAGAGGTAATGAATGAAGAGATTGAGCAAATTGAAAGAAACAATACTTGGTTCTTGTTCCTAGACCCAAGGATAAAAATTTAATTGGTACAAAGTGAGTATTTAGAATTAAATTGAATGAAAATGGGTGAAGTATCAAGGAATAAGGCAAGGCTAGTTTGCAAAGGATACACTCAAGAAGAAGGCATAGACTATGGAGAAACATTTGCTCCTATTGCTAGACTTGAAGGAGTCTAAACACTACTTGCATATGTTGCATTTAAAGGATTCAAAGTGTATCAAATGGACGTAAAATCATCTTTCTTGAATGGAATTTTAAAAGAAAAAGTCTACATTAATCAACCTAAAGGTTTCATTGATCCAAACAAAAGAGACATGATTTGTAAGCTACACAAAGTTTCATATGGTCTAAAGCAAGCTCATAGAGCATGGTATAAGAGTTTGCATGGATATCTGGTAAAGATTGGTTTTCAAAGAACTAGTGATAACAACAATTTGTATATTAAAGAGGGACCACAAAACACAATTTTGCTAGCAGAAATATTTGTGCATGATATCTTATTTACAGGTCATGATGACTTATGCCAGTAATTCTCTGAAGAAATGAGGAAAGAGTTTGGAATGTCAATGTTTGGAGAAATAAAATTCTTTGTTGGTTTACAAGTTCATCAAATGAAGGATGATTTTTACATTACTTAGTCAAAATATATCAAGGAGATATTGAAGACCATTGGAATGGAAGATTCCAAACCAGTTGGAACACCTATGTCTACTTGTCACAATTTATCCAAGGATGATGATTCAAAAGAGGTAAATCAGATCACCTATAGAGCTATGATTGGAAAACTTCAGTATGTTGTTTACACTATACCTGATATTGCATTAGCAGTTGATATAGTTTCAAGGTTTCTCTGCAAATCCATATAAAATCATATGATGACAATCAAAAGAATTATGAGATATCTAAAAGGTACTCAAGACTATGGCCTATGGTACAAGAAAGGAGGGAACTTGAGTTGAAATCCTTTATTGATGCTGATTGGGCTGGAAGCATTGACGACAGAAAGAGCACCAGTGGAGGATCACTCTTTCTTGGAAAGAGGTTAGTATCTTGGACAAGTAAGAAGGAAAATTGCATCTCTCAGTCTACAACAAAGGCTGAATATGTCACAACAACAATTAATTGTTCGAACATAATGTGGTTCAATCAACTGTTTTCAGGAATGAAGGAAGAGATCAAGGATTTAGTGGTTATCTATTGTGATAACACGAATGCAATCAACATATCCAAAAATCCAGTTATGCACACCAAGACAAAACACATTGCAATCAAGTATCATTTTTTGAGAGAATAGGTTCAAGGTAAATAGCTTAGATTGGAATATGTTAACACAAAGGAGCAGGTTGCTAAATTATTTACCAAACCTTTACCTAAGGATGCATTTTTGTATCTAAGAGGAAAGCTAGGGGTCATTCCCTTATTTGATGCTCACTAGAGTACATATTAGTGATGCATCAATCGAGCTTCATTGAAGAACTATCAAATTGATGCAAAGTAGTCAGAGCTCATTGTATATGAATTAGTACATTAGGTACATTGTAAAAGCACTGTGTCAAGTCTTTGGCATGTGATGTAAAAGAGGGAGAGATTGAATCATGTCCTATATTCATTGCGGGAGAGATTGATCAGATGAAGTGATCTGCATATCAGAAAGAGGGAGAACTTGATCTGATGGAGTTTGGAGATAAGATTGCAGAGGGAGAATCTCAGAGGGAGTTCTCTTGAATAGATAGAGAATTAGAACGAAACTAAGGATATTATAAAATCTTATAAATCATTTGATTGCTTTTAGTTTTCTTTGCAAAATGACATGTTGTGTTGCCATCAATGCCAAAGAGGGAGATTGTTGATAACAATTATTCAATTGTATATTGTCAGTAATGTTACACAAATTTTATACTCTAACCCAACATTGCCAGTTGGAACCAAGCTCATAAGACTCGTGCAGTAGCCGAGTAGATTACAAGTTTAATAATCCAGTTGAAGCCAAGCTAGGTCAGTCACCAAAGGAGTTCAGTTTTGACCGGTTAGAAGTGTAGTGTAAACCAAGTCAGGTTGGTTACCAAGGAACTCAGTGGTAACCAAGTGACTCAGTTTCAGTTCAATCTGACCTGCATCAGAATTATTTTCTTTATTTTGTTTTTGCAAGCTGACTTAGTGGATGTTATTTTGTTTATTTGTAAGGATATTCAAGCCAACTTGACATTGTAATTCATATATATGAAAGGTCAAGATGTGGATTGAATAGTGTGTAAAGTGTTGAAGAAGATGAGATGCAAATAGAGAAGGATATTTGACTAAGGGTAGAATATTCAAGGAGCTGCAAAGAATATTTTGATTAGGAAGGATTCAAAGGATAAGCTAGAATAGTGATATGAATTTGCAATCTAGTTGCTTCATAAATAAGGTCAAACATTGTTACTCTCTAACAATTGTAGCAGTGAAGAAATCTCTTAACAAACTTGACTTAACAATCATTTTGTAAATCCTCTAGCAAGGTGGCATGTCTAGATTGAAGTGTTTTAAGACCTCTAACAAGGCCACTCCTAATAGGGTCACACTTAACAATGTGTTTTTTAACCTTTAACAGGGTTGGCTCCTAATAGGGCTCACTTCAGAAGAGTGAAAAGTTGTAACTAGTTGCATTGGTGGTTTTCCCAAATTGGGTTTCCAAGTTAAATCTTGGTGTGTCATGTGTTCATGTTATTTGCTTATTGCTTTATCTTTCTGCAATTAAGTTATTAAAGGTTAATGCACATTAATATATCAGATTGCTTTGTTAACCAAGTAACAGTGGATTTCTAGTTTTAACCAAGTTGTGAGCTTCAAGGAAGTTTTTGTTGACATCTAAGGGATTTGGAATTGTTTTAGTGGTAATTGATTCACGCCTCCCCTCTTAGTTACTCCTTATATTTCCAACATCGACAACATATTTTTTTGGGTTTTTCGAGATCTCTTTTGGGTACCCTTTCAAAATTTTTGGGTCTTCCATTTTTTGCCTCGAATTACGTGCCTTCACACATTTTCACTCTTTTTATTGAAAAACATGCAATGACATCTTGGACTAATATTTTTCTAAAGAGCAGTTTAAAATTCAATGGTTGGAATTATGGCACTTGGAAGTAGTGAATAATGGCAATCTTTGAATATCAGAATAATGATCAGATTGTTTTGGGTGTGACATTGTGTCTGACTACCCCTAGTACTGATTAGGATACATGGGATCTAAATAATCAGGAGGCGGTGATGCTTCTCAAATTATTCGTAGCTGATGATCAGTTTTCTCAGATTCCGTTTGGCAAGAAACTTTCGAGATCAGCGTTTTATTGTGACTCTCAACATCACTTCTTCTGGTGTTGGTTTGAAATTCACAAATCTTTGCACACTCCTGCTTTAGCAAGATTGGTGGAAACAATAGTTCGGTAGCAGTTTCAGCTCCACCTCCTCAAAGCAAGCCTTTGCTGCTAAATTCTTTCAAAAGGATAAAGGCAAGTCTTAGTAGAAACCCTCTGCTCCAGATTCATAAGACTCTTGAAAGAAGAACATTCAATGCAATTATTGCCACAAGTTTGGTGACATGAAGGCTGAATGTTGGAAATGCTTAACTGCCTAATCTAAGCAGTTAGGTTTGCAACCCAAAGCGAACAATGGAGAGCACACTGAGCAAACAAAATTTGCCTTTTAAGCTTTCATGGCTAAAAGACCTGTAGATCATGTGATGTGGTTTGCCTGGTACATTAATTCAAGTGCCTCTCGTTATTTCACCCATCGCAATGACTGGTTCACTGACTACCGGCCTAATTCAGGTTTTGTTATTTTTTGTGTTGGAGAAAGAGTACATTGTTGTCCGTAAAGGCAACATTCAAATTCAGTCTGTTCGGAGGAATCTCATTTTCCTTGATGTGTACTATGTTAGGGATGAAAGTAAATCTATTCTTAGTCAGTTGCTGCGACAATCTCCACAGTTGGATGTTCATTGATAGGGTGAGTTAGTCTATTGTTACAGTGGGTCTTGAGGATCATAGTAATTTTTAACTTGTTGATTTTGGTGATTCACGGGACTTAGCTATGGCTATTCAGCGGTCTTCTGTTAGCACACTCTGGCATTAACAATATGGGCATTTAAATGTGCATTATTTCACTCAACTTGCTCAGGAAGAGCTTGTCCTCAGTTTGCTAGATATTCAGAGCCAACAACTTGGAGTTTGTGATGCATGGTAGGCTGGGAAGCAACATAGCATACCTTTCACTAGTGGCAATTCATGATGAGCTTCTCAGGTACTTCAGCTTGTTCATGCAGATAACTTCGGCGCTATGGCCACTCCTATTCTTGAGACGAGGTATTTTTTGTTGTTCGTTGATGATTCCAATAGAAAAATGTGGGTATGTTTTCTTAAAAAGAAATCAGATGCATTTCATGTATTTTAGAAGTCTAAACCTTTAGTTGAAAAAGAGTTTGGGAAATCTATTATTACTCTTAGGTCAGAGAATGAGGGGTAATTTTGTTCTAATGAATTCTCTAGCGTCTTGGATACTCATGGCATCAAATGCTAGTTAACCACACCCCACACGCCACAACAGAATAATGTAGTTGAACATTGGAACAAAACAATTACCGAGATGCCTTGTACCACGCTTGAACACAGACATGTTCTGAAGAAATTTTGGGCAGAAGTAGTTAACATTGCAGTTTATCTTTTGAATTGGTCACCCATAGTGGTGGTCAAAGGTAAGACTCCAAAAGAGGCTTGGTCAAGTCTCAAGCCCAAAATTAGTCACCTGAAAGTTTTTGACTCTCTTCCTTTTGTTTGGATCCTTGATGTGTCACGAACCAAGTTTGATGCCAAGAGTTAGAAACTCATACTTGGTGGATACAATAGTCTTCACGTGATCATGGGATAGATGTTAATATGGCACATGTTTATTGACGAACAGTTTGGAGGTAGAGGGATCTTATAGGGCTGCTTGCATTATTGCTCTTGATAAGCATGTGGATAGCCCTTGTGAGGAAGTTGACCAACCCATGGTGACGACTCCCACCTTATGTGAGTGCTGATGCTAATTTTCATTCAGATTTAATGGTCTCTACAGATGGTATAGATTCCTTTTGTGATGAGTTTGCTTTTGAACATAATGCTGTCCCTAATTCCTCTACACAGTTGGGTATGAAAGATGACATTTATGATGTGGATATGTATAACGAAACACATTCTCCCACCTGGTGCACTAATCTCATCCACCTACTAGTTAAACCTTATTTAGAGAGTCAAAGGAAAGTGACTGAACATAAGATTATTGCAGCTTTATCATACTTTGATGGCATATATGATATGTTTGAATAGCACCTTTGGAAGGAACATATGGAGGGGGAACAAAGGGGACTTAAAGATGAATTGTCACAAGCTGTTAATAATACAAGAGCTGAAAACTTTGAAATCAGATTACCTAAGGCTTCTTTTAGGTTGTGATCATCTCTTTGACCTTATCCTTCTTTAAGATCGTGATCATCTCTTTGACCTTGCAGAGATTTACTCAGAAGCATTGAGGAAGAAGGAAGCATACATAGATGTATGTACATATGAGCTCGTGAATGCAAAGGACACCCTTGAGGCTACTTTAGTACCATTTCATGAAGTAGAAAATCAGATTGCCAAGTTAAATAAAACGTTAGATTTGGCTTGCTCTAATTCAGCCCAACATTTAAATATGACCATTGAGGATGTTATTAGTGACGATAGCGTGAGGGCTGATCAGGTTGAGTAGGTTTCATCCACTTCCAGTGTGCTGATTGTAGTGTATGATAGCCATTGACAGAGGTTGGAGCTATTTATTGTGACTATACATCAAGGAGTGCTCATCACTTTATGTTTGATTCACACCTAGAGGTTTTGATGAGGCACAGGGGTAGGTTGACTCAAATTGTATCATCCATTGTCGGATGGAGGTCTGCCATCCTTTGAAGATGGTGTTAGAGGTTGTAAGTAGTTGAATTAGGTGGTGATGGTAGATAACTTACAGGGGCACTAACGAATTTTTCACTTTAATGATATGTATCAGTGTGTTGCTTACTTCTATGTCACAGGTTTCTCGTGTGGATACAGGTTTACAGGCTGGTTATGGTGTCAGTTGCTACCAATTGGGTTACATGTAAAGTTAGCACATTTGTAGGAGTCTTCCAGAGGTTGGATGTAGTTGTTAGATTGTAGATTGATCAAGTGAGTTGTATCTCCTTTCAAACAATGGATGTGAGAGCAATTTGCTTTAGTACTCGAGCATTGACAAAGTTAGCAGTATAGCTTGGTTGGGTTTCATTGATGGGCTTTGCCAATCTTGGTATGGTCAAGATGATGTCAGAGTCATGCGACAAGGGTGTGATGATCTTCTTGGATATGTTATGTTTTTGATGGATTCCTTGTGTGCAGAATTTGGATAGTTGGTGTAGTGTATTTTTTTAAGACATTTGAGGGAGGTGAGATATGATGGCTTTCTTAGTCACTCTTTTTTGAGATGCACTATTGGCTTCCTCCATGATTCCCATCATGCTGTTATGGTTCATGAGGTAGTGTGGTATATTATTCTCTTCATGGGCACAAGTATTGCAAGAGTTGGTGATATTAGTGACATCACATAGGTCTTTACTTGGGATCCAGGTGGAGCTTTTATAGGGATGGTTACGAATCAGGGAGTTGGCATGAGTGATTTATTGCATTTCATCTATATGGAGATTGCTCTATCGTTGATGTCCTGCCACCTTGTAATATTAGAGGTGTGAAGTTATAGCTTGAGTAAGGAACTTGGTTGGGAAGGGAGCATTTTCCTTAGCAGTGCATGGCAAGTTGTTTTGGTTGAGTATACACGTGCGATGTTTTGGAATTCTCGTATCCAGTCAATTGGTGTTTGGGTTTAATTCTGAGATTAGAGATGGTTACACCAGTGCAAGGTGACAGTTGAACAAAGTATCATCTTTGAGGCAAATTTGGGATCTAGGCATTTGGTCCTATAGCTTAGAAATGTGTATTGCTTGGGAGCAAGTTATCTTTGGGAAGGGATAATTGCCATGTCCCCTTTTCTAGCCAGTGAGTTTTGTTGTGCCATTAGGCCATTTTGCCTTGGTCCCATGGGCAAACTAGGTCCCCTATATGATTAGTGCAGTTTTTGGCCATGCAATTTCAGTTGCGGGCTAATTAGGGCTGCTTCAGTGGGGTTTCTAGACACTTGCTATTTTTAGTAACTTCAAAGACTCATCATCTTGGCATTGCAGGGTTGGACTAGGAGCGTCTTGTCAAGATCTTTTTGGCAAGCTATCACACATGCATAAATGAGTTCATTTGGTTAGGGATTTTAATACTTGAAGATTTAAACAGAAAGGGGAATGCGAAGAGTCACCTATTTGTTTATTAAAAGGGAAGATGGAGCTCATTTCCAACATACATGGTTTGTGATTTGGATTACACTTTTCTCTCTTAGGAGAGTTATTCACGAAAGCTTCAACTTTTAGTAGGCGAGAGGACGAAAACCCTTAAGCTTGGGCAGTGGACGAAAACCCATTATCAGTTGGAAATTTCGTGCAGGTGTTACACATTGTATTCCAAATTCATCTTTTCTATTATCCAATCTTGCTGTAGTTTTTGTATCAACGATTGGATTTTTGGCTTATTTTTTTTAAGAACTTACAATGAAATATATGTATTTTCTGTTGGAGATTTAATGCAATAATATTTTGGGACTGCTTTGTTTTGTTGTTCATTGGAGTTTTGATGGAAAAAATTAAAAATCATTGCATGAAGTTTAATTGTTCAAAATTATTGAGTTTCCATTAAGGGGTTTAAAGCAAATATCTTGTTAGGGATATTACAATTGTATATACAAAAAATAAGAGAAATATACATAATTCTAAAACTAAATCTATAATTCTAGTATGAATCTATGATTCTCAAAACCTTGGCTTGCCCATGAATTTGCATGGATTTGTGCGGATATCTGCCGATCCCGATAGGATCCTTATTTTACATAGTGGATTTGTTTGGATTTGTGGCCCTCCATAGTGTAAAACAAGGACCCTGTCTGGATTAACATGAATTCAGGCACAAATTTGAATTTGGATTGAACTGGCACCCAAATTTGGCCTTCCGGGCATGAATCTAACAACTAACCTTCTTACAGCTATACTTGTGGTGGCAATAAAATCTATTTGAGAACCTTGTTGAGCTTTGACAATGTTGTGACAAGCTTATTAGACATTGACATGAGTTTCAAATTCACTCAAAATAGCCAAAAATGTAACTTATTGCTCACATGGCCTTTTTATTTGTTTTATTTCTTCAAGCTTGTCGGCCTTCAAAGTGCTTTTGTAAACCTTTTCAGTTTTTGATGAAGGTTTTGAAACTTTTGAAACTTGTTGAAACTAGAGTTTGATTTTCCTGTTGGACTTACAAAGCTAAATTTATAATAATTTTGGGCATCAATGTATCAGAATTTAGTCTTTGGAGGGTATTGGAAAGCATCAATGTTGCATATCTGATAATTTATGTGCTTTTGTAGGAGTTTGAGGTGCAATTGAAGCTTTGAGGGAACATCCATTTGATTGTACATGTGGGAAAGCCTCTCTGGACTAGATTTGTGGAACTAAATTTGCGGACCTCACCAGCCTTTAGTATCTATTGGGAAAGGAAAGTTCTACTAACGCTGTTAGCTTGACATGAGCTAGAGAAGACTGGAGGAAAAAAATGAACCCAAGTTATGAAAAAACTTAACGATCTAGTTTCCATGGACCTTGGATCTTTTTATGCTTTAAATTTTATTTATAATTAGTCAAATGTGGAAGAAACTAGTGAACCAAATATTCAGCTTAAAAAGGTTCAGTTTGGACGGAGGAAATTTTCTTGCAAAGGATCAGATTTCCATGAAAACTGAAATATCGCTTAGTGGTAATCAGGTGTGAGGAGATTTGTGTATTGACCAAGTGGAAAAAGGCAGTTAAATCAGACTAGATAGCTTAAGAAGGGAAGTTCACTTGGACATCAAGTTCTTGCAAAGAGTTAACTAAGTTATTTTATTGATTGTCTCACCATTTGGTAGAGATTGGCAAGCGATTAGAACCTTGTGGGGAAATCTTAGGGAAGTTGGCATGGTTTTGATAAAAACCTATAGTAAACTTCTTAGTCTTAAAAGAATGTTAGGAAACACTCAAAAGAACCAAATTTTAAGAAGCTTTTAAAAGGACCATGGCAGCATTTGAATGTTCCAACTGTCCCAATCATATATCTATAGAATGAATGATTGTTTGAGTTGAGAAGAAAACAAGTCAACGATTGTTAAAGGTTACTTTGAGGTAGATTGAATTGATTTTGGTGAGATCATCTGTTTTATTGCAATGCTTTTGACCTTAAGCTTGAGCAAATGCATGTTCTTCAAGGGGTATTTGAATGAAGAGATTCGCATGATGTGGTGGATTACTTAATGGCAAGTGTAAGCAGAAAATGGTTTGCAAGTTAATTATCTCTTTATGGTTTGAAATAGCATCCCTAGGATGCAATATTAGAAATTTGATTCATATATTTTGAAGCTAGGATTTGTTAGAGACAAATTAGATCACCATATCATATAATAAGTAGATTACAATCAATTTATTGTTCTCTTTTTTTATGTGGATAACATGATGATGGTTGGTAATAGTAAAGTTATGAGTAAGGTTTTGATATCTTTCCTTTCTCTGTATTTTGATACAAAAGATTTAGGGAAGTTTTGAGTTTATCATAAGGATTGAGATTAGGATTGATAGAGCTAATGAAAAACATTGGTTAGTTTAGAGGAATTGCGACACTATTTTGTGGTGTTTTAGCATGGTGTTTTAGCATGAAGAGTCCAATCCAAGGAGTGTTTAGTGGGAAAACTTATAATTGAATAATTTTTTATAGACTAGGTGAGATGGACATTAGTCACATCCCTTTTGCAAGTGTAGTTGGGGGCCTTGTCATAATCCAACAATGTGAGTTTTTAATAGATATTTATAAAAAAATTGCCTAGGAGAATTGAATTGTAGTTTATATTGTTTTTTAGACACCTTCATGGAATTTAGGAGTAATGTATTTTCTACCAAGTAGGTTTCACAATGTGGGTGATTTGCTAGGCTTTCCACAATGTATACTTGATATGTAGGGATTTCAAGGTCTTGATTGTGTAGGAGTCATGGATAATGACAAGCCTACTAATGGTTTTATATTTAGCCTGTTTGATGAATATACTAGAAGACTATTGCCAAACCTCAATACTTAGGCAATAATGCATGAGCCCAAGGTGAATCATATCAAAAGATTGGCATAAATTTTGTTTGATTCCCTGAATCAAAGATGTTGAACTGCTAGTGTTGATCAAATCATCCACATAAATAACCAGAAGGATAATGTCATCGTTAGCAGTCTTGATGTACAAATTTGAGTCTGAAGAACATCTCTTGAAACCTTGATCACTGAGGTACTTATCAATTTTTATGTACCATGGCCGAAGGGCCTGCTTCAAGCCATAGAGGGCTTTCACCAATTTGAGAACCTGATGGTCTTTATCAGCAACCTTGAATTCAGGAGACTGCGTCATGTAGACCTCTTCATGGAGATCACGATTTAGGGAAAGCACTCTTGACATTTGATGGACCTTCCTGCCAAGCTGTGCTGCCATGGCTAGGACTAATTTGATTATGCTCATCTTTGTAGTAAGAGCAAATGTCTCCTCATAATCAATGCCTTGACGCTAAGAAAAGCCCTTCGCAATTAAATGAGCTTTGTACTTATCCAAAGTACCATCAGATTTGTATTTAATGTTGTAAATGCATTTGCAGGCAATGGGTTTCTTCCCTGGTGGAAGATCAGAAAGAACCTAGGTGTTATTCTTCAATAGGCTCTAGTGTTCAAATGTCATGGCCTGTTCCCACTTTGGAATTCCTTTAGCCTCAGAATCTTTTTGAGGTTCAAACACATTGTGAATGTTGGCCATGAGAGCAAAGTTAACATACTCTGTAGGTTTTCTCTTTTTTCGAGAAGTTCTTTCATTAATGAGCTCAGTATCGCGAAGATCAACAAGAGTCTTAGCCCATTACTCAGGTTGGAAAGGAGAACGATCATCATTAGTATCAAGAGATGCTTGGTGATCAGGTTCCTCATCAGAAGAATCTAGATCAAACTTAGGTGAAGCATCTACAACTCGAGGTGATCCTGTAGGAGAAGTTGGAGGTGTCTGTACAGGGATCACTTGTATAACTAGAGTTGTAGGAGCTCCTGGAGCCCTCCCATCAGGTGGATCTAATGGAAGCCTTACTCCCAAATCATGAGCCTTCATAGACTGGTCCGCTGGATCAGGAATCGGAGAAACAAGCATGAATGTTCCTCACTGCTTATCAAAGACTACTTCACGAGTGTACAGGAGATGAGATGTCTTAGTGTCGATCAAGTGGTAGGCTTTGTGAAAACTACTATATCCAACAAGCATGAGTTTCTGACTCTTAGCATCCAACTTGGTGCGTGACACATCAGGGGTCCAAACAAAAGCAAGGGAGCCAAAAACCTTCAAGTGACTTATTCTGGGCTTGGGACTTGATAGGACCTCTTCCAGAGTTTTACCTTCAACCACCAGTGTGGGTAACCGGTTCAAAAGATAAATTGTAGTGTTAACTTCTTTTGCCTAGAACTTCGGAACATGTCTATGTTTGAGCATGGATTGAGCCATCTTGGTGATTGTTCCAATCCATCGCTCAACTACACTATTCTGTTGTGGTGTGTGAGGTGTGGTTAGTTGACATTCGATGCCATGAGTATCCAAGAAGCTAGAGAATTCATTAGAACAAAATTCTCCCTCATTGTCTGACCTAAGAGTAATAATAGATTTTCCAGACTCTTCCAACTAAAGGTTTAAACTTTTGAAAGATTGGAAATGCATCTGATTTCTTTTTAAGAAAATACAACCACATTTTTCTACTAAAGTCATCAACAAACAACATAATATACTTGGACTCAAGAACAGAAGGAGTGGCCATAGGGCCGCAAATATCGGTATGAACAATTTGAAGTACCTGAGAAGCTCGCCATGAATTGCCCTGGTGAAAGGTGTGCGATGTTGCTTCCTAGCCTACCATGCATCACAAACTCCAAGTTGTTGAGTCTGAATCTCCGACAAACCGAGTACAAGCTCTTCCCGAGCAAGCTGAGAGAGATAATGCACATTTAAGTGCCTATATCATTGATGCCAAAGTGTGCTAATAGAAGATCACCGAGCAGCCATAGCTAAGTCTCGAGAATCACTAGAATCAGTAAGTTGGAAAAGACCATGGTCCTCAAGACCCACTTCAACAATAGATTGAGTCGTCCTATAAGTGATGGTACACTGATGTACACTGAAGGTGACATCCAACTATGGAGAATGTCGCATCAATTGACTGATTAAGAGTAGATTTAGTTCCATCCCTGAAACATAGTACACGTCGAGGAAATTCCTCTCAGCGGATTGAATATGAATGTTGCCTTTGCTGACAATAGTGTACTCTTCTCTGTCGCCAAAAATAACATCTGAATAAGGTTGGTAGTTAGTGAACTTGTCTTTGTGGTGGGTGAAATGATGAGAGGCACTTGAATCAATGTACCAGGCAGACGACTTGACATGATCTACAGGTCTTTTAGCCATGAATGCGTAAGGTAGATTCTGTCATTTTAGTGTGCTCTACATTGTTTTTTTTGGGCTGCAAACTTGATTGCTTAGATTGGTCAGCGTTTCTAACATTCGGTCTTTTAGCCATGAATGCATAAGGCAGATTCTGTCATCTTAGTGTGCTCTACATTGTTTTTTTTTGGGCTGCAAACTTAATTGCTTAGATTGGGTAGCGTTTCTGACATTCAACCTTTGTGTGACCAAACTTGTGGCAATAGTTGCATTGAATGGTCTTCTTTCGAGAGCCTTGTGAAGCTGGAGCAAAGGACTTCTGTTGAGAACACTGCTGAAACTTGCCTTTATCCTTCTGAAAAGATTTGGCAGCAAAGGCTTACTCTGTGGAGGTGGAGCTGTAACTATTATTGAATTGTTGTTTCCACTAATCTTGCTGAAGCAAACATGTGCAAAGATCAGTGAACTTCAGATCAACACCAGAAGACGTAATGTCCTCTTGGATAGATAACCACAATGTCCTCCATCTTGTGATCGATGACAAGCAACTGATCATGGATTTCCTGAATCCTATTCAACCGAGTTTGGAGCAAGGTTCACTCATCCATGACAATAGAAAACAGAGTGTTCTTCAAGAAGAAGGCTCTGCTTTTGTTAAAAGTTTCATGAAGAACTTCGAGATGTGCCCATATCTTGACAGTTGTTTTGCCAGATGGAATTTGAGAGAGCTGATCATCGGACATAGATAATTTGAGAAGCATCATCGCTTCTTGATTATTCAGATGCCATGTATCTTGATCAGTACTAGGGGCAATCGGACACTTTGTAACACCCAAAACAATTTGATGGGTATTCCAATATTTAAAAATTGCTATGATCCGCTGCATCCAAGTGCCATAATTTCGACCATTGAAGTTGATCTCGAGTAGAATATTTGTCAAAGATGCCATTGCTCATTTTCCAAAAAAGCGTGCGTATCTGTTAAGGCACGTACTTCAAGGCAAAAAATAGAACACCCAGAAAATTTGAAAGATTACCCAGAAGAGAGCTCAAGAAACCCAGTAGGAAGTTGTTGTTGGTCTTTGGATTTACTGGCTTGAAAATTGAGACACAAAAAATGAGGTAACCAGAAAAATTGGATAACAACATAGTTGAGCTCTAGTAAAATCCACCAAGAATTTGAGATAAATTTTTTTTTTTTAAACCCACAAATTAGGGTTTTTGAACAATGTCTAGGCAACGACTATGGGGGTAAAGAAACCTAGAAAAAATGGCGATTTGATGGAGATAATGCTTGATTTTCACAAGGATTGGTGTGGCTTGTTTAGGCGTCAGTGGAGTTTGCAGAGACATCAAAGAAACAACGTCGAATACGCTCAAGAAATCGCACAAAACATCATGAGTTGTGGGCTGAAAAAATGTGATTTTTACACATGATTTGCAGAGAATCGCGAGCAATCTTGACGAGTATCAGATTCCTAGACACTGTAGATGAAGTCGTGATTTGATCCGATTTTTTGCAGGAGAAAAAATGACCATGTATAAACAAAAATGATCTTTGCTTTTTTTTGTATGGATGCGATTTGCTGACACATTTTGTAGATCTTCAAACCGAGATGCGTTCAGCATTTGGATTCCTCAAGGTAGAAACCCTAGGTGGGTTGTAGAGAAATCGACTGAAATAATTTCGAAAGAAATTATAAATTTGTCGATTTTTTTTTGAAGTATTGGCTTTGATACCATATTACAAAATAATTGGTAAAATACTTGCTTGTTATTAATAGACCAAGTGGTCTATATATACAAAAGAATGGAACGATGTTTCCTTCGGAAACAATCATAAAGAATAGAAAATTTCTATTTTAGCTAGGACAAAACTAACAGTTATCTACAGCTAACAAACTATTAGAAACATTCTAATAGTTACAATAGATTACAAATAGATCACCATTAACTAATAATAGATGTTTATCTATTATTGTAATAAGTTCCATGGCTGGCTTAGATCAAGTATTATCAAAAGTATTTTGAGGCATATCTATCAATAAAGTTTTCATCATAGAACCTTGTAGGAACCAAAGATAACTGTCAGTGAAAGAAGACTGCTGCCTCTGCTGGTCTTTAGTAATTGGAGATGCACTCTTATTGTTATATAGTTTTTGGATTATGTGCTTTCTTCATTTTGGTGTGCCACTCTGGTCCACTAGTGGATGTTGATAAGTACCTCCACCGTGTGAACTCACCAGCCTTGACGAGTCATAGAATTAGTTACAGCTTTTGCTCTTCCCCTTTTCACTAGCTCGCCACCTATGCCTTAGAATTTGTTGCAGGTTCTCCATTTAGTTTATTCAATTAGTTTATTTGTGCATTCAACGATATATTCATTTTATTTGAAATATTTCTTAAGTTTTTTTAGGTCACGAGTTTCTTATTCAACTTCTTTGGTATTTATGTAGATTGAATGCATACTGTCATTCACAACTCATCCTTTAATAAGTTATTATATAAAACTAAATGTATTTTGACATGCGACAGAAAATCTTATTCTAAGTTTCTAATTTTGAAGGCAAATATTGAGAAGTTAACTTAGTGATAACTTTATCTACTCACATCATACAAGAAGACTACAGATATACTTACATATCATTCAGTAAAATCTTTAATGTTTACTTAGCAATAACTTTGTCAACTTCATACAAAGTTACCAAAGAATAATTACTAGCATTACTAGCATTACTAGCGAAGCTTGCATGCTACACTGTATTGTGCTATTTAGACATTTTTAAAACATATCCTTTGGTTCCGTGTTATCATTCATATAAATTTTGAAATAAAATAATGATCCGAAAACGTTACAGTTAATAGTTTGGTTCATTTTATTTCTTTATATGGTTTTTTTTTTTTTGTACGAATCGGAGCAATTATTTGTTCTGATTCCATGAGTTGATTACTCTGAATGAATAGCAAGCTTTCTGGCGGAATCGTGAAGTTTTGTACTTAATATTGATTTAGCCATTTTTTCCCAAATGATTTTTACTGCTTTAGTTTAATGTGTGTGGGATATATCTGGTAGGGAGTCAGTAGTAACAATGTTGAATCATTGATGATAATTGACTGAGAAAACTGTTTGTAGGGCAAGTTATAATTAATTCAAACAAAGAGTGAACATACTCATTTTGGGTTTGCAAGCTAATATCTGCATATCTATGTACATAATTTTGACGCCACACAAGGTATTAGTTAAGCAATCTTGATATGCGGTCTGTTTTGATGCACTTAGTTAAGCATACACAATTTTGTTTGTTTGATGGTAAGTATGAGTTTCTATTAATAAACCAGGGAAAACCTGACCTGGACTAGGGACAGTAACAACCGGGGAAATCACTATAGAAAGACCCATTAATAAATCTGAATCCATGAGTCAATCAAGGAGTCTGAATCCATGAATCAATCAAGTAATCTAGATCAATGAAACTTATAAGAACAAGAAAACAGTCACGATTTATCGTTCACGCCTCCCTTTATATGAGCATGAAGTATCATATCAAAGGTATTGTTCTTTGCTTTATTCTCTTTTTTTTTACTTTTAGCAGCTTACCATTGCTTTTCCACCCTATCTGCCTCATACTGCCATTCCAGTTAACACTACCGAGGGTTCAAATTCATAGCTGTTGAGTAACAGTCTTGCCGAATCTGACCACCTTCAAGTTCCCCCACCTGTTATGTGACCCCATGAGTTTATGTTTCTTCCTACCTTCAGATGCAACAGCACCAGAATTATAATTCAGATCCTTAGCACACCCAATATTAGCAACACACACACTGTCTACTACCAGAGAAACAGTTTGATTTTTACTTCCGGATGACCATGGTTGTCTACTCCCTGACACAGCCTGAGAATAGTTCTGAAGCTTCCCATCCTCCTCCACTGTGTAATGACTTGTGGAAACATCTTTCCTTTAGGAGGCCATTTTCTGTAGTCTTCGTTTGGTAGTGATCAGCCAATTGCCCTATTTGCAAGCACCTTTTAATCCTGAATGGATACCCTTTATAATTCAAGGGCTGCAGCCAACAACCCTTTGATGTCTTTGATGCTTTGATCATTATTTCTTCAGGGAGCCCAACAGTAGCAGCCATCTCTACCAGAATCTGAGCAAAGGTAGAACATGAGAGATTTGAAGATTCGCCATTCACCGGCAGAAAGATACCCATCGAGTTTCCCATATAGCCTCCAAGCATGAATCAAACCAAAAATGTGGGGAAAGATTAGGAAGCTTACCCAATCTGGAACCTTGTTAAAGACTTCAGTAGTAGGAGAAGAGGATGGATCCTAGGGCTTTAGCATCAAGGAAAACTTGTCCTCCTAACACCAATAATGATTGCATAAATTTTTTCTCCTATCTTGAACACTTTAAAAAACCACAATGCAGATACTGTTGGCAGCTGGGCAAATTTGTAAACACCCGTCAAAAAAGTCTCCTAGAGCTCTGTAATCCACTCATGGAGATCACTCAGGCTTGGCCACAATTCTCTAAAATGTCCAATCAAGGCAAGCTTTGAGAAAACAGTAACATTATGAGCCACTTCCTTTTCAATCTTGTCCTTAAAATTCACACTGATGGTACCAATTGAGTGCATCTTTCTTGCGCCTTGTAGTCCACCATCCTGACAATGATTCACCTTGTTAAAAATCTGGGTGAGGATGTTTTGGCCACAACCCTCGGAATTGAGTTCCACACCACGGGCAGTCCCTTTCAGCATCCCTCATCAAGGGCAGGATTTCTGAAACTTTCTTGTGCCTTAGCCGGGGAAGTTGCATCGGCGCCACCCTTCCCCAACATGTTCTTTTTGTCCATCGAAGCTAGTGCCATCTCCTTTGAATGCCATAGACTGTTCCTACCTCGCCCAGCATCATGCAAGTTCCCACCATTGTGCGAGCGAATATCAACACTCCTTTGGTTCAGTAAAGCCTGCTGATGGTTGATCCTGCAAAATGAGACCTTACCATGAATACCATCAATGTTGTTCCTCTGGCCCTTCACAGAGGTGCCCACAGCAGAAAAAGATGCACCAGAAAACCCTAGCTCTGCAGATGCCCTCAATGGCTTCATCTCACATCTCCAGGCATATGTAAATTGTATAAATGTAGCATCTGGCTTTATGTTTAGGACCTCATTTTCAATTAAATATCTATTGTAATGTTCAATTAAAGAGGGCAATTGTAATTTTCAATAGCTGTTGTAGGTAAATCTCAGTTGTAACCTCTGAATTTGAATGCAATTGAGTATAATTGAAGCACTTAATGTAATGTCCCACAGTTTTTGGTAGCTCTTAGCATTGTGCCATTAGTTGGTGTTCAATCGGCTAGATTGTTGAGTTGGCACTGCTACTGTCTTGCCTATCTGTGTTGTTTTAAGCTATATAGATAGTTTCCCATTCCGAGTCGAGTATTTTGAATTGAAGAATTGTTGAAACTATTTTGGTACATTGTAGTCATGCCAGACTAGGAATGATTGGTTTTGAAGCAGTCTTCTATGTGGGGACTAGTCAGACATATTCTTTGACCTTTTGAACCATGTTGCAACAATGACAGTTGGAAATGTTATTTACCATTTGAACCTACTGAAACAGTGACAATTGGAATGATTATAATCAACTGCCTTCCATCCATCTGTTATCTATATTATGTGAAATACTCTTTCTGATTAATTTGTCACCAATGTTACATGGAATGTTCTATGGGTCTTGATTACTGCCTTTTATTTGTATCTGTATACAAATTGAAGATATTGATCTCTGGCCCAATCTAGTTTAGTTTCTATACAGAATGACAAAGTAGAAGCTATCTTGGCACAATATCTCTTTGAATTGTGAACCCTTTCATTTCTCTTTCCTGTTTGCCCAATTGCTGGCAGTTTGCATTGGTATTGGGGAGTCGGACAGAATTTGGAGGTTGCTTCAAGTGGGAAAGTGCCACAGTTTCTTGTTATTTCTGTTTGATTGCAGGGGCATACGCTGGATGGGCATTCTGGCAAACACAACAGATTCACTAATTGAGGTCAGGTTATCGAGGAATGAGTCAGCAAGTGCAAAGTTAATGTTTTAACTCTTGGCCTTTGGGTCAAAAATTTCTCACAACAATTGTTCTTTCCTTTTAAGGAGGCAACAATCCATCCTAAAATATTTTCTTGAAGATTAGTGGGGTTCCCCAATCACTTTGAAATCCATTACATAAGCCTAGCTTATGGCTGACAAGTTTGTCCAATCATTGGCATTGGAGCTAGCTATTGAAGGGAAACTGTTTTGACCCACCCCATTCATTGGCTAGGAAGTTTTCAGGCTTATTAGCTTTGTGGTGGCAATGTGTAAAGTTGGTATTTGCTTGCTATTAATCGTCTCCCATAGAGTGTTGGTAAGCTTCTGGCAGGTATAGTGTGCTTATTCATTTCTGAAATAACCACTCAGGAATCGCTTCTGATTTCCAGAGAAAGAATGTGTAGCTCCAAAAGACATTTTAAACGTATGAGCAAAGTTCAAGCCTCTGCATAATTGTTATCTTGTAAGAAATGACCAGATAAGAGGCCATGACCAATTGAGCTAGTCCCTAAGATACAGCAACAGCTTTTACCGGATTTCCCTTTGAGTTGCTATTGAAATTCAATTTGCACTATAATTATTTAGTATTATTGATTCTTCAATGGATGATGGCCATGCTATCTTAATGAATGATGGAATTTAGCTTCAAAAAACCATTTGATCTCATTTTGTAATAGATTAACAGTTTTCCTTTGTTTCAAGTTAAACTATATTTATTTAATTAAGGTTTAGCTTAGTTTTACTATGAGAGTTACTGAAATTTAAAATTGGGGTGAAGTGGTCCTCTGCAGAATAAACACAAACCTAATTTCTACCATAAACATACTAAACTTTTGTCTTTTTAAAGTTGAAATAGTTTAACAGATTTTATGAAATTTAATTCTCGTATTTATTTCTCTTAGAATATGCCCCTCATTTTGTTCAATGATTCTAGATAAATGTTCCGGGTGTTGTGGAGAAAGTTAATTATTCATATTCAAGATAAGTTTTTACACTGTTGAACAAAACTGTGTTGTCCTATAAGCATGTTCATTGTCCATAAAAAATCACCAGAATTCTATGCCGTGGAATAGTGTTAGTGGTTCAGTCTGTAATATATGCTACAGAAAATCATTGACTTTCAGAGTTCATTTCATATATATAAAACATTTTTTAATTTCTTCTCTAGAGAGATGCAAACCACAGGTTATCGTTTATAACAATAGATGATTAGATTTTTCCTGTTTTTTTGTATCAGTGCTAAATTAGAATTAAATGAATTGCTGCAGAGAAAGATAACCTGTGTTTGTATGGATATCCTAATGATTCTTGGGAAGTAAACTTGCCTGCGGAGGAAGTTCCACCAGAACTTCCAGAGCCTGCTTTGGGTATCAATTTCGCAAGAGATGGTATGCAACGGAAGGATTGGCTTTCCTTGGTTGCTGTGCACAGTGATTCTTGGTTGCTTGCTGTTGCTTTCTATCATGGTGCCAGGCTTAACCACAATGATAGGTATTTAGCTCTCTAATTTCTTTTCTGAGTTCGAAGAACTATTTTTTATATTTTATCTTGCTAGAAATCAAACTTTTTATATTAAAACATTCTTCTTGGCTCTACTCGTGTACTTTTGTTAGTGAGAAAACACATTTATTCTTAAATTATTCTTAAAAAAACTTGTTAATTCTTTTGTTATATGGCTAGTGATGTCCTTGGGACATGTGGATAGTCAATGTATTTAAAATTTTAAATCTGAAAGAAAGTGATTGAGAATTCGCTACGATTAATTAGGATGTAGGAACTTTGGTCATGGCAAAGCTGGTTTTAACTCTAGCTAAAACAGATTGAGAGACAAGGATCTAGTTGAATGATTGTGCAAGGAGCAGGAGCAGGTTGAGAAGTGACATTTGTTCAACATAGTTGTGATGGGCTTCATACCAGAGAAATGAGACTCGTCCAGACTCCAAGTCTGAGGCAGGGGCATCTGCTTTGAGTTTGGTAAGTCTAGGTGAGTCTTCACCTGGAGACTTAACCCCACAAACACACATATATCAATAAATCATACTGATTGATAAATCATTAGACTATTTGAACACAGCAATGAAACAGAAATATTAGCTTAGGCTTATTTGGAGTCTTCAGAATATTTCTAAAAATAGCTTCTGAAAAAGGGATTATCTACATTCAGAACAATTTCTGAAAAAACCAACTATATCTGTTGAATGTAACCTAGAACAAATGGCAGAGAAAGAAAGTTAGTAGCGTTCCTATAGAAAGGCCACTTTTTTTAAACCTTTGTTGACTTACTGTTTATTATATTTAACAATATGTTATTTCTAGTTTTACCCTAAATTCTTGTTATGAGTCAAGAATACCTACCATTTGCTCTTGTTACTAGCATCGATGCAAACCATTTTATATTTATTCCTTGGTGAAACTTCAAGTATCCATTAGTTTCACATGGTTGTTCTGTTGTGCAATGATCTGTATCATGCAGTCAGTCATAATTGTCACTACCTGACCCAAACCAGCAGTATTGTCATGGCACATTGAACATGGAATTTGAAATGGACAGATCAATGGTTAGTGCTGCCAATTCTAAATTGAAGTCTTTAAACATGTATTAAGGCATGTGATGCAGACTGTTCAGTGGTTTCAAAACTGTACTGTGTGTTAATACATTGAGGATTGAGCTGTACGTAAGCTTGAAAATTTGTAGCTGTAAATTGGTTGCATGCCCTCTGTACTTGTGTTTTTGATCATAATATCAGTAGGTAGTTAGGCATTTACCACTACCAGTTGATTTTGCCCTCAAGGTGGAATTTTACAAGATATAATTCTTCCAAGTCATTTGCAATTTACTGATATTTCTCTCTTTGTGGCAGCCAAACAATCTTCTCCTGTAAACTGATCACATATATTTGAGCAACTAGGACAGAAGTTATTCAAGTGATTTTCATTGTTCTGTCCATTTTGATTAAGTTCTGTATCACCCAAATTCTGAATATAGTAGTTTTTTGCTCTTCCTATCTGTCTTTTTCACTATGCAGGAATTCTTTTTGTAGAAGGTATGAAAATGTTTTGTACAATATTTCTTCTTATGGGATTCTTGGGCTCTTTTGATTCTTTTGTAGCTGCTGAATTCTGGTGGTGTTCACTTGTAGATAATACTCAGCTGTTACGTGTATTTCCATATATATATATTTGAATAATTTTAATGCATTTTAATAAAAAGTATCTGGCTATTGATCGGCAGGAAACGACTTTTTAATATGATAAATGATCTCCCAACTGTTTTTGAGGTAGTTTCTGATAGGAGGCAGACAAAGGATAAGATTCCTGCAGATAATAGTGGAAGCAAATCTAAAGTATCTTCAAAGGTTGGAGTTTCTGCCTCTAGAGGATGGGATTTCACTTGCCATTGTTGTCTTGCTAGGTATATTTATGTGATGATAGATTTAATTGTATAATATTTTTAAATTGCAGCGAACTAGTGATGGACAGTTAAAGAATACTAAAACTGTTGTTAAGGAGGATGATGAAGAAGACGAGGATGAAGATGAAGAGCATGGTGATACAATATGTGGAATTTGTGGAGGAATCTATTCTTCAGACGAGTTTTGGATTGGTTGTGATATATGTCAAAGATGGTACCATGGTAAATGTGTGAAGGTTACATTTGCTAAAGCCCAAACTATCAAGTCCTACAAATGCCCATTATGCAATAGCAAGAAAGTTCGCCAGTGAAGCCTGGATAACAATAGTTACAATCTTATTTACCTGTTCAGCTTGGAAGTGCTTCAGAAGGTGCAGGGGTCCATTGTGTGAAGTATCTTGCCACTCTTAAGTTAGTTTAAGATAATTGTTGATCTGAGACATCTTGTAAGATATTGATGATTCTTTGCGTTTGCAACACATTAAACATGCACAGTTGTAGAACACTAAGGCTGCATTATTTCAAAAGAAATTATACCTTTTCTTGCTACTTTGCACTTAATTTTTTTTGGTAACAGTACTATATTCTCTAAGTTTCAGGATATAAGATGGTTTGTGATGGCTTGGCATAGAACATCTACAAATGAATTTTGTAAGGAAGGGGGAAGCTAAGAGAGATCTATAGTTCTCTTGTAAAATTTGAAATACTCATTTGGGACCGCATGCCATCGTTTGAGTAATTTTATGTTTGGAGAGGTTTGGATCTGATTTGTTTCATGTTGGTTTTTGTAAAATTTGGCTAGCTTTCTAAATCTTATTTTATTGGGATATCGTATGCATTCTTGAAGGAATCTCTTGTAATAATCCAGGTTTTATTTTAATTGGCCAAGATTTGTATTGCTGTAAAGAATTGATACATCTCGCTATATGAGAATTTTCTTTTGCGACTGTTCTGTTTATAAAATTCTGGACTTTTAACCTCCATTTATTAATGCACGTGCCTCATTTTTGTTGCATCCAAGGTTTCATATGCCTTTCATAATTTCACAAAATAGGAGTTACATTATGAAAGGTCTAAGGCAAATATAACAAAGTGTATTTTCTGACTGATCCATTATTAAACGAATCAAAGACATTTGTTATTCTAATTCCCTGAAAGTAATATTAGTAATTAATATAAGATAATAAAAGATGATGCAACAGCAGTAACCAGCATGGTTGAATTGGGCAAATACAAAATAGTAAAGATACAGAAATCAGCGGCCAAAGATGTTCACAAAGTAGTGTTTGTGTGGGAAATTCTGTAGTTTGGCATGTATGCCAAGTACAATGTAGTCCATTGGTAATGTACAGGTCTATTTCTGGGCAGGGGCAGTAGGGGCTGTGAATAAATTTTATAATTCCCATTAGATAAGAATTGGTTGGGAGTTGGTTCCCTTCCTGCACAACATTGGGAAGTTTATTTGTGTTGTCCTCTTACATTCTGGTTGTTGGGGGTGAAATGAGTGAATTACTGGGGTTTTCATGGAGAAAATTCTGAAAGTTTGGTCGAGGAATTTTGCTGACACTTACCTGGATTTTTACGTTTTAGGAGAGGGCATTGCTTAAGAGTTTTGTTCTTTGGTGGAGAAGATTTTTGCGGTGAATTCCGTTGCTTTGGTCCTGGTAATTGTTGGAAGTGACGGTCGATCGATTGATAGTCATTGAGGTTGGATTGCCTTCCCCATTTCATTGGTAGAATCCTTTGGTTGGATCTCTGGAGCAGGGATTAAATCCCTCATTTCATTTGCTTGTTCTATGATGTTTGTTATGTCATTTGATGTTGTTCGGATGTATGAAATTTGTGCTTTTCATTTTATGGCAATCTGTTAATGATTTGGTAAATGTGATGCAACTGTATTTTGAGTTTCCCTAGTTCTTTTTGCAACCTATATTGGAAATTGTTTAATTCCATTCATCTAATTGAGATTGGACTTTTAATCGATTGAGACTTTAGAAAGGAAGTTGGGAGACCTAAATGGGTTCACACTCTAATCTATTTTAAGGGCTTAATTAATTTTTTATATTATCCATCTTTCCCAAACTGTGCAAATGTGTTACAAAATTAGCGGTTATGTCCATGACAGCAATTGTGTAACACAATTCTTCAATTCTGTAGCTTGCCTTGACAGATGCATTGAATATCAGTTTCCTTGCTGCCAAATTTATGGCTTAATTACATACCAGATGCAGTAGGGTTGATTTATAATTTATTTTATTATTACTGATTGATCTGTGGGGAATTATTATGTTTGATTCAGGTGATTTAAATGCATTTGGATTCTATTTCGTTGATATAAGACTGATATGATTCCCAATTAGGGTTTACGGCCTGTCCATGTGAGAAGGGCAATGAATATGTTTCCTAAACTAGATTGCGTTGATTTCGGTTGTCATGATGCTCATCCTTGGTGGAAACTAGAGTCTCGTTCCATTTGGTTTTATGGTTGCATCTGGTTTTATGGTTGCATCTGGTTTATTTTATGGTTTCTTGCATTTCCTTGATGTGTTTGGAACTATGATTAGAACTTTTTAGTTTGTACATATTTTCATTTCCTCTGATATGGCACTCTTGTATATGTTGATGTAATTTGTGTAGTTGCATGGTTGTGATAAGAAAATAATTAAATGATGGTTGGTGTTAGTGAAGTATAGTAATTATGTTGCTATGGTAAAGGAAAGAAGCTAGGAACATTTCGGTTTGGTGCTGTGAAATGAAACTAGAATTGAAGAACATAATGCTTATGAGTCATATGATGCAATTTAGTGATGTATCTTGTTGGTTAGATACGAAATCAGTATGCTGCTAAAGTAGCGATGTTAGAGAACCCAAAGAGGATTAAGTTATATCATGTCATTTGTAGAGTGGAAATTGGACTTAATGTTTAATGTTTAGTATAAGTTATAATTACATTAAAGTATAGATGGAAATGGACTTAATGTTTAGTAGAAATTATAATTATATTAAAGTATACACACACTCATAGTAAAAACATATATTTGTACCTTTATGTTTGGTTAGATTAATGTCATTCCGGGGTTGGTGTCAACAATGGTATCAGAGCAAAAATGAACTTTGGAACTCATTAGCTCATTGTGCACGTGTTTAGTGTCTTTTAATTATGTGTGGTGACATGCTCTTTTTGTCTTGAACCTATGCAATGCAGAGATTCTAGGATTGCTCAAGCTTCGCTTAGGGTTTCACTGCTTTAGACTTCTTAGCACCATCCAATGGTCTAATACACTTGTCTTTTCAAAAAGGCTTTAAAACCTTTGAACTTGGTCTTGGCCCTTCCTCTTGTGATCAACTCACTAAGAAACTCAATCTCCCTTTATGTGATACAACTTCTCATAGCAAGCTCAACCCTATAGACAACCTAAAGCAACCTAAACCTCTAGCATGTTAGGATCTTTTCCCCATACCTTACTCTTAGGTTTTTGTGTTACTTATTCTCCTAACACATTCCTTAATTATTGCGACCCTTTAGAAATAGCCCAAACTATCCAAAACCTTGACTTGCTCAATTAGCCCTATTAGGTGATCTAATAGCAATTAGCCCTCCAAATTTACTTTTTGGCTCTCAAACTTCCAATTTATTAAAATGACGTCCCCAAAAATATTAATTTTCAATACCCTTTTAGCCCTTATGTATAATATCTCAAATGAGACCTAGGTTTTGATGATGACCTTGTCAACCAAAAAGTGCCTAAATTATTAGGTCTAAATGGTTAGTTTGGCTATAAGGTCTGTAAAAACTCTTCACCAGTTAATGTTTCTCGGTTAATGGTTCATTACAACATGTTGGCTATACACAAAGGAATCCAAACAACCCTTTTCTTTCACACCCACACAACCCTCACTTCTGCAACTAATATAACTAGTGCCTAACATCCTCCACAAATTTGGTCAGATCCAATGGTGATGCCATATACCATGGCCATTTGTGTCCAAAACCTAGGGTTTAAGGTTTTTAGTGACCATATTTAACAAAATTGAATGGATCTCCCTTGTTTGATCACTAAATGACTTCAAATTTTTAGCAATGGAAAGTTAATTTGTTCTACTAAACCATAATCATTGATTTGATAAGCCAATTAGATAAAGTCTATACAAAGAAAATTTGAAAGTAGTCTCAAAATCTCTTCATTCACCAAAATATTCAAGTTACATGTTGAGGTGACCATATTGGTCTCATATATTCCTTCCTATAATTGTCCCAATTGTCTTCAATTGTAATTTGAATCAGTTGGTCGTTGGATACTTTGTTGCAACTTTGACAACGTCGGCAACTTTGATAGCTTTTTGGCAAAAGTTGCATTTGTTCTCATAACTTAACCAAAACATGACAATTTGATTCTAAATGCCTCTAATGACCACAAAATAACACGTGATGTCTCTCTATTAACCTATGGTAGTTGTTGACATCTTATGATATTTCAAATGCCCTCTAGGATTCTTGTAAGGTGTTGGGTGCTTTGCACTAGTCTCCCCAGGTGAAAAAGAACTCGAGTCCCTTGGTGAAGTAAGGCATCAACAATGGCCCAATGCTTGATTATATCTTACTCAATCATCCTTATGATATCTTCATCAGGTAGGTTACCCCACTTCACAAGAAACTCCTAGGATGTCCTATTCATAGTCCCTTTAAGCACTTTGGAATCCAAAATCTTCTCAAGCTTTAATGGTTTATTTGGACGAAGGTTCTCAAGCCATTCAACTTCATCTTCTTCATTTGTATTTGCATCCGCAAAACCCTTATAGGGGAAAAATCACATACATTGAAAATAAGTGAGATGGCTAATCCTGAGGGTAAATCAATTTCATATGCATTTTGTCCAAATTCGTGCAATATTTTGCAAGGACCAATCTTCTTCATCATGAGCTTGGTAGGTTGGCTTTTAGGAACCCTTTCTTCAAGTAGGCCATCACCAAGTCTCTCACTTTGTACTAAACATCCCTCTTATTCTCATGAAGCCTAGTTTTGTACTTCTCCACACTCTTGATCAATGCATCTCTGACCTTGTCATGAATATCCTTCATAACGACTATAAAACCCTATGATGTTTAGTGGACATGTATCCTATATTTTAGCTTTATTTTCCTACATGTTATTTAGATGTGATAAATGTATGGATTTCTAGCTTTTATGACTTGATATGTATATATATATGCATTAGGTGCAGTAGATGAGATGCATACGTATGATTTCCTTTTCCTTGTATATGATATTTATGAATGATGAAATGCCTTAATTTTTCAAATGCACATGGATGATGTGAGATGCAGATGTTTCATTTTACGCACATGTCTATATGTATGGAAGAATATGCAAAATGTTACTAACATCTCATGCAAGTGTTTAATTATTATTCATGACACATTCTTGATCAATTTCTCGAAGATAGGGTGTGCAATTATTGTACAGTTGAGATGAAGACGTGACACATATAGGGATCTCAGTTTGTCAAATGCGAATGAGAGAGAAAGTGGAACCACGCTGAAATGCAAACCCTAGAAAATGCAATGCAACCTAACTGAATATGATCCTTGGTTTTCGTCACTAAATCATTATGATATAGTTTTCATCACTGAGCATCGTTTGATAAGGCCACTTGATGTCACACAACCCTCACTAAATTGCTATCACAAGAATATGAACAAGACATTAGGCGTAGTTTTGTTGGAATCGGATGTAAGTAGTAAGGCACAAGAAGCGAGAATGAACAAAACATCTTTTCTTATTGATTTAGCAAGCAAACATAAGTATTAGGGCATAAGCGTTGGGATGACCAGAACGTTGGTTGAATACAAGCACACCAAACACACAAAATATCCTACTTATGCTAAGTACGAGTGAGTATATTTTTTGCAACAACCTTTTATCGTTTGTCACCTAATACAAAAGTTTGTGTGATATACTCACATTGTCCCTTATGTTCACTTTGCAAGACAAGTATCCTTATGTATTGTAATATAGAGAATTCACTCAAATAGACAAGGAGAAGAACCAACCTCACTATAAAGTGTCCAATAAAATGAGTCGAGGTACACATGACCATCCAACACGAGATAGAGGTTTTTTTAGTGGACACCCTTTTTATTTGGACCCTTCAGATCATAAGAACTAGACCAACAGACAGAAAAAAGAAGAAAAGATCATTCCCCCAGTCCTTGCTCCTCTAATTGAGATAGACATCCTAGAGTTTCCTAAAGGGGAATGACAAAGAAAAAAGAAATCACACAAAGAAAAGCCCAACATAGCTCATAGTTTTAGTGGATTGAGGACACATTTGGAGTTCAAAGTGTGTGTGAAGAATCGCTTTGGTAGTAGGGTGACAGTAAGACAAACTTAGCTAAAACAAACAGTGAATGATGCACAAGAGACTCTTTGAAAGTATAAGACATTTCCCCTAGTCTAGATAGGTTGCCCCTAGACTATGAACAATTTTAATCCATGTAGTTACAAGTAGTATCTCAACGTGATTTGGAGCTTATGCACAAGCGAGAGCAGCAAAGTAGGAAATTATGAAAAGCAAAGCACTCAAAGCAAGAAAGTGAAGGCAAAGAACATGTATACATGAGCCAAGAGGTGCAATGATAGATAAAACATTTTGAACAAGAGGGACACATTTACCAAGTTTTCACCGTCTTGACAAAGATTCTATTTTTGCTACCATGACACCTGTTTTGTTACTTATTATTATTATTTTGTATTTTTGTATTTTTCAAATTTTTTTTGTGTTATTAAGGTTCATATTGCTAAGTTTTCACCAAGATAATATTTTTTTCAAAACCTTTTCCAAACTTTAGTACCTTTTTTAGGATAGTTAGCTAAGTACACAGAGCTTCAACAAGATATCAGTTGTAGAATCTTTTGAGGTAAAGAGCGTAGATCGACTCCTTAAGCAGTTTCCCTTTAGTAGTAGAGAGTTGATATGCACTTGATCCAAAATACTGCAACAATGATGTATGGACTAAGCCAGTTTGGTTCAAATCTACCCTTCTATCCCAGTGTTGTTGATTCTTTGGGTTCTCCCACATGACGAGATCACCCACTTGAAAGTCCCTGGGTTTCACTTTCTTGTTATAGCTCACTGGCATCCTCTTTTGGTAAGCTCTTAAGTAATTGAACTCCACTCATTGATGCTCATCCAGTAGTTCTAGCTCTTGTAGCCAAGACATTAGTAATCATCATAAAAAATAAGGGCTCTCAGAGAAACTCGTAGGGTGGAAATCTCTACCTCAATAGGAAGAGCATCATCTATTTCGTATACCAAAGCAAAGGGTTTAGCCCCAATAGGCGTTCGAATAATGGTAGGTCAAGCCCACAGAGCTGGATTGATTTGAACGTGCAAGTTCCTTCTAGACTTGTTTACCATGCAATGTAGGATTTTTAGGATATCCCTATTGGATGCTTTTGCTTGTCTGTTATCCTAGGGGTAGTAGATATAAGCCTAGTGTTGTGTGATTTTGAATTTGGCACAAAGATCTTTCAGATCCTTGTTTTTTAATTGCCTCCTATTATCAGTGATTATTGAGGAGGGTACACCATATGATAGATCATATAATTTAGAATGAAAATGTCTACAGTTTTTCCAGTGGCATTAATAAGAGGTATTGCCTCTACCCATTTTGTAAAATAGTTTGTAACTGTAGTGATGAACTTATGTCCATTTGAGAAAGATGGGTGATTTTTTCCGACGAGATCAAAGGCCCATTGTTAGAATGGCCACAGTCTGATAAATGGGATTAGTTCCCTGGCTGGAGCATGGATTAGATTACCATGAAGCTAGCATTGTTTGCAAGATTTGGCATACTGAGTATCTTCTTTCTCCATTGCTGGCTAGTAGTAACCAACTCTAATAAGTTTGTGAGCCAACATCAGGCCATTTGAGTGGGATATTCAAATTCCCTCATGTATCTTAGCTAACACACACTTGGACTCGTGCAAGGAAATAAGATCTTGTACGCCTTAGGTAGAGAATATTTCTGAGGGGTGATGAATAGTGTTCCAACACTAGATCCTTGTTGAGTGAATGAACCATTGAAGCACATTTTCCATGTTTTTTGTGTTTGCAGTAGTATAGACTCATCAAGAAATTCAATGTTCATAGGGTGTTTAGCTTGCACTGGTGCCTCTATTAACATATCAACGATAGTTTTCCCTTTGATAGCCTTTCTATCCACATATTCGATATCGAACTCACTCAATATTGTTGCCCATTTTTCTAGCCTTCCTGTCAGAGTTTATTTGCTCAACAAATATTTTAATGGATAAATCTTTGCAACTAGTTTTGTAGAGTGAGCGAGCATGTAGTGCCTAAGCTTCTGGGAAGAAAATATAGCTGCCAAGTAGGCCTTCTTAATGATGTTGTAGTTCATTTCGTAAGATACTAGTGTGCAACTAATGTAATAAATTGCTCTTTCTTTCTTGTTTTGATCTTCGTGAGCTAGTAGGATGCCCATAGATGTGTTTGTCATTGAGATGTACAAGATGCAAGGCTTCCTCTGAATAAGAGGCACCAATGTAGGTGGATTAGAAAGGTATTGTTTTTTATGAGTCAAGCTTCAGTCATATTCTTTCCTTTGAATAAGAGGCATCGATGTAGGTGGATTATAAAGGTATTGTTTTTTATGAGTCAAGCTTCAGTCATATTCTTCATTCCATTCATATGTTACACCCTTATGCAAAGTCTTGGTGAATGGTTGTGATTTATCGACAAGGTTTGAGATGAATCAACAAATGGACTTGAGTCTTCCTTGTAATCCTCTCATCTGTCTAATGTTCCAATGTGGAGGCATTTCCATGATAGCTTGGAATTTTTTGGGATTCACCTCAATGCCTTTAGCTGAAAAAATATACCCTAGTAATTTTTCAAATGTGACTTCGAATGTACATTTCTTAGGGTTTAGGCTAAGACTAAATAGTTCCATGTGGTCCAAGATTAGGCTTAAGTCCTTGAGATGAGTGATCCTTTTCATACTCTTGGCCAATGTGCCATCAATATAACCTTGCATTATTTTGTGCCTCATGTCATGAAAGATTGTTGTTACAACCTATTTGTATGTAGCTCCATCATTCTTCAGGCCAAATGATATTATATTCTGGAAAAAGGTACCCCAAGCACATGTGGAAGCTATTTTCTCTTGATCTTCTAGATCAATTTTGATTTGATTATATCTTGAGAAACTACCAATCAATTAGTACATTTTGTATCTCGCTATCATATCTACTATCATGTCAATGTTGGATAGTGGAAAGTCATGCTTCAAACATGTTTTGTTTAAGTCATAGAAATTAATGCATACCCTCATAGATTTTTCATGCTTAAAAATTGGCACAACGTTAGAGATTTATTGCGCATAGTCAATCGATCGGATGAATATGATTTTTAATAGTTTCTTTAATTTAACATTGATTGGGAGTGCCACATGTGGATGCATCTTCCAGAGTTTCTATTTAATAGGATTCATACCTGGCGTAATATTGGATAGATGATGCATTATGAGATCAGGGTCTAGACTTGACATATCAGAGTACACCCATGTGAAGTTTATTTTCTTTTCCTCAAAGAAAGTAGTGAACTGTTCTTTCCCTTCAGTTGACAATGATTGTGCAAGATGTATTATCTGTGAATTTTCCTTGGTGCCCAAGTTCATAGGTTGTGTTGACTTGATCAAAATAGATGACCTTTGCTAGAAATGACTCGGAAGTGCATCAAATTTCTGATCATTGGGCAGCTTAGGGAGGTTCTCACATTTAAATGCATCTTTTGTTTTTACTATTTTAGCCGCTCTAATACTGCCACAATGTGCTTTTCACAAGCATAGCACTTTATCTTTATCTTTTCAATTATATGATTGAGATATTTGATGTCAGGTTTGGTCATGTTCACACTTTATTCATTGGTGGAAGACATTATGTGTTTGACAATATTTAGGTAATAGGAAAGAGCATAGTCATTTTAGAATGTAGGGACTTCACTAGATGTAGAATTAGAGTTCCAACCTATGAGCTCATGATAGATGAGTGAAAGAGAATCAACTGGTTCTAATGCATTCACAATATAGTCATCAAAAGCGTAGACTAATAAGTCAAGGCCTTGCACAATCTCATCCAAAGGCATTTCAAATGCCCCTGATCCATAATGATGTTCAAAGAGGACAAGTTGAAATCAGTAGAATCAAACTCATTAGACTTGACCATAGATCCCTCTCCTACTTTGAGATGATCTTCAGATGTGTGGACCATGTCTATCTCTCTATCAACTATAGCATCAGCCAAAAAACCAAACTCATACCTATGAGAATGAGTACTATATTAAGGTAGATTGAAATATTTCCCTATAGTCATGGGTATCCACTTACCACTTTCATTGTCTTCTTGATCTAGTTCATTTTTTTTAGTAGCTAGAGCTTGATTGGATTCACCTTGCTCAAGTTGTGTCAAAGGAGTGACAAAAGAAGTTTCATCAGAGTCACTATTAGTTTTAGTGCTATTAATTTGTGGGACAAAATCATCAGGATCTGCAAGAAGTGTCGTGAGTTCTACATGAATGAGAACAGGAAAGGTATCCCCCCCATCTAAGATTTCTTCCTGATTTTTAGGTTGACTAATCTTTAGATTTAGGTGAACTATCAAGTTTTGGTAGGAACTTGTTGACCCCTAGGTGAAATGATAATTTATTGAAAACTAGACCTATTGTATCATGAGGTCTTTTGAATTTAGCTTCAATTGGGTCGAAAAATCATTTTCAATTTTGTCTAAGAGGACCATTTACTTTATAGCCTAGTCATTTTACGAGTTTAATGCCTCACCCATATCTCTTAGGATTTTTTTTCATAGTTTTGAATTTCAATATCATCAACGTCTTCTCCTTCGTATATCCAGATTGAAATAGCTCTATTTTCCTCCTCATCTTCTATAGGTACAATTCCATAAACAAAAGTTCCATTATGAATAGTCTTAGGTGGTATAGTAGAGGATTTCATGTCTTTAGAAGGTCTCCCATAGTATTGGGGAGACAGGGGTAGTGATGTCAAAGATAGCATAGGTTTGATCTCGTATTCCCCCATGGCAACATCTTGTAGTTTGAGAGACTTTTGATGTCTTTTAGTTTTTCTTCATAGTGTTCAATGGCCATTTGGTTGGTTGGTATGAGACTATCAACAACTTGAGTGAGAGTATTACATGTACAGCTGATATTGGCAGGTATGGTCACCTCTGCCCCTTGAAAAGGAAATTTTATTTATTAGTGACATGTGGAAGGAATCCCTTACATCCCATGTATCCAAGGTCTACCTAGTAGTATATTGTACGCCAATGGTATGTGAAGGATTTTTCATATGACATCTCTCTCTACAGTTGCCACTTTGATAGGTAACACAACAAGTACCTTGGATTTTCTTCTTCTTCATCATATGTTTTTATGGTAGTTTTTTCTGTGAGGATCAATAAACTCCTCATCATAGCCAAGTTGAGTTAACAAATTAGCATAACAAATGTTAAGACCAATACCTCCATGTATTATAACATGACAAATATGCATCCTATGAATCATGACTTCGATATGCAGTGGTTGATGATGAAGATGAACCACATATAGTGTGGTGAAGTTAGGTGACCCACCATGGATTGAAGCTAATCAAGATCTAAGTCCTTAGGTACATTAGACTTAGCAAGGGCCTTCCAAAGGTTCACTGAGAGGTATATAGTTATGTTTTGGTTTAGGAGCCCAAGGTCTATCTTTAATAATGCTTCCAGTTTGTTTAGTCTTTGTGTCAACCTTTTCTCTAGCTTTAGAACTTGTACGCTATTTGTAAGATTGAAGACAACTTTAGGAGGTTTGGGAATGATATTGTCCACTACTCCATCATTTATAGCATTGTGGTTCTTGTTGATATATTTGGATTTATCTTTTCTTGAGTTAGACCCTTGTTTATTTTCCTTTTGTAGCGTCAAATCACCTTCCTTGACCATGAATTCCTCTATACGGACACCCTGTTTAATCATCTTGGAAAATTTTGTGGGTCCTAGAAGTTTTAGCTTATACCCAAAATTAGGTAGAAGGTTGTCCATGAATATGTCAAGTTTCTCATTTTCAGGTATCTTGCGGGAGTATTTGGTATACATTTGTCTCCATCTTTGGAGGAAGTTTAAGAATTGTTCTTCCATTCTTCATTTGAGATTGCAAAGATCCTTGATATTAGCCATTTGTTGGATGTTGTGTGAGTATTGTTAGATAAATATGTTTGCAATTTCGTCAAAGGTTTTGATCCCAGTGGGTAATTGAGAAGACCTCTCCATAGCTTGTCCACTTAGACTATGTGGAAATAAGTGCATAAGATATGTTTGATCATGCATAAATTCCATGGTCAGGGCACCAAAATCTCTTAAATGATCCTTGGGATTAGAAGCGACCATGTATTTTTCGTACTAAGGTAGCTCGACTCCTTTAGGAAAAGGAGACATGTAGAGGTCTTTGTCAAAAGGGAAAGGACAAATGGTGTCTAGATTGTATTTTTTAATAGTTTTGTCTTCGTCATTCATCATTTGTCTTTGTCTTTCATCTATTTTTTGATTTTAGATGTTTTAGTTTCTTCTTCTTTCATCACAATGGTTTCCATGTCATCGTTTGGAGGTAGCTTGGCTCCCTCTTTAGCTAGTTCAAGGAAGTATTTCTCTTTTTCTTCCTTCATCAGGAGTTCAATAATTTTCCTAAAACCTTTGTCTCCTCAACATTTTCCCATTTCTTTTTCATCATTTTCTAGGATTTATTGATATTGCTATTTATCTTTTTCAATTCTACTATTGTTCCCTTGGTTTTGATTTTGATTATCCATTTTTTCTTTGTGTAAGTTTTCAGTATGTAGGGGCTTAGTGTGTAAAGGTGTTGTGTTTGGAGTAGTACGTAATGTGGTCTTGTTATTGATAGAAAAGTCTAGTTCAAGAGATGACCTGTTAGAGGTGTAGTCTCTAGGATGTTCTTGAAATAGTGGGTTTTGGATTTGACTGAGTTTGATTGAAAACTACATTTGACATAAGGTCTATCAACAAGAGAAGGAGACTATGATGACTCCGTGCTAGACATACGAGACTGTGTGATAGGGGGTGGGTACCATGAGAATTATTCACTAAAATCAAGGTGTATCATATACCTGGTATGATCTCTACCTCTACCTATACCTCAAGCTCTTCCTTTTCTAGGTCTATGTGAAGGAAACACTCGTCCACTCCTAGTCGCAATAGTCATAGACAAGAAAGGTGTGATAGGCTTAGACTAAGACCGTGCTTAAACTTCATCTCAAAGGTAGGAGTAGACGATAGTACAAGTGATTTACACCAATGTACAAATCATTAGAGTAATGGCTAAACAACCAAGATGTTTGACAATCGTGACAATGAGGTGTGACAACATAACAAGAAAAACAAGACAAAAGAGTGAGAGACCAGTTTGTGTTAGGAATAAGGTGTCTCAACCTTGGATAATTCCTATTCTTTTTATTTGTTTTGTAAATGTATTTTTTACAAATAATGTAAGTGTGAGTGTACATGTCTAGTTGGCATGTTGATGTGTCACTCCACTTGTATGTGTCAGCATCTTGAATTGTGTGTAAGGAGATCATGGCTGAAACGGTTATGATAGATTCCTATGATGCATAAGAGCTATCTCTGGAAGATTTGATGATGGGTGAAGACATGAAGACACGTGGCAATTGATCATTGAGTACTATACACTTGAGTCTCCATCTAGCGTGCGGGGTTTTGGGTTTCTACTTTTTTGGAGAATGGTAAAACCCTAATATGGTTGTTCTTTGGAAGTTGCCTTAAAAAATGCAAAGCACATGATATAAGCATTTTTAGGGTTGTAGGTAGGAGAGAGTGAAAAGTGTATTGTTGGTTGCTATTGGATTGGTCTTTTGTATCCTGAAAGAAGTTGCATTGCAAGTGTGTTGTAATATTTGAGTTGAAGATAATACATTGTGCAAGTTTTTCCCCACCAACATATCTTTGTGTTTATGTGTTTTTTCTTTCTCTATCTATTTTTTGTATTTATGGTTGACTGCAATATTATTGTTTACATAACAACGAATATGAAATTATAAGGATTTAATAGGAATTTGCACAATACTTTCCTTAAGGGATTAGTGTAGGAAGCTATTTTCGCACCTATGTTCCTTATAATTTGTACAAAGATAAAGTGTTCAAACTAAGGATTCAAATTCAGATTTTGGTTGTTTATAGACATAGAAGTGTACAAAGGATCATTAGACAAAGACTAGAATAGACTAGGTGATAAACAACAAAATTTTAGGCTTTGGAAGATAGATTATAGAGATGCTCATAGGAAGAATTGCATTCCTAGATGAATTTTTGCATGGCTCATATAAGGAAATGCACAACCAGATGAGAGTTTTCAACAAGTTTTAGTTTAGACAAGTTTTGGACAATTTTTTCACAGTTTCGAGTAAAGTCTCATATAAGATAGAACTAGGCTAATACGAGTCAAGACTAGACATTGTACGAGTAAAGGAAGACAACCATTTTTTGTGTGTTGGATTGTATGAGTTTTCTCACAAGGCTATATGAGTGTTTAGATCATTTTTCAAGGTTGCACAATTTTTGAGGCAAGATTAGACTGTTTTTAGTTTGTAGTTTGGTTTTAAAGACAATTTTTGGACAATAGGTAGATTATGAAATATATAGTAGTTGCAAATAATCAAACCAAGGATAAAGCAGCTTGGAAGGAAGGGAAGTTTTGAAAATTTAGAAAAGATAGACCCAAAAGACATTTTTTATCACTACAAAGAAAATGGTAGAGAAGACACAACCTTTTCCCACATCTTATGCATATACGTGCACCTCACATAGTCATGTCACCCCTAAGAGGGTGCCTGTGTTTTGGTGTTTCCAAGAAATCAATAATATATGTTCAAAAGTTACTCTTGTAGAAGGGGCCAATGTCATATATCACCTTTAATTGTCCACATGTATAACTATGGTGAGTATCTTCAAGAGAGATTTTCCCCTCTCCTTGCAAAAAAATTATGCCCCCTTTTGGAGGTAAACCATGTAGCTTCTAACTAAGAGATATTTTAATAGGATTCTATTCATGATAACCCTTGGTGTTCTCACAACTGAGATTAAGGCCTCTCAACCACACTAACACCTACAAATGTACATCCTTGGCAAAATAAGGCTAGGAGTGACACAACTCAATACAATGGGAAGAGAACTTTCAAGATATTGCCATGGGGTCAAGAGAGAGAAATTGCCAAGGTATTGGAATATTTCTATTTTACAAAATTGACTTAATTATAGTGGGGTAAAATCACTGGTGAAAGGTGTGTACCCACTTGGCTCATTCTCAGAGGTTGAGAACTTTGAAAGGCGCAATAACGGTGACTCAAGGACTTGGATTAGATTCAAGGATCCAAGTTTTTGATTCATCAAAAGGGAAAAAGAGCATAGTCCTCTACCTCTTTACCTTACACAAAAAGTTCCTTTCTATGAGAGGTGAGAGCTCTCCATTTTAAAGAGAAAATGGGTCAAAGGTCTAAGGAGAGTAGTGGAGGGAATTCGAAAAATATTGGAATATTGCACTGGAGTGGGAATATGACATGTCTTCCCTCTTGTAACTTGCCTCATATTTGAAGATTCCATTTGAAACCTGTCTCTCATTTAAATATTTTAATTCAAATAAATGAATATGTGGAATATTCTTAATTCAAATTATTTAATAAATCCATTTGTATGTATTATTCACCAAAGAGGATCAATTTGATAAGTGTTAGAAATTTATATTAAATTAATCAATCAAAGAGGTTATAATTAGCCAATTTCAATCTAATATTTGGGGATTTATTAAGGTTAAATGATTATTGCAAATTATTGGTTTTATGCAATTGATATTCAAATCAAGTAGAGTCAATTTAGACTAGAAATGTCTAATAAATTAGGAATTTATTGATCATTGATTGATATTTCAAAGTTAGGAGCAAATTAGTTTAGGAGACCAATTTTGGGGTTTTATAATAACCTCTTTTGAACTACTCTAATTAGAGTATGGAGGGCATCCATAACCTCTTGGTTGGGGTTTGGAGGTGGCTCAAGTGAGGATACATGTTCTCCTCTAGAAACTTCAACCTCTTGCTCTATTGTAACATGCATTTCACGTGCAACTCTGGAGGATCTACCGTGTCAATCAACTTGTGTAATGGAAGGCATCATACACAAAGGTTAAAATTTACATAAGTAAAATGTAATTGGTTTTAGGATCATTTATAAACTTGTAAGACCCCTCCTTGTATGTACTTATTTAAATATGAATTTGTCTGTTAAAACCTTTATAGGAGATTTGAATGGATATATGAGCACGACAAGGCAATAATATGGGGAAATGCTATTGTTCTTGCTAGAAGACATGTAGAAGACATTAAGATAAACTATGACTATCTTACATATAATGATTATGTTGATGAATATGAATTAATGTTTTATGGTTAGGTGTCCTAATGGAAATTGAGATCAGTTGATTTGAGACTTACTACATTATCCGATTATTTAAACATTGATTTTTACTAACAATGATATGGGGTGTTTCATCTTGTGATGATGATGTTAATTATGGTACTTGATGATTAGGTTATATGTATTCAGATAGTTCAATATGCTCTATCGATGATGTTATGATGTTCGGGTATACGTATGCATTGAAACAATTATTTTAGTATTTTAATTCGAACTGATGAATATGTTATGATGATCCAATTATGAGATTAGTGATGATTAAATATGTATGAAAAATTGAGAAAGATTATTTAAATGAAAGTTTTAATATTTTGATCAATGTGATTATGCAAATTTGGTTTAAATATGTGACTGTGATGTAATCAAACTACTAATATTCAAATTCAGTGTGTATGATAAGGCTAAGGTTGAATCCAATAAAGTGATTTGAACCTCATTGTCTAGTGTTTAATTTGTATCTTAATTTGAATGTATGTGTACCATTCTATATTTTATGACATGTCGAATGTTATGTAAAATTAAATCTTATGGTGTCACTTGACACTCATTATATGCATGTGTTCTGACATGTTAATTTAGGGTTAGCAGAGTCACCCATTAATCTAAGTCTGATTAGTTAGTAACCCTAATTAGTTTTCCTTAATTATGGATTAGTGGAAAGATTACATCCTTAGGGTTTTTGAAAATCAAATATTTCAAACCACTTGCATAGGTCCTAAAATGATTCTAGAGGCCTTATTTAATGTAATTCAAGTGTCCAAGTGGTATGTGTATGGGTTAGGAACCTTTTCCACCCTTCTAGATTTCCTAGCAACATTTATGACCCCTAAAATATCCCAATTTCCCTTTGTTGCAAAAATAGGCCATCTCCATGAGGTTGACCAAATTTACACTCTTCTAAAAGGTTTTCTTGATGATAGGGGCAAGTGGGAAGACCATAGGAGGCTTAAAGTCAAGATTAGAGTTATTACTATTTTTGGTAGATAAGTTTAGAGACTATTAAGAGTCCCCTTGAAGAGTTGGAAGGTGTTCACCTATTCTCTACATTTAGAGAAGTAAAATTTAGAGTTGCAAGAAAGAAATGATTTAGCTCATCTCAAATTTCATTGCCATAACCTTTGTGATGGTAGGATCTTCATTGCCTTGGTTATGTTCTTATTCATTGGTTGTATGTGTTAGATTCTTGCATATTGAAATATGTGTGTGTTTGTATCATGTGAGGGATGGGTATTGTGGATTTTATTTGTTTCTTTTGATGATATTTTTCTTATTTTATTGGAGAAATTGTGAAGGGAATGTTGGCATTACTAACCCTCAGATAGGGTAGAAGTGGCCATGTATGGGAGAAAGGCTTTAGTTGGATTCCAGGTCAGTATATAGTCTCTTCTCGTGATGGGGAGATGGAGAAAGTAAGGTGTTATGGGCCCTTGCTTGTCAATACGAATTGATTTTGTTTTGGGGAAATAAAGAAATAAATGAATGGAAGTTTATGTCATTTGGCAGCCTTGGAAGAGGCATATGATTTGTATTCATGATTGACATCTCCTACCTAAAAAAATCCACCTTCTCCCTAGTCATAGGCTATTTAAAAAACCTATTGTGATACCTTGTATGGGAACTATATGTTTTAGATTAAGGTAAAAACAAGTTTAGAAGGGACCCAAAACCCTTAACAAAAAGCAAAAGATATTCCAGTAAGCACAACTAGGTTTTACAAGGACCTGAAACATGCAGTCTAAAAGTTACAAAATTAGGTTTTACAGGGACTTGAAACCACAAAATAAGACCAAAAAATAAGACCAAATTTTACAAGGACCTAGAACCTAGTGTTTGAATGAAAGGATAAAAAATGAATTAAAAAACCTAGACTAGAGACCAGTTACTAGAACCACCACCAGAATAGAGACCAATTACTAGAATCACCACTAGCAGCTATTGCAACTCTTTGATAATTTTCACCACCTCCTTACCCACCTCTATAGTTCTTTGGATGGTATCAGTAGTAGATTCCCTAGTTACCTCAGCCACCTTCTTTCTTGAACTCTGTCTTGTTCTTTTTCTTGGTTCGCCAGGAGACATGATTTCCTCATTATTTCTCTTCCCTAAGCTAGCAACAGCTGCACAAATGCTTGAAGTGACCTGCTCCATCTTGTTGCCACTCTCTTTAATCAAAAGACAGAGTTTATGTTTATATTCCTTTAGCTTATTCGAGATATTACCAACCTTAACTTTTGGCTGAATGATCTTTGCTCGGTCAGCTTCCTGGTCCTATTGCATCTTTCCCATTCTTCTTTTCAAATTCATTAACTCATTGTAGATCCAGGAGTCACCTTGGAGAGAGGAATGAGCCTTAAGCTTAGCAGTATGAAGGAAAGAAAGCATTGTTTCCTTACCAGTAGATTCTTCCTTCTCCTTCTCCATTTCTTCCTTACTAGTAGATTCATTCTTCTCCTTCCCTGTATCTTCCTCTTCATCCATAGCACCCTTACCAGTGAGGTCCTCCTTTTCCTTTGCAATTTCTTCCTCCAAAATTTCCTCCCTCGCTCTCTGGGTTTTCTCACTCTAGTTTTTATCCTCTTCTCCAAACTTATCTAACCTTGTATTTTTATCATTACTTTCCCCAGCCTCATCCTTACCAATCTTACCCTTACTGCCAAGGTAACCCTCCATATTTGAACTAAAGTCTCCCACATACATATTCTCCTCATTCTCCATATTCTTATCATCATTATTGTTTAAACTCTTAGACTCAATAATTTCCTCAACATTTTTTTTGAGGCGTTTTGTGTTTTAGACTCCTCTTTCTCACACTAACCCCTTCCTCTACCTTACTCTTCCTAGAGTAGGCTTCACTGATAGAGCCCCTCTTTTTCTTAGAACGAGGGGAAGATACAATAGCCTTGTTCTTACAGTAATTCTCAATTAAAAGGATTAGCCCTTCATGTAAAATTGGATGGGACTCTTTTTTCCTATGGGCTTGAAGATTTTGAAGCAAAGAAAATCTCAAATGAAAAGGAAATGAGATCCTATCCTTATATCAAAAATGATTTACAAATACAAAATGAAATTTATGAACATGCTTTTCCCTACCATCTAAAATGAAGTACTCAAGGATGCAAGAGAGAACGTCTTGCTAAATAACTTTTATTTGACCTAGCTCGTAAAAGTCACCATTCTTCTCCAGATTCTTTTCCTCCTCTTCTATTTTCAAAAAGTTCTTAAATGCAGCATTGGAGATACTAGTTTCCTTATTGAATTTTATGCCCTCCTTAAAAAGCCCTGTAACCTTAGCAATGAAATCTTCAGACAAATGAACCGTTACCCCATGCATAGAAACCCTATCCTCGATCCAATTTTTGAAGAATGCCTCTGTGATATGTGGTTTATAGCTATGAATGTGCTCTAGCTAAGTAGTAACATTACCCTTCTCTAGAATCTACCAAACATAGGCTTTGGCCTTCCATGCTTTATAGTTCTTTGGTTCCTATTTTCTTGGTTTCCCACCCATTTCTGAAAACTTTTTTTTTTTGCAAAATGCCAAAGTCGAGCAGACAAGTAGACGTAAAGAATTAAGAAAATCCAAGGTGTTCATTAAAAAAACCAAGGCACTCATTAAAAAAATTATGTGCCAAGCTAGGATAATAATCACATTTATGTAGTTTCTTGGGAAAATAAAATTGGCCTCTATAACCCCACTTCCATTTATCATTAAATTGCTAAGCTTAGCAAATCTTTCCCTCCATCATGTGAGTTCTGTCATAATTAATTAGAGCTTTCAAATCCACGCTCCTACTTAGGTCATCATGCCATGTCATCTTACATTCCCGTTGGACAGCTTGAGTAGCAATCCAATCAGCCACAACATTTCCTTCACAACATGAATGAGATATAAAGATTTTATCAAATTTATCCATTAGGGATTTAATTTCTATTACACTAGCTTCAATAGACCATGTGATCAAAATTTTTCCATTAAGCATATTTATAATATTCAAGGAATCTCCTTCCATTCAGAGGTGCCGAAACCCAGTTTCCACTGCTATCCTCATCATATATAGAGTTGCAATAGCCTCAAATTTATGGCTATTAGAAATACCAATAGGTATAGCAATAACATCTATAATATTACCTGTGTGATCCCTCAAAACCCCTCCACAACTCGCTTTGCTAGGGTTTCCTTTAGCAGCACCATAGAAATTCCCTTTAATCCATCCCATAGGAGGAGCCTTCCACTTAGTATTTAGTCTTAGATCTTCTTTCTTCATATTAGAACCTTTAGAATTCATTGGATTGTCAATTTGGAAATCTTCATTACATTTTCTCTGGGAATTGAAGTTTTCCTTTATTGCTTTGATTATGTTTTGGCCAAGCACCCACTTTGGCATTTCTTTGTTTCTAAAGATTCTATTATTTCTTTCTTTCTAGATACCCCACTAGAGATGGGGGAGAGTAATTTTCCACAGGAAACCAACATCATTATCCTTAGATGGGAAAATCTAGCTCTTAAAACACTATTCTATATTATTTTGGTGGCCCAAATGATATTCCAGAAGTTGAGAATAGAAATCCATACTTGACTATAAGTATAGTTTAAGAACAAGTGATCTCTATCTTCATAACCTTCTTTACATAGACTACACCTATTAACCACATTAATGCCTCTCTTTTGTTGAGTGAGATCTCTGATATGGGAACTATATGTTGAGTGTGTCATTGTGATTGTATTTTGAATGTCATCGGGTCGGTTACTAGTTCTCCTAGCTCAAGGTGTGGCCTCACATCAAGGCCTAGGTTGGGAGTGAGATCTCCATGGCATACCATGTGTGTGTTTTCATATTTCAGATGGATTCGAATAGGGAAGCAATCTTGGAATGGATTCTTGGTGCAAATCTTGAGTCACCCTATCATTGGAGACTTCTCCTTGTGTTAAATTCTTATTGCATCTTGCATCCTTGTATTGGAAAAGAAATTGTAGTCAAGTGTTGAAGGAAATCATTCATGACTTCCTTGTAACCTATTGAAATGTATTTCTTTTACTGCTTTTAAATACATTAGTGCTAGAATCTAGTTTACCTCTTAATCCAACTTCTTGTAACCTTGGATTCAATCATGATTTTTGATAGATTGGGTTATTGTAATGTCGTGGGGTTGCACAAAGAAACCAAAACAAAATGTGCATAGACTTCCATAAGTTATTTAAGTTCAAAATGATATACTTCCTATCATTGCATCATAAAATTGCTTAATAGACATATTGGTAATCATTAGATTTAAATTTAAGTTGGAACACATTCTTATTACCTCACAGGTTACCCCTAAAACTATTAAAACTGACCCTAATATCATAACTAGGAAGTTGAAAAGATACCCCCACAAAACCTTTTCTCATTTGAAAGAAAAATAAAATATTACAACAAAAAAGGGGATAAAAGAAGCACCTACAAGATGCTATCATTTGTATGGAACAAAGACTATAAATTGCAAAATGTAACAGAGTATATTCTCCTAAGATATCCACTTGAAATCATATTGGGTCTTTGTTTTTAAAAGGGTCTTCAACATTCACCTAACTCCCTCTTACTTTCCCTTTTAATGGAGAGACTTTAGCAAATTAAAAGTAAACATGTTGAAGGGAGATGGGACTTCCCATGGGGGCCACCTCCACTTCACATCCTCATCACCCAATATGGGTGAAGTATTGTACCAAGGGGAGGCTAAGTCAGCATGGGCATTGAATTGAAAAAATATCAAGATTATGTTTTCCTAACTACCTACCCCCCCACTTGTAAATTCCTCTTCCTCCCATGTGTTGAAGGTTGTTGCCATATATTACCATGTTCCTCCACTTTCCAACATTCTTCTCTAAATGTAATCCTTGGTATGTTGTCTGTACACCAACTATGCACATGGAGGAAAGGCAAAGTCAACATTGTTATTGAAGACAAGTTTAAATACTTTCAAACTCACCTACTCACTCTCAAATTTTCCCAAAGGCCATGCATGCACTTCTGAGCATGGGACAAACACATCTTCCTTGGGAAGCATATTTTGCACTTGGAGTATTTGTTAGACCTTGGGGAGAGCTTCCAAGGCATGGGAAAGGCTTAGGTAAGTCGCCAAGTGGGTTAATGGGTAAGGTTAGGTGTTAGGATTGCTAGAATTAGTTAGTAATTAGTTAGTGTTAGAAAGTGATTATGATGTTAGGAAGTTGTTGTGGGTTTGTAAAATTTAGATTTGCTAGTAATATTTAATTAGTGATTATTAGTATAGTTAGCGAGTAATTTAGGTATTATTGAATAAGTAGAACTTGTAGTGTTTTATGATTTAGATAGGGTTAGGATAAGATAGACATTAGTACTTGGTACATGTATTTTGGTGATCTATAATAGGGTTTAGAATGAGGGTATTTCTTTTTAGTTTGAACATTTAATTTGTATGGGGAATGTTTATTTTGGATTGTATAGTATTCCTTATTAGTTGGAAATTAGTAGGATTGAGAGATGGTTAGGCTAGTGTTAGGGTTTAATAATATGGTTTTATAGTTAAATATTGTGGATAATATATAGTAGAATATAATTCAAGTATTGTATTAGGAATTTCCCTTTTCCTTTTATAGCATTTGAATTTAAATCTATTCTAGTTAGTAAATAATTAAATTAGACTTAAGTTATGGAAAAGGTTGATGATTTGAAGTTGAATAAGTGTTAGGGTATGTAAATGAAATAATGTTTTCAAGTTTGTATAATGTTTAATTATTATGATAGTTTAATAATTTTAGGATGACATTTAACAAAAATAATAACAATTAAATATATGGGGCTTGTGATAGAAATTTAATAATAAGAAAATGTTAATGCTTTGAAAGTGTATAGAGGAAAGTTAAGTAGATAAGATCATGGGATGAGTTTGAATTATGTTAGAAGATAAAATGTATGTTGTAACTGATCTAATGATGAATATTTAATGTTTTGATCTAGTTCTAATAGTTTATGTTAATAATTGAGATCAAGTATTAAGGTGGTAGGTCAACTTCCTAAAGATGCAAAACTAGTTCACTGAGGGTTTTGAACTAGTATAATGAAATGAATGTAGGTATCGTCTCAACCTAATGAAACTTATGTTATTGATCAAATAATGTTGTGAAATAAAGTTTAATTAAGCAAGGTTTCCTTAACTATTAAATAGGGTTAAATCTTGAATATGTCAATAAAGGGTTATGTTTCCACCCTCATGATTGAAAATGCAACTTGTGTATCAAACCTCACCTAAACTAAACATATCCAATTCAATTCAACTTAGGGACTTGGAAACCCTAGATACTTTTTGAACACAATGCCATACCTTCATGAAACTATGGTTCAAATCAATTGACTTAATCAACCCGACCTATGTGTTCTTGTAGCATTAGAATGTAGGGTTTAAAACCTATGTAGTATGATTGAATAGTGAATCTACATCCTCTTGTGATGTAATCCAAACTTAATTTCTACTTAAATCGTGTGACTTGAACTTAATTTACCTTGTTGTTATCTTTTTGCAATGCATTCTATGCTAGTATGTTATAACCTTAGTATTATTCTTGAAAAAACCTAGCTCTGATTCCAAAATTTCATGCCTAAAATTTAGGTTACTAAATGCATAACCGAATTAAGTTGCAACTATATTGATAATCAATATAATGTTTATGTTGAACAAATTGATAGTTCAAGTTGAATGTTTAAGAGAATCTTGCTTGGTTTCAATTTTCTATTGTTGAAGTTCATTAGTTACATGTTCTACTTCGATATCTTAGGTTTTCAAAATCATTTTCCAATTTCTAGTTGTGTAAAATAATTTTCACATTTTAATTCTCCAAATGGTCAATTGAGTAGTAAGTTCTGACATTAAAATGTCCATAGCCATTAGGCACAACCATGTTCCAACAATAATTCTCTTGTGATAACTTTACTTGAATATTATTAAATCCAGCTATAGTTTCAAATATTTATCAATATTCCAATTGAAAATACAATTACCTAGTACATAACTTGTTATTAATATCATGTATTAAAATATTATTTATTTTGAAACTAAATGTTTGTTCCTAATATTAAATATTATCTATGTTATATAAATCTTGCATTATATAATATATTTCTTAAACTATATACATCAATATTAAACTTATTAAATAAAATATTACACTATAAAATATAAAATATATAACAATTAATTCATAAATATAAAGTAATTAAATCAAATACATATTAAATATTATATTTGAATATCTATTAAATATTATATTTAATAAATTATAAATATGTTAAATATTACATATATTAAATTATATATTAAAAAAAAACTATTATTAAAATAAATAAATATATAAATATATTTTAAATTTAACATATTATAAAATAAAAATAATAATAAAATAAAATAAACACTACTTTCCTTAACCTTCCCACACACACTTCTTTATTAAAGGAGGGGCAGGCACCCCCGTGCAGGCCAAGCCTATACAATGTGCAGGCATAAGTCTCACCATAAGGGGGGAGGGGACTTAGTCCCCTCCAAATTATTTAATTTTTAAATTTTTTTTTCAAAAATTTTGCTTCTAGTTTACAAATCATGACAGTGGTGTGGGGTCCACTCAGGTACCCCCCCTTCCCTCGCCCCCCTACCCTCCCTTTATAAATGTTTAAAAAATAAAAATATGTACTTTTATTTTATAAGAATTAATTTATAAATGATGTTTCTTTATATATAAATTTTTTTGAGCAATTACTTTAACCAAGAATATAGGAGTATTTTTTTATCTAAAAGCTATTTATTAATTTCCTCTTTTAGAATTTGAGCGCAAACATTCTTTTTGTGTTTTCAAATTTTTAGACTTCCTCTTGTTTGACTTGATGACTTTGCCTTTTTAATAGGATATATTTAGGAGATTACTTAGTTAAGGTAATTAATCCTTTGTGTAAACTCTTGGACTATGGGATTATTTTGGTTTCTCATACATTTTGTAGAGACTTGTAGGTCTCTATTTGCACTTATTATTATTATTTTTTATCTCTTTTTTTTTGTTTTGATTTTCTACTCATTTTATGAACAATTAATTTTCTACCTTTTGGGTTTTATTTCTAAAGTAAGAAATAATCTAATGCTAACTTTTAATAACATCAAATACAACTAATGAATTTAAATGACTGAATTGAATCTAATACAATTCTTAGTCTTAAATTAGAAATGAAATATACTACAGCTCAATATGATTATTATTTTAAAACTTTATTTTCTCTCTAATGCAATTAACTTTGAATATATTTCCTACGTGATTTCAGATCAACTATTCCTCCTTCCACTATTACAAACAAAACATGAATTCAAGCATATCATTCTAAACTCCATATTTTACAATGAATTCCAAAACATTCTTAATACATTTCCAATAACCATTTGAAATACGTGAAGACAAGCTTCATAAATTAATACTTCATATCATTACATACCAACTTTCAAATTGAGAACAATGCACCATCTTCTTGAAAGTATAGTTACATTTTGACACAACACAATATATTACAAATGTAACTAGATATATTTCTTCCATTACAAACTTTGCAACATAGCAATGCAAGGAAGATGAAAAATATAGAGATTCTTCCACTACATTGAATTTAACAATACATCATTTTCTCCTTCTTCACAATAACACCATCATGGGGATTAACTCCAAAGCTTTTTCCAATGCTTTAATCCACACAACCTATAAAATAATGAGTATAACCGTGAAGAGCTCACCTCCCAGCCTAGGTCTCTATGAAACCACCCTTGAGCTTGGAGAACTAAAGCTAAATTTGCTACACATATGCATTAAAAAACAATGTAAAACTTCACAAGAACAACAATGAACCCCCATTATTGAGCATCATTATGTGTCACTCAAGAAACCCATGAAAGAGGGTGAAGGTGTGTCAAACCTAAGAGGAGAAGCCAAATATAATGAATAAAATGCCTTCACAAGGCTACAAAAAAATCAAATAACAAAACCATGCCTTCAAAAGGATCAAAACACATATGATTCTCCTCAAAATTTCTTCCCTTATCACTCCCAAGTGTAGAATACATATTTTGCACATAGAGCCCATACTTCAAGCTTTCTCCCTCTTTCTTCTAGGGAAGATAATCTACACTTAAGGGCTAGCCCAACTAACCCCTTCACCCAAGGCCACTGCTTTACTCCCAATGGCGAGTGATGTCCTTTCACACCCATTAGTAACAAGCCATCAAAATCACAAAGAAGAAAATAATGAAGACCGTTATAACAGGAATGCATCTACTACAATTTTATTCTATAATAAAATAAATAATCAACAAAAAATGTGAGTCTCTTTCATGGAAATAACACCAATATTTTTCTAATGTAAATAAAAAATGAGGTTTGAGAAGAGCCCCTTTCCTTTCCTGAGCTTGAAAATCCCCAAAACCTAGGTGCTTCTAGAATTAGAGAGTGGGTAAACAACAACCAAGTTTGAAAAAATCCTCTATAAAACCTCCAAATTCCTACTCCACTACTCATCATAAATGTGAGGGATAACTAAGAGAATATTTCCTCCACCTAAGTCTCCCCTCATGAATGCAAGTTCAACTAAGTGTGTGGATAAGAGGGAAAATTGGTTATGCCATTTTCATTTTCACAACTTTTAGAAAGTCAAATATTTGGAGTGTGATAAAATCTATTTTAGCATTAAGGAGATAAAAAAATAAAGTCCTAAATCATAATAATATCATATAGGTAAGTTATGTTCACTAAAAGAACACTCTAGGACTACTTTTATTCCCTCTAAAGTCTCCCTAAAAACTGAATTCAAAATTTATTTGAAAGGAACTTCACATGACATTAATATGCAAATGAATTTAACTTAGGAATCCTATTTGATTTAGTTTTGTGTTAGGTGTCTCTTTCCAACATCCTAATTCAACATGTCACTAACATAAACATTATGAGTATCAAGTGACGCCAAACATATTTTGCATTACAAGTGACATATCTAATTCACATAATGAATTTAATCTAACAACATACATTCATATTATGTTTATGAAATAAATTGCATCACAATGAGGTTTGAATCTCTTCAATAGATTAAACCTTGGCTCTCATGGTTTACACATAGGTTTAGCCCTGATTGTCCAACTTAATACCATGGTTATTTTCCTACACACTCAAATTTGCATATCATTAGTCCAAGGAAAAATCACAGACATATATGCAATCAAATCTACATTACATAATTGAAATTCAACATTTAATATTTCTCAATCCAATATCAAATAACCTTTTCATTTCTAAAAAAATGTGCATATAAAATACTTGCATAATTTAAATCATCATGATATGATCATTAAAATCATTTCTTAACTTTCAAATATTACTCATCTAACATTTTCATTTAATTATGATTCAATTTCTATCAATAAAATGAACAATCGAGTGCGTATATAAATAATCATCAAGTATAATGAATACGTCCTAATCATCATAGGTAAAATCATCATAAAGTAAATCATCACATAGTATCAAATGATATGAATCAATGTCCAAATTAGTCAAGAGTGTACCAAAATCTCAAAATAAAGTATCAAAATGTAAATGTAACAACTATGCTATGATGAGTCAAGGTGAGGCCTCACAAATTCATCCCATTTTTTTTGCAATATAATTTATTTGTTCTTTCATATGTCACGTGTTTTGATGAAATTGTATTTAAAAGTGAATCCTCGTTCATCTCCTTTAAATTCCCCATGCCTTGAAATGATATATTTCTATCTTGAGAACTATCAATTTATCTTCAATATCAATAACTTCTTTCTAAACCCTAATAGGTTGATCTTGATTATGTTTTGTCTGACCTTCAATTTCATCATCCCTGCTTGATCACATTTTCTTGTTCTAGTCCTTTGATTCCCCATTGCATGAACTACTAAAATTGAGAGCTCCAATTCACCTACATGTATAAAACAGTATAAGCAATAAATAATTTATAATAATATTTTTGAGTTCACAAATCAAGTAGTAATTGAACAATGCTTTAGTTGAAAATACGAAAAAAAGAAAAAAGAAAAGTATAAAAATTAACTTGCAATAAAAAATAAATCTTAAAAATGCCTTTAATATCTATGGTTGATATTTAATGCAAAAAATGCCTCTAATCTTTAAGGTTGTCCTTTGACATAAAAATGCCTTTAATAGTCATTGATGGTTGACCTTGAAATCTAAAAAATACTTTTATAATTATAAAAAATGATTTTATTTAAAAAAACCTTTGGAAAAATTCACAATTATTATTTTAATTTGATTTAACACTTGTTACTCATATATGAGGCTTGAGGGCATGGTCATCCATGTGACCATGTCAAGTTAGCCCTGGTTTTGAACAAACCTAGTTCAACCATACCTTGTCACCATCAAAAAAGTGTACACATAGTGTTGCATGTACACCATATATGTTTAACTATAAAATTTCTAGCCAAAGCTATTTTGACGTAAACCAATTTTGGCCAGAACATGTTATTTATCCTCTACTTGATACAAAAATATAGTTTTACTCTATAACTAAGTGAATCATCATTGAGAAGACATGAATTAGTTACATTAAAAAATTAAAGATAAACCTAAGGGGTTAAACCTAAAGACTAGGATGCTCATATAAATCTCCAAGATTTGATCAATAGTGAATATTTAAAAGGGTTGAAAGGAATCACACGATTATAACTATGAATCCAAGGAAAAATAGTGAAGGTAATGTTGGTTTTTCATGTACATAGATTATAGGTATTTCCATCTCACAAGGTGAGCTTGGAACCTTTCTTCTTGTCAATAATTTTTAGTAGTTATGGTATGTTGGTCTCAGATTGGTTTTAACAATTGAATCTCAACACACTTAACCACTTTTCGTATAGAAGCCAAGTACACTATATGTGCTAAGCCAAAATTCCAAAAGGTGCCAAGCATTATACATGTGCCAAGTGATATATAGGTGCTGAGTCACAATTGATGCCAAGCAAGTTAGAATGCTTCATGTGTCGAGTGAGCTAGAACTATACATGTGTCAAGCAAGATAGAATGTAATAGGTGTTGAGAAAACCAGGATCAAACATGTGTCGAGCATCAGTAATCTAGTATGTGTTGAGTAACACAGAATCAACATATGAGTTTGTGTCTTCACAAACTCAGATGTAAACCATTTTTTTTTTGAGCCGATATGGAAGGATCTCGAAGGATATTAAAGATAAGAATGAATCTTTTATATTTCCTATGCAATCAACATGTAGCCAATAAGAAAAATGGAGAAGGTATGCAACCAGTAAGAAAAGTGCAAGGAATGAGTGGGAATTAAAGATTCAATATGGATCATAGATCCATACCTAATCCTAAGTCTATGAAGCCTTTATAACAAGACTTAGACCCCACAATTTCAAGTTGTTGAATAAAAGTTAAGGAAGTTGCTAAGTAGATAGCAAAAATTGTAGAACAGGGCAAACAATAGGGGAATCAAAGACTTAGTGAATTGAGCAGCAATTACATATGAAATTGATTAGAACAAAGCAAGGGATACAAATAGATATCAGATAAAGCAAGGATCACATTAGAATGAGCAGATCAAGTGCCTGAAATCAGCAATTGAAGGTTGTAAGCAATCAGGTCAAAGATTTCTAATATTCTCTAGCAATTGTATTAGATAGTGAAAATCCTATGATGATAGGTTAGCTTAACAACTATTTTGTAGATCCTTTGAAGAGGTGATTAAATCCTTTAGCAAGGTGACACTTCATGTAAAGTGTTTTAAATCCTTTAACCAGGTCACTATTGACATAGTGTAAAGCCTTTAACAGTGTAGACCATCAGAAGTGGTCAACCAATTATTACTACAATGATTTTGTGGGTATCATCCCCACCCTAGTTTTACCTTCTTATTCCTGGAGGGTTTCTGGGTTACCAAATTTCTGGTGCTATGTGTTGTTGATGCATGTGTTTACTTTATGTTTATTTAATATGTTTACATGCATGTAGTTTACTTTTAGTTATTCATTTTAAAGGATTTGAAAAGGTTAAAGTGTGGTACTTCTGATGTAGGTTGATTTACAAGACTTAAAGACACTTCACTCATGTAGGTTGAGAAGATAGGCAGAAGAACCCTTCATAAGGGAAATTACCAAAAGTGGCCTAGTTGAAGCCCTGCATTTCCTCAAGCTATTTTGATCTAGAATTGGCTAGGGAATGTTACAATAGGTAAAAAATTAGACATCAATACATTTGTAAGGATGATGGAGAAATTATACTATTATATATACGAAAATAATTGTGTCTTTATTTGAAATACCCCTACCACAAAAAGATACCCCTTCTCTTTTTATTACTGAACTCAATGAGAGTATACATGCATATAAGTATCATAGGTAGGAATGAGATGCTCAAATTTCAAAAAGGTGGATCTAGGCTACCAAAACCTCTCACCCATGAAAACATGAAGCCTTATGTGAGGGATAGGTGGTTTTGTTACATAGAGTAAAAAAAGCTTCTTAGGAATTATATATTTTCTTACATTGGATTTATTTATTTATATAAATTATTTTGGAAGTGATGTAGGAACATCTTGGGTCAATGAGCAAGGTTGCATGACTCAAAAATATTTCTTATTTTCTGTACCTATTTGCGATTCATGGTGTAGCTATTGTTGCCTTGAGTTTTGAATTGTGCACAATTAGCATGTTGACGAGGACCTATTTTAAGTCCTTACCCTTAGAGTGCAAAGGATGAAATGTCATATTTCTTGATTTTTGTGCCATTCTTTCCACTTTTTGTTTGTTGTTTTCATCTAGTGCAATGTGTTGTTTCATTTTTCACAATTTCCTATGATGACATGACATATTGCACAGTTGGGAGCCAAATCATGGATTGTGTTTGGACATACCTTGAAAAGTGCATGAATAATTGATTCCCATTACTTGGGTTATGGTTTACATCTCCAAGATTGGACCTATTATTGTAATTAAATGCCTAATTGATCAACTTGTGGTCTAGCTGGCAATATAAGTAGCTTGAATTAGATGTAGGATAGATGGTTTAGGATGTTTAGAAGATAGAAATGGAAAGTATCTAGATTGTGAGCTTGGGTTATAATGTTGTAATTCTTTGTATAACACCACAACCTAGAAGGCCTTGCAACCAGACATATTGGATGTTGATTATCATATGTAATCAATTAGTAAATCTATTAATTCTATGGTGTCTTTACTATAATTCTATGTTTTCTTCCATGTGTACACTTGATAGGGTGTTAGTAGGTTTAATTCGAGTTCATTTCACTTATCCCTCCTACCATCCCCTACATTAGGTGGTATCATAGCTTGAAGTCTTTTTTGTGAATTAGATCATGGAAATCCTTGATTAGATTGGTTGTAGGGTGGTAGATCTAAAATTTGTATATAACTTGCAAAATGTTATGATCTTACATGATTTATCATCAAAATGGTTCGAGGTAGAGCAAATAGAGATAATTCTATAATGCACATGTTGAGGCAGATTATAGCAAGACTTAAAATTGTTGAGAGAGCCTAGAGAAGAGGTGTACATCTTGAGGATGTTAGTGATGATGAAGAAAAAACACCTAATCCTAACTCTAAACCTGAGGTGGAAAAAAATGAGGAAAGACTTCTTAAAAAATCTTCTAGTGCTAAATGTAGACCCACTGTTGAAATTTCTTTCTATGATGGAAGACTTAATGCTGTATTAGAATGGATATCTGAGATGGATATTTACTTTGAGTATGAAAGCACTCCTGATCACATGAAGGTGAAAATAGTAGTCAAAAAGTTGAAGGCTCATGCTTCACTTTGGTGGGATCATTTGTAGAATGAAAGATATAAAAGAGGAAGAGAAAAGATCATGATATGGGCAAAGATGATTGGCAAAATAGAGAAGAAGTTCCTTCTTGCAGATTACTAAGTTAACCTATTAAGGAAAATGCATGACCTAAAACAAAAGGACATGAGTATAAAGGAATTAAATATGGAAGTCTATAAATTGGATATCAAATTTTGACATGTGGATGATGAAGTTGAAATGATAGCTAGATACTTGAATAGTTTGAAGACATCAATTCAAGATGAAATCAGTTATGCTAAGATGGATAGTGTGGAAGAAGCATATCGATATTGAAAGATGAATAAAGGTTGGCAAAGAAACACAATAAAAGACAAAGAGGTAGAGGTAGAAGATTTTAAAGAAGAAAAAGCAAAATCTATCGAGAAGGTAGTAGATTTGATAATGTAATGCAAGATAAAGGAAAGACAGAATGGAAAGAAAAACCTATTGGGAAGAGAAGTAATTAAACTAGAGGTAGCTATACTAGTTACTCTAGGAATAAGAATGGTGATAAAAAAGAAGAAATATCTTGGTTTAAGGGCACTTGTTTCAAATGTAGAGAAGGATGTAGAGATTTTGAATGTAGTAATTCTGGTAAGAAGATTGAGGTAGTAACATAAATACTTTGGTTTGTGAAGAATTCATTGAAACACCTAATGAACTAGAGCATGGTGAGAACTTGATGATAAGAAGAGTTTTTTGGAATGAGGAAATTGATGAAGAACTTATTTTGAGAAGAATTTTGTTCAAGACTTTGTGTAAGATTACTGGAAAATGTTGCAAACTAATCATTAATAGTGGAAGTTCAAATAATTTGGCATCTAAGGAGTTGGTTAACAAGTTTCAATTATGGAGATTGAGACATCCTAAGCCTTATCATGTTTCTTAGAGCTATAAGGAGCATAAATTACTTGTGAGTGAACAATGCCTCGTTAAGTTCAAAATCAGGAATAATCATGACATGTCTTATGTGATATTATTCCTATGGATTCTTGTCATATTGTGTTGGGTAGAGCTTTGTTGTATGATAAACAAGCTTTGCATGAGGGTAGATTGAATTAGTATACTATTTAGGTTGATGGGAAGAGGCAAATTTTGTTACCTTTGGTAGAAAATCTTGATGAGAACCATTGTACCACAGTTAGAGTATATTTGGTCGAAGGAAATCAATTTGTTACAGATGAAAAGGAGAATAATGTTTGTTTTTCTTTGATTCCTAGAAAGACTAAGAAACAAGATGAACTTGAGCATGCACCTAAGATTGAATCTCTGTTGGAAAAGTCTCAAGAAATTATCTCTAATAATGCACCTAGTAGTTTACCTCCTATGATTAGTATTAGTCAATGTATGAATTTGATACCTAGAGCTAGTTTTCCTAATAAAGCACAACATAGGTTGATACCTTCTTAAAATGTAGAATTGAATAGACACGTGCAATAATTTCTTGAAAGGGGTCTAATTAGAGAAGGTTTGAGTCCTTGTGTTGTATCTACTATATTAGCACCTAAGAAAAATGGAGAATGTAGAATGTACACTAACTCTAGAGCTATAAACAAAGTCACAGTAAAGTATAAGTTTCCCTTGCCTAAGATGGATGACATAATGAATTGTTTGAGTGGAGAAAAATATTTTACAAAGTTTGATAACCTACCTACGTAAAATGATAGCGGGTATGGATATAATACTATGGTAGGGCCCATAAAATTTTAGGTTAGGGGGCTATGCCCCCCTAAAAAATTAGAGGCTCACCTTTATTGAATTCAGGTTATCTCGTGATCGAATAACCACCATTCTAATTAGATTAAAAGTGGATACCATTAGATCAAAATTAGAGAAGGGGATGAATGGAAAACATATTCTAAGACTAATCAGGGTTTTTATGAATTGTAGTTATGCCTTTTGGTTTAACTAATGCATCGATTACTTTCATGAGGCTAATGAACAAAGTTTTGATGAAATTATCAGGTAAGTTTCTGATTGTATATCTTGATGACATTTTGATATTTAGTAAGACTAAAAAAGACAACCTTGAACATATTAGACAATTATTGTAGAGATTGAAGGAAGAGAAGTTGTTGATTGACTCAAAGAAATGTTCATACATGAAGGAGGATATTGTGTTTCTTGTTTTTGTAATTTCAGCTAATGGTTTGAAGATGAATCTTGAAAAGGTAAAATCTATTCTTGACTGGCCTACACTTGAGAATGTTGGAGAAGTTAGCTCATTTCATGGATTAGCGAGTTTCTGTAGGAAGTTTATAAGGAATTTTAGTTCAGTATGCAATGTTATGACATCTACTATGAGGGGTGACAAAAAGAATTTCAAGTGGACACATGGAGCACATAAGAGTTTGAAACATTGAAAAAAAGATTAAGTTAATTACCTACACTTTCTTTTCCTAATATTAGTAAAGTTTTTCAAGTTGATTATGATGCTAGTGGAAGTCTTATTAGAGCTATTTTGAGTTAAGAAGGATTTGACCTATAGCTTTTTATAGTGAGCAGTTGAATGATGCTAAGAAAATGTATTCAGTTTATGATTAGGAATTTGATGCAGTGCAAGGTAGGAGAATCACCAAAGGAGATGTCCTAGCCTCGTAGAAAATAACCACACAATGGAAACACAACACAAGATATAAGATCTAATACCAAACAAAACTCTTTATTCATAAAACAACTAATTACATGCAATGTGTCGGGCTGTAAGGCCTTCCTGATTATGACCAAATACAAAGAAAGTAATAGCTTTGTAAGATCCCTCAATATCCAATCCAACTACTAGCTAGTATAGATCTATAGTACCGCAACACTCTAGTAGAAACCTCCAAGAAAGATCTAAACTTGTGCTTGTAAGCCACCAAATAATCTCCTTGTTTCCCAAATTGCAACTACTAGCTCTTCTCAAACTTCACTCCTCTTCCACATCCTCTTCTCTAAGCTGGACGATTATTACTTAAGACTCCACAAGACCCCTTACTTATACCCAACTAAGCCACAAGTCATCCTAGCAAGTTACAAATTAAATAAACCCTTACATTAAATACATGTTTAAACTACAAGTTGGCCTATAATAGATGTTAAATACCAAATTCCTTAGAAGGATTACAACACCCATTAAATACACCTAGGAAAAATAAAAAGAGCCAAATAGGTCTACACATTCTTCTATGATTGATCCACATCATGATCTCAATCCTCAAGCAATAACTACATCGAGTTAGCCAAGCAAATCCATGATAACTCCATCTTGCAAGACACACTGCCGAGCATCAACAACCACCAACCAAGCACCGCCGATCTCCTACAAGCATTTTTGAGAAATATAAGACATGTGAAGAAATAATATGTGTCCAACAATAGTATATGTTAAGCTCCTTTAACGATCAAGCACCTTGGCCAACACTTCACCTAGTAATGATCGAGAACCACTCCTTTGATGACCAAGTCCCCAATTCCAAAGCCAAAATCCCTCAAACATGGAAGATCACTAAATACCCTAGGATGCTACTACATTAGATACCCAAGATACAAAAAGATGTTCTTAGTAGCTGGAAGAACATTTTCTGGGATTCAACACATAAATCCCAAACTAGTTATTCACATACATGTCCTCCAAGTATTCAACTTGCACACTCTTCCCCTTTTTTCACCTTTTCTTCTTCACACCCATCCTTGGCATGCCATAAGTTTTTTGTCCATGCTGATCTCTAACCCTCTCAGAATCCTTCAACTCAACTTAACTACTAATACTCAGTTTCCTTCTACTAAGTTCTTTATTTTGCAAAGGAATTAGGGAATACTTCCTACCACCTTTCTCAATAGTAATCACATTCTTGAAACAATCACACATAATCCTACAATCATACTGCTAAGGTATACCAAGCAATATGTGACAACTACTCATGTCCATAATATTGCACAACACTTAATCCTTGTATTTCCCAATATGGAAATCAATAAGACACTGCTTCCTCGCTTCCAAATCATGATCATCTTGTAACCAACCAATCCTATAAGGGCAAGGATGTCCATTCTCTTTAAACCAACTTTATGAACCATCTCCTCAACAATAAGGTTATCCATACTACCACCATCCACAAATCACTTTGCAAATTTTACCACCAAACTTACAATGAACCTTGTACAAACTACTCCTATGACAAGGTTCCAACGCCTTCTTACAAAATAATATTTTTCAAACCAACAAGTTCTTTCCTTCCTCCAATTTATTGACATGAGCTTCAACTTCATTCACAACAACAACTCTTCTATCACTAGCCTTCTGTGAATATTCATAAAATCTACATCCTTCTTCACCAAAAAGAAAACAATTACCTATAAAGGAAACCTACCCATCCTCACCCTTAACTCAATATGTTTTGGTTCATCTTCTGCACTCAATTTATCCTTTTCTGAGTGATCCTACTTCTCTTTCCCATTGGAACTTCTTTGATTTCTCCTTTTGAACTTATCTTCCACCTTTAGAGAATACTAATAAGCATCCTCAACCAAATCAATCTTTAGCATACCAACCTCATCCTTAATATTGAATCTCAAACCATTAGTGTATCGAGATACCTTTTCCTTGGACAATTCTCTATGTCTAGACTAAATAGTAAGCTTGTAGACCTCCTCTATATAATCCTTCATAGACATATCCTTTTGCTTCAAATTTAACTCAAGTTCATAATCAATAGGAATGAACTTAGCCTTCGATTTTGTCACCATCAATCTCCAACTAGTGATCTTCATTTCACCTTCCTCTTCTTTATCTCTTTGGAATTCTTTCCACCAAAGAGACATGACCTTTCAACCTAGTCTATGCCAACCTCACTCTGAGAAGATCTCCAATATCCTCTAACTCATAGTCATCTTCCAATTCATTAATCCAATCAATTAGGTCTTCAGGATTCAAAGTACCTGAGAAATTAGAAACCTCCATTTTATGCTTTAGCTTTAACTGAGATCTAGATCTAGCAAATTGAATAACCCTATCTCCCATAGGTCTCTCCACATGATTAGTCCTGTCCTCATCACTCGATCCAACAACTTTGAAGTCTTCAAAAACTTCCTCATAACCATCTTTTGTACCCACATGCCAAGGTACACTAGAAATATCCCTCATAATCTCATTCTTCATCAACTCCATCTCAACTGTAAAATCCATTTAAACCTGCTCTAAGATCCTTGCTTCCACACCATCACAGAGGTCTTCAATCACACTAAGGTATCTTCCAAGATCTTTGAAAACCCTCTTCAAAAAATCCACAAGGTCAACCAGATACTCACTCTGATGATCTTCACCCTAGGTCCTAGTGCAAATTGCCACAACTTTGGTGATCTGTTTACACACTCAAGAAAACCTTTGCTCTAATACCACCTAATGTAGTGAAAGGTAGGAGAATCCCCAAAGGATATGTCCTATCCCCCAAAAAATGACTACAAAATGGAAACACAACAAAAGATATAAGATCTAATACCAAACACAACTATTTATTCATAAAATAACGGATTACATGCAATGTGCTGGCTGTAAGGCCTTCCTAGTTACAACCAAATACAAAGAAATTAATAATATTGAAAGATCCCTCAAGACCCAATCCAAAACCATCACACTTTGGTAGGAACCTCCAAGAAAGATCCGAACTTGTGCTCACAAGACACCAAACAATCTCCTTTTTTCCCAAGCCACAACTACTAGCTCTTCTCAAAATTTGCTCCTCTTCCACATCCTCTTCTCCTGGATGGATGATTACTACTTAAGATGCCACAAGACCCCTTGCTTATATCCAACTAAGCCACAAGTTATCCTAGAAAGTTACAAATTATATAAACCCTTACATTAAATACATGTGCAAGCCACAAGCTAACCTACAATAGATATTAAATACCAAATTCCTTAGAAGGCTTACAACACCCATTAAATGCACCTTGGAAAAATGACCAAGACCCAAATAGGTCCACACAGACTCCCATGATCAATCCAAGCCATGATCTCAATCCTCACACTATAAATGCACCAAGTAAGAAAAGAAAGTTCATGAGAACTCCATCCTACAAGCCACATAGTTGAGCGTCAACAACCACCAATCAAGCACTACCAAGATCCTACAAGCATTGACAAGCAACATAGTACATGCCAAGAAATAGTATGTGTTGAGAAACAATATTTGTTGAGAAATAGTATATGTTGAGCTCCTTCATCGACCGAGTACCTTGGCCAACACTACACCCTGTAACACAATTGAGCACCATTCCTTTGGTGACCGAGTCCTCCAAATTCAAAGCCAAAATCCCTCAAACATGCATGATTACTAACTACCCTAGGATGGTCCTGCATCAAAATTCTATTTAGGAGCATCTTGGGCCAATGAGCAATCTTGCATCACTCAAAAATATTTTTTATTTTTTGTACCTTTTTTCTATTCATGGTGTAGCTATTGCTGCCCCAAGTTTTGTACTGTACATAGTTGGCATGTTGACGAGGATCTATTTTTAGTCCTTACCCTAAAAGAACAAATGGTGATGTGTTATATTGATCAATTTCTATGCCATTCCTTCTAGTTCAATTTCCTACTATTTTCATCCAATGTAACATATTTTTTCATCTGGCATAATATCCTATGATGACATGGCATCTTGGGAAGTTGGGAGCTAACTCCTATATTGCGTCTAGACCTACCTTCAAGAGTGCATGAACAATTGATGCCCATTACTTGGGTTATGGTTTACATCATTAGGATTGGACCTATAATTGTAATTAAATGTCTAACTGACTGATTTGTGCTCTAGATGGTTATTTAAGAAGCTTGAATTAGATGTAGGATAGATGGTTTAAGATGTTTAGAAGATATGATTAGAAAGTCTCTAGATTGAGAGCTTGGATTTTGATATTGTAATTCTTTGTATAAGGCCACAACCTAGAAGGCCTCATACCAGGGTATATTGGTTGCTATTTATCATGTGTAATCAATCAGTAAATCTATGGTATCTTGGATTCAATTTTGTATTTTATTCTATGTGTAGTCTTGGTAGAGTGTTAGTAGGTTTAAGTTGAGTTTATTCCACTAATCCCTCCTACCATCCCTTGCTTCATGAAGGAACCCAATATATAGACTAGGGAGGAGTGATAGTCAAAGTTATGCAAGACTAGTTGAAAGTAGTATGCCTTGGTCACAAGGATTCTCACATGTCATCATACCTCACGTATTTATTAGCCTACACTTGAGAGTGGGTTGGTCTTTCTCATGAACCATGGTTTGAAACTATTGAAATCTATGAATATTACCCCCTTCCACAAAGAGAGAGTAGTCAAAGATTAAAAAAGAGTGAATAATGTCTTCATTAGCAGATTGGTTTTCAAAATAACTGGTGCATTGATCAAGAGGATGATCAATAAAGAAAAACATATTTTGAGTATTTATAGTAGCTACTATATCTAGTAACCTCATTTTATGTATGTTCATGTAGGAGGCTACGAAGATGAACCATTAAAACTACTAAGGTATGCCATAGATTATTTTGTGTTGGTCAAGTTATGAAAACGTCTAGCACATATTACCAAAAAAAATCTGCCTAAAGAAGAATATGAGAGTTATTTTTCTCTTGAACTAGGTAATTGTTCATGCATGACCTTTTCTGATACATTAAGTACGGGGTATGATCTAAGATATTTTATTTCAAATATTATAAGGCTAGACATAACTTTTACAATAAAGTTTTGCTAGACAATACTTAAAGTTAGGTGACCAGTTTTTACCTATACCTCATATTGAAGGCTTGTGGAAAGATTTCCCTAATGAGATGGAAGTGAGAAAGAGGCATTGGAGTATATTTAATTTGTAGAAGATTATAACCATGGGATTGAAGATAGATACTAATAAAGTTAAGGAAGATAGTGAAGATATAATTGATTCAAAATTTCAAGAGATAAAGATTCAACCTCTACCCAAAGCCAAATGGATGAAGGCTGAAAATGATGATATACAAATGAGAACTCCCAATTCAATAAAGAGGACTAAGAATTGGGTCAAAGAGAAAAAGAAAAATAACCTAAGATTGTGATGACATGGTGTCCAAAAATACATTTAAATCCCCTTCTCTAGCTTTAATTTCTAAGATGTTTCAACTTGTGATGTAGGTAGAATCAAGGCTAGAGCCAAGAATCCAACTACCAAAAAACAACCCAAAACTCCTATATTACATGCTTTACCACATGAGTGACAAGTTCAAAGACAAAGCCCAATAGGAAGCAATAATCAAGTGGTGAGTGGATAGTAGTCTTAGATTTAGGCAGAGGAGAGCAGGAGAGGAAGAAGCAACATACCAATGAACTCAAATCAGCTATGAGATAATCTCTTGGATTCAAATGACTCCATGATAATGTTACCCAACTCTTGGTAAATCCAACCAAGTCAATGCCTTAAAAAATATCACTCCACATTGCTTGATGGCTTTGGTTAATAAAAACTACAATATAGTACCAATTTCTCTTCACACCAGGGATGTGGTGAGAAAATGTAATTTTAAGACTCCTAGGTCTAAGAAATTGAGTGCCACATCTAGAGTGGATCTTGACCCAAAAATAGGTAATTGGGTAGAAAAAGTGACTAAACCAACTATAGAGGAAGAATGTTTTAGTCCTACTGCTAAATATTATAACATGGAAAAGGAAAATTTGGGCATTGTAAATAGAGAAGAAGATAATCATCATTTTGAAGTTTCAACCAAACATATGTTGTCTAGATCATGGAAAAATAACAAGGAAATTAAAAGAGGCTATCAAAGAAATGGATGAATATATCAATACTCTTAGCAATCCAAGCCACAAACTCTTTTGCAAGCTCATCAATCATTTGATACCATCTCTCTTGCCAGTCAAAAGTTGCTCAGTTAGATTCAAAGGGGGTATTGTAATTGAAGAATTTCATGAGAATGTAGATGGAGTACTTTGATATGGTAACAAGTTTTCATTGGATTATAAGAATGTGAAATATGATGGTACTATGTTGATTGGAGAGTTATAAACTAGTATAGACCCATAAGTAGGAAGCTTAGTATCTTCACTTACAATGATAATCCAAGAGTATCTTTCTCCATTTTAGGTCTCCTTAAGACTTTTTTTTTATCATATCTATAGTCTCAATTTACATTTGTGTGACAAGATCCAGACATATCTTCTTCTTTACTTTATCCATATTTAAGGAACAAGAAAAATTTAGAACTACTCAAATATCCAACTTAGGAATGGGGTGAAACCTTGTTGAGTCATGTCTCCTACAAGTTCAATGAACATGATCCAACAATTGGTTTGGATCCCTCAACACTTGTTGGTGTACCTTCTTTATAGTATCCCAATCTTCCTTGTAGCCCTCCTTTAAGGATTTTTTGCACCTAAATTTCTTTTCTTCTAAAGGACCTCTCCCAATAAATAAAATTTTAAATACCCTTTTTAGAATGACATAAACCCCAAGGTTATAATTTCTAACTCCAAGTATGAGGGTCCTGACTTAGACTACTCCCACAAACCAAATGAAGCCAAATATGCCTAAATTATAAATCAAGTGCCTCAAATTCTTCACCTATATTGAATAAAATAAAATTGATGTCAAGTGGACTAGAAACCTTCAAAATCTATAGTTTCAAAATCATATTCTACCCGAAATTGTATTTTCAACTTATTTTTCTCTAGATTTCTAGGCGATCACATGTAAATGCTTGCCTAAGGATCACTTGTTATCCTAGGTGTAAAAATATTTTTGCAAAATTCCTTCATAATCCTATATTAAATTGTCCAAACTAACATCTTTCCAAAGGTTTTAAAGATCTTATGGTAAAAATGTCACATTTGGACATTTTAAACTTCAAACACTTACAAAACTATGGTTGTAGACTTGTAGATACAAAATCCTTTAGATATCTTCACTCCTAGTTCTTGAAGAACTAAAACTAGATTCAAGTGAAATATAAGTGATTATCCTTATTAATAAATATGTTTTAAGGAATCCCCGCAATATATTTGACAGATATGATCAATTGAACATATTTGTAGAAAAAGCTTCAATTTTTTATTATTACTCAAACTCCAAAATATTGCAAAAACATCAACTAATCCTTGGATTCAATACAAGAGGACTTTATATATGATTATACAATATTTCCAAGAAAATATTAAATTATGTTTCCATTTGGATTTATTTGATTAGTTTCAAAAAAATTTGTCATGTTTATTGACAACTTTTGTAACTTCTATTGTCAATTTTGCACTTTTTGCAAATGAACTTTTCCTAGGTTTTACAACTTTGTTTTATGCCTTCTAATGGCCAGCATATTACCTTTATATACTAGAATCACCTTATACTATACTATAATGGACCAATGTGACCAATTTTCCTTGATGGCTTATAAATATGCAATAAGGGCAATGACCTTACAATTTGGGCCTTATTGACTCGATAACATCCTATTAATTTCTCTTTCCTGTTCCATAAAGTATTCAACGATCCTCCTTTGAAGTATCCTCATGGTTTTAATAGGGTTTTCTTTTACCATACTCCTAGGGTGATTGAATCTCAAGTCCACTTTATATGAGTTCTTCTGATGTTGTATCATATTTCTTGATTTGATCTTCATCTATCAAAATTGCATCTACTTTAGGGAGTCATTTCCACTTAACTAGATAATACTTATAGAACTTGGTTTTTGTAATCCTTTCTAGTTTTGGTGTTCCTTTCCTTAGAAAACCCTTTAGTACCTCTATTTCATCTTTTATCAAAATGAATATGTTTCATGTGGTTCACCTATGAATAGTGTCAGGTTTTCAACATTAAGTACAAGGGAGATGTTAATTTTTGAAGGTAATTAGATCTCATAGGCTTTTTTCTTAAATTTATTTAAGATTGGACAAGGTACTAACTTTTTCATCATAAGCTTTGTGTGCTTACCCATTGGTAAACTTTCCTTTTTCAAGTTGGCCCACACTAGATCTTTAATTGGAAATGTGCATCCCTTTTCTTATTATATACCTACTCATTTTACTTCTTTGTGGCCTTTTGCAATGCTAGTTACAATTTTCATCAATCACCTTTATCCCTATTAAATATTTATCTCCATGAGAACTAACTTGTTCATTTTAGAGTAGATCTCTTAGTTCCAATACTCCCCTTGGATTTAATCCATAAATAATCCAAAATAAAATTTTCCATGTACTCTTGTTGATAGTGTCATTGTAAGCATACTCTTCTTGAGGAAGGATACCATCCCACTTTTATCCATGTTTCTTTGTCTAACATCTTAATAAGTCTCCAAGTGTTAAATATTTACTACTTTATATTAACCAACTATTTTAGGATTATAGGTCAAACTGAATGACTAATTTGTCCCAATTTTCCTCCATAGAGCTCTCTAAAAATATCCCACAAATTTCACATCAATGTATGATAAAATGTTTAACGATAGATCGTGTATTCTCACTATCTCCTTGAAGAAAAGTTTCACAAAATATGAAGCATCACTTGTAATTTTCCATGGTAAGAAATGAACTAATTTTCTAAATCTATCTACCACTACAAAAACATTGTTAAACCCTTTTCGAGTATTTGGTGAACCCATCACAAAGTCCATTCTTACACTCTCCCATGGTCTTGAAGGAAAGAGAAGTGGTTGATAGAGTCACACATTTTTTGTTGTCCCACTAGATTTTTGACATACCATACATGTATCCACAAATTTCCTAACATTTCTTTTGTAGTTTTGGCCAATGATAAAATATTCTTACCAATTCAAGGAGTTTTTTCCAACAGTGTCCCCTTCTACATCCACTATATTTTAGAATATTATCCCCTATTAATTTTTTTTGCACACATAACTAATAACCTTTTAATTAAAAGACCATATTGAATTAAATAATTCAGAGAATTATGTATAATAGCTACTCCCAAATTTAGTGCAAACCTTGTAAATGTCTTTGAAGTATTCATCTCCATTATACATGTTTTTGAGAGATTCAAGTCCAACACCTTCTAACTAGATCTCTAAAATAGTTGATGGAATCCCAATAAAATAATAAAAAACCTTATTGGAGAAAATAATTTAGAGATACACCTTTTAAACATCTCTTTTGGGATTACTACTCAAGAGACTTCAGCAGTGGACATTTTCAACCAAATTAATGAGTTAGACAACATCACAATACTTGAAAGATTTACTCATAACTTTTGCAAATGAAAACATATCACAAATTAATTTTATGAGATTAATTTGGGATGAGTTAATTTTTTCTCCCCAATTTATATCTCAATCTAATCAGTTGAATAAAATTCATTAAACTTTTTCTGAAACCATTACCATGAAAATTAGATTCAGACCAGTCTGCACTTAAACAATCATAATTTCTTCAAATCATAATGAGATTCAATCAAACCAAAAATAATTTAAATTTATGTGAAATACCTTTCCAAAAATATAATTTTAAGGTTTGTATCTCTTCATAAAAATAATAGTCATATTTCTTTAAAAATAACCCATAAATTTATCATAAAACTCACAAATACAAACTTTTTTTTTTTTTTTTCATTTCTTCTTTCATCTTCTCCAATCATTACATTCTGAAAATTATGTCTAATAAATAATAATTTTAAGTCTTTTAAATTTATATAACTAACTAATTACCCCTCATGACCATTCACCTTCTCCCTTACATCATCTTTACATATTGTCAATATTTTACGACAATATTTATTACATATTTGAAATTTTTTATCTATCTTAACAATATGAATCTAAACATAATAAATGGACTTAATACATATCCAATAGGATTGAATTAATACATTTACATAAATATTAATGTTTGAAGAATTTTTTTTAATTTACTTACAATATAAAATATTTTTTGAATCTTCATCCTATGTGTGCTCTTGCACCATACTCCCGACTTTGAAAACTTTCCAAGTCCTCTTGGAAACACCTAAAAAATAAACATTAGAAAATAAAAATATTTCTTCATCTTCACTTTAGGCTTATACTCATCTTCGAACTACAATCTTGTGCTTGCTTGACCTTGACTCACTTGGATTTGTCTTTCCTTCTTCATCATAATCTTTGGTTTGCCTCTTTTTGGTAACATGAAAACCATTTGTTATTGCTCATTAATTTCCAAAAACAACTATATTTCATGTAACACCTCTACTAATTATACATTTGTAACTCCACCAAATATGCTTTCCAATAAAACTCCTCTTTTCCACCCCCATAAACATGCTATATCTCCACACATGGAGAACACACAAATACTTGAGCCCTTTCATAGCCCATAATAAACTCTTCTTTAGTCTCTTCTCTTGAGACCAAATCAAATTTCTCAATCTAAATTTCTTCTTCTTGGAATTTCATTCCAACATTAAACTTTAAGGCATCAATATTTTCCTTCACATTCTCTATTATAAGAGTATCTTTTTGCATATTACTTGTTTTTATCTTCAAAGGACATAATCCCAACCACAATTTCTTCAACATACTCAAACCCTCTTTGGCTATCCTTACCAACTTATTTGTCTTGATTATCTTTTCTTATTTCAAGAATGTCTTCATTATTTTTTATTCATGTTCTTCTTGTTTTTGATTAGATAAACAAGTTTTAGAGGGATCCTAAAACCCAAGTTTGAAACAAAACAAAAGGTTGAAAATAAGCAATTAAAGCCCAACCAAAGGACAACGGCCAAACAAAAGGCCAGAACAATAGTTCACCAAACAAAAGGTGACCAAAGTGCAACAAAATAGCCACCAACACAGGTTTTGACTAGGCTCCTAAAACCCAAAGAAGATAAGGGGAAAAATTCCCCATCCATGATACACAACAAAATACAATAGGCCAAAAGCTAGGGGACAAAAAAAGTACAACAAGCCAAAAAGACTAGTCATGCTTTGCCTTTAGATCCCTTCTTTTGAGAACGTAATGCCATATCAAAAGAGGTAGTGGATGGCTTAATATTTTTTCCTTTTACTATGATCCATCCATCCTCCACCAAACCAACATCCTTCTGCCACTGTAAATCAACAACACCAGAGCCAAGCCCAGAAATCCCTGAGTCCAGGGAAGAGGCCGCAATAGGAAAATTTGCAACTAGAGAAGAATGCACAAGAAGGTCTAACCCTAATAAAGAAGAAGTGGAGGGCATGACCATATTTACTTTTAATGAGGTCCTTTCAATCCCCACCAAACTAGCATCCATCAGGCTCTAAGAAGTCGCAATGCCACGACCAGACCCTAAAATTGCTGAAGCTAGGGGAAAATCTGCAGTAGAGGAAGATACAACAGAAACAAGAGAGGATACATCAACCTGAGAAGGAGCCAGAGAGGTGGCTGCCCCCAAGACACTAGAAGACAAAATAGTTGCATCCACAGAAGGAGCCAAAGAAGGATCCTTCATCAAATCACTAGAAGACAGGATAGTAGAAACCAAACACTGATTTGCTACAACCAAAGGTGCTAAAGGATGATCCTTTGCCGAAGAGCCAGGAAGAGTAGAAGAATCCTCCACCAAAATATCTTGAAGAGAGTCAACATCACCTATAGAGAGGACCTTATGGACCATGTAGTGACCCTTTGAGGCCCCTTTCCAGCAAGAAGGGGGCATCTTTGGTCTAGATTTACCAGCGGAGCAGCCAGAAGCTAGGTGACCAATCTTGCAACACTTCCTACAGTGGAAGGGGATACCCTCATAGTCAAGAAGGATATTCCATGATCCTAATGTAGAAGCCATTGAAATAATATCTGGAAGTCCCTTAGAGACATCAATTTCAACTAGTATGCGAGCATACGTTGTTCAAAAAACATTGGATGAAGCCTTATCAATCAAGTAGAATGCACCAAGGGAGCTCCCCACCTCCTCTAGTATAGAATCCACCCAAAGGTGAAGGGGGAGATTCAACAACCTAACCCAGACAGGGAATGTATTAAAAGATTTTATCAATGGGTTGAAATCTTTATGCCAAGGTTTAGCCATCAAGAGAAACTTCACTTCCCAATAGAAAACATGGCGAAGGATGGCATCTCTATTAGCAGCAGATTCAAATTTAACAATGAACAACCCCCTAGGCAAAGGGTAAATATGGGCACCTCTTTGAAATTATGGGGTCCCAAAAATGGGAAATCTAGGCATTCAAGTCTGACAAAGAAGGCCAAAAACCCTTAAAATAAAAGATACCAGCATTCATGTTCTTCTTGTTGTACCTCAATCTCTTTCTCTTTAAATGGATATATTTCCTCTTCCTTTGTTAGGATCGATGTCCCAAATTCACATGCATCTATACCTTGTAGAATTTCATGATCAAAAAGTTATTACTCCAAACATTTTTTACTTTCTCTTCACATTTCCCATGTGATAAAAATTTTATTCTATCAATCAAACCTATGCTCCTTGCTAATGGCCATGATGCATCATCATCATATAATGGAAGAAAATTAAACTTTCTTCCATCCTTTTTGAGGGAATATGTATTCCATCTACAATCATATATGGTTGAATTAACAAATTTACATTCCCTTCCTAAAATTAAGTGACAATATCTCAAAGGAATAATATCACAAACAATGAAATCATAGTATTCTCCAATATTGAAAGGAACACAAGCTTGTTCAATAACATCAATCCATTGGTTATCATTTAACCTAAATAATCTGTAAGGTATTTCATGAGGAGTTCCTGAAAGTTTCAACTTTTCAACCATTTCCATTGAAACTATATTTTCAATTGAACCACTATCTAACATGACTTTACATATCTTTCACTTGCACTTTCACTTTGTCCTAAAAATTGAATGTCTTTGTGGGTGCTTTGTTCTTAACTCTTCAACTTCTTGCATGATGTCTTCAACTCTCATTTTCAAATATCACAAACAAGGATCTGATAACTTGTTCTGTGAAGATGATTACAGAATTGCAATAGTTTCCTAGGGCTTCTTTTCTGGTCGGGTTCCTGTGCAGGTCCTGTCTGCTGGCTGGTTTTTCTGGTTCCTTTGTTTGGTCCTATTTTTTGGATTTTAGTTTTTAACTTGTACTGTAGGTTCCAGGTCCTTGTAAAACCTAGGTATTTTATGTTAGAGTAAAGCATCGATTTAATTTCATTTATTAAATTCACTTTACTCCCTTCTTAAGATTTTACTTTATGCACCTTTTGCATCTCTATTTAATAATTATTTAGTAATTATTAAATAGCTTTTCCTTTTTAGGTTACCCATTTTTGGGTTTTGATCTCCTTTTATAAGGATGGATCTCCTTTGTATTATCTAATCTTTTTCATTTCTGAAAATACATTAGCACATTTTTTAGAACAAAACCCTTTGCCTCCTCTTGTCTTTTTCTTCTATGACAGGTTTTTGCATGTAGGTATTTGAAGGCTTTGTGGATTTGTGTTGATCAAATCCTTCATGGTATTAGAGCCAAATCTATTGCAGTTTGTTTGTTATTTGGAAAAAAAGGAGAACGAGGGTTTGATAGAACAGATCTGGATTTTTTTAGGTATTTTTTGAGAAAGTAGGGGGGCTACTAATTTTTGGAGCAGGCTGAGGCCAAACAGACGTCACAAATGGATTCAAAAGGCGTCAAAACCCCTGTTTCCATATAAAATTTATTCGATTTGGACAACATTGCTCCGAGAGGCAAATTTTTTTAGCCCAGCAGCGCCGTATGGCCTCCTGCACATAGATTGAGGCATTTTTATTCCAAAAAAATTCAAAAACCTTCTTTTTGGGCCGCTCAGGCTTCTGGCCACCTTGGTGCCACCCTACGACCACCAGAGCGCTGCCTTCTCTCGATCAACGGTCAGTTGCAACAGGTGAACCACCTGCTAGCAATCCCACCCTGCGCTCAGCCCTGCTGCCACCGGAAGGCTGCCCACCGTTCGCCAGTATCGGTAGTGCCATCGGTGTTCACCACCCTAGCCTCGCCTCAATTAGCGGCATAGCCACCTGCAACAACCGGTGAAAACATCACATCCCGACGGTGTGATGTCACTTTTAGGAAGTTTGATGTCAACATTTTCTGGCATGACCTTATTTTTAGGCATAGTGATGTCATCCGATCATCAACCTCGCTAACACCATTTCTCAGTGGTGTGACATCATCAAACTGGTGACTGAATTTTTTTTTTTCCAGCGATTGGCCATTGACGACCATCAATTTTTTCCCTGCTCTGTAATTTTCCAGAGAGTTTATTTTTGGACCTATAGTTGGTTTTTTTGCGATAACTCTCGCATACGGGGGTCTTTTTCAGTTTCGAAAAAAGCGTCAAAAAGCTAATTCTGAGATGAAGATGATGGAAAAGGAATTTTTGGATTTTTATTCTATATTGATACCTATTTTGGCATTTGAAGTCTATTGATGACTTCTATCTTCTGGGGGGCATAACTTCTCATTATAGCTCCATTTTTTGATCCAAAAAAAGTACCAAAAAGCTCTTTTGAGCACTTTCCAAATTCTCAATCTTTTCACCAGTATTTGGTACCAGGTATTTTTGATTCATATCTGAAGCTTTTTTGCTCTTAACTCATTTACACAATCTATTTGTAAGTTGGGGTTCAGTTTATTGCATTGTGGGGGGCATTTTTATATTATTTTTTGTTATTATATCAGTATATTAGAAAAAATAAAATAAAACCATTTCTAAAACAATGGCTGAAACTACTTCTTCTCTAGAACTTTTGACCCCTCATAATTATCACACGTAGAAGACCTCAATGACTCGACTTCTCTGGTTAAGAGGGTTGTGGTCATGTTTAGATGTAGTTCAGCCTATTTTTTAGAGGCCTTTTGAGATTATGCAACATCGAAACAAAATGGATGAGGCAATCAGATTGATTGCATTACTGGTATCAGATAGTTTACAATTTCATCTGGACAAGTGTAATACTCCTCTGGCTATGTGGACCAAGATTTAGGGCTTTTTTGGTACTGTAAATGAGTTCAAGGCACTTTAGATAGAGACATAACTTACATCACTTGCACCAGATTTCTTTTTGACTATTGATGACTTCTTGATGAAGTTTACTCAACAGAGATCCTTGTTGTAGAGTTGTGGAAAGACGAAGACTGATACTGAGTGCATCTATTTAATTCTCTCAAAGCTTCGAGGGAATTTTTAGATATTTGCTTCCACATTCTATTCCACCAAAGATGCTTTGGGGAATCAATTTGTTATTCCTTCTTTTAAGGTCTTTTGTGATAGCTCGACTAGAGAGCAATCAAAAATCACACAGTTGGATACTATGACTAGTTCTAAGAAAAATGCATTGGTAGCTCAGACATCTATAGGAAAATCAAAGCCAAAACTGAAGCATAAGATAGATTCAGCAAGCAGTGAGAGTTCCTCCAAGCCTCTTCCAAAATTAGATGCTCAGAAACCCTCTCAGAAGGGTAATACTTCTAAGTCTGGTGAGTCTTCCTCCAAGAGTAAGAAGTATACAAGTGAACCTTGCAATTTTTGTGGCAAGGAATGACATCCAATTTCCAAGTGTTGGAAACATCTTGAGGCATTAGAAGAGGCTATGCAACAGTCTAGTATTGCGTCTCTGAAGCCTCCACCTCCACCTACAGGGAAAGGACATGCTCTTTCTACACGTGCATTGTCTTCTCCAGCTCCTTGGATTCTTGATTTTGGAGCTTCCCATCACATGACACACTCACCTGATTTGGTTACCTCACTTGCTCAGAGTGTTACTACATAGATTGCAGTTGGTGATTCTTCTCAACTTTCAGTCATAGGTTCAGGAACTATCTCTTTAGAGTGTGGTTCATTACAGGATGTTCTCTTGGTTCCAGCCATTTCTATGAAACTCTTATCTATCTTTCAAATTTTTTATTCAGGCTCTGGAAAGACAGTTGAGTTCTCACCACATAATGTGGTTATTCGAGACCTCCATGATCCTGATTTGGTTGTTTCTACAGGAAGTGTTGATCTTCAGTCTCACTTATATCAATTCGATGTCTTTTAGAGATCTGATTCTATAGGTGTTTCTCTCATTACTCATGTAGACACAATGAGAAAACTTTGGCATGAGTGTTTTGGCCATGTCAATTACAGATATCTATAGCAAATGAGTACACAGGAGCTAGTGATTGGGTTACCTCAGATCTCTTGTACTGATAGTGTGTGTCAAGGTTGTGCACTTGGAAAACATCATAGAGATCCTTTTCCGACAAGTAAATCCACACGTGCTAAGGCACCATTGGAGTTGATACATAGTGATCTAATTTCATTACCCACTCCATCTTTTTCTGGTGCTTGATATGTGCTCACCTTTATTGATGACTTCTCCAGATGCACATGGGTGTACTTTTTGAAGTACAAGTCTGATGTCTTTGATTCATTTCAAATCTTTAAGACTTTTGTGGAGAAACAGTCGGGTCTTTCAGTCAAGCGTATCCGCACTAACAATGGGGGGGAATATGTGAATCAGTCTTTCAAAGATTTTTGCACTGAGCATGGTTTACAACATTAGTTCTTTGTTCCCCATACACATCAGCAGAATGGGGTTACTGAGAGAAAGAACAAGACATTACAGGAGATGGTCAATTGTAATATACAATCTCGTGCTATGAGTTCTTCATTTTGGGCCGAGGCTATCAATTGTGCCAATATATTCAGAATCGAATGCCTCATAAGGCATTGCAACACATGACTCTTTAGGAGGCTTGGACTCATGTCAAGCCTGATGTTTCTACTTTTTGCATTTGTGGTAGTGAGGCTTGGGCATTTATTCTAGATGCTTAGCGAAAAGCCATGGAGAAGAAGAGCCGACCACTCATATTTGTTGGCTACTATGAAGATGTGAAAGCATAAAGGTTGTTTGATCTTGATTCCAGAGATATCTTATTTTGGTGAGATGTTCAGTTTGATGAGCATTATCCTTCTATGGATCCTCCATCTTCTCCTTCTTCTTCACTACCCAGTAATTCATCTACTCCTCTACAGGATTATGCCTCCTCTAAGGAAGATCTTGAGATTGATCCCCCTCTTCCTCCTTGACCATGTGTTCTATGAGTGCCCAAGTGGGCTGGTGATACTATTGATGCAGTTGGACTTCTGGCAAGTGATCCTACAGATGTTTTTCGTACTTGTTCTCAGACTACAGGAAGTGGCCTTTTGAGTCATGCCATTTCTGATGATCCTCAAAAATTTTCATAGATGACAAGACACTCAGAGTGGGATAGGGTCATGGATGAGGAGTACTGTTCTTTGATGAAGAACCACACATGGGATCTATGTCCTCTTTCGAAAGGAAGAAAGTTGGTTTGGTGCCATTTGGTGTACCGTACCAAGTATGCTGCAGATGGTTCTATTGATAGGTACAAGGCACATCTTGTTGCAAAGGGTTTCACATAGGTTGAGGCTATTGATTACTTTGAAACCTTTGCCCCTATTGCCAAGATGAACTCTATTCGCCTTGTACTCTCTCTAGCAGCTTCATAGAGATGGACAATTTTTTAGATAGACGTGAAGAGTGCCTTTTTGCATGGAGACCTACATGAGGAGATCTATATGGAGCGGCCTCATGGTTTTGTGTAGGACTCTTCATTAGTATGCTATCTTTGGAGGTCTTTATTTGGTAAAAAAAAAAGGCCCCTAGGGCTTGGTATGAGAAAATGGATTCCTTCTTACTTGCTTCCCACTTCACACAGTGTCATTCTGATCCTACAGTTTACATTCAGTGTCATGGGGCTGACTTATTGATACTTGTGCTTTATGTTGATGACCTCATCATCACAAGAAGCTCAATCTCCATGATACAGGGTGTTCAACAAACATTAAGAGAGCAGTTTGAGATGACAGATCTTGGCCTTCTCACTATTTTTTAGGCCTACAGGTTGTTCAATACAGGTTGTTCAATCTTCAGACGAGATAGCCATACTGTAACAGAAGTATGCTCATGATATGCTTCAAAGATTTGGCATGCTTGATTGCAAGCCCACCCCTACACCTTTTCAGTCAGGTGTTGTTTTATTTACCACTTGCTCTACTCCTACAGTGGATTCCACTCTATATAGATAGCTTGTGGGTAGTTTGTTGTACCTAACACACACATGTCCTGATATTTCCTTTGTGGTTGGACTTGTCTCTTGATTCTCCCATGATCCTCATGAGAGTCATTGGAAAATATCCAAATGTATCTTAAGGTATATTAGAGGTACAACATGTTATGGCATTCACTACACATCAGGGGATCCTCACATTGTTGGTTTCACAGATTCAGATTAGGCTGGTGACATTGATGATCGCAAGTCTACTTCTGATTTTGTATTTTGTCTTGGATCTGGTCCTATCACATGGTCTTGCAAAAAGTAGAATGCTCACACATTATCATCTACAGAGGCATAATACAAGGTAGTTGTATTAGCTAGTTAGGAGATTTTGTGGCTTCGACAGTTGATGACAGAGTTTGGATTTCCTCCTGACAGTCCCACCTTTCTATGGTGTGACAGTCAGAGTGCTATACACATTTCACACAACCCTATTGAGCATCAGCAGACCAAGCACATTGAGCTTCACATGCACTTCATCAGGAATCTCAGTCAGGATGGTGCCTTGAGCTTGGAGTATATTCCTACTGCTGAGCAGGTTGCAAACATCTTCACTAAACCTTTTGCATCCCTGCGGTATCTTCAATTGTGTTCTATGCTTGGGGGGTCTCAGTGATGAGTGCTTCCTTCCTTCTTTATTCCGCTATCTCTTTTTGGAGTAGAGTTTTTCCCACTGGGTTTTCTCTATTTCTCTGTTTCATAGAGATTTAGTTGTTATTGGGTACCTCATCAGGCCTTATTACCGGGAGCCAAGTTTGCTTTAAGCTTTTCTTTGTAGTTTCCTTGCTCTTTTTGCATTGTTTGTAGCTACATTATTGCTCATCTTAAGGGGGGGTGTTAGAGTAAAGCATTGATTTAATTTCATTTATTAAATTCGCTTTACTCCCTTCGTAAGATTTTACTTTATGCACCTTTTGCATCTCTATTTAATAATTATTTAGTAATTATCAAATAGCTTTTCCTTTTTAGGTTACCCTTTTTTGGGTTTTGATTTCCTTTTATAAGGATGGATCTCCTTTGTATTATCTAATCTTTTTCATTTTTGAAAATATATTAGCACATTTTTTAGAGCAAAACCCTTTGCCTCCTCTTGTCTTTTTCCTCTGTGACAGGTTTTTGCATGCAAGTATTCGAAGGCTTTGTAGATTTGTGTTGATCAAATCCTTCATTTTATCTAGACTTTATTTGTGGTTTCAAGTCCCTCTAAAACCTGATTTTGATGCTACTTTTTAGTAGGTTTATGGGCTCTTCCCTATTGGATGGCTTGTTTTTTCCTTTTTTGAGGATGTGTAAGGGTTTCAGGATCCGTTCAAAACCTATTTTTACTGTAATCTAAAACTTGTTATGATACCAATTATGATGTAGATGTACACCTTTTAAACATATCTTTTATGATTACTATGTAGAGGTACACCTTTCAAACATCTCTTTTGGAATTACTACTCAAGAGGCTTCAATAATGGATATTTTCAACCAAATTAATGAGTTGGACAACATCACAATACTTGAAAGATTTACTCATAAATTTTACAAAAATAAAATAAAATAATAAATTACTTTTATGAGATTTATTTGGGATGATTTAAAAGGCATTTTTATAAATTTATATCTCAATCTAATCAATCCAATAAAAGTTATTAAACTTTTTCCAAAACCGCTACCATGAAAATCAGATTTAGACCAGTTTGCACTCAAATGATCATAACATCTTTACATCATAATAAAATTATATCAGACCAAAACAAAATTAAAGTTAACTTAAATAACTTTCCAAAAAAAAAAGTTTCAGGTCTACATCTATTCATATGTGCATGTACCAACAAAAAGAACAGTCATATTTCCTGAAAAATACCCCCAAAAATTTATCATAAAACTCACAATACAAACATTTTTTATTCACTTCTTCTTTCAGCTTCTCCAACCATTATATTCTAAAAATTATATCCATAAATTATATTTAAAGTATTTTCAAGTTCTATAACTAACTAATTACCCCTCATGACCATTCACCTTCTCCCTTACATCATCTTCACATATTGTCAATATTTTATGACAATATTTATTACATATTTGACAATTTTCATCTATCTTAACAATATGAATCTAAACATAATAAATGAACTTAATACATATCAAGTAGGATTAAATTAATCCATTTACATCAATAGTCATGTTTGAACAATATTATTTTAATTGACTTTACAATATAAAATATTTCTTGAATCTTCATCCCATGTGCTCCTGCACCACATGCCTTTCTTATACTAAATGGTGAAAGTGTAGGCTTGAATTGATTCAACCCAATTCATGTACTTTTGGCTCAACTTGTGTTGAATATTTAGGAAATTAATTTTTTGGTTACATGTATACACAAAAAATTATTTGGTGAATAATGCTTTCACTTCTTTAGTGCTTGGTATATACCAAAAAGTAGGCACCCTTCTATAAACCCTTATTCAGAGAGAGAGAGAGAGAGAGAGAGAGAGAGAGAGAGAGAGAGAGCTTATATATTCCTATCTATGATGTGTAGGAGCTAAGAGAGTGACTCTTAAATAATCTTGCCTTATGTAAACCCTTGCAAGGTGCACCATAGAATAGAAGATTCAAAAAGAAAATAAAGGATGCTAGTATCCAAGAATCCACAATGGATGTAATGAAAATGAAAGGTATAAGATAAATGGAATGTAATATGAAAGCTAAGATAACAAGGATGAGAGTATTACAAATCCTCCTAGTTAACCTATGCAAGCTAATCTATAGGATAAAAGAAAGACTAAACTAAGAATGCCATGATGCAACTATGAGGATGAAAGTATGAGAATGTAAGTGAAAGGATGCTCCAAGCTCCTCAAAATATCCAAAGTCACGAAGAAAACCTATAGAATAATGTTACTACAAAATAATATGATGAGATAATGAAGAAATAATTTCCTTTTAAAGAAATACGGATGATAGAGATTAAGAGGAAAAAGAGCCATAATCAAGGGTGGAGAATGCAACTTGAGTGATATATGTGAACACGAATCTCACCTAAGGAAGATCAAAAATTGAATTTAAGAGGAAAAATATGTGTATGGAATCCACCAAAGAATATTTTCCACATCCTTTCTATGGTATACATAATAGAATGAATCTGGGAAGTCTATCTACATAGGAACACTATCTTGAAGCAAAAAATTAGTAAGTTGGTCTATAATAGACCATCCTTTAATGACTTTAAGTTCCACATAGTGAATGTCAAATTTAAAGAGAATCATCATCCATTTAGCAAGTCTACCTATAAGTGAAAATCTAAATAGGAGGTACTTAAGAATCGATTTTGGCAATCATTTGCAAAAAATGAGCTAGCATCTAATGTCAAAGTTTTTGGGATGCAAATATTACAACAAGACAAGATTTCTCAATGTTGTTGTAATTAACCTCATAAGAAACTAAGGTTCTACTGATGTAATAAATAGCATTCTCCTTGATAGCTAATCAAATTTATATATTTATATCTTTACCCCGACTCATGAGATGAAACTAAAAGATAATTCTATTCATATTCATTTAAGTCAGTACTTTGGTCACATTCTATAAGGTGAGAAATAGTTCTTATGATTCACTCTCTATTAGGGTCCTTTATGTCTGACTCATCAAATTCAAGTTATCTAGAAATGGATGCCTCAATAGCATGATCATTAGGTAGCTCACCTTCTTCCCAAATAATGGAGGTAAAAGGGATGAAATCAACTTATTCTAAAATAGTTGTAACCACAGGGTGAACTTCATCTTCTAAGTTTGTAGCCATAGGGGGTTCTTAATTATAAAGATGAAGATTGCCATCAACACCATAGCCCAAGCCAGTTGTGTCTCTATTTCTACAACCTTTGGTATGGCTAAAGGGTTTGAAAAGAGTGTGTTTATTATCATTCAAAGGTCCATGTCTAGGGTAACCCATCATTTTGAAAAACTAATAGCCTTTTCCATACCTCTTAGGAGAAAGGGGTATAGTAAGTGTAACCTCATCAACTTGGTCTTCTTCTCTATATGTCCAATCCCTAATAGATTTGTCTCCCTTTTCACATTATAATGAAACCTAAAGATTAGATAGATGTGACATAAATATTCATAGATAAGGATGAGGTCTTCATGTGTTCAAACAAATTTCCATAGAAGCGCAGAGAAACTGGTAATGCAACAATAGAATATAAGGTATACTCTCCTACATTGATCCTCATCATTTTTAGTTTTTTCTCATAGTTAGAAAGTGAAGTTATAGTTTTATTATAAGCTCTATTATTAAGAACTAGGGATTTAGTAGCAATGAGAGTGTTTATTTACATATAATTATCCCTAATAATTGAAGCTTTGGTACCATTAATTTGGAATTTAATGCATCAATGAAAATTTGATGGAACAACTTGCATGTCGTGTATTAAAGGTCTTTCTAAAAAAAATTATATGCAAGTGGAATGTTGAGAACTTTGAATACCACATCCTTTTCCATAGGAAAACCCAAAATAGGTAACACAATGAGACCCTTGGAGGAATGCTCAACTTCATCATAAGATTTGATTGTAATCTTGCACCTAGGGTCAAAAGAAAATTCAGAGAGACCCAATTGTTGAATAACATTGAAGGAAACAATATTTAGCACTACTATCTATCAATACTTGGTCTAACTTAAGTATGATAGATTTGGACTCAATGTGCAATGCAAGGTCATGAGGGTGGCTAAGAACTTTATCATCTTCTTAAGAAAATGTTAGGTAATATAGAGTAGAAATATGATTAACCATAGCTTGGAACTTATCCACATCAATGTCAGTAGGGAAACTAGTAGCATGTAAAACCTTTTTTAGGATCTCCTTGTACAAAGGAGATAATTCTAGCAACTCAAAAATGAAAATTTGAGTGAGAGTGCATTTGAATTGGTTAACAAGGTCATAGGTGGACGTAGTAGTGGTAGCAGTTTTCTTATATGAGGAAGACCAACCTTGTTTAACATTATCTTATTTAGGATTACCTGCAACCTTAAGGACAGCTTTGGATTGGTCCCTAATAACAATATCAATTCTTAACCATAAGAGAAAGAGGAATCCTCCACTCTAAGTGAAACCATAGTTCTATTGTCATCAAAACATTGGGAGAAATCAAGAGTTCTCAATATAACTTTAGGCCTTTCATCATTGGTATCATAGTTAGGCTCCTTATCAAATTTAGTCCCCATTATAAAAACTTTAACCATTAATAGGTTCAAGTATGTCTATAACATTGTCTGCATTTGTGTATGTGTAATTGATCTTTGCATTATTATTTTTGTTGTTTATGTTGGATGTCTACCCTGTTCATACTTAGGAAGAGGTATTTTGAAATATTTGGGATCCAAATTCTTAACTATCCCATCTAGGATAACCTTTTGTTCATCAATAATATCTTGTATGATGTCCCTGAGTTTTAGATAGTTATCAGTATCATGACCCTTGTTCCTATTATAGTTGCAAAAGTGATCCTCCCTCCACCATGAAGGCTTAAAAAATGGGTCATAGGGCCTCAAGTTGTCTGGTAAAGCAATGATCTTACTATCAATTAAGGTCTTAAGGATCACATCATATAAATTAGCCAATAGAGTGAAGTTATGCTTAGGATTAGGGGGCCAAGTGAACCTAGGTTTGTCATAAGCTTGAGATTTTCTTGATTCATTAATTTTTGTAGCCTCTTGTTGTTTGGAAGATTATAAAACATTAGATAAATTGAAAGAAGGATACTTGATCTTAGGTGCACCAAAACCCCATTATTAATAATGTACTTATTTTTTTTCCAAGGTTTTCCTTTGTCCTTACCATTTATATTACCATTTTTATCTTTATTTAAGACTATGTCACCCTTTTTAACACAACAACATCCTTAATATGATACACACTCTCAATCATGTCATTGAATGTGAGGAACACTTATTTCCTAAGATTTTTTTATAGATGAGATATGAGAGTGCTAATGAAGATGTCAATTTTCTCATTTTTGGGGAGTTATCAAGGATACCTAGAGTGTAATCTTCTCCATCTTTGAGAATATATAACAAAAGGCTCCCCTTGTTTTTTCTTAGTGTTACATTAGTCAAGCATAGTAATAGGGTGTTCTATGTTGTATGAGCAGTGTTTAATGAATCTTTTGACAAGATGATCAAATGACTTAAGAGGAGGAATTTTTGTGAACCACTCCATGGCTTGTCCATTAAAGCTTCTTGGAAAGAGCCTCATGAAGTAGGTGACTGGTGTATTCATGCATAATGTCCATACAAAGCATATAAAACCATCTAATATGATTGTGTGGATCCTCATTGCCATGTACTTGTCATATTTAGGAGTCTCCACATCCCTTGGGAAAGGAATCATGTAAATAATTTTGTCAAAAGGGATCACACATATTGTTTTAATGAATGAATTTTGAGGTTTTTTTGTTTTTCATTTTCATGCATGCAAGCTTTCTTTGTAAGTCTTCAATTTTTTTGTTTAAGATCTTAGTTTTTTGTTGGTTCTCTCTTTTGAATGATTCTTTGGACATCATAGTCATGGGGTAACTTCCATACTCTATAAGTCATGTATTGGAAATATTGGTCCCCATCTTGTTCTAACACCTTAATTAAGTATAAGCCTTTGAAGATAATAATCTTGTTGAAACCTAATAAGATATTCACTAGTAATCTCATTATCTATCTCACTTACATGTTGTAAGGGTTTGTTCATGGTGAGAATGCCTGGATGGAGATATATATCCCTTGACATGTGACCTTGGAGTTCTTGGAGGGGTATTGTTTTCATTTTTACCCATGTTTGCATAGGTTGTAAAATGATTTATATAAGCAATATTTACATCTTGGTTCTTAAATATTGTTGTGCAATGACTTCCAAAACCATGAGCATTGTTAGTGTGAGTATTGTCCTCATCATAGATGTGATCAATCACCCTAGAAGCTATGCATCTAGATTGTTCATGTTTCTCTTAATCTAGCCTTGCTTTCTCATCTTGGTAAGATTTCTTTCCTCTTTCAATTTCTTCTCTCCTATATGAAAATAATTTATCTAAATGATGGTTTCTCTCTTCTAGATTCATGGTGAAAGATACACTATTCTCATCACTGGGATTATCAAGTAGGGTATCAAAAGAACTACCAAAATGGCTAAGGCGATCGTACCAAGTACCAGATTGGTCTTCCTCAACCTTGCTAAAGATGGGTTCACCCTCAAACTATTGCTTATGTGGATGCCTAGTAGAAGAAGGTAACCATTCAAAGCTAAAAGAGGACAACTACCTTGACCAATTGGAGGTTAGTTATAACCAACATGTAATAGATTAACTTTTTATCCTAGTAAGATAATACAAAGTGCTTGGAGTTAAAACTTGGAAGATCAAGATGTTCACTTGTCAAAAGAGAAGGTAGAAATTAAAATAGCTTGTCAAAAGTGTCTAAGAAGCTTATGACACTATTCTCTCAAGAAAGGATCTAGGCAAGAAACTAAATAGAAAAATAGGTGGAGTAAGATAAAACACAACCAAACATGCAAATTTACAGCTTAGAACACAACCAAACATGCAAATTTACAGCCTAGGAATGTAATATGACAAAGTATGTACACCCCTAAGTCAACTAAGGATGCCATTAAATTCAAATTGAGCAAGAAGCATGACCAAGTGATAAAGTCTAGGAAGCAGTATGATAGAAGTTCAACAACAAGATTCATAAGAAAGTTAGTAGTAAGTGGTACAATAGTTTAGGCCAATATGATAGAGTCTATGAAGCAATATGAGAGAATATAGTATAGTAGTATGATAGTTTGCAAAAGGTAGAATGACAGTTTTCAAAGTCTAGAAGTATCATATGACACTTTTTAGATAGGTAGTATGATAGTTATTCAAAAAAGATAGTTTTAATGATTTCGTGTATAAAAGATATATGTTTTGACTTGATTTTAAGGTCAATTTGAGAAATGTGATAGTTGTAGTAGAATGTGTTTCAATTTTAAATAGAAAAGTGGTGTTTTTGAAAGCAATTATGGCACAAATGCATGTCTTCAAACAACTAAATAAGGGACAAAGTAACCTTGCCAATGCAAACATTTTTGAAGTTTTAAAGAAAAACATTAGAAAACTATCATCGTGTGTATGTGCAATTAATTTCCATGGGTCCTACACATTTGAAAACACATCAAGTAATATCTACCTAAATGATAAAGTTCATTAATCAATAAAATGGACCACAAATTGATGTCCCCTTGCCTCACACAAACTAGTTTCCTATAATAGATATTGATTTTGACATCGAAGTGATATCAACATAACCAAAGGGACATATGTGGTGGTGAGTGTAGATCTTGGGATGATCTAGGTAGTCCACTAGGATTGATCCTTGCACCAAGATATTGAGCAACTAAAAAGGGTAGCCTCTAAATCCTAAGGCATCTAATAATGGTTCCAATTGCAATGCCCCCCATGTTCCCAATGTAGGACTTAATAATGGATCTCACGAGAACAAGGGTACCTTAAGCATACCCACCTAGGGATTTCCTGATTATCACAATCCCACAAGTAGTCTCACCAAGTGAAGTCAAATGTTACACCCCAAAGGCTTTTTGTCTTTGTTTAGAGGTTTGTGATTATAGTGGGTCAGATTAGCCAGGTTTTGCTTGTTCCCAATTTGGGTCATTCCTATTGGTATCTTTCCACCAATAGGAGGCCCTATAAAGGTAAAATATTACTAGGAGATTAAAAAAATGGATCCAAACCAAGGAGGTCAAGTGTTCTTATTCACCAAGAGGTGAAGATAATACTTTTCTACTCCTCAACGCTTCTCCCAAACACACCAAGAAAGGTTAATTAAGACCACTAAAGAGTGTAATATCCCACCCACTTTCATGGTTCAATAAGGGGTTAAGATTTATGATTCATATAATGGTGAAGAGCATAATCTCCTACCAAAAATAAACCCTCACTAATGGGTTTTATGTACCTAAGATAATGAAAATGAAATAGAAGACACACACAAATCATTTTTTGGTTTTGCTTGGGAAAACCTACAACAATGCTAGTAGTCTTCTTTGATTTAGAATTTTTCCTAAGCAAGCAAGAAAGAAATTATCCCCTACAAAATGAACAAGAGTTAGGGCATCAAATATTTAGTCAAATCTAAAAAATACATTGCAAAACCATTGTTAGGAGCTATTAGAAAACCAGAAAAATGAAATGTAGAAGCTTGGAAATAAAAATGCAAGCTAGAAGCTGAAATGAGAAAATAAAATAGACTAGATGATAGTACTAGTTGCACCATTATTGTATGATACTTCCCAGTATATACAGGAGATACTTCTTCCTAATATGATACTTTGTACCAAATATTGCAATAGATTACAGTAGTACAAAACAACATAGTATAGAGTATACTAGTGCAATAGTTAAACTAGCCCTATATCGTATCTTTTTACATAAAGTATCATACAATCAAAGAGAAAATACCGTATGATATTTATGACTACAAAAAAAATATATGAACCTAAAAATAGAAAAAAGTGACAAAAATGCAATGATGGAGCTAGGCAAGGTTGTCGAGCCCCACAATGGGCACCAAAATTGTATACCAAAAGTAGACACACTTTTATAAACCCTTATTCCCAAAGAATCCCATAGAGAGAGAGAGACTTGAAAGGTGACTTATAGCTTCCTATCTATGACTTGCAAGAGCTATGAGTTTTTCTCTCAAATAAACTTAACTTATGCAAACCTTTGCAAGGTGCACCACGGAATGGAAGATTTAAAGACAAAACCAAGGATTTTAGTATTCAAGCACGCACAATGGATGTAATGCAAATGTAGGATCTAAGATAAATGGAATGCGAGATTTAAGCTAAGCTAACATGGATGAGAGTATTACAAATCCTCCTAGTTAAACTATGTGAGATGATCTAGAGCATAAAAGAAAGACTAAACTAATAATGTCATGATGTAATTATGAGGATGCAAGTGCAAGGGGTCTCTAAGTCCTCAAAAGTTCCAAAGTCACCACAAAAACCTATAGCATAATTTTAGAAAAAAAGAATATGATGATAGAATGAGGAAAGTGCCTCTTTTTAAATAAAGATGGATTATAGAGATTAAGAGGCAAAATCAAGGGTGGAGAATGAGCCTTGAGTGATCCATGTGCATAAGAATTTTACCTAAGCAAGATCAACAGGGATGTTTAAGAGGAAAAAGATGTGTGGAGGAGAATTAAAGTTATTTTGAAAATAAAGATTCCTCTCACATAGAAAAGTGTGCCCCTCATGTGAGACAAATATACCCTTTCCTTTATTTTTAAAATATGAATAATAATGCTCATATGCAAACTTATGATAAGTGGGATTTTGGGGACTTTATTTAATTAAAAGGGAGAAAGTTCCTTCAATTAAATAAATGACTTAGGATAAGGTGGTGAAAACATAGGTTATAATCAAAGGAATAGAAAATTGAAGATTTGGTCAAAGAATAACTAGTGGATAAATTAATCAAACATGCTAGAAAGGGCGCTCATAGTCCAAATGATCATTTTTGGGTGATTACACTTGGAATAATGCATGTACATTTCCAAATCATATGAACAATACCTTATTTTTGCATCATTAATTTTTTTAGCAAATAATGATATGGGCTTACCTTCATGACTGAGAACTTCTCCTATGGCTAGATGACTTTTATCACATTCAATCTAGAGATATTTACCAAAATTAGGCAAAGTAAGAATAGGTTTTTGAGATACCTTTTGTTTCGATTGTCAAAAGGTTTCATCTACTTCATTTGTCCAAGAAAAATTACATTTATTTCCTCCTCTAATGGTATCAAATATGGGTACACAGATTTGACTAAAATTGTTGATAAATTCTCTATAAATGTGCAAATACCTTGAAATCTGCTTACATCATAAATTATTTTAGGAGTTGGCCATGAGAATTTAATACTTACCTTTTTTGGATCTATCTTAAAATCACCCTTGGAGATCATGAAACCATGCTAAAATAGTTCTTCTTGCATGAAAACACACTTATCCATATTTATCATGAATTTATTTTCATTAAACTTCCTCAATACCATGCCAAGTGTTTGAGTTGCTTGTATTTAGTTTTTTTCGTATATTAGTATGTCATCAAGGTATACTATAATAAAATTAACACCAAATCCTTCAACACTCCATTCATGAACTCATGAATGTGTTAGGGGTATTTGATAACCCAATGGGCATCACTTTTCAGTCATTTAACCCATCATTAGTTTTAAAAGTAGTTTTACATTCATGATGTTCCCTTATTATTATTTGGTGATAGTCACTTTTAAAATAAATTTTAGAGTAATACTTTTCACCTCCTAAATAATCAAGAAAATCTTTAATTCTGGGCATCGAAAATCTATACCTTATTTTTTATCTTATTAATAGATTTGGATTTGTGCATATTCTCCATTTTCCTTCTTTTTTGGGTGTTGGGGAAGCTAGGACTACATAAGGGGTTGAATTTTTTTCCTTATCAATCTTTTATCAAGAGTTTTTGTACTTGTCTAGTGAATTCTTTAGCAGGTTTTCTTGGTAATGTAGCACTAGGGATGAAATCAATTGAATGGCTTATCTCTCTCATAGGTTGTAGGTTTTTTGGCATATCCTCTTCTATAGTACTTTGGTAGCTACCCAAATTTTCATTTACTTTCTCAAGGATTGCCTTTGTTTTCTTCTTCATACCCTTTTGATTACTAGATTTCTCCTCTTATTTTGGCACGGTATTAATGAAAAAAAAGTCACCTCTTCAATTTTGATGTCCTTAAGAAATTTGTTTCCCTAACCCTTTTCTCCTTTTTCTTATGATCTTCATCATTAGGTAAAGACAATAGGTCAATCACCTTCCCATCCTTATTGATGGAATGTGTGTTTCTATGTCTATCATTATGATATTTAAGATCATATTGTCATCACTTCCCAAAAAATATTATGACACACGTCCATCTCAAATACTTCAAAGAAAATATTGTCTTTATAGGAAGCTATCTAAAATTCAACCAAGATTTTTCTTCTACCAATGTTTTCTTCCTCTTAGTGAGACAATAGACCTTATATTCCTATAAGGATGTGGGATTCTCCTCAATGATTATTTTTCTATTATTTCTAAGGTTACCAAATTTTATGTTGATAAAAAATCAATTGTATCTTTGCATACCTTACCTCCTTCCTTGAATGTGTTTCTAAAGAGAGACTTCCTTTATGGAGGTTTAATTTCTTGTGGCACTTTCAACATAGTTCTCGTTATCATCAAAGTTACTCCTTTATTTGGATATAAATAGGAATTAGATGAGTTGACACTCTGACAATCACTATATTGGACTATATTTGTTCTCCTTTGTCCTAGGGAACATGGATATTTGAAAGGAGCATGGCCCAATTGATAATAGTTGTAACACCTTAAAGGTTTTGAACTTCTTCCCCCAAATCATCATTTGTGATTGGGTATCCTTCCTCTAGAATATACCCTTGAGTTTCCATTTTTTTGGTGTCCTTTCTGGTTGGATTCTCCTTGTAGTGTACAATTATATCCTCTACATCTAAAGCTCTTTCCTCCACCCCTATTATTCTACTCATATTTTATTTTGATCCATTCCTCAACCTTCATTTCCATCTAGAAAAAATGTGCATGGTCTCAAGATTTATTTAATTCAATTCATCTTATATATTCATCCTAAGGTCATTCAAATATCTAGCCACCTTCACACTCTCACTTTCACTTTTCCTACATCTTATATTGATTGTATGAAATTCCTTAGTGTATGTGCTTACATCCATCTCCTTCCATTTTAGGTTGTTTTCTTCTTCTATGAAGTTTTACTTCATACTCCTTAAGTCCATAGACTTACTTGATTTTGGAACCCATTATGTTCCAAGTTGTTATCATGTTTTTTCCTTCCTTTGCTTGTTCACCTTGTACAAACTTCCACTATGTAACGTATGTTCCCTTAAACTTGTATTTGTCTATATTGACTTTTTGGTTCTCAAGAACCTCTTCACATTAAAAATAGTTATTTAATGCCTCTATCCATTCCATAACATTTTCAACATCCATCTTTCCACCAAGAATTGGTATATTTGATTTATTGTCTACAGTTCTCCTCTCCATTTACTTAAGGGTGTTTAGGAAGTTCCTCTTCTCTACATAGATCTCTTATCCCTTAGGGGGGTCCTATTCTTCCCCTTATCCTCTCTTTGAGCATTCATCATCTTTCCCTCAAATATTTCCCTTCAACTTTTCCAACTCTGTCTTCAACCATCTATTATTTTTCTCTTGTTCTTGCATTCTCTTGAAAAATTCTACATTGGCTACTTTAGGAGACATGGTTTGAGCCTCTCCTTTTAATTATTATGCTAACATATACTCAATCTTATTCACATTAAATTTCTCCTACACTTTAATACCAATATGTTGCAAAGATACAAGAAGGAATCTTGGTGTCTTTACTTACTCACACTTCAAAGCACCAATCCAAGAGAATATTTCTCCTCTTTTGGCCTCCCTAAGACCTAATTATCATGTCTATAGTATGAGGTTATGTTTGTGTAAAAAGATCCATACACGTCATCTTGTTTAATTTATCCCTCTTTAAGGAACAAGAATAATTTAGACCTACTCCAATTGTCAACTTAATGATGGGGTAAAAACTTATTGTTTCCTATATTCTAGTGGTTCAACAAACATGTTCCAATAATTGGTTTAGATCACTCAATTGTTATTGGTTTACTTACTTTATAATTATCCTATCTTCCTTGTAGACCTTATTTAAGGATTTTTCCCACATAGTGTTCCTTTCTTCCAAAGGACCTTTCCAACTAAGAATTATTTTGGATACCATTTTGGGACTTTAAAAAATCCCAAAGGTTATAATTTCTAACTCCAATTATGAGGGTCCTAGCTCAGACTACTCACATAGATGTAGTTAAGATAATTAGGCATAAGTGGAAAAGAATGTGCATTAAATCCTTCACTTCTATTCATTCCAATAAAATCAACATGTCAAGGGGACTAAAAAACCTCTAAATACCTAGTTTCAAAATTAGATTCTGGCCCAACTTGCATTTGCAAATTTTTTTGTACTAAACTTCTAGGTAGTCAAGACATCAAACTAGATTCAAATAAAAGTTAAAATAATTTTCCTCATGAGTAAATAGGTTTTAAGGAATCATCACAAAAAGATTAAGGCACACAATCAATTGAATAGTAGATTTGGGGAAAAACTTCAGTTTTTTTTATTACTCAAACTCTAAAATCTTGCAAAAACGTCAACTACTCCTTGGGCTTGATCCAAGAGGCCTTTGCATATGATTCCATAATGGTTCCCAATCTCTACCTAAGGAACTCTTGTTCTCTTAGGGATCAATTTTTTTCTACATAATTCCCTCATAAAACTATAGTACATTGTCCAAATTGACATCCCTCGAAAGGCCATTAAAATCCTATCGTTAAAATATCATACTTTGGTATTTTAAACTTTAAACCCTTGCAAAACCAAGGTTTTAGATCTAAAAATACAAAACTATTTGGATTTATTCACTCCCAATGCCTCGAGGCCTCAAATTTGATTAAAACTAAATCTAAAACAATTCTTAATGAATAAATAGCTTTTAAGGTATCATTACAACATATTTAAGATATATGATCAATTGAACAACATATTGTAGAAAAAAATTAATTTTCTTTGTTACTCAAACTCTGAAATCTTGCAATAACACCGAATACTGCTTGAATTTGATCCAGTAGGCCCTTAGATATTCTTCCATTCTATTTTCCAACCAAATTTAAAACTAGTTGGTTGTTTGGAAGTTATTTTATTAATTTTGGTAGGAAGTTGTTATGTTTGTTGAAGCTTTTATCATCAATTTTACACTTTTTGCAAATTGATTATTCCTAGGTCTTACAACTTATTTTATACCTTCCAATGGATATAATATGACCTCTAGACACTGTAATAACTATTTATTATGCTCCTATGGATACATGTAACAAATTTACCATGATGGTTGTAACTATGCAATCAGGAAAATGACCTTATAATTGAGTCTTATTGACTACATTAACTATCCTATTACATTCTCTAGCATATTTCAAAAAAAATTCAATTTTCCTCATTTGAAGTGTTGTCATGTTTTTTATAGGATTCTCTTGAACCACAAACACAAGCCTAGGTGTGATAAATACAAGAATCAAAATGGACATTTGCATCTTTGCAGATCTATGAAATTTAGAGGTGAGAGGTTACTAAATTTCTATGTGAGAGACCCCTTAAAAATATGGATGAAGGTCTATTTTTTTAATTATAGAAAAATATAGATTGAAAGAATTTTGCATTCAAAGTTTCCCTTGCATAGTTCATAAAGTTAGAGAAAGATCTCCAAGACCTCAAGAAATACCTTTTGAATGACTTGTGATGCATCAATGCAACATATGTATGCCATAATGACATAGTTATTATGCCCCACCAAGGAACCTAAAAGGAAAGACTAAAAGTTACTAGGTTTTTTGGAACATTTTGTTTACATTATTTTTGTAATATAGGTTTCAAGAGTTCTAACATGTTCCCTAATATTATTCCTAAACTACTACAACACGATTCCTAGTCTCCCTTACGTTTGGTAAAAAACTAACATATAATTCACAAAAGAGACGACGATAAAAGTTAGAAAAAGGTGAATTACTTGGGGGGGGGGGGAGGGCGATGAATCAGTAATCTACAAACTTTAGTCGCCAACTGAATGTTATTTATTACTTTGAACCATACATAAGAAAGTAAACAAGTAATGCTAAACAGTAATAGTAACCATGCACAAAGATAACTCATAACACCATATTTTGTTAACTAGGGAAACCCTGGCCAACGAAAAACCCCAATGGGGATGATACCCACTAGATAATATATTGATATATATGTTTAGAGGATGGACCTTGTTAGGATTCAATAAGAAAATTAAGTATAGAGAGTCCCTATTAAGAGACTTTGAATCCTGTTAGGAGATGCCAACTCTATTAGGAGTTGTAGTATAGTAGATGCAAGAAAAGCTCATTTCCCAAACATGCAATTCCAATTACAAGAAGAGCTCACTACCCAAACACATAATTAGTCCTCTAGTATATAGGTGTTGTAACTTCTTTCTTGACTAATCCCTGACCTCAACTTGATCTTGAATCATGAAAGAAAGTTCTCAAATACTTAGCATATATTGCTTCACACAAAGTTTGCATATCACTTATGATTCAGGAGCATCTTGGGTTTCTTTGTAATCCTGCACATTAGTTCATTCTGCCTAGTTCCAATTGGGCTGACTTTGCTCACATTTAATTTTGGTATAGTTAATTGTATTTGATGAGGGCCGACTTGTGGTTTCTCTTTGTTCTAGAATTATCCATAAGCCATTTTGGCAAGTATAAGTAGGGTGTTTAGGTTTAGGGTTAGGGTGGATTTTTGGGGAGAGTTCAAAAGAAAAGAGATATGTGGATTTAAAAAGCTGATTTGAAGATCTAGAAGTTGTACATTTGTAATTGGTCGTAACCCAAAAGGGCTTACAGTTGGGCATGCATGTTGAATATTTGATGAATCAATAAATATATCCTTGTTCTCCCTCTCCTTGGTGTTGTTCCTCGTTTTTGCTTCCATTGTGTTAACTCTTGCAGGGTGGTTTGGATAGCTAGGTGTGCCTTTGGCCCTAGTTATTCATCCCTTACCTGCATCAGTTGGTATCAAAGCCCAAAGTTCATCCTTGTGGAGATTGGATTGTGTAGAACCCTGATTTGGATCTAGTTGTAGGGTGGCAGATCTATGGATTTGACCTATAACTTGTAGAGGGTTACGATCTTGCAGGAACCTGATTTGTAAAGATGGTTCATGGTAGAGGAAATAATGTTGATAATGCTATATTGGATCAGTTAAGACAAATTGCAGCCAAATTAGATGCTGTGGAGATAGCCCAGAGGAGAGGAGTGCATCTTGAAGATGTAAGTGATGATGAAGCAGTAGTACCAAACCATAATCCAGAACCTGAAGTTTGAGATGAGGAAAGATTGTTGTGATTATTGTCTAGGGAAAATTCAAAGCCTGTGGTAGAAGTTGTCCCTTATGATGGGAAATTGGATACAAATATTGTGCTGGATTGGATCTCTGATATGGAGAAGTTCTTTGAGTATGAAAACACTCCTGATAACAGAAAGGTGAAGATTGCAGTCACTAGGCTGAAAGGTCATGCATCATTATGGTGGGAGCACTTGTAAATTGATAGACAAAGGAGAGGAAAGGAGAAGATAAGAATTTGGCCAAAGATGGTGAACAAGGTAAAGAACAAATTCCTTCCTGCTGATTACCAAGTTAGCTTATTGAGAAAGATGTAAAATTTGAAACAAAGGGACATGACTGTGAAAGAATATATCGAGGAATTCTATAGATTGGACATTAGATCTGGACATGTGGATGATGATGTTGAGAAAATTGCAAGGTACATTAATGGATTGAGATCTAGAATTCAAGATGAGATAAGTTTTGTGAAGTTGGAAAGTGTGGAAGAAGCATACCAGTATGCCTTGAAGGCTGAGGAGATCTTGACAAAGAAGCATGAACAAAGACAAAGAGCTAGAGGTAGATCTTATGGAGAAAATAGTAGATCTGAAAATTTTGTGCAAGATAAAAGAAAATCTAAATGGAAGAGTGATGATAAAGGAAAGACCGAATGGAAAGGTGGTAATTCTTACCAAGGAGGCACTAATTCTTACTAGGGAAGAGGTAATTTCTATTCTAGAAATGGATTTCATGGTAATTGTTTTAGATGTGGCAAAGAAGGGCATAGATCTTTTGAATGTAGATCCTTTGAAAGTGGACAGAATAATAGAAATGTTGTGATTCAAGAAGACATTGAAAGTTCACCAAGTGGACCTGAGGTTGGAGAAAATCTGATGGTGAGAAGAACCTTATGTAACAAAAGAAGTGATGAGGAACCTGTTTTAAGAAGTCTTTTCAAGACAAGATGTAAGATGGCTGGAAAATGCTGCAAAGTGATCATTGATAGTGGGAGTTCTACAAATCTAGCATCAAAAGAGTTGGTTACCAAGTTGCAGTTAGAGAGGCTGAAACATCTGAAACCTTATCATGTTTCATGGATCAAAGATGAGAATAAGATATTGGTAAGTGAGCAATGTCTTGTGAAATTTAAAATTGGACATTATGTTGATGAAGTTTTGTGTGATGTTATGCCCATAAATTATTATCATATTTTGTTGGGTAGACCTTGGCAATATGATAGACATGTTGTACATGATGGAAGATTGAATCAATATACTCTTTGGGTGAATGTGAAGAAACAAACATTGTTGCCTTTGATTGAAGTTCCAGATGAGGTTAATTGTACTAGTATAAAGATTTGTATGGTTAATGGGAAACAATTTGAAAAGGAAGTGAAGAAGAATCAGGTTTGTTTTGCCATAATTTCAAGAAAACCAAGCTTTGTCAATGAAGGCCAAGTGCAAGAGAATAATGCTAACCGAGTACCAGATAGTGGTGACCAAGTGACAGATGGTAGTATTGACCAAGTACCAGAAGAAATTGCAGAATTGGTCAATGAATATAAAGACATTATTGCTGATGATCTTCCTAATGGATTATCTCTAATAAGAAGTATAAGTCATTGTATGGATTTGATTCCTGGAGCAAGTTTTCCAAACAAAGCACCATATAGATTGATACCTACAGAGAATGAAGAACTTAACAGACAAGTGCATGAGTTGTTGCAGAATGATTTGATTAGAGAAAGCTTGAGTCCATGTGTTGTACCTACTTTATTAGCACCTAAAAAGAATGGAGAATGGAGAATGTGTACTGATTCCAAATCCATTAACAAGATAACAATGAAATATAGGTTTCCTATGCCAAGGATGGATGACATAATGGATTGTTCAAGTGGAGCAAAGTATTTTACCCAGATTGATTTGAAGAGTGGCTATCATCAAATCAGAATCAGAGAAGCTGATGAATGGAAGACTGCTTTCAAGACAAAAGATGGTTTGTATGAATGGTTGGTTATGTCTTTTGGTTTGACTAATGCACCTAGTACTTTCATGAGGTTAATGAATGAAGTTCTGAAAAGATTTTTGGGTAAGTTTGTGATTGTTTATTTGGATGATATTCTAATATTTAGTAAGACTAAGGAAGACCATCTTGAGCATATTAGACAAGTATTGCAGAGGTTGAAAGAGGAAAAGTTGCTGATTAATCTTAAAAAGTGTTCTTTTATGCAAGAGGAGATTGTGTATCTGAGATTTGTGATTTCAACTGATGGTTTGAAGATGGATCTTGAGAAGGTTTAAGCAATTTTGGAATGGCCTACACCTGAGAATGTGAGTGAGGTAAGATCATTTCATGGTTTAGCTAGTTTTTATAGAAATTTTATAAAGAATTTTAGTGTTGTTTGCAATGCTATGACTAAGACAATGAGGGGAGATAAAAAAAGAATTCAAGTGGACACATGGAGCTGATAAGAGTTTTGAGATTGTGAAACAAAAGGTAATAGAATTACCGGTATTGGCTTTGCTTGATTTCAACAAAGTATTTCAAGTTGAATGTGATGCAAGTGGTAATGCAATAGCAGTTGTATTAAGTCAAGAAGGTAAGACTGTTGCTTTCTTTAGTGAGAATTTGAATGATGCTAGAAGCAAATATTTTGTGTATGATCAAGAGTTTTATGCTATTGTTAAAGCATTGAAGAAGTGGAGACATTATTTGATGCCTAAGGAGTTTGTGTTGTATACTGATCATAAAGCTTTACAATACTTGGGAAGTCAACATAAATTGAATCAAAGACATATGAAGTGGGTTGAATATTTGCAAACTTTTACATTTGTGATTAAGCATAAGAGTGGAGTTACTAATAAATTTGATGATGCATTGAGTAGAAGACGTTCTTTGTTGACTGAAATGAAGGTTGAAGTTCTTGGTTTTGATGAGATGAAAGAGTTATACAATGCTGATCCTGATTTTTCTGAGGCATGGAGAGAGTGTAGAGCACCAAATCTGACAAATCACATAAGTAAGTATGATGAGTATTTCATTCAAGAAGGTATGTTGTTCAAAGGCATTCAGTTGTGTATTCCTATAAGTTCTATGAGGTTGAATCTAATTAAGGAAAAGCATAGTGATGGATTAGCTGGACATTTTGGAATTGATAAGACATTGGGTTTGCTGAAAGAAAAATATTATTGGCCAAAAATGTATAAGGATGTTCAAAAATTTGTAAAGAGTTGTGGAGCTTGTCAAGTTGCAAAAGGAGTGAGTCAAAATATTGGTTTGTATACACCTATTACTATTCCTGAGAAACCTTGGACTGACATTAGTATGGATTTTGTTCTTGGATTGCCTAAGACAATGAAAGGGTATGATTACATATTTTTGGTAGTGGACAAATTTTTTAAGATGGTTCATTTTATACCATGTAAGAAGACATCAAATGCTGAGCATGTTGCTGAACTTTTTTTTAAAGAGATTGTGAGATTGCATGGATTACCAAGAAGTATTATTTCTGACAGAGACAGTAAGTTTGTTGGATATTTTTGGAAGACTTTGTGGAAGAAGATGGGTACTGAGTTGAAGTTTAGTTCTCCATTCCATCCACAAACAGATGGACAGATAGAGGTTGTGAATAGAAGCTTGGATAATTTGCTAAGATGTTTGGTTGGGAATAAGCCAAGTAATTGGGAGATGGTATTGGCACAAGCTGGATTTGCATATAACAATTCTGTGAATAGGCGTATAGGGAAGACACCTTTTGAGATTATTATTGGAATGCATCCTAGAGGCATATTAGATTTTAGAGATGTTGTTGGTGAAGAAAAGAGAAGTGCTGCAGGAGAAGAATTTGCTGATTTTGTGGAGTCTTTGCATAAGGAAGTGAAGTTGAGATTGGAACAAAGTAATCAGAAGTATAAATGCTGATCAGTCTAGAAGACACCATGATTTTCAGGTTGGTGATGAGGTGATGGTTCATCTGAAGAAAGGAAGATTCCCAGCTAGAACATATAGTAAGCTGAAGATGAAGAAATTTGGACCTTGTAAGATCTTGAAGAAGTTTGATAGTGGTAATGCTTATGAAGTTGAGTTACCTGATGACATGGGTACATCTCCTATATTCAATATTGCTGATTTGTATAAGTATCATGAGTCAGAGGATAAAATTTTTGTACCTGATGATTATCCTAAGAAGCAAATCAAAGAGGTTGAACAGATATTGGATCAAAGAGTTGGTAAGAGAACAAGAGGAAAAGATTCCTATGAATATTTGGTAAAGTGGAAGAATAGACCAGTTAACGATGCTACATGGATTTCTCAGTCTAAGTTGGATTCAGCTCAGGGTGTGACACTTGCATGATTCAAGAGAATCATTTTTTTTTCCAACCCTGGTTGTCTAATGCAAGAGCATCTTGGGTTTCTTTGTAATCCTGCACATTAGTTCATTCTGCCTAGTTCCAATTGGGCCAACTTTGCTCACATTTAATTTTGGTATAGTTAATTATATTTGATGAGGGCCAACTTGTGGTTTCTCTATGTTCTAGAATTATCCATAAGCCATTTTGGCAAGTATAAGTAGGGTGTTTAGGTTTAGGGTTAGGGTAGATTTTTGGGGAGAGTTCAAAAGAAAAGAGATATGTGGATTTAAAAAGCTGATTTGAAGATCTAGAAGTTGTACATTTGTAATTGGTCGTAACCCAAAAGGGCTTACAGCTAGGCATGTATGCTAAATATTTGATGAATCAATAAATATATCCTTGTTCTCCCTCTCCTTGGTGTTGTTCCTCATGTTTTCTTCCATTGTGTTAACTCTTGCAGGGTGGTTTGGATAGCTAGGTGTGCCTTTGCCCCTAGTTATTCATCCCGTGCTTGCATCAACTTATCACAATACAAAATGCACACTTCTTCTCGCAAGATATCCTTTGTATAAATATCGTACATTTTCAAAAATTGCTGCTAGGTCATCTAATACCACAATATACTTTTCCAACGTAGAGTAAACATCTAGGATGTCAAACCTTATTGGTCAAGTAATTATTTTGTAAACAAAATAATTCCTTTACCTTTAATTTTGTTGTTCTATTTCACTAGTAAAATGTGAATATCTCTTTTCCATGCTATCTATATTGATGTTTGAGGTTATACACATCATCATCAATATGTATAATATCTCCATCTAAGTTCACTAATCATAATATGACATCTAAAACATTTTACATATAAAACAATACACTTCTGTAAATCAATTTCATACTTAGACAATTTTCTGAGTACCAAAAGCTAAGACAATTTTCTGAGTACCAAAAGCTAAGTATCTTTGTTTCTAAGGTTTTCTACAAGCATGTACATCATGTGTTTCCATAAATGACAAAAATTACATATCTTCATTAGCCAATTGTTAACAATCTCCCTCTTTGGCATCGATGGCAACAAAATAGAGAAAATTGGCTAAGTATCAAAAACTTGTCCAACACAATACAATATCAATACATTAATCATCTTTTATAACTGATTACAACTTACACATGCTCCCCCTTATGATATGATTTCATACCTTACCTTACTTACAATTTTCTTATGCATCTTCTCTCCCTTTGACATTAATGACAAAGTTCAGAATGTCAAAAACTATCAAATATGTTCATCTACTATTAAAAACTCTATTCATCTACCTTAAGTTGATAACATCTTCATGCAATCATCAAAACTTTCCTTAAGACTGTTCAAACCTTTTACCCAAATGTCCTTGGCTATTTTAGCAAAAGTGAGAATTTCACATAGGGCATATGATGCAATTTTCCACTGCATTGAGATCATAGTATAAGAAATTTGAATAGGTGTCCTTGGCTTTGACACACTCCTCCAACTGCCTCTCAATAGATGATATCTTTAGAGAAATAGACTCTCTAAGTTTTAATACTCTCTTCAAAATTTGTTCTTTCTCAAGTTCCAGTTTCTTGATATTACTGTGAACATTGGCCACTAGTCCTTCAAAGTCATCAACTTTGTTGGAAGGTTGTTGTATCTAGCTTGTTAGAGCTTCTAGCTCAATCAACTTTCCTTCAATCTTACTGTCAAAATCCTTGGTCAACTTATGAGATGAAGTAAATTTAATGTACAATACCTTTCCATCTTTTTGACATCTCTGAAGCTCTTTGATACAAGTATCAAGACTTAGCAAATCATTCTTGATATTCTAACAAATAATTCTAAATAGATTAGCATCATGAGAAATTTGGGCCTTGGACTCTGCAATATTCAATAAATTCATAAATTCCTCATCAAAAGACTTTAACACTACTTGTGCCCTATGTTCAGGACCTATCTCATTATGCTTGATTGCTAGAGTACTATGTAATCTGTCAATTGCCTCCATTAAGATTCTTTGTAAGCTATTTACTTTTCTATTTTTCTCAATGTGTTTTGTCAGAGAAGAGATCAATTCAATTTTATCATCATCATCACTTGTTAGACTAGCAAGTGAAAGTGGAGTAGATGAACTAGATGGTTTAGTTTCATCTTCCTTTTGCTTCTTCTTTGTTTCCTTCTTAGTTCTTCTCTCTTTTTTCTCTTTTTCCTCCTTTTCTTTTCTTCTTCAATCTATTTCTACTTGGCTTCTTTAATCTTTCTCTTTTCTACGTCTAATTGCCTCTTTTCCTCTTCAATTAGTTTCAATTGATCTTGAATAACCCCAACCTAAGATTCAAGCTATTCACGACTCTCAAAAATGTTAGTATCATCAATGTTAATAGTAACATTGATTTGGTCAATCTGTATAGTATCACCACTTACTAACACTTCTAAAGTTTTAACTACCTTTCAGTCTATCATCATCTAACTGATAGCTACAGTTGTTTCACTCATTATTTTATTCTTTTGACCTATTATAAATAGAAATGGTCTCACCTTGTTCCTCAAGAAGGGTGCCAGATTGTTCAACAATTTCTTGACCTCTTCCTCATCATCTATTTTGCATATTGTCCTTATCATAGAGTTATGAAGTTCTATATCCTCTTCTTGAGCTGGTGCTTTCTTTTCTATAAGTCTATCATAGACTTTGTGATTTATTGTACCTTCAATATCCTTAAGTTTCAAATTGTTAGAAATCATATATCTCATTGTAGAGATATCAATCTAATCTTTCTCAATATCATTATGTAAATCATATAATTTTTTCATCTAAACAAAGTTCCCTTCATTTGCAATGGTTGAGTTGATCTTCTCAATCTTTGGCTTCCAAGGTTACCTTGCTTTACTTGTTGTTTGTTTAGAAATAGTTACTTTTTCTACCTATTTTGCTTCTTGTTGTTGTTCTTCTTCTTCACTGGATTCCATAATTGTCAATGATGACTTTTGTCCTTTTCCTGGTCTAGTAGCCTATTGCTTGACTCTTTTAGTCTCACAACTTCTACTAATCTCTCAAATTTTCTCTTTGACTCACTTGGTTGTTCAGTTGATATTGCAACATATGGAATGCTCTATTTTGAAGATATTTCTACAATAGATATACTAGATGTTTGTCCAACTGATAATGGTTGCACATACATTATTCCTTGTTTCATTGTCTTCCTAATTGCCTGTGACTCACTTTCTATCATATCAGCCTCAGTTAGAGCTTTCTTCAATATTATCTCAATCATTTTGTGAGATGCTTTCTCTAAAGATGCTTGATGAGCTGACTGGGTAATCTCTTCATATGTCCCAAATCTGTACTCATCTTGGTCCTTCTCAGAGTTCACCAATAGATTAATATATCCAATTTCTACATCATCACTTGACTCATAACCTAAGGGATTAAGGAATGTTTCCCATGGTTCTACTGCTTGAATATGAGTTAAATTTGTATCAACCTTAACATGTACCATTTTTGAATCTTTCTACAATTGCAGATGCAATTCTGGATCTTTGTTTCATCCCATTTTGAAATGTTTTCATGATCAAATTTCCATTGTCTAGGATGTTGTCTATTGGTTGTCTTCTACATACATATGCAATCTTTTCCATAATACATCTCTCATTACTCATAATCTTTGTAACTGATAAGTATGGAAATATCTTAAGTACATGAAAGAATATATGATTGATTAATGACTAGAATCTAACACACCATTCTTGGTCCTCTTGATCTTCTCTAAGTTTTCAAGGAGTTGTACTCTTAGAATTTCACTTAGGTTAACTTGTTCTTTCTCAACACAAATCTTATAAGTTGCATAGATGAATCCTATTGATAAATCATCAATATAAGAACTTGCACAAATAGAATAGGCAATGATTCTGATTAGGAATCTTACATCATCTTGCTTAATGGTGCTAATCATCATGGCCTTCCCATTATAAATTGCCTTAGTGTAGCTCTCAACTTTCAATTTCAATCTCTCCTCATTCTCAACATTATGAACTACTTACATATCCATGATTTTATCAAATAAAAACTTTATTGAAGAAATTTTGCAGAGAAACAACAAAATTCCTCTTTTCGAAATAGGGTTTAGTTTGAAATTTCTTTGACAAGTCACTTCTGAGTGCACTATGTTTCTGATGTGTTTATAATGAAATGGTAATCAAGTTTGTACTCCATTTTTTCATTCAATTCAAACTTGCATTAATTGTGTACTTTACAAACACAAAAAAGCTATCAATTACATTCTAAAATCAAATATATGCTCAAAATTTTTGTTTGACCTTCAAATGCTACCCAAGGTCGACCATATCTTCCTTGCATCATGACAATGCTCCAAGTAATTTTGCTCCATGAAATTCTTTATAAAAACATATTTTTCATCTTCTGCTATAGAATTAACTTTCTCTGTTACAATAGTAACTCTTACTTCCTTCGTAACAAGTTTTGATAAGCTTCAAATTGCAAGCGAGCTTAGCTATAGTCTAAACTTATCTCAATACACCATTTCCCAATTTTGCTACCCATAGTTTGATATCTAAATGAAGTTTCAAATTTTGGTGTTGTGAACAAGTTTAATTCAACTTAGTTGAATCAAACTTGATTATTGACTTTTGTTTTCTTGTCTCTGCATCATCTAACTTATCTTTAGAAATATTAAATCCCTTCACAAATGCCTCATTAAGTTCTTCTCAAAGTTCACTAATTACATTCATTTGATCCTCATTGTCTTTCTTAGTTCTAGAGTTCCTTTCATGATTCCTTCTGTCATTTCTGATGTTTCTTCCATCATTCCTTTTGTTAATGTGCTAAATGTGTCTTACCCTTATAGAAGAGTTTATATTTTGGTTGAGCATAAGGATGTATTAACTTAATAGGTTTCCTTTTAACCTTTTGTGTGGAATATTTTGGAGTGGTGTTAGATGTTCTAGGAGAGTGGTGCACCATAGGTACTAGAGCCCATAAGTGATCACTAAAGGATCATATGTAGTAGAGGCCAAGGCTTTGAGTAGGCTGGCTCTACATGTGAGTTTGTAATAAAGTGGAAACATTAATAAATGAATGGGTTATAGGGGTTTTTGGTTAACACATTAATCAAGATAAGAGATATTTGAGATATACTTATCCTTTTGGAGCATTGGGACTATATACCATCCTCTAGAAGGCCTGAGAGAAACATGATGTGATAAGATCAAGAGGTTGATACCAAGATTAAGGAAAGTGTGTCAACACACACCTAGTATCACTCTAATTCCTCACTCTTGGTTGGTTTCCTCTTTAAAATTTTGTAAATATTTATATTTAATGTTTCAATATTTGGTAAGGGTAAGCCCTAACTTTATATTTCCTTAACACTTATGTGTATCATGGTTGCATCTCCTAGCTCAGGGGAGTGGACTATTTATGGTTCATGTGGATGGGTGTTAAATAACTTTTAGGTATTGATCATGTTTCAAGTCAAGCTTGGACGAGGATGTTTGTGATGATTACCCAGTTGTCGTGAGTTGTATAAAAGGAGGCTTGGGTGCTTCATTTTCATATCTCATATCATGCACTTTCAAGACATCTACAAGCAAGAAAGTATTTAAGGTGTTCTTCTTCAAGAAAACATCTTCAAGCATTCAAGTCTAAGCATCTCCTTCTTGCATCAAGCTTCTTCCTTCAAGGTAGTAGTGGAGTTTGGCTCTAAGGAGAAGATCCATCATTCTAATACATTCAAGATTTTCTATTATTCATCCATTACATGTCACATACATTTCCATACACGAGGTTTTGGCTTATTTAATTTCCTTATGGTTTCTTCAAGTCAAGGCTATTGCACTTACATACTTGATCATATATCAAATACAATTGCATCTTCAAAGGCAATTGTATCTTTCACTTGATATTATTTATTTCTACTACATGTCAACATTTCCTTTACTATTTAGATTTTAATTTATGGTTAATTCATTAACATAGGGCTTGAGGAAGGCAAGTAAGTTAAGTATCTAAATTATTGGATCACTTTCTTGTGGTTTACTTACCTTTGCAATAATAAAATCTTGATGATGGTGGACCCTTTTAGGTTCTTGGTATAAATCCCTTAATAGGGTGACACATTAACTTATGTTCTAAAGCCCTATAAGGAGGCTTTTCCTAACATGGAAAGATCCTAATGTTTATTATCTAAATCCCCCAATAGCGTGGAACTTTCTAGTGTCATTTTAATCTTCTAACATCTATAAGCTCTTGATGGGGCACACTTTAGAAGAGTGCAAAATTTGTGAGGCTCAACTCTTACCCTATGGTTTTTACTCTAGCCAAGTTTCCATGAGATAAATACTATGTTATCTTTTGCTATTTTCATGTGGTATACTTTTGTATATCCAATAATCAGTTGAACTATAACTTAAACTAAACTGCTAGTTGAAGTAAAGTGTGATTCAAAAGAAAGAGCTATAACTAGCAAGTACACTAATTCAACCCCCCTCTCAGTATACTGACCTATAGTTGTGACCAAAAATTGGTACTAGAGCCTCTTTCCTCAAGAGAAGAGAGTATAATAGCTCAATGAAAAAGGTCAAGATGTTCAAAAGAGAGGCACCAAAGTTTTCTAAGGAAACTTTTAGCTCATGGTGCAGAAAGATACGTTTGCATCAAAAGATGTTTGGTAATGCTTACTGGACATATGTAGAGGTCAAATATGTTGAAATAATCATTTTTCTATTAGTGACCTAACACTTAGTTAGTTGGTTTCATGTCTACTAAGCTCTACAGTTGCTACCGAGCTAATAAGCTAGACTATAGTTCACACCAAGCTTCATAGTATATACTAATCATTTGAGACAAAGTTCAGTGTTAAACAAGCTCTGTAGTGTCTATCAAGCTCATTATGTTAACAAAGTGAAGTTAGTGTTGACTAAGCCATGTAGTGTCAATTGATTAATTTAGTATCTACCAAGTTTCACAATGTTTACAAAGTCATATAGTGTTGATTGAGTTCCTAATACTCAAAGTGACCAGTATGGACCGAGCTTCAACATTAATCAAGTACAAGAGTCTACCAAGTGTTGACAGTATTTGATGAGTGTCAAAAAATCACCAAGTTATCTTTAGAACTCGAGTTACAACAATAAACCAACTTAGTGAATTATGATAAATTTGGTATTTTAGCTAACTCCATAAGGTAATTAAGTGGATTGGTATATATGTAATGTATTATATCATATCCAAAATAAGCATATGAACAAGTAAGAAGATGATGAGTGTGAATTGAAGAAGGCTACAAGAAGTATAAGGAAAATCATAGACTTATCTATCACAGTCAGGTGATCATTGTTATTCAAAGAAATCTCATTCAGCAAACCAAGTTGCAAATCAGAGACCAAGCAGTGATTCATCCTAATAGGTGCATAAGTCAAATCCTTTCATAAGGAAGAGAGTAATAAATATTCATATACAAGGGCTTATAGCAAATAGTAGCACTATCAAGGTTAGGAACATCATGAATTACTAAAGGCTGATCAACATCATCTTTAGGAAGATGAGCCTCGATAAAAGAACATATCGAAGCATCATCATATGCATAAAATAGAATATTTTGAATATCATAAAAATAGTTTTAAAATAAAGATAACAACCCCATTGAAAGGAAATGTAATCTTAAAATCAACTAGATGAAAAAAAAATTGTATTTTCAAAATGCAATCTATATGAAAATAATGCAAAAGAAGATCTAAATACCACCAATGCAAGTAATAGTAGATCTAGATACACCAAAATGTAACATACAAAGAGAGACCTCGAGAGAGAAATATATAACTCCAAAAGAAGTGGGTAAGATGTTGGGTTCACAAAAAGAAGGTGAACACCTAATGAAAAGAAGGGAACTCTAACTCCAAAGATCAAAAAGATTGGGGAAAGAAGTTGAATTCACCAAAATGTTTAGTGTTAAAATGGAAGCACTTTGAATACGATGTAGGCTTTCACTTTACTGGGTCACTAAGCCATACAAATATGTGTGAGGGAAATAGGGGAATTTCTAAGTATGATTCCACTTATGATCCAAGATAGATTAGTTAGCACCCAAAGGAAAAAAGGAGCTAATACTAAATTTGAATTAAAGGAGGAATGCAATACAAGGAAATGTACTCTCTTTGGCCCTTAATAGGATAATATGAATATGTAATTAAAATAATTGCTTAAATAATGTAAATCTAGATGCTATGTAAACACAATTAGCCCAATTAAGATGTAAATATAGGGTAAAGATATGAAACAAAACAAAATATTAATGAATCACTTTGAAATGTAAAGAGGAAGATGTGTTTTTGCTCCAAAACTCACAGATTTGAACTATATTTGAACATCCATCCACAGATCTTTGAATAAAATGATGAAAGGAAAAAACACAGAAATCTCCCCAAAATTTTGAAACTAAAGGACTAGGTCTACTTGGGAAGACATCTTACAACTAGTTTAACATAGTCTGAAAATTTGCAACTAATGACTCTAAAAAGCTTGCAAATAATGGGTTCCACATTTGTAATCTTTTTTGCTCCCAACCTACAAATCAACATAGAAAAGAAAGGTTTGGGGTTGGGATTTGATGAGGGCTTGCCTTCCTCAAGCCCTATGTTAAGGAATTAACCATAAATTGAAATATAAATAGTAAAGTAAATGTTGGCATGTAGTAGAAATAAATAATATCTAGTGAAAGATACAATTGCCTTTGAAGATGCAATTGTCTTTGATATATGATCAAGTATGTAAGTGCAATAGCCTTGACTGAAAGAAACCATAAGAAAATTAAATAAGCCAAAACCTCATGTATAGAAATGTATGTGACATGTAATGGATGAATAATAGAAAATCTTGAATGTATTAGAATGATGGATCTTCTCCTTAGAGCCAAAATCCACTACTACCTTGAAGGAAGAAGCTTGATGCAAGAAGGAGATGCTTAGACTTGAATGCTTGAAGATGTTTTCTTGAAGAAGAACACCTTAAATACTTTCTTTCTTGTAGATGTCTTGAAAGTGCATGATATGAGATATGAAAATGAAGCACCCAAGCCTCCTTTTATACAACTCAAGACAACTGGGTAATCATCACAAACTAATTAAACCCTTGAAGACTTTCAAGCCTCAAGCTACAGAACTGTCGAGGACTAAGTCAACCTGGGTCAACCTAGTCCAAGATGAGGTCAACCTAGGAGGACTAGGTCAATTTGGGTTGACCTAGTCTAGACTAGGTCGATCTGAGTCGACTGGTCCTCGAGGTTCAATCTTGGTACCATAGAAAGTTCTAGGAGTTGATGAAGGTGAAACTGAAAGATGGTAATATAAAAATGAGATATGGTCAAAAGAGTATCAAAAAGACACCTAGAAGACCATGTCAGAAAGCAAGAGATGATGAAGAAGCATGAAATGGAAGAGGAGAAAATAAAGAGAGACCAAAACCATACTAAGGAGGGTTAAAAGGTCTCAAAATGAAGTGCATCTATTTTAAGATGGTACACATAAAAGTAACCATGATATTGTAATCACCTAAAAATGATCATCTAGACTATTAACCCCCTTCTCATCATTTTGGCTAAATTAATTAATCATTTACCTAGACCAAATTGCTAATAATTAATTAATTTGATTATAACATATAGTTTGACTATGCTATCATAAGTCCATTATTTGATTAAAATAACATGTCCCCTTTTAATTAAATTAAAACCCCCATTCTTCTAGCCCACTTAAAGTGCACACATAAAGTCCTTTTTTTATTTTATGAATTAAAATAAAAGGCTTTGTGACTTTTGTCTCAAATGGGAAGTCAACATCTATTTTATTAGTTGACTTGTATGTGCACATGGATCATTCCTATTTTCAAAATCCACCCTTGATCTTCCATCATCTTGACCTTGATCTCTACCATCCTTATAGCTTTAAAATAAAGAGCTCTCCCCTTGTCAAAGGATCTACACTCTTGAGTATTGTTATGTTGTAGGTTTATCATTCAAATTCTTGAAGAGCTATTGTGGAGAACTTCTACTTCTCATCTCATTCTCTCATCCATCACATGCTAGCTTAGAATCGTATTGAATAGTAGTTTAATTTCTTTGCAATAGCTTAAATCATATAGTAATTATCTTGGTTTGTAACACTCTCATTCTTGTTAACGTAGCTGCATTTTGCATATTTATATAGTTTAATATACATTTGCATTGCATCCTTGAGGAACTCCTTATGGACATTTGCGTTCTTGCATCTCATCTTTGGAACCTCCCATTCCATGGTTTACTAGAAAGGAATACACTTCTAAGGCTCATCTGAGAGCTCATTGCATGTTACCTTAAGCATCCTTGCACTCCGTGGATAAGGAGCTCTAAGCTGGCATCCAAGCATTCTGAACTCATGGAATCACTTGGATAGAATAGCTTAGAGTGTGACACATTTATAGTGTACATTTTTGGCACCCACCATAGGGCAAAATGTCCTAGTTTTTCTATTTGGCTCATTGCACTTCTTGCATTTTCAATATTTTTGTTCACATCTTTTTTATAGTCGCCACTTTCAAGCGATACTTTGCTAGAATCACACAACATTTGTTTGTACTAAAGTGCAATACTTTTCCAATGAAAATATCACACACTCTTAGTAAACTCTATAGCCTTAGTATTGTAAGTTTTTTCACCCAACTTAAGAAGAAATATTGCATAAGAGAAAACTATTGCATGGGTATACTGAGAAGTATTGTACGATAGTCTTCCAACATAAACTATCACCTAGCTTGAATTTACTTTTTGTTTGAGTGATTTAGTCAATTTCTCAGTTGTTACTTGTTGCTTGTTGGATTTTATATGTCTGTGGTTGTTTGATAGTAGGCTATTTGCAAATTTCATGTTGTTTTTAGACTAACTTGTGGGGCTAATAGTTGTGTTTGTAGGTTGTTTCCTTGAAATGCTTGCATAATCACCTAAAAAGAATGCATGTCAAACCTTCAAATGTGCAAGGGCTACTAACAATTTTTTGTAGGGCTGCCCAAGCATAAAAACCCAAACTTGCTTGTATTTCCTTTATTTCATGAGCAACAATACTACTAGTTGTTTCATTTTCATAGGCACATTAAACTTGTGATTAAGATCCTTTGGTGATAGGAGAGTATGTTCTTCACCCTTGTAGTGAAACAGAAATCTTGACTTGCCTTTGGATTTTGAAAGCAAGGGGATAATTGGATCTTCTTGGCATGTTTAAGGGAAATAATTAAGATAGAAAAGTATGCTCTTCACTCTTGTGGTGAATCAAAAATCTTGACTCTTGAAAGTGGATCCAATCTGTGGTAGTCATAATCCTTCAAAGGGCCTACTCTTGGGCAACCAAGAGGAATGACCCAAGTGGGGACAATAATACCTAGCTATTCCAACCCACTATAAACTCAAGGCTATCAAAAACACAAAACCTTGGTAGATTTATTGTTTGTTTTTGCTTAGTGTGATTGCTTCTGGGATTGCTACCATGAGGAGATAACTAGGCAAGAATGCTTAAGGTGCTCTTGTGGTTGTGAGGTCTGTTACCCACTACAAGGTGGAACATCTTGTAATTGGGTGCAAGAGGAACATTATGAAAAAAAGCCCTTTCTAAACTCTCTAAGTTAGTAGCTACCTTATTTTGTCACTCAACTTCTTGGTGCAAGGATCGATCCTAGTAGATTACTCAGATCACCCCAAGATTTTACACTCACCATCTATGTTCCCTTGGTTATGTTTATGACATTTCCATGACAAAGCCAATGTCTCTTGTGACAACCACTTGGTGTGAGGTGAAGGAGCACTTAGTGTGGACCAAGTTGTTGAGTAATGAACCATGACTCTAATGTAGAGTGCTTGGATAATATTTTTGAATGTGTTGACATGTGTAAACATTCTTACAAATAAAACATTTTGATAAAATTTGTATAGGAAAGTTATTTTGATATCACAAATGCTTATTGGCAAGGTTGTTTTGACCCTTGTTCAATTGTTTGAGACATGTTAAAAAACCCTACTATATAAAAACCTTGTTCTTATTTAACACAAACTAAAATCTATAATTGTTTGGTCTGAAAACTATCTGACTATCAAACTAAAACACAATAATTTGGAGTCAAACTTGTCCTTTTTATGTAAAACTAGCACTTTATCACACACTCTTTTGAGTAATATTGCTCGACACTTATTTTCAAAAATTGTGTCGCTCTTTATTACAAGTTATACCACCCTACTATACTGAACTTTGTTATCCCACCTTGTGTGAACTATTGTCCAAGAGAAAATTTTTGCCCTACTATTACAAACTCTATTGTACAATTTAATTTATTATCATACTGTCACCTGGGTTCTGGAAGAAAATTGCCTGGGTCATTTTGCTATCAAAATAGAGTATGCATTCTACTTTATCTAATTTAAGGTCTTGTCACTTCAATCCTTCCTAGTCCTGGTCACAAATCTGTATGTTAGGTGTTGTCCCAATTTGAAAAGATGGGTTCAGTACGTCAGATGTAAGTCTCAAAACATCATTCATGACTACTTGTCAAAATCTAGTTACTTTTTATGCTAGCTATTTGCTACTGAGCTTCTTGCTTACTCGCTTCACTCAAGTCACTAGTGCTGTAAATTCTTGAGCACTTTTGACAAGCCATCTATTCTACTTTGACCAATGATTATTCTTGATTGTAAGAGCTTGAAATCTAAAACACTTCTCTCATCCTATTAAGAATAGACATGACCTTACATGTTGGTCACAACTAGGTTCCAAGTTGGTAATGGTAGTCATTCCACTTTCATTTTTAAACAGTTAGAGACTCCACCTAGGCACCCTCATGGACAACCTTGTGTGGAAGACCTCAATTATAGTCAACCACAGACAACCAACATCTGACACAATCCACTTTATAATTTTGAGAACCTATTTGGAACACCCTTTGACACACCTACGGGTGAAAACACTTTGACCAACATGCATCCTAACAAAATAAAATGCTACTTAGAAAAGAAAGCATGTGAAAATGAAAGACTTATGGAAGCTATCTATGCTAGAGAAAGAGCAGATCAACAAGTTGAATCTAACTCTCATACACACAATGAGGAAACTAGAAGAGACTATTAACACAATCCTTTTGAACACATCCTCATTAGTGGCAATAATGGAAATAACACACCTCCAAGGACTCCTAGAGTCAACACGAGAGCATGCCAATCACCACCCAGACAATCACAATCACATCACGAAACTAATGAAGAGATCACTAGTTATGATGTTGTAAGATTTTAACAAGACGAGCTCGGTCAAAAACTGATGATAAAATCTTTAGAACAAAATGGGGATTAATACTTCTAGTATATGACAACGAAAGGATGGAAACTCCCTCAAGATTTTGATGTGCAATGAATAATCAAAAAATGAGAGCCCACTAAGGCTAAAATCTTGAGAGAAGAAATGCAAGAATTGAAGAAACAACTTACACAATTGCAAAATTCAACAGAGCTGCCTAAAACTTCATTTGTTGAATCAATATGTGCTCCTCCATTTGATAGGAGTTCATACATGCCTCCATTTCCCAAGGATATAGAGGTTCCTAAGTATGAAAAATATGCTAGAAATGGTGATCCTCATGATCATGTAAGGCATTTATATGCTATTAGCATGAAGTTCATGTGTGAAGACTCCTATCTTATGTGTTTGTTTCCCAGGAGTCTAAGAGGGCAAGCTATGGAGTGGTTCAAAAAACAACAGGAAGGTTCAAAACCATAAACACCCAACAAGAGCTCTCAATTTACCAAAAAATAGCATATTTATACACCAATGGTTGAGCCTTATGAAGTGGTCTTAAAAACCTTGATTGCAAACAAGCTAGTTACACTACCAAATAATTCCTACCCTTATGACCCACCAATTAGACCTCATTGGTGGTGAGAGGATCATGTTTGCAGTTATCATAGAAGCAAAAGATGCAACACTAAAAATTATTGTACGCTTAAATATGTTATCCAAATCTCATTAAGGCTGGTAAAGTTGTCACAAATGGTCTTGTTAAAAATTTTGACCATAAAGTTTTCAAGCAATCGTTTCTTGAGTATGAGAAAAGTGAAACCTCCAAGGTCACTAAAAAGAATCATGATGCCAAGATCGGTTATGCCTATGCTGACATGGACAATGTTATAGGCATGCTTGAGCCTGTTGAGTATTTATGAATGGCAAGTTCTAATGATGACAACTAGCCCAACTATGATGCTAAGGATGAAAGACCTAAAGTTTTCCTCAAAATGCAAAACACTCCCCAACACCATAATGACACTAGACCTAAGGTGGTACTTCAAGAGACCAAATCTTCCTCTTCACAGAGTGAACTAATTAATGCTATCACTAGGAGAAATTTAAAATTATTCTAAAAGTTGCTCATGATCCTAAGAATGCTTCATCTTCAAAATAAGCAACTACCTCTAAGATCTCCAACTATGACCTTGTCATCCAACTGAAACATACCCTGGCTCAAATCTCCATTTTTGAGTTGTTAGAATTGTCCCCTTTGCACAAGGATATCCTTGAAATAGCTTTATGTTCTACCAACATTCCCACAGATATCAATGAAGAATGATTCCAAGCTATGGTGAACCATATCTCTTCACCTCACTACCTCACCTTTTCTAAAGAAGATGAGTGAGCTCTCAATCATCCCCATAACCTTGCTCTCCATGTCAAAATACAATCCTCCATACTTGCATTTGTCAAGTTCTAATAGACAATGATGTAGGGTTGAACATCATTTCATTCAATGTGATCCAATAGTTAGGCATGTCTAAATTTTCCATTGACCCTAGGTGCAAGATCATTATAAAAGCATATGATGTGGTCAAAAGACCTTCTAAAGGTCTAATTTTACTTCCAAATAGAGTTGGTCCAGTTGAGAAATATGTCATGTTTCAAGTCGTAGACATACCACTTGCATACAATTTGTTGTTTGGATTCCCATGGATTCATGACATGTAAGAAATACCTTTTATGTACCATTAGTGCATCAAGTTCCCTTTCAATGGTACTGAGATAGTTGTATTTGGTGATAACTCAATGTCTATCAATACATTATCTATTGTAGAGACACTGGTTCCACATAATTTCTCTTCTCATGAGCTGACACCGTCCTTTATACAGTGTGAACAAAAATTCAAAATGATAAGCCTCGGCATGGGTGAATAAACTCTAGACTATATTATTGATTTACCTATTTCCCCTTAGGCTTATGGGAAACCTTCTACCAAAAAGAAGCCTTCAGATTCTACAATTACTCTTTTTGGCACCTGTGTGCAATCTGCAATTCCCTTAGAAGCAGAAAAAGAAGAACAAGCAATCAAATATTGGACCTATAGGTAAGAGGAAGATGAGGAGGAAGTCACAGTCACTACTCTCATCTCTCCTAAATGCTATGGCATAGGCTATAAATTTCTCACGAACATGGGCTATCAAGGCCATGGATCCTTAACTAGTAACAAAAAAGCTCTAGTTGAACCTTTAAGTCATACTCAAGGTCATGACACTCGAGATACTATTGGCCTAGGTTTTGGGCTAGAAGATGAAATACCCACATTTGATAGAAGAGCACCCATGTCTAGTGAATTAAAGGATGATGATCCTCCCTTTGTTGCTACCACTTTGCAAGATGAGAACTTTATGCCTCTCACTTTTCTCCTTGGGGGAGAAGAAATGCTAACTACCAATAATGATGTTGAAGCTTCCACTTCTTGATAGAATGAACAAGTTGAATCCAACCATGAGGACTTAAACAAAGGAAAGATCAGACAAAATATTGCTCACCTAGTTGCTAGGAATCTAAGCATAGATTCTGGAGAATATAAATGGGAAATTATGTCAGATGCATCTTGTGAACTAGGGGTAGATGTCATTCACACCTATGCAACCCAACTGAATGTAGTTGAAGAGTCTAGTATAGGGTTAGACAAGTTTGGCTTGCAAACTACTTTAGTGGATCATGTTGGTCCCTCTAGGTCTATTCCTGATCTGGATTCCTTTGCCACATTCACTATAGACTTGACTTTGCATGTCACTAGAGATTACTCTTTTTGTATTAACAACCTTGAAGCTTCCACATCACTCTCCTTAATTCACCTTGATCTCATAGATTGGTCGGTTCAAAATCAAAGACCTAAAATATTGTCTTTTCAAAATCATTATGAGATCGCTTGTTACCTAAATGTCATTGAACCCATCACTTCTTCCACCAATGAACCCATGGTCAACATGATGGAATCAAATATCAATTACCTCAGTTATACAATTAAAAGAAAAAACAAATGTTCAAATGGTGAAAACCACTTTGTGGCAATACTTGAACCTAAAAAAAAGTTAAAAAAAGATGTATCCAATGCGAAAACCTCCTTGAGGCACCTATGGATGAGGTACTTGGTAGTCTACCAAGCTATTTTTAGGATAGATCTTTGGTTCTCATTGAACCTACACAACCTATCAATTTGGGGATAGAAGAATCTACTAAAATTTTCCATGTGGCTCAATCACTGTCAATTGAAGAAAGGAGGATTTTGCCAAATTCTTTCAAGACAAGAAGATCAATTTTGCATGGATGTACTCAGATATGCCAAAACTTGATACATATCTTATCATGCATCATTTATCTGTCTCTCCTGGTGTAAAACTTGTTAAACAAAAACTGAGAAAGATGCATCCATATGTAGCCCTCTTGGTCAAAGTAGAGTTGGAAAAACTTTTGAGTGCAAACTTTATCAGATCTATTGATTATGCTGAGTGGATTTCCAATATTGTACTTGTGTCTAAACATGATAAATCTATTCAAGTTTGTACTAATCTCAGAGATCTATACAAAGAATTCCCCAAGGATGACTATCCACTACCTAACATAGACATGATAGTGGACATGATGACAAGTTTTGAAATGTACTCCCTCATGGATGGCTTTTATGGGTATAACCAAATTAAGATTGCTCCAGCTAACCAAGAAAAGATTGCCTTCACATGTGCATGGGGTACTTTCTACTAGAAAGTCATGCCCTTTGGGCTCAAAAATGTAGGGCTACCTATCAAAGAGAAATGACCACCATTTTCCATGATATGATGCATAAAAATATGGAAGACTATGTTGATGACACATTGGCTAAATCTAGAAAATGAGACATGCATCTTGAAGACCATAGTTTGATATTGGACCATATGGAACAATTTCAACTTAGGCTAAACCCAAAAAAGTGTGCCTTTAGTGTCACTTCTAGAAAATTGCTAGGCTATATTATATCAAAAAAAAGCATTGAGGTCAATCCTAAAAAGGTCCAAGCTATCATGGAAATTCCTCCTCCAAGAAATATCTATCAACTTAGAAGTCCGCAAGGATGTTTGTAATCCATCAGATGATTCATTTCTTAGTTGGCCAATAAAGCTCAATCTTTTAACAAGAATTTGCATAAAGGCTCTACTCATATCTGGAACAAAGATTGTCAATAAAATCTAGACCAAATCAAAGGGTACTTGCTAAACCTCTAGTTTTGATACCACCCATTCTAGAAAAACCTTTGATTTTGTACATCTCATCTATAGCTTCTTCTCTAGGAGTATTATTAGCACAAAGTGATGAAACTAGTAAACAACGTGCTATATATTACATCAGTCAAACTTTGGTGGCTTATGAAATGAACTACACTAGTATTGAGAAATCTTGCCTTGCAGCGGTCTTTTCTTCTCAAAAACTCTGACATTATATGTTGGCATGTACAATTCACCTAATCACTAAGATTGATCCCTTAAAATATTTAGTGAGAAAAGTTGCACTTACCGATCGTTTGACTAAATGGATGATCATTCTTTTAGAATTTGACATTCAGTATGTCGAATGTAAAGCCATCAAGGGGCAGGCCATAGCTAACCAATTGGTTGATTTTCTACTAGAGGATACAACACCCATGCAAATTGAGTTTCTAGATGCCTCAATTATGTACATCACTGAGAGAACATGGAAAATGTTCTTTGACAGTCCTCATACACAAAATGGGGTTAAAGTAGGTGTCTTTTTTATTTCACCTCATGGTTATACAATCACTAAATCATACAAACTCTTATTCCCTTGCACAAACAACATTGCAAAATATGAGGCATTAACAAATGGGATCAAAATGGCTCTTGAATGGAGAATCACTAAATTGCACATCTATGGAGATTACCAACTTGTTATAAATCAAGTGAATAATGAATATCAAACAAAGGATGACAAGTTTATACCCTACAAAAATTTGGTCAACTCTTTAAGGGACTTTTTCACTTTTGTGACATTCCAACAAATTCCTACAGTAGAAAATAAGACTGCTGGTGCTATGGCCACTCTAGCATCTATCCTCCAACTACAAGAACATGAATTGTGATTTGAGTTCCTAGTGGAAGAACTACATCATCCTACCTATGATTCCTCATACAACTAGGTGATCTATATTGTTGTAGGTAATGACTCCTCTCATTATGCAACTATCTTCTCTTACCTACATGATCAAGTTATTCTTGAAACCCTCACGCACAACCAAAAATGTCAACTCCTCTGTAATGCTTCACATTACACTTTGGTCTTTGGCGACTTGTATAGGAAGATCCTAGATGAAGCATTGCTTAGGTGTTTAGAGTTAGAATAATCCAAAAAGGTACTAGTCGAAGTCCACGGCGGCATTTGTGGGGCGCATTCTAATGCTCTTGCACTTGCTTAGAAACTACTTAGGGTGGGTTATTACTGGTCAACCATGCAAGCTGATCTTGTTCATTATGCCAAGTCTTGTAAGAAATGTCAACTTCATGGAAACCTAAATCTTTCTCCTAGACATGAGTTGATTCTCTCTATGAAATATTAGCCATTTCAACAATGGGCCTTTGACTTGGTAGGAAAAATTTATCCAAGTTCATCTAGTGGTCACAAGTTCATCATCGTAGCAACTGAGTATTTTACCAAATGGGTTAAAGCTATGCCACTATCTACTACTATAGGAAAACATGTTGCCCTATTTATACTAAACCACATCATTTGTCATTATGGCATTCCTTCCTCCATTGTTACTGATAATGGAGGATAATTCAAGAACAAGGGCCTCAAATAGTTGTGCAATTTTTTTTTGAATCAAACAACATTGGTCCTCTATTTACTACCCTCAAGAGAATGGCCAAGTTGAGGCCTACAACAAAACATTGTTTAAAATCTTACATTGAACAGTTCACAAGTCTAGGAAAGATTGGCACTTACAAAAAAAATTGACACTTTGGGCCTATAGAACTACCATTTGTACTCGTATAGGGGCCACACCCTTTTCTTTAGTCTATGGCTCTGAGGATTTCCTCCCATTAGAAGTTGAGATCCCCTCCTTGCGAGTTTCCTTACATGGGTTGATAACTAATGAAGACCATAGAGTTATGCGAGTATAGGAACTAGAGACTCTTGATGAATGTTGCAAGGCTACTTTTGATCACATGAGGGCTTATCAAAAGTGCATGTCTACTTAGTACAACAAGAAGGTTCATCCTTGTGATTTTCAAGTATGTGAACTTATGCTTAGAGAGAATCCAAAAAATAAGTAGCATAGAGAGTAGAAGGGAAAGTTTGAACCTAATTAGTTAGGCCCATACATTATCACAACAGTATTTGGGTCTAGTGCCTACTCTCGAAGGATAAGAACACACTATTTTGTGAGTTGTTAAAGAAACCCTAATGCACAAGGAAACCTCAATAGGATAAGCCATTGTGCCCTTGAGACGAGGACAAGAAACAATTCCAAGCTAGGAAATGTGTTGCAGAGTGAGTGACTGAGAATTATAGACATAGGTGCAAGGGTCTCAAGTAGCGCTTGTTTCTAGGTTTTCACCACTTGATAGATTTTTTTCAAGACTTTGTATTTTTATTTTTTTTTGGTGATACATCAAAGCGCCTATTGCTAGATTTTCACTAGGATGATCATTTTTTTAGGATATTTTTTGTTTTTTAGGATTTTTTCAGCATCGATAAGTATGTATAAGATAGCTAAACTATGAGCCTCTAAGCATAGACCTATATCAATATAATTAATACAAAATATTAATTATATGCACCTAAGAGATAGCTTAAGTAAAATAGAGTAATAGAAAACTTAATTAATTAAATCAAGATGATATAATTAACAAGCACAAATAAATAATTACTCTAATACCCCCCCTTAAGAAAAACTTAGGAGGTAAGCTAACCTAGCAAAGCTATGAAAGTAGGAAAATGGGTCCTAGCAACAAGGCCTAATTAGGTACCCAAAACAAGGAAATCTTTGTAAACCAGAGACAAAGGAGAAAACCTAGTGGGAAAAAGCCCTCTCCAAAAAGAAATAGAACAAAAGTGTTGAAAAAACATGAAGGAAGGAAGGCCTTAACAAGATCCACTTAGGACAACTTCCATAACCCCAAGCATAGACCACAACTAGAGATATTGTGGCAATGCAAAAGGTTTGGTGAAGATTTCAGCAACCTACGCATCAATGGGAATGTACTCCAAAGAGAGAACACTAGCCTAAATTTTCTAATAGATGAAATGCATATGAATCTCAATGTGTTTAGTATGTTGATGCTCCACTGGGTTGCGGGAAAAATGAATAGCACTTTGATTATCGCACCACAGAATAATGGGATGATCAAGAGGAAAACCAAACTCAGTTATCAATTGTCAAAGCCATAAAATCTCCATACTAGCAAGCACTGCTACTCTATACTCAACCTTTGTAGATGAAAGTGTGTGAGCATGCTACTTCTTGCACAACCAGGTGATAGGACCAGAGCCAAGATAGAAGACAAAGCCAGAAGTAAACTTACGATCATCAATATCACTAGTCCAATATGAGTTAGTGTAGCCAACAATGTGAGGAGTCCCTAATGTGTAATGAATGCCATACATAAGTGTGCCCTAAATGTATCACAAAATATGCTTGGTAGCTTGCCAATGACTCTCATGAGGCTCATGTAAAAACTAAGAGACAAGACCAACTACAAAGGAGAGATCAGGATGAGTATGTATCAGGTATAACAAGCTACCAACCAACTATTGGTACAATGTGGGATCCATTGAAGGTGAAGTGCAAGAGGTAGACAATGTTAAACTTGATTGAAAATGTGTAGGATCAGGCTTGCAATCAAGCATGTCAAAGTGTCAAAGCATGTCAAGAGCATACTTTTGCCAATAAACAAAGATCCCAATAGAGGACTAAACAATCTATAGACCAAGAAAGTAGCATAACAAACCAAGATCAATCATCTCAAACTATTCCATCAATGCATGTTGAACATCCTGAAGCATAGAGGATGAGCTACCTGTGAGGATAAGATCATTAACATATAGCACAAGGATCAAAACTTCAGCCTCAAGATGTTGAATGTAAACTGTAGGATTAGAATGGTAGTGTGTGAAGCCTGTAGAAAGCAAAAAAGAGTCGATCTTCCCATACCAAGCCTAAGGGGCCTATTTGAGACCATACAATGAGTGTTGAAGTTTACAAACCAAGGAGGAATCCTGCACAAATCTCTAAGGCTACTCCATGTAAATCTCGTCAATAAGATCACCATGCAAGAATGCACTATTTACATCCATCTAAAAAATGGGCCATCCCTGATAAGCTGTGAGGGATAAGACAAGGGAAAATATCTCAGTGTAATCAATACCCTCAAACTATGAAAAACCCTTTGCAACAAGACAATCCTTGTACTTATCAATAGAACCATTGACAACAAACTTAGTATGATATAACCATTTGCATCGCACTAACTTTCTTCCCTAAGGAAGAGAACAAAGATCCCAAGTATGATTCTTCATCAAAGAAGAATACTCCTTCTCCATTGAACTGTCCCACTCAGAATGTCCTGTCACTACTGCAAATGTACGAGGATCATCACAAATAGCATGACTAAGAAGACTAGAACCTACAGTATGAGATCAAGTGCGACTAGAAGTAGAAGGGTCACCAACTAGAGATCTTGCAGCCTCAACTATAGCTTGAGCCCATTTAGGCATCTATGGAGGATCTTGTAGTGGAGGTAAATGGGGATCACCAAGATCATCATCCTCATCAACCAAAAATGAGACTAGAAAGGATGAGGGAGTAGTGGTAAGTCAAGTAGACTCTAGAGATAGGGTATCTACTGCAGGAAGGCACTCATCAAACTAGACATCCCATTGAAATAGGACATCTTTGGAATTAGGATCAAACAACCTTTGAGCCTTAACATCCTCACAGTAGCCAACAAAAATGAGGTGTCAGCTCTTCTACTCCATTGCTCTCCTTTGAGCATTTCATAGAAATGCCCATGCTTCACTACCAAAAACTTGGAATGAAGATACATTAGGTTTGACATGAGACCAAGCCTCCTCAGGAGTCATATGTCAAAATGCCTTGTGAGGCATCCAATTGTAAATATAGTTGGCATAATTGATTGCCTCTATCCAAAAAGATGAATCCATGGACCTAGACTTAATCATACAATTAGCCATCTCCCAAAGTGTTATGTTCTTTCTCTCTACCATACCATTCTATTGAGGGGTGTAGGGCACTGAAAACTAATGTTGAAGACCATGTTCAGAGCAAAAATCCCTAAAATCTTGGTTCACATACTTCCCCCATTATCTGTGTATATCTGTCAAATAGAAAGACCAAACTACTTCTCCACAAATGTCTTGAAGACTTGAAATGAATCAAAGAGATTAGACTTGTACTTCAAAAAGTACATCCATATACATCTGAAGAAGTCATCAATGAAAGTAAGCACATATCTGGCACTAGAAAAAGGAGTGGAAAATGACATGAGCTCACTATGAATCAACTCCAGTAGTTCCAAAGCACGAGTAGCTCATCCATGTGGAAAAGGATCCTTATGTTGTTTGCCAAGAGCACAACCCTGACAAACACCATTTGTGCAAGAAATTTAGGGAAGCCCAAGAACAAGTGCATGTGTTCTCATCTACTCAAGATATCTATAATTGATATGGCCCAAACACTCGTGCCAAAGTTCGCTTACTAAATTTGCATGTGCTATAAGACAAGAACTTGTATCATCAAAAGATTCAAATCCATCAAATTTGTAGAGGTGAGATACAGAGTCAACACTCTTAGTAGCCACAATCAACTCAGAATCATGTAAGTCCCCAATAACCACATCATGTGGTGAGAACTCAACTGTCTTACCAGAGCCAGAGTGGAAAATCTAATAAATAGACAATAGGTTTGTTGAGATGTTAGGGATAAAAAGAACATCTTGAAGAGAACCCCTAGCTAATGTAATAGAACCAGAACCCAAGACTAAATGATGTGATGAGTTCCCAATAGCAAGTGAGGTGACCAACTACTGAGTGTTTGTCATATGGTGAGAGGCACCAAAATCAAGAATCTAGGTAGGCCTAGAAGTCATAGCTCATGCAGTAAGAGCGTGACCTTTCCCTATAGGGGGGATGAAGACTTCCGAGCTAAAATGTGATGCTCTTGCATGGCTTCCTCTAAGGCCTCCAAACATTTCCAACACCTAAAAATGGGATGTCCATCCTTTCCACAAAAATTGTAAGTCTCAACTGATTTCTTCTTAGTCTTGGAGGTAGACTCAATAGACTTCAAAGAAGATTTACCCTTGGAAGGGTTAGCTGGAGGTTTGGAATCAATTTTTTGTGTATCTTTCTTTGGTTTGACTTTCTATTTTGATTTCCCCTGAGAAGAATGAGCAACCAATACTTGGTTGGAAGAGCCAGAAGTATCCACCTATTGGATGTTTGCCTATTCCTATGTCAATTGATCATAGAATGTCTCAAAAGAAGGCATTTGATTTCTATTACCCAAGGCATCCATAGTGGAGTAGAAAGTGGAAGAAAAGATCTAATATTGTTCTTGCAACTTTGAGAGTATCAAAAAAATACACTCATCATCTATTTTTTTTTTCCCACATCCCTACAAAACTGAACACAGAGATTTGAACTTCATCAAGAAGTCCTCAATGGTGGGAAAGTTGGTAGGTGTTAAAGAAGTCAACTTTGCATCAAGCTGTAGTGCTTGAAACTCATTCATTGTGCCAAACAAGTTGTGAAACTTGGTCCAAATATCCCAAGGAGTGGTCAAACCATCTAGGTGAAACAGGAGACTATCGAAGATGTTTGATGCAATCAATCTCATGGTCATCCATTTTGTTTCTATGCTGAAGAACCTCAAAAGGGCACTACAAGATAGGTTGATTCTCATATAGACATGACCATAAGCCATGTGACATAAGAAGCTGAGTCAGGTGTGCTTTCCAATTATAGTATTTGTGTGGTTTCAATTGGGCCATAGAGGGGTCCAACATTGAGAGAAGAAGACGAAAGTAGAAGGGTCAATTCTAAATTAAATTATAGAAAGGAATATGCACCCCCCCACAACATATAAATATATCCCTCATAAACCAAAGAAATAACTATGGAAAGCATAAAAATTAAGAAGAAAACCTGGATGCCAAATGCAAAGAGGGAGGAAACTAAAGCCTCTATTTCAATACCAAAAATAGGAGCTCAAATGGTCACATAAGAAAATAAAACTTCCATCATCATCTCTAGCTTGGAACCAGCTTTTTAGGGCTTCTTTTGGATTGAAAAAAGACCTCTGTATGCACAAGTTATGGCCAAAAAATAATTGCTCCTTGAAAGAATGAGCTCTCTGGAAAATTAGAGGCACTAGAAAAAATTTGATGGTCATACGACCGTTAAATGGCTGTCTACTAGGAAAAAAATTTGGTCACCAAAAAATGATGTTAGCACTTGAAAAATTTTGCTGGTCAAAATATGATATCACTAGCTGGAATGATGACATCAAAAATTGGAAAGTGATGCCACCTCTCGAAAAGATGACATCAGCCTATCTAGGCAGGAGTAGTGGCAGTCATCGAGTGGTGTTGTGCCAATGGCGATGGTGGGAGGACAGCCCATCAGTGGTGGTTGGGCACGGGTCAGGCTGCTGGTGGTGCATCGGTTATGGCTGGGCTCAGGCTAGGCATGGGTGACGCATCGACGGTAATGGGGTGGCATGTTGGTTGCTACCGAGCAAAGTGCCCAAAACCAAGGGTTTTTTTTTTTTTGCAATCCCTACAGCCCTCAGGAGGCCAAATTTTTTTTCAGAGGCTACTATGGCCAAAATTTTCAAATTTTATATGAATTTTGACTATACCATTCCTTTTGAGCACGATGGCGACATTCATTTTAGCCCAAAGTGCACCAAAAAGGTGCCTCCTCCAAATTGAAGAAAAAAAACCTTAAAAAGATATGTTTTCTATCTTTGAATCATGGCTTCAAGATCTCCAAACCAGATAGCAACAGGGAAGCTTTAACACCATATAGAAGTTGAGAAAACCTACTTCACATATTGTCAAGAACACCTGCATGTAAATAACCTGTTGCAAAAGGAAACCAGAGAAGGAAAAAAGTGTAGCTTGGAAATCTCAACAGTATGAGAGCAAAATGTATTCCAAGATCATAAAAAAGAAATTACAAGAGTTCAACCTTAAAGGTGAATGAAACTCTAAAGGGAAATAAAACTAGGTTGCACAATATAATAAATATTAAGTATAAATAATATGCACCTAAGAGATAGCTTAAGTAAACTAGAGTAATAGAAAACTTAATTAATTAAATCAAGATGATATATAAATAATTGCAAATAAATAATTACTCTAACAATAAATGCTCAAAAAAATGGCCAAAAGTTGAAAACTTATCGACACCTCATAGTTAGCTAGTCGATTGTGAAACCAACTGTGCTCAAAATAGTATTGATGAGTTGAAATTTTTTTCAAAGCCATCATGATCTCTTGACTACTCACAAGCTCTCAAAAATCACAAAAGACAAAATGATTTGAAAATAACACTTGGATCCCTTCTATAACCTTTCAACCTAATTTTGGCCCATTTTTCAAACTCCTCAAAATTCTACAAAAATTGCAACCTTGGCTAGTTTCGATGTCCTAGATCCATTTTTGAGATTGAAATCAAAATCCAAGTTCATCTTGATAGTCAAAATTGTATTTTAAAATTCTCCCTTCTTCTATGTAGTTAGCTGACCTTTTGAGGTCTAATCTTTGAATCATCTCTAGGGCATCTTCATTTCTTCTTATCTTCATCATTTCCACACTTAATATCTAATATAATTCACATTTTCATGTCTAAAATCACCTTTCTACTTGATTTGACCTAATTTTCATGCTTTATCCTTCGTGGTCAACTTTTGTCAAATTGGGGCATTCTATCATTTCCTTATGGTCACTCTTTGTTTCTAATAATCTATCTGTCATCTTGAACACTAGTATATCTTGATTTACTGATATCTAGCTTGTTTCTGCATCCCCCTTACCTCATCTCAATTTTGATCCTAAGGGGGCAGAAACACTCTATCATCGCTTTCTACAACTGTCTATTTTTTAGGGAGCATAATTTTGATCTTTTTATTTGCTCTCGGTCTATCTACTTTGCTTGGTGTTAGCATTCTTCTTGAATTATGGCATCATCTCTTTCCTAGTGTTCAATACTATTTCTATCAGGTTTTACATCTAGGATTTTTTATCTCTTTCTGCATTTCATTCTTTAGAATCAGATATCTCTATCTATTGCTACCAACTTGGCTTCTATTTTCTTTGATGTAATGTGTTCTCAAATTGATCATGCATTAGTCAAAGAGGAAAAATGTAATCACCTAAAAATGGTCATCTAGACCATTAGCCCCCTTCTCAGCATTTTGGCTAAATTAATTAATCATTTACCTAGACCAAATTGCTAATAATAAATTAATTTGATTATAACCTATAGTTTGACTATGCTATCCTAAGTCCATTTTTTGATTAAAAGAACATGTCCCATTTTAACTAAATAAAAAACCCCATTCTTCTAACCCACTTAAAGTGCACACGTAAAGTCATTTTTCTATTTTACGAATTAAAAGAGAAGGCTTTGTGAATTTTGTCTTATATGGGAAGTCAACTTCTATTTTATTGGTTGACTTGTGTGTGCACATGGATCATTCCTATTTTAAAACTCCACCCTTGATCTTCCATCATCTTGAACATGATCTCTACCATCTGTATGACTTTAAAATAAAGAGCTCTCCCCTTGTCAAAGTATCTACACTCTTGAGTATTGTTATGCTGCAGGTTTATCATTTGAATTCTTAAAGAGCTATTGTGGAGAACTTATACATCTCATATAATTCTCTCATCCATCACATGCTAGCTTAGAATCATATTTCATAGTAGTTTAGTTTCTTTTCAATAGCTTAAATCACATAGTAATTAGCTTGGTTTGTAACACTCTCATTCTTGTTAACATAGTTGCATTTTGCATATTCATATAGTTTAATCTGCATTTGCATTGCATCCTTGAGGAACTCCTTGTGGACATTTGCATTCTTTCAACTCATCTTTGGAACCTCCCATTGCATGGTTTACTAGCAAGGAATGCACTTCTAAGGCTCATTTGAGAGCCCATTTCATGTTATCTTAAGCATCCTTGCACTCCATGGATAGGGACCTCTAAGCTAACATCCAAGCATTCTAAACTCATGGAATCACTTGGATAGAATGGTTTAGAGTGTGACACATTTTTCGTGTATAGATATTAATCAAAGAATAAAGGTTAAACCTATGTGCAATCTATGAAAGACAATGTTTAATCTATTGAAGAGATTAAAACCTCATTGTGATGTGTTTTTATTTGTAAATCTAATTGAAATGTATGTTATTAGAATTAATTCATTTTGTGGTTAGATAGGTCACCTGTAATATGCAATGTATTTTAATGGTGTCACTTGACACTTGTGATTTCTTTGTGGAAGTGACATATCAACAAGGGATTTGCAAGAAACACCTAACCTAAGACTAAACCTAATAGGGTACTTAAGTTAATCTCACTTGTTAATAGATGACATATGAGGTCCCAACAAGTTGAATCTCGAATTCAAAACTTCATAAAGGCTTTTGAGGGCTAAAAAATGACCCTAGGATACTATTTTAGTGAAAATAACCACCCTATATAGTGGTATTATGAGTTAGGGGCTTATTTTCACCCATTATAAGGTCAAGAACACTTCTATCACCTTCTAAATAAGTCACTTTTCAAAAGTGACAAAAAAGGAGAGGTCATAATCACTTAACCTTTCACCCACTCTTTGTTGAGTTTATATTTTTAGTAGGGGGGCAATAGTGGAAGAAAAGGGTGACTTTTGTCACTACCACTTTTATCTAGGGTTTTATTAGTGGATTTGGAAGCTGTTTTAGAGGACTTTGGAAGAATTTTCAAGTGTTCATTCACTCTCTAATTTTAGAGACACTTAGGGTTTTAGAGTTGAGGAAAAAAAGATAACAAAAGGAAAGAGGCTCTTCTCAAACCACATTTTACCATTTTCTTTGGAGAAAGTTTGGTGTTCTTTCCATGAAAGAAGAAACTTTAATTTTAAATTTTTTCGGTTGTTGAAGTAGTAAATGAATATGTAGTTTTTGTATACATATCCTTGTTATGTCAATCTCATTGATCGTGTGTTGTATGTATTGGGTATGAAGAATTTTTCAATTTTTTTTTGTGTGTTTGATTGCATGTTGTTATTGGGTGTACACAACATCATTCACCCTTGGGAGGGAAGTAGTGGCCTTAGGTGAAGGGTTTAGTTGGGTCTCTTATTTTAGTGTAGAGTCTCTTCTCTTGGAGAAGAGGGAATGCATGGTGTATGGATTGATAAGTGAAGATATGGTGTGGAGAAAATTGTATATGTGAATCCTTGAAGGGAAGATATGGTGTGGAAAAGATTGTGTATTTGAAGCCTCAAAGAGGCATGAAATTCTTTGCTATCATTATTTTGTATGACATCTCCTCCTTGATGAAGCCCACTTTTACCCTTTGTTCATGGGTCCATAGGTGATCCATTGTGAAGCTCATGTTTAAGGGAGTTAAATGTTGTGATTGAATTGTTAATGCATTTGTGAGTTTGGTGTTTTTGTGTAACTCATTTAGCCCCGATTCTCTAATTTTGGGGGTGGTCTCATAGAGACCTAGGATGGGAGGCGAGCTCTTTGTGGTTTTGTTCAAATGTATTTTCATATTTTGTGCATAAAGTTCAAGTGAAAAAGCTTTTGGAGTGATCTCCATGTTGGTGTACTTGTGAAGGAATAAATATTGTTGCATTGTAATGTCATTGTAATGGAGGCTTCTCCACCTTATTCATCATTCATGTAGTGTATTGTTGCAAGCATTGTAGTGAAAGAAAGGTTTATAGAATTATTTAAAATGTAATATTGTTTAAATGCATGTGTAATCCCAAGGAACTATAGAAATGATTCCATTATTAAAGTTGTAGTGAAATGTATTGAAGTATTCCTTTAAAAGATTTTTTTCAATGTATTTGATGGTTCTTGAGAATGGAATAAAGTATGTGGAGTTGTTTTCATATTTGGCTTTGAAATTTTGTAAGTATGCTCTAGTTTACTTGCTTTGGTGAAGAAAGGAATAAAATTGATTTGCACAAACATCTTATTATTTAGTACACTATAGATAGTTGTATTAGTTCTCAAGTTGAATAGTATGCCTCATTTTCTAAGTTAATTTCTTAGGTCTTCAATAGTTCCATTAGACTAATCAATTAAATAAATGACTACAATAGGTATGATCAAAGGCTATGCCATTAATAAATATTGAAGGCTTAAAAAAAAGGAAAAAAAGAGTCATCATGTTAATATATCAAGTGGACTTAGAAAGAAAGTAAAAATAAAGGAGAAGGCAAATTAGCTTAGAGAGCAAAAGAAAAATAAAGCGTGTTGAAAGAGTGCATTTCACTCTTTGGAAAATGTATGAAGAGTGGAAATAAATCTCATTGTCAAAAAGTAAAAATGAAGATAGTAAAATAATTCCATATACTCCCTTAATAATATTCCCCTTTGGTTGAAAATGTACATAGTTAAAAGAAAATAGTAAATACATAAGCCATTTGAAATAGAAGTCACATGCCCATATTCCTAAACAAGAAAATATATAAATGACTTGTAAAAAGTACTATGTAATACTTCTATAAAATAAAGTGTGTGTGTGTGTGTGTGTGTGTGTGTGTGTGTGTGTGTGTGTGTGTGTGTGTGTTTGTGTGTGTGTGTGTGTGTGTGTGTGTGTGTCCTTAAGAATATTCCCCTTTGATTGAAAATGTACATAGTTAAATAAAAAAGTAAATACATAGAACATTTGAAATAGAAGTCACTTGCCCATATTCGTAAACAAGAAAATTAATAAATGACTTCTAAAAAGTACAATGTAATACTTCTATGTAATAAACTACCTTTCCCTTTAAAAGATAAAAGTAAAATTTTATATATATATATATAGTAAATTCAAAAAGTTGTGTCATTTTGTAAAATATATATAGGAAGTCACGTATAACATGGAGCCCACTAAAAATATAAGACAAAAGGGCATGGGGGAAGGGGGAGGGGGCTTTCCATTAAAATTTACGCACTCCACACCAAAAGAAAAGTTATAAAAAAAAAACCCACCTAAAAACAAGAAAATGAGTAATTATAAAAAAATTGGAGAGTACTCCCACTTTTGCATGCGGATCTCACACATTTCAGGAGGTGCAATTTTTTTTTATTTTTTATTTTTTATGTTTAGTGGGGGATGTGTTCATACTCACTGTGAGACCTCACCTCAATCCATTATAGCATACCTAATACATTTTATTATGATACATTATGACTCAATATGTTTGAGACATTATTTGATAGACTGGACATTATTTATATTATTTTACGTCGTGTGATGCTTTACTTTAAAAAAGCTTAAATAGTTTACTTGATGTTTATGTGTAGACATGCATAATGATGATGTAATTCAGTAAATGATTCAGAATATTGAATATGTTAAATACTTTAATTATGCAATTAGTAATGATCAAATATGTGTGCATAAATGAGAAAAAAGTTATTAAATGAAAGTTTAATATTTTGATCAATGTGATTATGCAATTTGGTTTAAATATATGAATGTGATGTTATCAAACTATTGATATTTGAATTGAATGTGTAGGATAATTAACCATGGAATATATTGGAGAATTAGTAACTAACCCTATATGCAAACTATAAGACTAAGGTTAAATCCAACAAAGTGATTTGAACCTCATTATCAACTGTTTTATTTTTATCGTAATCTGAATGTGTGTGTATCATTCTATAAACTGTGACATGTTGAATGTTATGTAAAAGTAAATCTTATGGTGTCACTTGAAACTTGTTATATGCACATGTGTGTCAACATGTCAAATTAGGGTTAGCAGAGTAACCTGTTAATCTAAGACTGGTTAGTTAGTAACCTAAATTATCTCCTTAATTAGTTTTTAGTGGAAAGGTTACATCCTTAGGGTTTTTTAAGAGAAAATATTTCAAGCCACTTCTATAGGTCCTAAAATGATCCTAGAGGCCAAATTTAATGCAATCCAAGTGACCTAGGGGTATGTGTATGAGTTGGGAACCTTTTCCACCCTTCTACAACTTCCTAATAGCATTTATGACCACTAGAATATCTCAATTTTTCCTTTGAACCAAAATTGACCATCTCCATGAGGTTAGTCAAGTTTACACTTCTCCTAAAAGGTTGTCTTCATAGTAGGAACAAGTGAGAAGACCATAGAAGGCTTAAGTCAAGTTTGGAGTTATTGTCATTTTGGATAGATGGATTTAGAAGCTATTTAGTGGTCATTTTGAGAGTTGAAGGTTGTTTAACCATTCTCTACATTTATAGAAGTCAAGCTTGGAATTGAAGAGGAAGAAGGATTTAGCTCATCTCAAAACTCCATTGCCCTAACCTTTGTGAAGGTAGGATTCTTCATTGCTTACTTATGTAAATCTCTTGCATGTGTGTATTGCATGTTTGTCTTGTAACATGTTAAATGGATGGGTATTTGTGGGTTTTCTGTTTGCTTTCCTTTTGGTTTTGTTGGTAAAACTATGAAGGGTGTGTTGGCATTACTCGCCCTCAGATAGCGTAGAAGTGGCCATGTACAAGAGAAGGGCTTTAATTGGACTCTAAGTGAGTGCAGAGTCTCTCCTCATGTTGAGGAGATGGAGAAAGTAAGGTGTTACGGGCCCTTGTCAATACAAACCAATTTTTTGGGAGAAAATAAGGAGAGAAAGAAATGGAAGTTTATTATGATTTGGTAGCGTTGGAAGAGGTATATGATTTGTATTCATGATTGGCATCTCCTACCTAGAAAAACTCCACCTTCTCCCTAGTCATAGGTTCATTACAAAATCTATTGTGCAAACCCTGGATGGGAACTATATGTTGAGTGTGTCATTGAGAATGTTTCTAAATGTCACCCAGTCGATTAGTGGTTCTCCTATCTCGAGGTGTGGCCTCACATTGAGGCATTGATTTGGAGGTGAGCTCTCCATGGTTGTCTTTATGTATTTGTAGATTGCTTTGATAGTACCTTGAAATGGAGCAAAATTAGATTTAGAGTCTTCTTGGTGTTCTTGAGTTCATTGTCATTGAGACTTCTCCTTGTGGTGATTCCATTGAATACTGTTATATGTTATAAAAAGAAAGTTGGATTTCTTTTGGATCTATTGGATTTCAATCTTCCTAATATAGTTGTCATTTTAATAAGGGAAAATATGATCCTAATGTATAAAATTTGATAGTAGAAATGAGAACATGTTAAATGGATTTCATTGTAAATCTCTTGAAAATTGATTGGTATAGAATGAATGCAGAAATGGAGTTGTTTTACAATTCAATCCTTGTAACAGTTCTTGTATCCTTGAAAATTCAATTCTAAATGCAAAGTAATCAATTATATTATAGGTATTGATGTTATATAAATCTATTCCATTGATTATGGCTATTTTCTAAAGGAATTGGATTCAATTTGATGATCAATTAGTAGGGTAACCTTGGTTGCATTTAAAATTACCAAATTGAAATAATAGGATTATCAAAAAAGAAGTTGAAATCAATAAGACTTAGTGTTGACATACCATCCACTCTATAAAATGTCCAAACAATAATACACTAAGAAATTATTAAAATTCAATAAGGAAACCTAGTGCTATAAAGGGGAAAAGAAATCTTAAATTTTTACCTATTAGAGAGCCAAAATGCTCTTTGGAATTTGTATGGACAACTTTAATTCCAAATTTTAGTAATAGGGAATATTCCATATAAGATTCCCCTAAAAATATTTTGACCACCTTATTGAATAAGAAATATATAATTATAAAATAAAAACATCAATTAAAATAAAACCATGTTATCCTACACTCACCTATCACTACCCCCATCTATAAAACTTTAAGACTTTACTCATTTCCCCTTGCCTATACATTGGGGACAACACTTTAACCATTAGTAAATCCCCCCCTAACTACTTAGCCTCCCCATGTGAGTTTGAACATAGGGAAGAGAGTGTGGGGTAATGATGATGTATGAACAAAGTCAAACACAAGTCGATGAAGCTTCCCTCCAAAACACCTTTATCCTAATTGTGTGTGGACCCTCGGCCTCCATTGGTCTATGTTAACAATCTAACACGTCACCCCATGTCATTTTTCAAGTGGGCTAAGCACTTTAGAAGGGATATGGATGTCTTAATAAATAGGGAGGTGTTGCCAAATTTTAGTTCTACCCTTGTAAAGTTCAAATGATTGATTTCTAAATTAGTTTGTGTCCAAGTGTGATGTCTAAGTATCCTTTAGGTTACTTACTTCTCATCTTTCCCATGTACCTCACTTTGTTTATTTTATGGGTCTTAGTTGCATTACCTTTACCTAATTCTTCTATCAAGTCTTCTATTTTTTCAATGTGCATAGGGTTTAGGTGTTGGAATTCACAAGGGGGAAGGATACTTCTGAGGGGGGGGTGAATCAAAAATACCAAACTTTACCTTCTAAAACCTTTTAACTAAAATTAATACATGCATCTAACATCTCTAATTAACATGAAAGTAAGGGCATGCATGAAAATAGATAACACAAGATTTGATCACCTAGAAACCCTCCAAAATGAGAAGGTAAAATTGGGATGGGGATGACGCCCACAACTTATCACTGCAGCAACATGTAACTGGTTAAGGTTACAAAGTTTGCCATCATCAATGGTCTGCCCTGTGAAAGGTCTGCCCTGTTAAAGGCTAGAACACCCTATTTAAATGATTTACAAACACTCACTTGGAATGTCACCCTGTTAAAGGATTTAACACCTTGTTAAATGTTTTACAAAATGGTTGTTAAACCAACCTATCTTCATAGGATTTTCATTCTCCTAATACAATGGCTATAAAGTATAGTAGAATGTGTTGACTTGATAACTTACAATCCTCAATTGCTAATTTCAGATCCTTGTTCTATCCAATTTGATCTGATCCTTCTTAATCTGATATAACTCTATTTGTAGTGTTGATACTCTATTATGACCAATTGAATCTGCAATGCTATCCTTCTTCTAAGTATTTATACCCCTTTAAAATTTGCTAGCATTCTCTCCTTGCATTCATGTACCATCTATACATCAAAATTGTGGGGTTTTGACTTCCTTAAAAAGGTTTCAAGACCTAGGGTTAGGTATGAATCTACAATTGAGATTCATCCATCTTTTCCACTCAATTCTTTCCATTTTTATGATTGGTTGCATGTTCTTTCCATTTTTCTAATTGGTTGCATGTTGATTGCATAGGGAATGTAATAGATTCAATCGTATCTTTTAGATCCTTTGAAATTCATCTTGAGTTGGCTCAAAAATGGTTTACATCTGAGTTTGTGAGGGCACAAAATCTTATGTTGATTCTGTGTTACTTGGCGCTTACTGATTGTTGATGCTCGAAACATATAGGAATTTTGTCTTGCTCGGCACCTATAGTAATTCAATCTTGCTTGACACATATACTTTACTCGACACATATACTGGCTTGGCATAAATTGTCACTCGACACTTGAATAACTTGGCACCTGTTGAACTTCTAGATTGGCACATATTGTAGCTCAGCATCTATATTATACTTAGCATCAACTTAGAAATTTCTTAAGTGTGTTGACACTCAATTGTCAAAACCAATCTGAGACCAACAATCTCCCCCTTTGACATGAGTGTCAAAAACACTTACCTAAACATTACGAATTTGATCTCTATGAGTATAATATACATCTTGTTCGGCATATGTACAAAACTTCAAAACTGTTCAAAATTTTGTGAAGATACCTCAAATTTTATATCTCCCCCTGAGCTGATGTGCCTTTTCTATCTCCAAAACTTATCATCTCATGTTGGACTTGTCTCATCATTCTACCTTATCTATCCTATTCTATCTACTATGTTATTACTCACCCTTTCATACATCTTTCCTTACAATTATTGTATCCTTTTGGCTTAATGTTATCTTTATCTCCCCCTTCATTTTATAAGCTCCCCCTTTTTATTAATTAATTATCTCCCTCTTTTTTGATACTTATGTCAAAGGGTGCTAAACATTAACTGAATAATTTTCCAAAAAGGATATGTTTACCTTCGTAACAATCTTCACAGCAGCATACTAATTGTCTAATGCAATTTCTAGTGACTTAAGTTGGATGGTTGTCTCTATTGCAAGGTGAACTAGGCCTTCTAGTGTAGAAAGATTAGGTTCTTTCTTTAAAACATTCTCAGCATAAGCCAGTTCCTTCTACAAAACTTCCATGTGAGGGGTGAAGGCAGATTTAAGTTGTATCAATTTGGCCTTTACGTTCACCTCATCTACTGTTAACACAGTTGATTCCTTCTATGTGTGAAGCGTAGTAGCAAAATGCTTCCCACTCTGAGCTAGATCCTTGGGTAGCTACATGCTTAATACTTTCAAATTCCTGTCCAAGCTCATAATCCTTTGGCTGGTCTCTTGTGTGAAAATTGATGGATCACATAGTTTCGAGTACAATGAGAATATATTCTCAAGTACTACTTTTACCTTTTCAACCTTCTTTACTAACTCCACCTGAGATAGGGCTATCTTACTTGATATTCATTCATTTTCTTTCATTTGGAACTTCTTTTCAGACCATTCTAACAATTTGGCATTAGTATCAAGGTCTTCATTTTGTACCTGGTCTACTATGTTGGATAATTGCTCCATTATGGGCTTGGTTTCATCAAGCATTTGCAAGTTGAACGCATCTAGAAAGATGTCTTTGATTTCAATCAAATTTTGCCTTTGTCTATACTCATTCCTAAGTATCTCTTGTTTCTTCTTCTCTAGTGCCTCTTGCACTTCATTAATCTGATCTATGTTCATTGTTTTATAGTCATAACTAGGAATGACTATCTCTTCATCAAGTGTAGGGTCTCCATAGTGAAGTACCCTTGCAACCTTGGTAGAGCTTGAGCCAGGTGCTAATATCTGAAGTGGTATTGCATTGGTGCTTGGCTATTGTGTTGTTCCTATGGGAGTCCCTATTGTAGACAAATTGATCAATGTTTGAATTGCCTCTTTTTCCTTCTCCTTAGGGCTCACATTGTCCTCTACAATTCTACCTTGATCAATAATTATGATCTGAGGTGGTGAACCTTGTCCTTATGTTGTAGGAATAGAGATATCCTTCTATCCTATTTGCTCCTTTGTTGGCTCCTTGGCAGTTGAAGTCACTATGACTATGGAATCAATCCTAGCTAATGCATCTTGTGCTACTTGCTCTTGTGGCTTTCCACTTATAGCTATTAGAGTATGTGAAGGTGGTTCTTGTGGATTCACCTTCTCCTTTGTAATCTTAGCTACAACTTTTTGAAGTTCCTCCACACTCACCAAGATTAGGTTAGTACATAATTGTGATTGTAGAGTAGTCTAGTGAAGGATATTTTTAAGATCCTCTAGAGTCAGTGGGTTGATGTTTTGACTAGAATTTTTAGGAACATCCTTTACAATTACTGTCTCTGTAGGTGTGGGAGTTACATGTGGAGGACTTGGTGGTGGAAATTGTGTGTCTTGCACACTCTATTCCTAGTGCTACTATTCAACAGTTGCCATTTCACTCTTTTGTGTGTCCTTCTCCACTGTAATATTTTCCTTTTCTTTTTCTTCTTCCTCTTCCTTATCATTTTCCTCTTCTTCTTCATCATTTTTTCTTCCCTCAAAGGGGTCTTCTTATCCTTCCTTTATAGTTGTGAGGCCATAGATTACTTTCCACATTAGAGTGGACTTCTTCACAACATCCTCAATTTTATTTTGGAGTAAAATGAAGGCTCTATACTTGGTGCAAATTTACTCCCATGCTTCTTATTTACCTTACTTATTTTCCCTTTTATAAGTTCAGGCATAACATGAGCCAATGTTGACTCTCTTATTTCCTTCTCCATATTGAGGGAATAATGTCATTTATACTCTATAATTAAATATAACTCTTTAGGCATTGTATTGTGCAGTTCAAGTGGAGTATTCTTGAACTTGGCCATCATAGTGTATATTGATTCTTCCACTATGTTTTGTTCTTCTCTACTTAACTTATTAAAGTCAATGCCTTTCAAGCCTGATAAATCTGCAGTATCCCTTATGTTATCACAAATGTTTTCCAAATCAGATTTAGTGGTGTGACTTACCACTTTGAACTAGCTGGTGTCCTCTAATTCAGTCCTTTCCTCATCTAATTCTGGAGGTGCCACATATTTTCTCCTCTACTTCTTTTTTGTCGATCCTCCCTGCTTTGTGGCCTTCTTCTTTTCTTTTCCCTTAGCCACCTTTGTTGTAGCTCTTGTGCTGGCTCTAGTGGTAGACTTTGGGCTAGGCTTTGCAACTTTCTTTGGCTTGGTAGCTGGTTTGGTTGTGGCTTTTTTTTTCTTTTGTTGAGGCATAGTAGTGTTTCTTTGTCTTGTTCCTCCTCGGCACCTTCTACTTATTCAACATCTTCACCCATTCCTTGGGTCAATGCAAGTGGACATTGATTCTGCTCTTCTTCTTCTTCGTAATCTTCTTCTTCCTCTGCTTTTGCAGCCCCTTCTCCAAATGTTTCCTTAAGCTTCTTCACTAATTTGTCCTTTTTCTTTAGTGTTGAAGCAGTCTTCAATTCCATGTCCACTTTGGATCTTACTATATAAAAAATGCCAAAGGGTTGAGCACTTTTTTCAATGTCCTCTGTAAGCAAAACAATGATTGTTGCAGATGCCTCATCTATGTTGATTTCATAACCAAGTGACCTTAGCCATCTGACCCTTGGTATTGTTGCTTGAATGTGAGTGTAATCAATATCTACAAGAAAATATATGTCATTGAGGTGTTGCTCAACTAATGAAACAGGTATCCTTAGCCTTTGTTTCATAGACTTCTTGAAGTCTTCAAAGTAACTGGTCATGATAGTCTCAAAATTGGCTCCCATCTATTCTATGTATTCATTGACCTAGACTACTATAGACCTATTTGTTTTACAACTTATCTTTCCAAAAGAGGAGAATTCATTCTGTACATAGAAGAATATACATATCAAAATTGCTCCAAATTTACATTGAGCTTCCTTTGTTCTTCTTATAGCTCCCAAATTCTCCATTATCTGTTGTAGTTGCATTTCAGTTAGATCATAAGTATGAACCTTTTTAACAAGTTTGTAACCAACATCCACTACAATACAAGGAACATTGTTGAGTCAGCTTGATTGGCAAATTTTTTGGGAAATGACTCTAACTGCAAATTTAACAAGAGGATCCTTAATGGTATCAATGGTCATGCCTCTCTTGTTCCACTTAGCTCCAGTATTCTTCTTAATTGCTTCTTTTGAATCACTCCTTAGTTTTTTGGGTCGTTCTAGGGTTGGATACCAAGTCACCTTATGAATAATTCTTTTTGAGATTTTGACTAGTCCATCTTCTAACCACAAAGTACCATCATGTATCCTACTTAACACAATTTTGATCAATTTGGTCTTAAACACTATGGGAAAATCTAGGGCAGAAGTTAAGCCCTTCTTCTCAACAATTTGGAACTCCTCCTTCAAGACCCCGTTTTCACACAATTTATTGTATGCCTCCCTGATTTCCATATCTACAATAGCACCAATCTTATAGTTATAGCATCTCCTAACATCTTGAGCCATTACAACCTTAGGAGGAATTATGGATAAAGCTTTGGCAGGGTCGTTCTTGTACGCAACTTTGGGAATAGGTCAAAAATTGGGTTGTTTGACTTCATTTGATACTAACTAGACTTCAAATGGCTCTTTTTCATGGGGTTCTCTAGAGCTAGAGCCCATTTATGCAATCTAGGGTTTCAACACAAAGAAATTTCAAAATTGCGTAGCTAGGCACAAGTAAAATACCTTGAATCGTTGAAACTGTGTTGAATCTATGTTGAAATCTGCTCAAATGCTTGATTCTCTACTTCAAAATCCTTTTTGCGCTCTTCTTGTTCTTGCTTTTTTCTCATGATGGTGAAAAATGATTCAAAATGTGATCATATACCCTTATTTCATAGCATTGTATGCTTAGTGCTTGTACAGCTGTCCACTTGGCTCCTTAAGAAATTCTACTTTACTTGGCTTCCATTGTCTTTCCAACACTTGGCATACACTAGAGTTTCACTTACTTGGCTTCAATACAAATTTCCCCTCACTTGGCATCTACTACTAACTCAGCTTCAACTTAATCACTCAACTTCTACTAACTTTGGCAGACAACTCAGCATATACTAGGATTTTACTCAACATCTTAAGGCAACTTTCCTTACTCGACAACACTTGTGAAAACTTGAAGTGTTAACTTTGCATCTCTATTGATACTGGTCTATCCTTTTCAGTACTTACTTGTCTTGGATTTATTGTATGATAGAACATTAAATATCAATCCCACACACCTTCTTCTATTTAGTTAAATGAAGTGTGACCACTTGACCTTTTTAGGTGAAGTGATCCCTCCATTGGATGTGCTACTTCCATCTCTCTTCTTCCATATTTTATTCATCTCTCCTCTGATGTGTTCAACATCTACCTTCCCTTTTCCTTTGTTGAACTCTGAGTTGGGTGCCTTTGATCTTGTTGGGCAATACTTGCTGATGTGTCCAGTCTTCAAACAACTAAAGCATGTAGTTTGGCTCAACCATCTACTATAGTTTCCACTAAAATGTGTTCTTATGCAATTTTTAGGGATGTGTCCATATTCTTGACAGTAGTGACAACTTTGCCTGGTGTTGTAGTCCCAATTGTAGTGATGTCAATGACTTTTGGTCCTTGCTGGTTGGTTTGGTGTCAATATAGGCTTTGATCTACATTCAAAGGCTCTATGTCCATACTTTTTGCAATTGTAGCAGTGATTTTCAAATCTTGGTGTTCTGATGATTCTAGTCCGGCAGTCATGTGCATGATGACCTTACTTATTACTCTTGTGACAGTGACCCATGTTTTTAGGTTCGTCATACTTATTGGCATTCTTCTTCCTACACACATTACAGGTATGTCCCTTATACCACAAAAATGATAAGTAGGTTTAGTATTCTTATCTTTGTCACTTCTTTCTTTTGCAATCTTGGATGACTCTCCTTTTTCAATGCTAATGTATACTAGTCCTGAAGTGTCATTACTAGATCTTGGAGATTTTAGTAGCTATTCAAAATACTTCATGGCTTCATTAGGTTTGTTGAAGCTTTCTACAATTTCCTTCCCTCTTCTCAAGTCATTTTGTAGTTGTTCATTTTGCATCTTCAGTGTGGAGATCTCAATGTCCTTGACATTCAGTTCATGATGGGCATTCATCATCTAGCTTAGGGTGTCTAGCTACATGTTGGAAATTCTTGCAATCTAAATTGGCTTTTCCTCCAATTTATTAGCAAGGTTTCTCTTTCCATCTTCTATCATAGCCTTATCTTCAATATCTCTTTTCTTCTATTCAATCACTTTACAGAGCATCATGGCTTGTGATTCTTGCTCAATCTTGAGAGTTTTGATCTCTTCTACTTGAGCTCTATTCTTCTCCATCAGATCTTATATTGTTGCATCAAACTCCCTGGAATCTCCATTTGCAAACACTTTTGAGGTATCAATCTCCTTGTATTGTGTATCATTCTCAGCTATGGCAATCTCTCTTCTTCTCTTTAAGGATTTCCTCAATTCTTCCCTAGCTTCTTCTAGAGAGTGTAGAATTAGATGTATCTCAATTTCTTGGTTTTCTATGATCTTCCCAAGTTTGTAGACTTCCATTTCTAGATCTTTTTCTCCAAGCTATAAGGCTTCTCCTTGTGAGAACTTAGCTCTAATACCAAGTATTGGAATTCACAAGTGGGAAGGATACTTCTGGTGGGGGGGGGGGGAATCAGAAGTACCAAACTTTACTTTCTAAAACCTTTTAACTAAAATTAATACATGAATCTAACATCTCTAATTAACATAAAAGTAAGGGCATGCATGAAAATAGATAACACAATATTTGATCACCCAGAAACACTCCAAAATGAGAAGGTAAAACGAGGGTGGGGATGACACCCACAACTTATCACTGCAGTAATATGTAATTGGTTAAGGTTACAAAGTTTGACCATCATAAATGGTCTACCTTGTGAAAGGCCTACCCTATTAAAGGCTCTAACACCCTGTTAAAGGTGACCTATTTAAAGGATTTACAAACACTCACTTGGAATGTCACCCTGTTAAAGGATTTTTGACACCTTGTTAAAGGTTTTACAAAATGGCTATTAAACCAACCTATCTACATAGGATTTTCATTCTCCTAATACAATGGCTAGAAAGCATAGTAGAATGTGTTGACCTAATAACTTACAATCCTGAATTGCTAATTTCAAATCCTTGTTTTACCCAATTTGATCTGATCCTTCTTGATCTAATATAACTCTGTTTGTAGTACTGATACTCTATTCTAACCAACTAATTTTGCAATGTTATCCTTCTTCTAAGTCTTTACACCCCTTCAAAATTCTATAGCATTCTCTCTTTGCACTCCCATATCATCTATACATCTAAATTATGGGGTTTGACCTCAAAAAAATTTCAAGACTTAGGGTTAGGTATGAATCTATGATTGAGATTCATCCATCTTTCTTGCTCAATTCTTTCCATTTTTCTAATTGGTTGCATGTTCTTTCCATTTTTTTGATTGGTTGCATGTTGATTGTATAGGGAATATAATAGATTCGATCTTATCTTTTAGATCCTTCAAGAATCATCTTGAGTCAGCTCAAAAATGGTTTACATTTGAGTTTGTAAGGGCACAAACTCTTATGTTGATTCTGTGCTACTCGGCACTTAATACTTGCTAATGCTCGACACATATAGGAATTTTTTCTTTCTTGACACCTATAGTAATTCAGTCTTGCTCAGCACCTATACTTTACTCAGCACATATACTGGCTCAGCATCAATTTTCACTCAGCACTTGAAACTTGCTTGGTACTTGAATAACTCAACACCTGTTGAATTTTTGGCTTGGAACATACTATAGCTTGGCATTTATATTATACTCAGCATCAACTTAGAAATTTCTTAAGTGTGTTGACACTCAATTGTCAAAACCAATCAGAGACCACCACTAGGTGATCTAAGTATGGTTGGGATGTGTTTTGGGATCTTCTCGATGAGAAGTAAGTTATCTGTGTTTCACTATCTACTATATTTCCCAACATAACTTTCCCTATGGATTCTGAGCAATCAACCTAGTTTTCCTCTTTAGTGAACTTAATCAAGTATGTATCCAAAGAATGAAGCCATGGAAATGATTAACAAGCTGTGTACATGATTATGTTATGATAGAAAAACCTACCAAGCTATAAAACGAAGCCCAAAAGAATCTCATGCATGTTCTAGATGTAAAATCTACTTTCACAAGGAAAAATGGTATATGATTTTTCTACTCAGTACTAATGGAAGCAAAGATGTTTTGTTTTGCTTCCAAAGCTACAATGATTTATGTCAAATCCAAGTCTTTACATACAAGCAGTAAAAGCACAATGTCAAAAGAACTATTTTGAGCTCTTAATTAGTGAGGCATATTCAAAATCTAGCTTTGAAGCCATCAAATTTAGATAAAGGGTAAAGTGTTGTTAGCTTTACTTCATTCTAGGAAATGTTATAGAAAAAGGGGTTTTCCATCCCCACGTAACAAAAAGGTCACTTCTCTGAAGGCTTTGGAAATAGAAACACAAGTGACGTTAAAGTGTGAATATTCTTTGAAAATGCTTAAAAGATACTTCTGAGAAATATATGTTGAGTGTGTCATTGTTAATGTTTCTAAATGTCACCTAGTTGATTACTAGTTCTCCTAGCTTGAGGTGTAGCCTAACATCAAGGCCTTGGTTGGGAGGTGAGCTCTTGATGATTGTCTTTATGTATTTGCAAATTGCTTGGAAAGTACCTTGAAATGGAGCAAAGCTAGACTCAGAGTCTTCTTGGTGTTCTTGAGTTCATTGTCATGGAGACTTCTCCTTGTGGTGGTTCCATTAAATCTTGTTATATGCTATAAAAAGAAAGTAGGATTTCTATTAGATCTATTGAATTTCAATATTCCTAATATAGTTGTTATTGTAATAATGGAAAATATGATCCTGATGTATAAAATTTGATAGTAGAAATGAGAACATGTTAAACAGATTTCATTATAAATCTCTTGAAAAATGATTGGTATAGGATGAATGCAAAAATTTAGTTGTTTCACAATTCACTCCTTGCAACACTTCGTGTACCCTTGAAAATTCAATTCTAAATAAAAGTAATCAATTATATTATAGGTATTGATGTTATATAAAGTTATTCAATTTGATTATGGCTATGTTCTCTAGAATTTGTATGGACAACTTTAATTCCCAATTTTAGTAACATGGATATTCCTTGTAAGATTCCCCTAAAAATCCTTTGACCACCCTTTTAAATAAGAAATATATAATTATAAAATAAAAACATCAATTAAAATAAAACCATGCTATCCTACACTCACCTATCACCACCCCCACCTATAAAACTTTAAGACTTTACTTCTTTCCATGTGCCTATACACTGGGGGCAACACTTTAACCATTATCAAATCCAAACCACCACCACCACCACCACCCCCCCCCCCCCCCCCCCCCCCACTAACACAAACTCCTAAGCCTCCCCACATGGTTTTGAGTGCAAGGCCGAGAGTGTGGAGTAATGATGATGTCTACACAATGTCAAACACAAATCAATGAAGCTTCACACCAAAACACCTTTCTCCTAATCGTGTGTGGACCCTCAACCTCCATTGGTCTATGTTAATGATTTGACAAGTCACCCCATGTTAATCATCAAGTGCATTGAGCACTTCATAAGAGAGGTGGATGTCTTAATAAATAAGGAGGGTAGTTATATGTTTAAAGCAAACCTTTCCCCCCTCTTTATGCGTACCCCGTCCCCAGGAGGGTTATCTTGGGCAGCACTCATGATCTCCTAGGGGCTATGAGATGCAGACCTAGGATCACGTGGAGGTCTTTGGGGAACCACCCAAGTCAAGGGGTAAGGGGTGGGGTTAGTTAGGTGTTAGGTTAGGGAGATAATTAAGAGTTGGTAGGTTTAGATTTTCAAAAAAATAGGATTTTATGGAATTAGGATATATTAATTAGTTTCATATTTAATTTTATTGTTAATATTATAGTTTAATTTAATTTTGATAAAATGTATTTATGTCATGTTTTTTTAAAGGGTTATTGTAAGTGTATTTTTTTAAAGGAATAAGGGATAGGTTTAGTAATGTTATGGAATGGTTACGAATTATAAGTTAGTATTAGTTTTCAAATTTAAATATTTTATTGGGGCTTTTGGAAATTAAATTTTACCTTTATAATCTAGATTATAATAAGATTTTAACAAAGTTGATAAGTTACAAACATTAGTCTTAGGGTGTAATGCAAAAGCCAAATCGGGATAGTGTTAGGAATCAAAGTTATGTTTAGGTGTTTATGTTTTAACGATTGTTTTGATTTTAAATATGGAAGTAACATATGGAACTATTAAATAATATACAAAAAGTAATTAAATATTGTATTTTAAATGTTTTATACATTTACTTAAAAGTTATTTAACTTGAATTACGAGGGTTATCGAATCAAAGGGTCATTGAAAGAATCTTAGGTTGATAACCTAATAGAGATTAGGAATATGAATCTAAGGATGAAATGAATGTGGTGAATTATTTAATAATCAATCTTTAATGATTTCAATTAGTATAATAGTATATTTTAATAATGGGAGTTAAGGATTAAGGTATTTGATAAACTTGTCAAAGATACAAAATTGGTTCACTTAGGAGATTGAACTAGCACACTAAACAAATAGAAGATGAAATAACAACCTAATGGATCTTATGAAATTAAGCAAACATAATATTTTGAAATGACAACTCTGTATCTTAGTGAAAGATAACCAAAACTTTCTTTTAATTCTTTGTCAACTTTCCATAACCTATTCAATGTAGACTGTATTAACATAGTGGATTAATTAACTTTAAGAAAAATATATGTGTGTTTTTGCCTTGATATTTTGGGCATGACACTCACCCCCCCTTCCTCGAGACCTACATTCCCTTCTCTCCTTTGGTGCACGAATTCAAACATTAGAGGAATGTTTTAAATATATATTAGTCTTGTTGGTGGCATGGCCTTAGGAGGGCCCCACATGGGTCAGCCTACTTAATTGATCGTGTCCACCCTAAGGTAGGTGCGGTTGCGACAACTAGGTCACCGCCCCCCCCCCCCCCCCCTCATAAGGGTTACAATATTAAAAATGTAAGGTAAATTATAGTTTGGTTATTTTTAAGTTCAACTTATTATTAAACTATATAATATTTATTATTATATTTGCATTTTAATTACTGTATATATTATTTATTAAATGTTATATGATGTTTAATATTATATGTATATATATTACATGGTACTTTATATAATTATAAATTACTTAATATTATAAATATTACAACATTAAAAATGTAGTTAGATTTAATTGATATATATGGTTTCCTTTTCTTGTGGTATTTAATATGTATTATTTTAATGATAATAATATATATTATCTTTATAATATGTTCTTGAATTGCGTTGGTTATTTAGAATTTATTATTTTCTAAAAGATTATCCTTATTAATAAACACTAGATTTAGTTAGGAAAATAAATTCAAGTGCAGGTATTATATTTGTTAGTTTGTGGTGACTGATCAGGGAAGTACTATACAATTTTTTTTTGGTACTATTTGACAATTTGCCACTAAAGTTTGGGCTAATATTCACCAATTTATGGCCAATATGTTGTAACCCTAAAGTGGCAAAAATATTTGTATAAAAGGGCTTAGGGTTAGGGATTGTTTCATAGTGAGTGATGCAAAAATTGGTTCTTGCAGTAGTATTAAGTTGTAAGGGATTACGGATTGTAATCAAGTTGTAATCATTGGATTGTAATAATATTAGACTTGTTGTTTGGTGGATGTAGCTCAGGGATTGGGTGAACCATGTTAAATCTTGGTGTCTTGTGTTCTTTTCTATGTGATCTTTTTTTTTTTTTTAATTGTTTATATTTCCATGTAATTGTTATTTCGATCCGTGGTTTAATCGTAACAACTAGTATCAAAGTGAGGTTGTTTTTCCAGTTATCCTCTGCAGGAAAGTCTCATGACTGAGTAAGAGTGATGGAAAATGAGGGTAAGCTGAGGGTTGATAGGTTTAATGGGCAGAACTTTCAGTTATGGAAGATGCAAATGGAAGACTATCTTTATCAGAAGGATTTATGGAAGTTGTTGGAAGGCAAAACCAAGAATCAGGGATCTATGTCAAATGATGACTGGGATCTTTTGGATAGAAAGGCACTTGGAAGCATTTGATTATGCTTGGCACCATCGATGGCATTTAATATTACAAAAGCGAAGACAACAAAAGAGTTGATGCAAACTCTAGCAAAACTATACGAAAAGCCCTCTGCATTAAACAAGGTATTTCTCATGAAATATTTATTTAATATGAAAATGGTAGAAGGTGGATCTATTGCAGATCATTTGAATGAGTTTAATACTATTAATAGTCAGTTATCTTCTATGGCTATCAATTTTGATGAAGAAATTAGGGCTCTCAATGTGATCAGTGTTATTTTGAGTAAGGAAACTCGTAGGAAATCCTCAGGTGGACCTACATTAGGAAGTGCTTTGAATGCACAAAGTTGAGGTAGAATAATTGAAAGAGGAATTAATTTCAAAAATTGTGGGAAATCAAGAGGAAAGTCAAAGGGAGGAGGTCTCAATCGAGAGGACCAAATAACTACTAGTACTACGGGAAACCAGAGCATAAAAAGAAAGATTGTTGGACTCGAAAGAAAAATGAAGGAGATAAACTAGATGGAGACAAGGAGGCAAATGTGGTAAGTAACAAATCTGAAGAGGATGTTTTGCTTCTATATTTAGAAAGTATTTATGATTCATAGGTTTTAGATTCTGGTGCTTCATTTCATGCTACACCTCATAGAGGTTATTTCATTGATTATGTCCAAGGGGATTTTGGACTTGTTTATTTGGGGCATAATGAACCCTGTCAGATTGTCGGAAAGGGAAAAGTTAAGATTAAGTTTCAGAATGGGAATCATTGGCTACTACACGAGGTAAGACATGTTCCAAGGGTGAGTAGGAATTTAATTTCAATAGGGCAACTCGGTGATGAGGGTTGTGTAGTTACTTTTAATGATAAAAATTGGAAGGTTTCAAAAGGTTTACTTGTAGTAGAAAAAGGTGTGAAAGTAGGCACCTTATATCTTTGTATAGGTCATATTGTTCCTTCTACTTTAATTGTTTCAAAGAAAAATGAATGTTTACGAACAGTTGCTATAGTTGAGAAGGGAGAATAAATAGTTGTTGTAAATTCTGATACAGCGTTGTGGCACAATAGACTTGGGCACATGAGTGAGAAAGGTATGAAATTACTTCATTCAAAGAATTTTTTGCTAGGTTCAAAATGTGTTAATATGGATTTATGTGAAAGTTGTGTGTATAGAAAACAAAAGAGAGTGATTTTGATGAAGACTGGGAAGGAAAATAAAAAGGAGAATTTAGAACTTGTGCATATTGATGTATGGGGACTGGCTCAGGTGTCTTCCCTTGGTGGTTCTCATTATTATGTTAACATTAATTGATGATGCAACTAGAAGAGTATGGTTTTATTTCCTTAGACAAAAATCTGATGTATTTTAAACTTTTAAGAAATAGAAATGCTTGGTTGAAAATGAGATTGGTAAGAAATTAAAATGTCTCAGATTTGATAATGGTGGTGAGTATTGCAGTCATGAATTTGAAGATTATTTCTCTACTAACAGTATTCATAGATAGAAAACTATTCCAAGGACTCCACAGGAAAATGCAATGGTTGAACGCATGAGTAGGACTATAATGGAGCATGCAAGGAGTATGAGGTTACACATTGGGTTGCCCTTACACATGTGGGCAGAGGCTATCAATATTTTTGTATATTTGATTAATAGAGGTGCCTCTACTCCTTTGGGTTGTGGTATTCCAAAGGAAGCATGGACTAGTAAGAAGGTGAGTTATTCTTTTCTCAAAACCTTCAATTGTGAAGCATTTGCTCACATAGATTTTGAAAATAGAACCAAGCTGGAAGCTAAGTCAAAGAAATGTGTATTTTTTGGATATGGCATTAATGAATTTGTTATAAGCATTGGGATTTTGAAAATCATAAAATTGTAAGAAGCGGGGATGTCATATTCCATGAGAAAGTGTTGTACAAAGATCTGTTGCAATAACATGAGAAGAAAGAAGATGATTATGTAGTGCTGGATGATACTCCAAAAGATGTTGTTCCAGCCATTCCTCATGATGTGCAACAACCACAACAACAAATACCACACACACCAGTGAATGTTAGACAGTCAACAAGGCAAATTAGACCTCCAAAAATATTTTCTCCATCTTTGTATTCTATTTTATTAACAGATGCTACTGAACCTGAATGTTATGATGAAGCTATGCAGGTGGATACTAAGATTCAATGGGAGTCTGCAATGAAAGATGAAATGGACTCTTTGCTGAAGAATAAGACATGGGATTTATGCAAGTTGGCTGCAGGTAAAAGAGCTTTACAGAATAAGTGGATTTATAGGTTAAAAGAAGAGGATGGAGGTAAGAAAATATTTAAAGCTAGGTTACATGTAAAAGGATTTGCATAGAAAAAGGGCATTGATTTTGATGAGATATTTTCTCTTGTTGTTAAAATGACTTCTATCTGTATTGTTTTAAGTATTGTGGCTACTGAAGATTTTCATTTAGAGCATCTTGATGTTAAAACAACCTTCCTTTATGATGATTTGGATGAAGAGATATATATGGCTCAGCCACAAGGATTTGTAGTCAAAGGTAAGGAGAACTTAGTGTGCAAATTGAAGAAAAGTTTATATGGCTTGAAGCAAGCACCTCGAAAATGGTATCTAAAATTTGACAGTTTTATGCATGAGCATGGATATAGTAGGTGTCATTCAGATCATTGTGTTTATTTTAAGAGGTTGGATGATGACAATTACATTATATTATGTTTATATGTTGATGATATGCTTGTAGCTAGGTCTAACATGGATCACATTAAGGGGTTGAAATGCTAGTTAACACATGCATTTGCTATTAAGGATTTGGGGGCAGAAAAACAAATCCTTGGTATGAAGATTTGCAAAAATAGGTAGAACATAAAATTGAGGCTAACTCAAGCTGATTATGTTGAGAAGATGTTGCAATGTTTCTCTATGGAGAATGTTAAAGTTATCAGCACACCTTTACCTAGTCAGTTGAAGTTGACTAAGGAGATGTGTCCCAAGATGTAAGAGGAGGAGGATAAGATATCCAAGGCACCCTATGCTTTAGATGTAGGAAGTTTGATGTATGCTATGGTATGTATAAGGCCAAATATTGCACATGCAATGGGAGTCGTTAGCAAATATATGAGTCATCTAGGAATTGATCGTTGCAATGTAGTCAAATGGATTCTCAGATATTTGAGAGGAACATCCAATAAGTGTTTACACTTTGGGGGCTTTACTACTGATGTACAAGGCTATGTTGACTCAGATTTGGTAGGGGATATTGATACCAAGTGAAGCACTACAGGTATTGTTAAATTATTTGGAGATTTAAGATCTTTATAAAGGCTTTGTTTGAATTTTCTCCTTGAGGCAGACTTAAATTCAAGTAGATAAGTTTTTGTGACATAAGTGATTTGATCTTCTTTAAGATTTAAATAGATGACAAACATTTACAAGGTAGATATTCAAATTGTTTTGTATAGAGTTATATATGAAGATCTTTCGAGAAGGGAACTTTGTACCCAATGAAGGAGAAAATACTGGTCTTTAAGAAAAATATACATTTATTAGAATAAAATAACATAGGAATAATATAAATAGGAGATTTAAGAATAAGGACTGTGGTAGGAGATTAAAAAAATGGAAGAGTCAACTAGTTAACAATCATATCAAACTATCCTATAATTTATGCCATTCCAAGATAAAGAAAATAGAGGTAGGGCTAAGAAGTTAAAGAATTTAAATTGTTTGAAATAATAAGATGTATAACCACTTAGTCATAAAAAGGCCTAAATTATAGGGTAGTATAACCACAGTTGGTTAATCCCATTTGTTGGCCAAATTGGTTGGAGAGTTCAATCATAGAAGTTAGCATAATCTTAGAGTTTTACAATCTATTGATTTGGGAACCACATGTGCTACAAATTTGTTGCATGCATAGAGTATTAGAATTCTTGTTATGGATTAATTTAGTAATGGTGCAAGATTCATAATATGAGAAAATAGTTAAAATATTGTAATATCTTCATTAGTTCAACACTTTCCTTATTGTTTTGACTATCTTCCTATTATTCGTGATGATTAGGAAGCTTTGCACAAATCCTTACTTTACTTTTGAGAAAATCCTTGATACTTTAGACCCTTTAGAGGATGTACTTAAGTATAATCAAGTAATTACCTCTTGAATCCAAGATATCCTTCCTTGTGCACTTAAATTCCACATGTAAAATATTGAATTGCTTAGCTTGATATGTAAACATATATTATGAAGAATTTGGGATACATAAAGTTGACCTATGTAATCTAAAGGCTAAAACTCATTTTTTGTCAAGTGAATAAAAATCAAATAAAGGACATTCTAACTATGAAAAGCATTCTCAGTTTGTAGAGTTTATGGACAAACAACCTTCACATGCCTTCTCCATATTTACATTGAACAAATCATGAAAGTGGATAAATGAACAAACATAATAGACCAACATTAAAAAAATGATGATTGCACACATGATAATTTAGTTTGTAAAATGGTAATTAATCACAACACATTAATCTTTAACTTTTTTTGGAATAATCAATTTGAGTTTATGTAAATATTTACATTTTACACTATTATGAATATATTTATTCAATTTCCCATAATTTAAAATCTTTGATATGAAAAACTTTCTTTGTAATTTTGTCTCCAATGGACATTGGATTGGAATTAATTAATAGAGGTGCAAAAAAACATTGGTTAATAAATTGTTCTCATAGTGGTCCTAAATTACAAAATCATGTCAAGAATCATATATTACTTACAAATATCTTGACTTTATTTTGATGTTGGGGAATGTAGTATTTTCAAATAGGTGCAACATCTCTGTAAATTCTATTCATAAATATTTTAAAACAACAACATAGTCTTTAGAAGGTACTCCATAAGAGGACCACAAATGTTCTCAAGTTTTGTCATGAGCAGTTCAATATTTAACATCAATTTTTAATTTCTTATAGTTGGTTCTTCCTAGTAGTTATTAACATAAATATTAATTAATGCATAAATAAGATTCCAAAAGTGTGTTTTATTATAATCTAACTATTTATGAATGCAATGATGTAGGAAGAAATAGCCATAAAATTATGAGATGAAAAAAGTGCAAATATAGAGGAACAATTATGCTTTTGGTACTATTTATTTCCTGCAAACTTTTTCATCCATAAAATTTTGCTCTCTAACTAAATTATAGTTTTAATGTTATGAAAGAAATCTGTTGATAATATTATCTAACAAAAATAAATAAAGAATTGTTCAAATTTAAATACGACAACATTTTCCCCATAATTCTGGAATAATTTGAAAGCACCATTCCAAAATTGCATGACTATACCAAATGAAAACTAGGTCAATATAATTACATTATTTTTGTGAATATCTATTTGTAAATATGAATTCAATATAATTAAGAAAGAAATTTACTTATGACCATCTAAATGCTACTAAATTTACATGCAAACATATTTGGAAAGGTATGATGTGAAGAAAAAAAGAGTTTTTGCAATAATTAAGAATATGATATCTTCTAAAAATATAAAAATAGGAATATACTATTCATTGCAAAAAATGATAAATTAAATTTTTTGATTTGATTATTTAAAAAATATAACTATTTATTTATAGTTGAATAGCTGGATTAGTAGCTCCTTTGTACTAGATCAAAATAGAAAATATAAAAAATCTAACAATTTGTATTTATAAATATTTTATAATTAGACTTTAAAATATATATATATATATATATATATATATAATATTTTATAATTAGATTTTAATTTTCAAAATTAAAATTATTTACATGAAAAAAGAGGGAAATATAGAGTCATATAAAATGATTTACATAATGTTTGAGACAAATTTTTTTTGGCAAACTTAACAAAAATTGCAAAAAATGAGTAAATAACAATTCTTTTGCTACTCTAGTTCCCTCCAAAAACTTGGCTTTTCAGTGAAAGACAACACTTGCAAATGGTAGAAAGAATACCAGAAAATCAAAGAAATTAGCCTCTCATCGCATGCAAATCGAATCGAAGCACCATCCACATCTGAACAAAAAAGGAAGAACAATATTGCACTACAACAATAGCTTCTAGATCTTGACCAAGCTCCATGAATGCAAGGACGAGTAGATAACCGAAGCACTCTAAGAAAAAAAAAAGCAATGTGACAACTCCCTAATTCCAAGAAAAAGCAATGGACCTAAGAAGAAAGAAAACATACAGATCTCCCTAATAACTCCATGGACTCAAGTAACAACATCAAGTCGCGACCCTAAAGAGCACATAGCATATTCATAACAATAGTAATCCCCTTGCAATGAAAAAGGATCTGTCAAAAGATCTCATCAAGCGATAAGAAATGTTCCTCTCCAAACGAAGTATGCAATAACTAAAGAGGAAAAGCACGAAAGTCTTCAAGGAAAGCTTCAAAAGGTACTGCCTCAGACTAACCTAAACCATTCCTTACAAATAACCCTTAGAAATAGTGGAATTCAAAAGAAGAACTCTAACCCTATTATATTACCAAGTAAAACCTATTGGAAATATAAGGTAGGCTAGGTTACTGAGAGGGGAGGGGTGAATTAGGAACCAATAAAATTTTAACTCACTTCACCAATTAATCCTTCATATATTATTCTGATCTAATTGCATGCATGAAAGAATGAAAGCAATAAAACACTTTGACGCATATATGGTGACCCAGAAACCTTTTGATTAGAAAGTAAAACTGGGGTGGGGATGATGCCCACAAGCTTTAGTACTGCAATATAAAGTTGGCCTGTTAAGGCTTACAATTGACCACTTCTGGTGATCTTCCCTATTAGGAGCAATAAGGATTGTTAGGTCCACCTTGTAAAAGGATTTACAAACATACAGTGAATTATGCACTCTGTTAGGAGATTTAGAAAAAGACTATTAAGTCCACCCGGTTAAAGGATTTGATTGATGCACCTGTTAGAATGAATCAATGGCTAATCCCTGATCTGCAACTTTGATTTGTAGAGTGAGATTCCTTGAACTACAATGATCACCTAACTGTGATAGATAAGTCTCTGATGCACCATGTATTGCTTATAGCCTTCAATTTGTACTCTTCAACTTATACTTCTTCATATAATCAAAATGAGTTACATATTTGGATATGATACAATACATTACATATATATCAATCTAATTAACTACTTACTAGAATCCGCTATAATACCAAACTCATCATAATTCACAAAGTCGGCCCATTGCTGTAACTTGGGTTCAAAAGACAAACTTGTTGATGTTCTGACACTCAAAAAACACTACCAATGCTTGGAATACTCTGACACTCAATTGAAGTTGAAGCTCAATCCATACTAATTACTTCGAGTAGCACAAACTCAGTCAGCACTATATGACTCGGTGACCACTGAGAAACTCGATAGATACAAAATCACTCAGTTGACACTGCATAACTCAATCAACACTAGATTCACTTTGTTAACACTACGAGCTCAATAGACACTATAGAACTTGATTAACACTATAAAGCTTGGTTAACACTGAGATCTTTATCACTTCTACTGGATAGATCAATAGACACTGCTGTTCTTGGGCTATATTGTAAGCTATCTCAGATGCTCACTAGACACTAAAACACTTGGTTAACACTATTGGATGAATGATAAGCTTGGTAGCTACTGTAGAGCTCGTAAGCAATGTAACCAATTGACTAAATGTTAAGTCACTAATAGAAAAATTGACCTTAATGTCAACAAGACCATCTTTGAAGATTAAAAAATCTCATTAGGAAAAAAACATTAGATTCCCCAAGTGGCAGGAAACCATCAATAACCAAAATAGCCAACTTCATATGCCTAACATGTATATTCCTCCTCATCGACTAGGAAGAGACCCATCTACTTAGATTCGCTAGTCAAACCCCTTATGCTCCACCTAGGATGAAATAGAGCTATTAAAAAAATCCTCTAAGTAACATTGGTCCCCAGCCATCAATCAATAGGAGAACCCCTCTAAATGAACAACAACTCATCAACATAGAAAACACCCTTATAATTAGCAACACTTTCACTAAAAATTGATGGATGGATTGCCAAGAACTAGGGTTGTATGCCCACTAGAATGACCCAGAATCCAAAAGCACCAATCTTATGAGCCGGTAAATTGGAAACATGCAAGTATCTCTACCATGTCATCTAGACTGTTATACATTCATTGCAAAAGCATACATATTAGGGATGAATTTCTTTTAGCTTCTTACTGCTTTTACAAAGGTTCTTCTATGAAATTTATAAAATGGGAAGCAAACTTCTCTAAAGAAATGGCAAGGAAACAACAAGCTCCCATATGGATTATTAGTAAAGCCCTGCGTTCTTATCCTAAAACATATAGGAGATCACTTGGGAGATCTCATAGGATTAGAAGTAAATTTTGAAAGTTTAAATGATATCAAATTTCTTGTAAAAACAGAGATAGGTCAAAACAATATCAAGAACAAGAAGATAATAATGAATAGATCAATTTTACAACCTAAGATTTTCCAAATATGAAGGCAAGATAAAAAGAAATTTGAAATACTAACCATCTGAGAACTGATAATCATAATCTCATCAAAAGGACCTCAAACCTCAAGGACTTCCTTAGAATGATCCACATTGAGAACAAAATTTGTGTTCCCCAAATCTTAGACCCAAAATTGAGCAACAAAATATCAAGCATAATAGAAAAAAGGGAAGTCAGAGAAGAAAATCTTGAAGAGGGAGAGTTTAGGATATAAGTTATGGAAAAAATAGTAATAGATCATATACTAAACCACCAAAGAATTAGAACACAAGAGACATACATAACATAAAAAGCGAAAGAAACCAACATAGGATTTTTTCTACAACTTTGAGGATAAGATAGTCAGATTGCAACAACATTAGCAATGTTCTAAAGACAACTTGTTCATAGAAGAGATTAGAAGTAGCATAAATAACTATAATAATTTGGCCAACAATCTTCTTCTAACTCAAAATGACATAAATGATCAATTAACACTATGGGATCAAGCCCATGAGGGGCATCCCAAAAATCACAATCTGTCTAAGTTTCTAGAAGATAGAGAAGAAAAATGCCGAAGGAGAAATAATAAAGCCCCTAATCTGGGATCAGATAAAATATTAACTTCAACTAGCCCAAAAGAGGCTCAAGGATTAGAAGAAAATCAAGAGTTCACACAAAAAACCAAGGACACACAGACAGAAAGGAGAGAATGGACAAAGAATCAACCAGGCATAGAAGAAATAGACAAAGGGATCAACTGGAGGTAAGAAGGAGGCTCAACAAAACCAAAGATCAAAATAAATTAAAAAACATCAGAAATCATAAAAATCCATGAAAGGGATAACACAGGTAAACAATCAACTTTCAAAACATCATCAATAAACAATAATCAACAAAGGAAAAGAAAATTTGTGGAACCCACAAGAGAAATACAAAGCGTATGTGACTTATATAAAGGACACTCCTCATTAGAAGCAAAGTATAAGATAAAGTAAAATACCCTTAAGACAACTAAGGATTATCAAATTGAAGAAGAAAATCAGATATTGGAACAAACAAAAAATATGATGCCATATAATGCAACAACACCAAAAATCACAATTAGGAGCAAAGAGGAGGAAAGAAAGGAATGATATTCCCCTAGAAACATCAAAAAAATGGGACAGCATAACAATTAGGAAAAGACCTAAAGAAAGGAAATCTTGCAAATTTTGGCAAACCCCTACAAATGGGAGGGACCCATTTGAAGGAATCAATATATCATAGAACCAAAAGAAGGATGAAATCATGGAAAATGACAACAACAAATTTATTTTTTTAGAAGTGGAAACTTTTCTGAGCAAGCTCTACATGGCTAGTCAAGAAAAAGTATAAAATAAAAAGGAAGTGGACAATGAAGGATCAAATGAATTATACACTAACCAAAATTGGGAAGAATTTGATATACAAGATATACAAGAGCAAAAGAAGGAGAATAGAAAGTCAGATAGAATTGTAATACAAAGTGCATTATTTTAGGAAGCTAACATCAATCAGATAGATTTGTGTGATAAATTACTCAAAGAGTGATGCAATGGATCCTGGTGTAATTAATCAACTATCCCTTAGATCCTCTTCACTCAAGGTATGCCAAAAAAAAGTGTCCTTTGATCCTGTCAAATGTGCTTAAGCACCAATCACAAGTGACCAAATTAGGATGTTAGGTTATCAAAACCAATTTCCCAAGAAATGAAATCCCAATCACAAGGAAGAACCTTCAAACAAGACAATTTATCACAAATTGCCCAATAATGCAGAATTTGACAATTTTTGACACAAGACCCCAAAACACATAAAAAGACTAGGGTTGACTCAAGGTTGAAATTGTGATATATTTAGGTCCATAGTGAATTGGATTGAAGGTTAAAACCATTCTATGAAACATTTACCCTATGGTTGCTTCACAAATCCACTATCCTAGGCTTGTAGCCCTTTTTTCATGAAATTCTAACTTAACTTCAGAAATCTCCACATAAACCTATGAAAAAATCACATATTTGGATACCCTTTTGGGGTTTACTAAACATGCCAAAGCACTAGGACTGGAAGATATGAAAATATTAGGTTTTACCTAGTTCCTTCTCTAGGTAATTAGCCCTATTAGGTCTCCAAATACAAAGGAGGTATACTTTCCAAAGGCCTAAACTTCAAACTAACACTTTGAACATGAAGGGGCATGCATAAAAAAGTTTTAAACTTGATTGAAAGGTCTAGTGACTCTTATGGAGAAATTTATGGGAGATGGTGATCAGCATTATAAACATGCACATGGGTCTTGCATGCCTAGGGCATCAAATTTCTCTTTGCCACCTGCACATATAAACTTAAGACAAAATGCATCTTAAAGTGCATAATACACACTTGGATTTCATCAGAGGTCATTAAATTCCCATGGTGAAATCCTGAGATATGACAAATTCTTATTGAAACCCTAGGTATGATAACTTTTTAGAGCAACTTCTACAAAAATCTCAATATCTTTACTTAGGAGCTTGTTCAGAACCTCAAACCAAATGAATTGAAAATTTAATTCATCCACCTATCTGGAAATGTAGATTGATCACCCTAGTGCATTCGTACACGTTCGTACACATTGCTACAACATGAAAATGGTAGGAAATCTAAGTTGTTTTTATTGATTTGAATGCAAAAGTACATCATGATTCCTACCACCCAAATAAAAGGGCTTATGTAGGTATCCCCAATGGTCACAACAACTTTTGAAACCATTTTTGGCTATTGGGGATCAAATTACATTTTTTTGCACTTTTTGCTAAAAGTTGCTTCACAACTTTTTAGCAACTTTTGCAACATATGAACAAAACATGTTCAAACCTTAACTAAATGACCCAACTAGGATTAAAACATGCTAAACATATGAAAACATAAAATATCCTAAGATATTAAGTCATTTGACCACCTTTGAACATAGTTGACCAAGGGCTTATGATTATGCCAATCTTGGAACTAGGCCTTACAAATAGGTCTAAATGCTTAGATGCTAATTATAACCTATCATATGGGTTCTTAGGACTTTTAAGATTCCTTTTTTTTTTGGGTGCTCCTACATGAAAGAGCTTGAAGAAGACAAAGATGATACAATCAATGAATCAATTGTAAAGAGCTTGAATAATGCAAAGGAACATGTGGATAAACTAGGTTTAGAGGAAACAATGGAATGAATACCATCACCAAAATGTGGTAAACAAAACAAAAAGTGAGGCAAAAAATCATTTAGGGAACTGAAAGCTACAACAAGAAAAGAAGGGAATCAAAAGAAAATTGAAGACATCCCAAAAGTTGGGAAGGGGAAGTTCCTTCCCACGGACCAATGAAGTTAACAACTTGGATGTTAGGGGACTAAATGACCCTAAAAAAAGTGCTTGTTTAAGTATAAATTAAATCTCTTCGAATCATAATTCATTCTAATTTAGGAAACAAAACTAAATAAATAGGAGAGAGTTAATTTTAGTAATAAACTTGGAATTTGGAAATCAGACTTGATAGAATCAACAAGAGTGATGAGCCTTTAAAAGGCCATTATTTTGAGAACCTTTTATCTTGTTTTTAGACAATTATATTGTAGAAACATTTTATGACTCTATGGTTTAAGAAAAGGAACTTATGATTTTATGAGTATATTGTCTATATGTTAAGACATGAAGATTGAAGTATAGATAGTTCAGATATGCTATGTTTGCTTGAATCTATGGACTTCTATGGTATAATGAAGGAATATTACATGTTGATAAATGTTTCCTCATCCATGCTATGTTTGGGTAGATTCCTTCTTGTAGCCATAGGATATGCAAAGAGTGATAGTTTGAACATTATACCTTTTCTAACATTGATGATGAAATAAGTATAGATGTATGTAAAAGTTGTTGCATTCAATGTTTTGTAGGTACTTGTCATGCATATTCAAAGTTAGCATTTCAACTCTAAGTCAAAGCCAACTAGATTGATGAATCATCACAACAAGCAGATTATTGTGTGATTTCTGTTATGGCAGCACACGAATATAGCTCCCTCAACCTGCTATATTATTGGAGTTAAATTGTAGTTAATGATATTTCTATTAAAACTTTATAAATATGTAATTGATCCTCGTTGATGGAGTGATCGTAGAAGTAGGAAGTTGTTGTAGTTTTCCTTTAAACAACGTCCGCTATAGCTTTCAAAGAAGTTTTTGGATAGGAGAAAGATAGAATAGATTGATTGTTCATAACAGTAGAGTGTGATCTTGTTTTAAATAAAATGTAATCTCTTGCTATTAAAGAATATAATACAAAGTTCAAGTTTCCATCTTCTGTCTTGATTGTCTTTGTTCACTCATCCAAGGGGGGCCACTTGGTGAGTGAGCTACTTTGATAGAATAGGTTTCATTTCCTTGTTTGTTTCTTTGCAAAGTAGATTTTTGTTGTTCCTGCATCCATTGATAACAGAATCATTCAATTGTTCCTGCAGCATAGGTGCATAAGTAGATTTATTGTTTGCAGCTTTACTCTAAGCTTTAAGATAAGATGTTGTTTCAGTCTCTAGCTTTAGTCTCCTTTAGCATTGCTTTTTTGTTTTAGTTATAATGACTTAAAGAGGAATCAGAGCATATACTTTGCAGTCACCCTCTCAAGCTTATGCTCCCAGGTTAACAAAATAAAATGAAGTCAGTATGTTATTCTTAGGAAAATACATGATTATGTCTAATCATGGAGTCAATGTGAAAGGATGTCCAATCCTTTGTTACTGAGGTATTAAGCAGACCAACCATTTATGGTGTTGTTGCCAGGAAAGGTGTCAATATAATTCAACCCTAAAGTCATTAGGTTAGTTTAGATTTCACATTATTTTGCATGCATAGAAGAAGAGACCTCCTTTGGAGATTTCTTCCCCGTAATATTTAGGAAGATATTTTTAATCCTGAACCTGAAGAACCTCACAACGAGAATGAAGAAGAACATTTTGAAAATCCATTCGTTGTTGCTCAAGAATGAATATCCTCATCTTTTGATGAATCCTTACATTTGAATGATCTCTTTGTTGAACCTGAATATCAAGATAATCCACTTGCCCTTGTCATCTATCAAGCACCATTGCCAGTACCCCCTTCAAGAATGGCTCAGCCTCAACCTCAACCAACATTTCCTTTTCCTATCCCTCATCAACAAGGTAACCAAAATTTGAAGAACACACCTACTACTGCACTTCCCAAGTTTTATGGCCTGATCACTGAAAACCCTAAAACCTTTCTATTTGAGTTTGACATACTATGTAGAAGTTATGACTTTTCAACTGATGCCCATAGACTGAAGTTGTTTCCCTCTACCCTCAAAGAAGTTGCTCTCAGATGGTTCATGGGGTTGGGTGCCAATGTTGTAGCAGATTGGCTTGTAATGAGCAATTTGTTTCTCACAAAGTATAAGGAATACTAAAGGAGTCAAGATTTGAAAGGGGATGACATTTTCAAAATGTCCCAAAAGGATGATCAAACCTTGGAAGATTATGTTTCCTGGTTCATGTTCAACCTACAACATAATACACAACGTCAATTGAATGAGGAATCAAAGAAACATCTTTTTCTTAAAGGTGTAAATGATGGAAGCATTGAAGCTCTAGACCTTATGGCAGGAGGAGATATCACTCAAAAGGCTTGGACTGATATACATAGTATATGCCTAAATTATTCTAGAGCTACTATGAAGAAAGTTAGGAGACTTAGAGATCTACCTCATAAGTCCAATGGTAGTTCAAGAGTATCCAAGATGGAATTATCCAATTTGTTGTCAAATTTCAAGTAAGACATCATTAATGATGTAGTCACTTAGCTAGACACCATGCAAGCTAGAAGAAAGAAGATGAAGTTGATGCCATGTTGATTGAATATTGTCCACATTGTAGAGAAAAGAAAAGGAACTATAAATGTAAGTCTGTTGCAAGTGTGGAGACACAACCAATGTCGACTAAGTTCAAAACCATTTATGAAAATGGAGAGGTACTTCATGTCGCTTAAAGAAGGCCATGGGCTCAAAGAAAAGGTATGCCATAAGATCCTTTTCAAATTTATAATAATAATAATCAATGGCAAAATTTCCAAAATACTAGTTTTTGTGGAAATAATAGTTGGCAACAACCTCAACAGGCTTGGCAGCCACCTCAACAGAATTTGTAGCAACCTCAACAAGGTTGGCAACAAACTCATAATTCAAATACCTAATCTAGTTAGCAAACCCTATTACCACCACCTCAGTAGCAAGATCTAATGCCTCCTCATGTAGCCACTAATACTCCCCCCAAGTAGACCCAACTACTAGTTCAATGTAATCCTAATCTGAACAATACTAAACAGCAGGCTCAACAACAAAGCTATGTCATCTCATTGAATGATATTCACTTAAGGTCAGACACCACTCTTCCTACACCCCAAAAGCCTATAATAAGTGAACTTGAAAATCCTCTGAATGAGCATACAAATGAGTCAAATCAGCAGACCTCTCCTATAGCCAAAGAACCTCCATTTCCCCATAGGTTGATAGAACAAAGCTAGTCCGAGGAGAACCATGTAGTCATTGATTTGCTTAATCAACTGAAGTAGATGATAGAAAAAATACCATTGTTGGATGTTATTAAGGAAGTCCCTACCTATACTAAAGCTATTAAGGAAGCATGCATTAAGCAGCTAGGAAGGAATAAGAAAGATCAAAAAACTATTCATGTTCTAGGACAGTTGTCTGACTTAATGTTGGAGAAATTAACTGTACCTAAATACTCTGACCCTGGGAATCCTGTAGTTACAATCACTATTCATGGTATCCAATTTCAAAATGCTTTGGTTGACCTAGGAGCATCTATTAATGTCATGAAAAAGGAGGTATTGTCTCGACTACATACCATTGGCCTCAGAGAGACTCCCACCATACTTCAACTTGTTGATAGCTCTACTATTAAACTAGATGGGATGATAGAAGATGTTATAGTCACCTTAAATTCCTAGGGGTATCCAATTGATTTTGTTGTTCTCCCCCCAAAGGTTAATATGGGAGGATATCCTTTAATTTTAGGAAAGCCATGGTTGGCCACTGCAGATGCCTATATAACTTGTTGATCTGGAAAGATGACAATATCCAATGGTATTCATACCAAGAACTTGACTTTATACTCCCCTGCTCAAACATTGTTACTAGATGACCAAGTAATCTGACTAGACTTGGGTGATGATGATCCGGAAGTCGATTCCATCCATTAGTTGATGATGATAGGTAGATAATCATTTATAGCTACTCGAGAAGAAGATGAAATAATTTCATCCATTATTCTTAATGAATATAGAATAGATTCTCAAGTGTGTCCTCAAGCTAAACATATCTTAGAGACCATTTTACCATCCTTGAATTCACCACATCATTTAGAAGCTTCATAGTTTCTCCACTCATTATTACCTCATGAGATGGATTCTTCTCCCATTGCCCAATTATTAATGGCAGATAAGGTTATTGAGATGGAACTTGGTCCAAGCAAAGAACTAAATGTAAACAATGCCTTATTATCCTCTCAACAAAAGGTTATGTTGCAGTTACTATAGGAGAATCAAAGTACATTTACTTGGGATTACATGGACATGAAAGGATTAGACCCTATGCTCTGCAATCACAAGATTTACATCAGCCTCGACTTCATACCTATTGGATAGCTTTAGAGGAGAGTTAAACCTATCTTAAAAGATATAGTTAAGAATGAATTGCAGAAACTATTGAGTGTTGGTTTTATATACCCCATCTCTGATAGCCAATGGGTCTCACCCCTGGTTAGAGTACCCAAGAAGGGAGGAAAATGGTGAGTTTGTGTAGAATCTAGGGAGCTCAATTCAACCACTAAGAAGGACCATTTTCCCTTGCCATTTATAGACCAAGTCCTTGACAACCTAGCTAGCAAAAAGTATTTTTCTTTTTTCAATGGTTTCAATGGTTACAATCAGATACAAAGAACCCCAAAAGATCAAGAAAAAATAACTTTCACTTGCCCATGGGGAATGTTTGCCTACTCAGTCCTGCCTTTTGGCTTGTCTAATTCCCCATCCACATTTCAACGAGCTATCATCAATATCATTTTAGATATTTTTGTTGACTATATGGAGATCTACATGGATGATTTTACTATTTCTGGTGCTACTTTTGAAGAAGCAAAAGTAAATTTAGAAATAGTACTCAAAAGATGTCAGGACTATAACCTTTCCTTAAATAGTGAAGAATGTTTTATGATGATGGAGGAAGGGGTGGTGCTAGGTCATTTCATATCATCTAAGGGTATCCAAGTAGATCTGGCAAAGATTGAAGTCATTAGTACCTTGCCTACACTAGAGAAGTAGAAGGATGTACATAGTTTTTTGGGACATGCTATTATAGAAGATTTATTAAAAAATTTAGTCAACTTAGGACTCTGATTGTGCAACATCCTTCCTACAACTTAAGGAAGTTCTTACCACAACACCTATTTTGAAAGGACCCACTTGGGGCCTGCCTTTTCACATTCATATAGATGCCTCATACTATGCTATTGGTGTTGTGCTAGGACAAAAAGTAGACTCAGTTGAATATGCCATTTATTTCATCAATAAGAACTTGCAAGGTGCAGAATTTAATTACACAATCACTAAAAAGGAATTACTTGCAATCATTTATGCCCTCGATAATTTTAGGCACTACATTACAGGATATGAAATATTTGTTCACATTGACCATTCTGCTATAAGTATCTGGTGAACATACCTACAATCTTAGAAAGATTGGCTCACTGGTTGTTACTCATGCAAGAATCTGACATCACCATAATTGATACACCTAGTAAAGCCAATGTGGTAGCCGACTTTCTGTCTCAATTACATGTCCCTGATGATCTTGTAGCCATTGATGATAGTTTTCTAGATGAGCAACTAATTATATTATCTATGCAAAACCCATGGTATGCAAATATTGCTAATTATCTCACCATAGGCAAAATGCCACTTCACTTCTCTACCCAAGCAAGAAAGTTACTAGCTAGAAGAGCTTTAATTATCCATGAATTGCTAGATTTATGTTCTATATTGGACCTGATCAAGTCATTCGTAGGTGTCTAAGAGACGATGAAATATATGATGTCTTGAAGGCATGTCATGATGAACCCTGTGGAGGTCACTTTGCAACTAAAAGAACAACCTTAAAAATCTTGACAATTGGGTATTATTGGCCAAGCTTGCACAAGGATGCTGCTAAATATACAAAGAAATGTGACAAGTGTCAATGAATGGGAAGACCCATTAAATCAGATGAAATGCCCTTGCAGCCTCAAGTAGTTGTCACACCCTTTAACAAATGAGGGATTGACTTTGTAGGACCTATTGAACCTACTTCACAAGGCAAATCCTACATTCTGGTGTGCATTGACTATGTAACCAAATGGGCAGAGGCTAAACCCATGAAACACCCAAAGGATATCAACATGGAAAAGTTTTTGTATGAATTCATCTTTACATATGACCAGGGGACTCAGTTTACATCAAATTTGATAGCTACTCTTATGAAGGAGTATACTATCAGGCATGGTAAATCATCACCTTATCATCAAGTAGAAGTTACTAATAGGGATCTGGAATCCATTCTCACCAAGACTGTAGCACTCCATAGGAAGGATTAGGCCACATGCCTTCTTGAATCTCTCTGGGATTATAGAATCACTTGGAAGTCAACAGCTGGTTTTACTCCCTTCAAGCTTGTCTATGGTAAGTCAACAGTAATGGCTGTAGAATTTGAATATAAAACATTAAGGACTTCCTTGGAGCTTATAATAGAACTCACTATTGCCCAAGAGGACCGAATCCTAAGTTTAAACAGTCTTGATGAATGGAGGAAATCTGGACTGAGCAATATTAAGCTCATTCAACACCGGAGAAAATAGTGGCATGACAAGTTTATCAAATAGAAAATGTTTGTTGTAGGAGATTGGGCAGTCCTTTATGACTTAAAGTACTAGCATAATCCAAGGAAGTTCCAAACACGCTGGTTAGAACCCTATGAGATTGTTGTTGTATTTCCAAATGATGCAGTTTAGCTATCTACCATTGATCCTATTCACTTCAAGTTACTTGTCAATGGGCATCGTCTCAAGCTTTACAATAAACTAGTTATCCATGAAGAGTTCCTACATCAATTCCAACACAATGAGGATATTTTTGTTCCTATAGCCAAAGAGTCTAGGTCTTATACCCTGACTCCTTATACTTCTTGACTCCATTCAAGGCATTTGTAATAAATAATTTCTTCACATCCACTCCATTTCACCTTCTCTCTCTTCCATCTTACCATTCCATCCCATCACTCTGTCAATTACGATGATCTTTTCCAAAACATCTTTCCTACAGTAGTTGCTAGGTACCTACCAACTTTGCATGCATTTTATTTTATTTTATTCATGCTTTGTTGGGATTTGGTATTGTTTATAATTATTCACTCTTTCATATCCTATCCTGGAGGGACCCATGCCTTTATTTAGTTAGGGGGAGGGAAATATTTAATATTTGCTTCAAATCACATGTAACTTCAAAAGTTCATTGAGATGACTAGAAATAATTGCAATGCTTAATGTCACATGTTGATGACTTGTCCTTCTGTGATTGCTTCATTATGAAATTAAGGACGTTAAAAGAAGTTACTTAACTTTTAATGATGATTTGCAACATGTTCGGGTGATAGACCTGTACACGAGCAAGAATTATGAAATTTGATGCAAGAAAGATATTATGAGATATTATGCATTAAATTCTTGAAGTACACACCATTTTTCTAAATTAACTAGGGCCAATGTCGTAATATTGTAAACTTTGATTCACTAAGCTCTGAAACGTCACAGTTTTTTTCCACAATTCAGCTGGAATTAACCATGGGTCTGAGGTCTACAGAGGAATGATCCAATTGATCACTAGGTTCTTTTAAGTGATGTAGTTAGTTGTGAAAAGTTTAGAAGAAGGGGATGGTTGGATTATTGTCTTAGTTTAAAAGGATTTTATGAAGAGGTTTCTCTTCAATTCATGAGCACCTTAAAGGATGACATTATAGTAGTTAAAGGCCTGAGAATTGAGTTCACAAAGGAGATGGTAGCTGAGGTCACTAGGTTGCCCCAGGAAGGCAAAATTTGGGAGAAAGAGTTTGACATAAGGACAACTAGGGCACAATTCAATATACACCAGGATCCTCCACTGGACATTGATAAGAAACAAGGTACTTCTAGATTATCCTTGCCAATGGAGTTTATTCAACCAGCAATGTCTATCATCCAGTACTTCACATGTGAAGGACGTTACACATACCTGCACTCCCTACATTTCAAAATGTTGGTGCACCTATGACATGATTATAGATAGGTAAACGTTCCAAATTTCTTGTTTAACATTGTTAAGAAGCAAGCTTCTCTAGTGCAGTCAGGAAAAGATTAGTCTATCTCTCACCATTGCTTGATGAAATTAATCATAGAAAAGGAATTGAGTAAGCAAGCAATTGGTTCATGGGAGGAGTTCTTGTAGTTAAAAGAGGTAGAGCCTAGGTTGGTTGGTCCTAGAGGCTAGGGTATTGGACGTAGGGAAAGAACATCTACTAGTTTCTGTAAAGTTGTTCGAGAGCTGAAAATGCTCTTGAAGCCTCTCCCTCTAGTTCTAGACTGACTAAGAAGAGGAATTACAAAGTTGTACCCTCTATTGCTAACAAAAAGAGAAGCAAAAATGTAGAAGTTGCTAGTGCCCCTGAGGCCCCATCATCTACTAAGAATAGGTCTTCCATTGAGAAAGATAAAGGTAAAATTTTGGAACTTGAAGTAGAAAGGTTAGAACAATAACCAAATGAGGAAAGTAACCTTAATGAATCCCTGTACTCTCAAGAGAAGGAAGATCTATAAAAATCTCCTAAATTGCCTGCAGTGGAAATACCTATAAGCAATAGGAAATGAAAGAATCCTCCATGCTTGTCAACACCACCCACGAGGTAAAGTGCTAGACTCTTTGAGAGTAGGGTTCTTGAAGCCTCTATTCCCATAGTTACCCCTGAGTTTTCTAAATGTGAAAAGGAGTCCTGTCCGGAGGAAAATTTGCAACAAACTGAAGCTAGTGAAAATGAAAGAAAAACTTAGAATCTACAATAGAAAGTTGATTATAGTGTTGATTATGTGCTTATTGCAAGTGATAAGGAGTCTAGTGAGCTTGAAATATCTAAGGAGTTTGAGGAAAACCTTGATATGCAAGATATTAGTGAAAATTTTGCAAAGCTCCCTTTGGAGGATTATACAAAATTTAAACCTGAAATTGTTAAGGAAGTACTAGAAAAACTGGATCAAGAAGGGTTAGAAACATTTGCTACAGCAACCACTGAATCTAGTAGGGAAGAAAATGTGGAGACAACAGTTGTCATAAGAAAAAGAGAATGCTCCACACTATAGAGTGTTAAAAAAACTCCCCATTTAGCACCTAAATGAATAGACCTATTTAATCAAGAGCCATTGTTGCCAGCCAATTTGTCTACACCTTTGTCTATAAGAACTAATTTGTTTCAACAATTGTTATGGGAGAGATCTTAGTGGAAATTGGAGAAAGAAAAATTAAAGCATGTTATTAATGAGCAGAGTTACCAGTTGAAACAAAGTTTAGATTAGAATGAAGTCCTGAAGAGAAGAATTGAGCAAATCACAGGATTGATTCCTGAATTAATGGAATATAGGTCGTCATCGCTAGTATATGCCTTATTTCTCAAAGAACAATTTGCAAATTATAAATTGACTAGAATTGTGGAAGGTCTTAATCCTTCTACCTCTACCCCGCAAGAGTTTTATGATGCATTTCTATCTATTCCCATGGCTTTGAAAAATTTATTGTGTGAATTGTATCTTCACAATCTGGCAGTATCGAATGACACAAAGTGGAACCCAGTCCTGTATGTAGGGGATGTGTAGTTAAGAGCAGTAATATCATGGATATAGAATGAAATAAGCTGAGAACATCAAGCTACACCTTACAAGGAGAGTGAAATGACAACACCATTGTTCATGAGACCAAAAGTTCAACATTCTTGACAAACATATTTGGATTGGATTTCTATTTTGGGCAATCATGTAGGACTTGGTAAGGTGTGTTCTATTAGAGAATGAGCCTTTACAGACTAGGAACATCACTTATCTTAGGATGTCAAGACAATAATTATTGCCTCAAGGTAGTGATGGATTACAATGCCACATGATCTAAAAATAAGAGAACCCCATTCTCCGTAAAACTTGACTCTTGCTACAATTAGGATTACTTGGTATATTGACTTGGGGAGAAATCAGTGCAAACATTAGTTTACATTAAGGTATCAACCCCTAGTTCTCTTGTAGCCACTACTAGTAGAAAATGACAATGTAGAAGATCATGACATGACTATTGAAGTTTGGCACTAGAAGAGGCTCAAGACAAATTATGGTTACTTCAATTTTGTGAAGAATGAGCCAGGTGAAATAACATCTAGTGATTGGACAGTGCGAGCTCGGATCAAGAACTTTATGATTGTTGGGGACTAGTAATAGATCAGTTGGGGGGAATGATGAGCCTCTTAAAGGCCATTATTTTGAGAACCTTTTATCTTGATTTTAGACAATTATCTTGCAAAAAAAATTTATGACTCTATGGTTTAAGCAAAGGAACTTATGTTTTTATGAATATGTTATCTATATGTTAAGACATGAAGATTGAAGTATAGATAGTTCAGATATGTTATGTGTGAGAATTTTCCTTAAGGAAAAAATCACTCAGGAACTAAGAACTCAAACACAAGCACAACTATAGACAAGAAAGGAGTATGATTAGAATAACAATGTATTCATTCAACATGCACATTAGAGTACACTAGAAGTGTCTGTATATAAAGGCCTCTGAGATGCATCTAGAATGCCTCAAAATCAGTTACATGATAAGCCATACAACCAGGCACATGTCCACCAGATATGGGTTATCCTCCATTAAGCACGAAGTAAGTGCGATGATGAGAGAATAAGCCTACAATGGTGTAACACGCAAATCAATGTTGTAGACAACATGTGCTAAAATAGAGTTGCGTACTTCTATGTTGTCAACATGACAACTAAGAAAGGTACACAAACTCTTAAGTGTCTCACAAAATAAATAATAAAATAATGCATTAACCTAAGTAAATTTAAGTAAGTGTAAATAGTAAATACGTATTTACACCAACACTGTGTTTGCTTGAATCTATGGACTTCTATGGTATAATAAATGAATATTACATGTTGATAAATGTTTCCTCATTCATGCTATGTTTGGGTAGATTCCTTTCTATAGCCATAGGATTTGCAAAGAGTGATAGTTTGTGTTGGAAATATAGATGGAGTAACTGAGAAGGGGGGTGAATCAGTTACCACAAAAACAAATCCACAAATCCCTTAGATGTTTTATAAACTTAGTTACTACTGTCACTGAGTAGCCACACAGAAAAATGTTGTAACTCGGTAGATGTATGTTAACTTATTAAGCATTCACAAAGATTTTAACATGCATGCATAAAAGAAATAACATCAACACAAGAGACACCAGATTTAACGTGGAAACCCAATATGGGAAAAACCACCAAGTAGCTAGCTACTCATTTTCACTCTTCTGAAGTGAGCCCTATTAGGAGCCAACTCTGTTAAAGGTTACAAAACACACTGTGAGGTGTGACCTTGTTAAAAGATTTATTCACCCTGCTAGGAGTGGCCTTGCTAGAGGACTTTAGAACAATTCAATAGAACTGTCCACCTTGTTAGAGGATTTACAAAAATGGTTTTTAAACCAACTCTGTCAAGAAATTTAGGAATCACTACTACAATGATGAAAAAGTAACAATGAAGTGACCTAAATGAGATGCAACTGAACTTTGTTGTTACAGATCTCTGTTTTGCTTCACTAGATCCTCTATGATCGAATACAACTTTGCTGCTCCTCAAGGATATCTTATCCTTCTTCAAAATTCGCTCACACTTTCCTCTTCACATAATTAACTCACTTTCATGCTCACTCATTCATTCATCCATTCATCATTTAGAATTCACAATTTGACCTTTTATTTATACCTTACAAACTATCAAGTTGGCTCATTTACAAGTTACATTTACCAATAATCATTACATTAGTCGGCTACAAACATTACATGAAATCATTAAACTTTATTTTCAAAAAAATGAAATTCTTTATTGGCCAACCTTGCTCGGTAAACACTTTACCAGAAATGATTTCCAATGTTAACCAACTAAAGCTCAGTAAACACTACAAATTTTGCAAAATCCTTTGGAGATCGAGTGAACTCAGTAAACACTGACTTTCCTTCGCTAACCTTATGAGCTCGGTAGAAATTGACTTTTGTCACAAAATCCTTTGATGCCCTAGTGAGCTCGGTAAAAATTGTTTCCACAGCGTAACTACCAGGAACACTCAGTAGACTCTGTAATTCACTTTGCTAACCAACTAATCTCGGTAGACTCTGTCTTTTGCTTTGCTAACCAACTGAGCTCGGTAGACTCTGTCTTTTGCTTTGCTAACCAACTAAACTTGGTAGGCTTTATCTGATAATTGATATGACATTTTTGTAACATCAAAGACAACACACAATTGAATAATTGTATCCAACAATCTCCCTCTTTGGCATTGATGGCAACACAACATGTCATAGCAGAATGAAATTTGAGAATAAGTCTTTTTTCTGATAGAATATTTCTCCCTCTTAGATTTTATGCCACAAACTTCTCAAATACAATAATCTCCCTCTGTGGAGGAATTATATAGCTTCTTTTCAAACAACAAACTCTTCATAAACAAATTCAAATTTCAGATACATATGACAATATACTCTCCCTCTAACAACACATGCCAAAGACAACACAAACCAAATGAGTAACAATGTACCTTAAGTACTGATTCATATGCAATGTTTCCATGACTATGTTGCATCAATTGAAAGATCTTCAACTTGTTTCCTATTGATGCATCACTAAAACTTCATTTTAGTGAGCTTTAGATAGGGGAATGACCCCTAACTTACCTCTTAGATACAAGAATGCATCCTTAGGTAATGACTTGGTGAATATGTTAGCAATTTGTTCCTTTGTATGGACATTTTCCAATCTGATCTCCTTATCTTGCACCAATTCTCTAACAAAGTGATACTTTATTGCAATGTGCTTAGTTTTTGAATGCATCATTGGATTTTTAGATATGATGATTGCACTTATATTGTCACAAAACATAACAACTGGTTCTTTGATTTCCACCTTCATGCCTTCCAATAATTGTTTGAACCAAACAATATTAGAACAATTTACTACTAGTGCAACATACTCTGCTTCTGTCATAGATTGAGATGTGCAATTTTGCTTTTTGCTTCTCCAAGAAACTAACCTCTTTCCAAGAAAGAATGCTCCTCCACTTGTACTTTTTGTGTCATCAATGTTCCTTGCCCAATCTGCATAAGTAAACACTTTCAAATCCATATTACCTCCAAATTTGTACCATAATCCATAATCTTCAGTGCCTTTCAAGTATCTCATGATCCTTTTGATTACCATTGTGTGATTCTCTCTTGGTTTTGCTAAAAATCTTGCTACAATACCAACTGCAAGAGCAATATTTGGCCTTGTATGAACTACATACTGCAACTTTCCAATCATTGATCTATATAATGTCTGATCTACCTCCTTTGATTCATCATCCTTGGTAAGCTTTAGTCTAGTGCACATAGGAGTTCCAACTGGTTTACAATTTTCCATGCCAAACTTTTTGAGTATCTCCTCGATGTATTTAGATTGAGTGATGTAGATGCCATTCTTACTCTGTTGAATTTGTAGACTAACAAAGAATTTAATCTCACCAAACATTGACATCTCAAATTCCTTGTTCATTTGCTCTGAAAATTCTTTGCATAGATCATTCTTTCTTGTAAACAAAGTATCATCCACAAATATTTCTACCAAAACAATCTTGTTATCTGGTCCTTCCTTGATATACAAGCTATTGTTATCATTAGTTCTCTAAAAACCAATATGAATAAGATAGTTATGCAATCTTTCATACTATGCTCTAGGGGCTCGTTTCAGACCATACAATGCTTTGTGTAATTTGCAGACCATGTCCTTCTTATCTGCATCAACAAAACCTTTAGGTTATTCAATGTAGACTTTGTCATCTAGTATTCCATTGAGAAATGCAAATTTGACATCCATCTGATATACCTTAAATCCTTTGTATGTAGTATATGCAAGTAAGGTTTTGACACCTTCCAATCTTGCAATAGGAGAAAAAGTCTCTCCATAGTCTATTCCTTCTTTTTGAGAGTATCCTTTACATACCAGTCTAGCTTTGTTCCTTGACACCTTACCATTTTCATTCAACTTATTTTTGAATACCCACTTAGTTCCAATCACATTTTTATCTTTAGGTTTAGGTACAAGAGTCCATGTTTTGTCCTTCTCTATTTGCTCTATTTTTTCATTCATAGCCTCAATCCAACTTTTATTTTCTAATGCATCTTTGACATTTCTAGGTTCAAAATCAACAAGTAAACTACTTTTAGCTTACTTCTTGTCATAGTACCTTTAAATTTATCTCCAATGATCTAATCTGGTGCATAATCTCTCCTGACATACTTGGCTAATATAGGTTCCTTGCCTTTTGAACAAATTGCATTGTCATCCTCTTGTATTTCAACTTTACATTCTGGCTACTCTGTCTGTTGCTCAGGTCCTTCAGACTTGGTAGGCATTGGCTCGGTAGCATCTAAATGTGACTCAGTTTCCTGTAGCTCAGTTTGAGCTTCTTGCAACTCGGTGACTGAAGACTTAGGAGTAGAACTTTCCTGATTGACAGATGTATTCGGCACTGTATCAAGTTCAATGAAAACAAATCTTCTGTAATCTTTTGGTTCCTTTTTGCTTTCTTCTTTAGTCCTTTCTACAAACTCATCAACTTTTACATGTGCACTTTCTATGACTTTGTGAGTAGACAAATTCAAACATCTATATGCTTTACTCTTGCAAGAATATCCCAAAAAATATTCCTTCATTACCCTTCACATCATATTTACCTTTTCTAGATTCTTTCAGAATATAACATTTACTTCCAAATACTTTTAGGTAACTTACATTAGGTTTATAGCCATACCATAACTCATAAGGGGGTTTTGAATGAGTCCTTCTTCAGTTGTACTTGGTTCAAGGTATGAACTACAGTGCTAATAGCTTCCTTCCAATATTTGATAGCAATGTTCTTTTCAATCATTAAAGTTTTTGCACAGTCCATGATAGATCTGTTCCTTCTTTCAGCTATTCCATTTTGGTCGGGAGTTCCAAGTGTTGATACCTGTCTTTTGATTCGCCTTTCAATGCAAAAGTTATTGAATTCATGAGAGATGAATTCACCACCTCTGTCTGACCTCCATCATTTCAGTCTTTTCCCTATTTCTTTCTCTACTCTAGCCAAATACCATTTGAACTTCTCAAATGCTTTTGATTTCTCTCTCAGATACATGACAATCATCATTCTAGAGTAATCATCAACAAAAAGAATGAAGAACTTTTCTCCAGTATAGCTTTCAATTCCAATAGGTCCACACAAATCAGTATGCACAATTTCCAAAACTTCTTCGGACTAATAGTTCTTACTTTTAAAGCTAGTCTTTCCCATCTTACCAATCTGACAATTCTTGCATAGACCAATATCAAGTTTCTCTATACTAGGAATGCCTCCTACTTTCCTGAATTTGCTTATTTTCACCAGATCATCAAAGTTCACATGACATAACCTTTTGTGCCATAACCAACTTTCTTCAACTTGAGCAATAAAGCATGAACATTCACCAAGTTCAAGATAGAACAAGTTACCTTTTGTTTGTATGCCTGATCCAATCAACTTTCCTTTGTCATCCAACAGTCTTGCTTTTCCATGCATGAATTCCACTTTGAATTCAATATTGATTAGTTGTGCCACACTCAACAGATTGTGTTTTAGACCTTTGACCCAATAGGCATTATCACATACAAGCTCTTTGGTTAGTGAGATTCTTCCTCTTCCTTTTATGCAACAACGTTCATTATTACCAAACCTCACACTACCACCATCATAGTCTTCAAAATGTTCAAACTTTGTTTTGTCACCAGTCATATGATGAGAGCAATCACTATCTATGATCCATGTATCATTTTTGCTCACATGAGAGATAAGTGCCATTTTATCTTCCTCATCATTATCAAATTCATCTTTCACAACAATGTAAATAATTTCATCTTCACCATCATCAGAATCATTAGAATCCTTAGCCATGAAACATGTTTTCTTACCTTTGTCCTTGAATGATTTGAAATCTTTCTTGCCATTGCACTTGTGACCTTTCTTCTCATCCTTATTTTACTTGTTTGGGCACCTAGCAGCAATATGTCCAATTTCTTCACATGAAAAACAAATTAGAGAAACCTTATCTTTGTATTTTCCTTTCCCTCTAGAATATTTCCTTGCAAGCAGAGCTTCAACCACTTCAAGATCACTATCTAAACTCTGATCTGATTCTTCTTCACTTTCTGATTGAGAATCTTTTATCTTCTTACCCTTTTCTTTGAGTGTAAGCTTAGCTTCAAATGTTGATTCAATGTTCTTGGAAGCTGAAGCATAGTTGTCATAGTTATCTAGCTCAAATGCACTCAATCTTCCTATTATTGCTTCTAAATTTATCTTATGATTTGCTTCACATCTTCTTTCTTGAATTATAGAAAATCTAATTGCATAAATGGGAAGTAATGTTCTAAGAACTTTACTTACAATTGTTTCCTCCTCAATGTCTCCTCTAGAAGCCTTGATTGCACTTATGACTACTTTGACTCTTTCAACATATTTGGCAATGTTTTCATCCTCTCTCATCCTTATTTGATCAAATTGTTCTCTTAGATTTTCTGCTTTGGCTCTTCTCAAATTGTCATCATCTCCATAGATATTTTTTAGCTTGTTCCACATTTCAAAAGTAGTCTTGCAGTCCTTGACATCACCAAATTCTCCATAGCTTAGGGCAGATGCAATGTCTATCATCATGGTGTTATGAGTCTTCTTCTCAGCAATGTCATTGACAGATAGTGTACCAAAAGGAGTTATATATGCTTCATCAAGATATTTCAATTCTGTATCTCCAATGGAAGCTAGATGGAGTCTCATGCGACTCTGTCATGCTAAAAAATTATCCCTATTAAGCCTTGGAATTTTTCTTTTGTAAGACATCCTGATCTTTAGCTTAGATCCTTGAAATCCTTCTTGCAAGCACCACAAGCTCTGATACCAATTGTTGGAAATATAGATGGAGTAACTGAGAGAGGGTGGGGGGGGGGTTTGTGAATCAGTTACCACAAAAAATAAATCCATAGATCCCTTAGATGTCTTATAAATTTAGTTACTGCTGTCACTCGATAGGCACATAGAAAAATGTTGTAACTCTGTAGATGTATGTTAACTTATTAAGCATTCACAAAGATTTTAACATGTATGCATAAAAGAAATAACATCAACATAAGAGACACAAGATTTAATGTGGAAACCCAATATGGAAAAAACCACCAAGTAACTAGCTATTGATTTTCACTCTTCTAAAGTGAGCCTTGTTAGGAGCCAACCCTATTAAAGGTTACAAAACACACTGTGAGGTGTGACCTTGTTAAAGGATTTACTCACCTTGCTAGAGGACTTTAGAACAATTCAATAGAACTGTCCACCTTGTTAGAAGATTTACAAAAATGGTTGTTAAACCAACTCTATTAAGAGATTTAGGAATCACTGCTACAATGATGAAAAAGTAACAATGAAGTGACCTGAATGAGATGCAACTAAAATTTGTTATTACAGATCTCTATTCTGCTTCACTAGATCCTCTCTGATTGAATACAACTTTGCTGCTCCTTAAGGATATTTGATCCTTCTTCAAAATTCACTCACACTTTCCTCTTCACACAATTAACTCACTTGCATGCTCACTCATTCATCCATCTATTCATCATTTAGAATTCACAATTTGACCTTTTATTTATACCTTACAAATTATCAAGTCGGCTCATTTACAAGTTACATTTACCAATAATAATTACATTAGTCGGCTACAAACATTACATGAAACAATTAAACTTTATTTTCAAAATAGTGAAATCCTTTATTGGCCGATCCTGCTCAGTAAACACTATACCAAAAATGATTTCCAGTGTTAACCAACTGAAACACGGTAAACACTGTGAATTCTGCAAAATCCTTTGGAGACCAAGTGAACTCGATAAATACTGACTTTCCTTTGCTGACCTTGTGAGCTCGGTAGAAACTAACTTTCGTCATAGAATCCTTCGATGCCCAAGTGAGCTCGATAGAAATTGTTTCCACAACGTAACTACTAGCAATGCTCGGTAGACTCTATAATTCACTTTGCTAACCAATTGAGCTCGGTAGACTCTGTCTTTTGCTTTACTGACCAACTGAGCTCGGTAGACTATGTCTAATAATTGATATGACATTTGTGTAACATCAAAGACAACACACAATTGAACAATTGTATCCAACAGTTTGAACATCATACATTTTCTAACATTGATGATGAAATAAATATATATGTATGTGGAAGTTTTTGTGTTCAATGTTTTGTAGGTACTTGCCGCGCATATTCAAAGTCAACATTTCAATGCTAAGTCAAAGTCGACTAGATTGATGAATCACCACAACAAGCAGATTATTGTGTAAATTTTGTTATGACAGTGCACGAATATAGCTCCATCAACCTGCTATATCCTTGGAGGAGTTAAATCACAGTTAATGATATTTCTGTTGTAAACTTTATGAATTTGTAATTGATCTTCATTGATGGAGTGATCGTAGAAGTAGGAAGTTGTAGTTTTTGATTAAATAATGCCCACTGTAGCTTTGAAAGAAGTTTTTGGCTGTGAGAAAGATATAATAGATTGATTGTTCATAATAGCAATGTGTGATCTTGTTTTTAATCAAATGTAATATCTTGTTATAAATGAATATAATACAAAGTTCAAGTTTCCATCTTCCGTCTTGATTGTCCTTTCTATTCACTCATCCAAGGGGGCCCACTTGGTGAGTGAATTGCTTTGATAGAATAGGTTTCATTTCCTTGTTTGTTTCTTTGCAAAGTAGACTTTTATTGTTCTTGCAACTAATGATAACAGAATCATTGCATTGTTCATGTAGCGTAGGTGCATAGGTAGATTTATTGTTTGCAACATTACTCTAAGCTTTAAGATAAGATGTCGTTTCAATTTCTAGCTTTAGTCTCCTTTAGCATTCCCTTTTTGTTTTAGTTGTAATGACTTAAAGAGGAACTAGAGCATATACTTTGCAGTCGCTATCTCAAGATTACACTCCCGGGTTAACAAAATAAAATGAACTCAATATGTTATTCTTAGGAAAACACATAATTTTGTCTAATCATGGAGTCAATGTGAAAGGATGTCCAATCCTTTGTTACTAAGGTATTAAGCTGAATAATCAAGGAGCCTCAGGGTGCATTAGGATATTTTGAGATCCTAAGAAGATAGACTACAATAGGATGATTGCATCAAATAGTTGGATAGGGGGCAAATTCCAAGCTTTATAAATAACATTTAATTAATTCTTATTAATGTATACAGACCTATCCCTACAACAAAAAAGAAAACAATCTAGAACGAAATAAACACCTTAATGAGAAACTTCCAAACAACCAACATTTGTATAGGAGGGGATTTTAATGCTCTTCTAAACTTAGAGGAAAAATTTGGAGGATCACAAATAATATCTCAAGGTATGATTGACTTCAAAGAATGGATCACAAAAGATAGTTTAGTTGATATACCCTTGGCAATCAGTTTATACAAATGGAATAATAGAAGATCATGCTTTAGCTACATAGCATAAAAGCTAGACATATTCTTATTTAAAGGAGATCTTAGCAACGTAAATGTTGCAATTCACTCTCTAGTTCTTCCTTATGCAGGATCATACCATTACCTAGGTAGAATAGAAAAAATAGAACAAAATAAACCCTCAAGAAATCCTTTTAAATGCGAAAAAATGTGGTTCCTAGATGATAATTTCATGAAAAATATCAAACCATGGTGGCCAGAAGGCAACTATGAAGGATCCAAGATGTTTTGTTTTATATCCAAACTTAAAAATCTAAGAGAAAAAATCTTAAAATGGAACAAAAACCAATTCAATAACATCTTTAAAGAAAAAGTAGACAACGAAAAAGACTTAAAGAAATTAAATGAAGTAATAAAAAATGGAATGAACAATCAAAATTTTAATAAAGAGAAAGAACTCCTAGAAAAATAGGAAAGCATATTAGCAAAAGAAAAAAATATTGTAGAAACATAAATCCTGAGAAACATGGCTAGCAGATGGAGATCGCAATACAAAATTCTTTCACAAAACACCTTAAACAAAAGAAACATAAATATGATAACAAAGATTAAAAAAATAACTCTAGAAATCATACAGAAGAATGTAGACAAATAGCAAACATTCTTGTTAATTATTACACAAATATACTTAATAATTAAGAAAGATCCAATCTTGCTACTCAAAACATCATGGAAAGTACCATCCTGAAAGTTATTATTGAAGAAGATAATAAACTCTTAAATAAGCCCTTCACATTAGAAGAAATAAAAGTAGTCCTATTTAGTATGAACCCAAACAAATCCCTAGGCCTTGATGGCTTCCAAGCATTCTTCTTCCAAAAATGTTGGGACAGCCTAGGTGTTGGAGTTGAGGAAAGCCAACTCTAAAGATGCCCAAGATCACCTGCATGTGAGAACCTGTCAAAGAGAAGCCAAGAAGAGGAAGAGCATGGAGCTAGGGAAAAACCTTAAACGGACATGAGAGACCACAAGTATGCAAACACAATGAAAATGTATTTACAATGAGAAGTGATAATAATACAATGAGAGAGAGCCCGCTTATAAAGAGCTCATGGAAGCTTGTAGAACAAGCTGGAAGGTGGTAGAAGATAAGGATGACAACTCAGCACATATCCACAAAAGGTGGAACATGCTAGAAGGGAACAAACTCCTGTGTTGTCATCAACTAACCACTACATGCATTAAATACTAAATATTAAATAAATGCATTAACCTAAGTAAGCTTAAGTAAATAGAATAAATAATTAATAATTAATTATTTACTCTAACACCCCCCTTAAGTGCAACTTAGGGAAATGCCTTAAGCTCACAAAACTAAGATGAATGCAAAATGGGTCCCGACAACGAGGCCATGTTAGGTACCCAAGTATAATGCAACTAAATGCAACCTCTGTAAAACGGAGAAAGAGGGAAAACCCTATGGGAAAAACCCTCCACCAAAAAGAGGTAAAAACCTAGTGAAGAACTAAAGAAACCTCCAACTAGGGAAATGTCCCTTAAAACAGGAACAAGAAGTGATCATGAAGAAGCATCATTGAAGCATGAAGAGCCGCAAATCTGCCAAACTGTTGATCTGAAGAACCTCCATGGAAGAAGAAGGCACGAACTGAGCATGTCTATATGGTAGATGATCCATCTCACCGAAATGCATAGGTAGCCAGCCACTGCAATCACCTTGTATATAGGATCAACCACTGAATACATAGTTCACACTATTGAACCATCGAACCACGGATGCATTAGAACAACAACATAACCCCCCCTTAATGTAGACGAGGTGCGATGACAGGCAACTAAGAAGGTGGGCCAAAGTCTCTTGCAAATGAATTAAGAACGAGGAGAGAGGAAAAGAGGTATAGACACATATAAAGACACGGTCAAACGAACTCTGCATGGGGCTAATGTCGTGGAAGGGACACTCACTTGACAAAGGGAGAATGCCTAAAACAACAAACAAAGATCCCCCCCATGGTGCTTTATGAAAATAGTGCATGTACAACTGACTCAAAACATCGTTCATGACTCTCGAAATGCAAAAGTGGCACTTTATCTCAGTGCGATACAAAAAAGTGCTTCAAAATGATAGCTACAATGATCAAAATGAAAAATGAGTTGCAAAAAAAGAAAGTACAACTCAAAACAAGAGAATCCATGCCAGGAAAATGATCCTCGGGCCTAAAATACTCAAAATATCCACCATATAGAAAAAATGCCAAAACTATGATAGAAAGAGTAGAGGCCAAAAGCTAAGAAAAAGGACTACATTTTTGAAAAGGTGACAGAACCAGCTTTCCAAAAATATAAAGTTTTCAAAAAAAGGCATGGGACGCAAAAGATATGCATGCCGGAGTCAAAAAAAGAACTTTGGACTTCAACTAAAAAAAAGCAATAAAAAAGCATCAAAACCTAAAAATACCTGAACCAAAATCTCCATCTCGGAACCAGCTTTTTGGCGCTTCTTTCAGATCGAAAAAATACCTCCGTATGCAAAAGTTATGGCCAAAAAACCACAAGTAGGTCCAAAACAAATTAGGAGAGGTGCATGCAAGGTCTAGGATGTTGATGACATCATGTTGATGTCAACAAACTATGCCATTAAAATTGACGACCTGCAGCCCGTCGCGGCAGAAAAAGAGGTCCACGTGGCAAAAAGGCTGACGTGGCAATGTGCCACGTGGCACCCCTGCCACGTGTCTCACACGGACTGGTCAAAATTGCCAACTGTCATTAATGGAGGCACAGATGTGGCGCAAAGCTGGCGCTGACGTAGAGCGGAGGAGCTTCGGTCATGAACAGGAGCAGAGGTGGAGACCTCTAGTGGCGCCGCCAGGAGGAGCGGCGAGAAGGAGACCGAGCGAAGCCCGGGCGGCGCTGCCTGTTGTGGCTGCGACGGGCTGTGCGCGGGTGGCGCGGTGGTTGCACGCCCATTTTAATTTTAAAAAATGCAATAAATGCAAAGATCGTTCATACGACATCGTCCAGGGGGTCTAAAAAATTCTCCAAAAATGCCCTGTGTCCAAAATCAACAAGTTTTATATGAATCTTGACTGCAAATGGCGTTTCGGATCCAATGGTGATGTCCGTTTGGTCCCAATATGCTCCGAAAAATTGCTAATCCCCTGATTTGAAGAAAAAATGCACAAACAAACTAGGGTTTGTGACTTCAAATCACGGCTTCAAAATTTTTTCAACCAAGCAGCAGTAGGAAGGCTCTGATACCATGTTGGAGTTGAGGAAAGTCAACTCCGAAGATTCCCAAGATCACCTGCATGCGAGAACCTGTCAAAGAGAAGCCAAGAAGAGGAAGAGCATGGAGCTAGGGAAAAACCCTAAATGGATATGAGAGACCACAAGTATGCAAACACAATGAAAATGTATTTACAATGAGAAGTGATAATAATACAATGAGAGAGAGCCCGCCTATAAAGAGCTCATGGAAGCTTGCAGAACAAGCTGGAAGGTGGTAGAAGATAAGGATGACAACTCAGCACATATCCACAAAAGGTGGAACATGCTAGAAGGGAACAAACTACCATGTTGTCATCAACTAACCACTACATGCATTAAATACTAAATATTAAATAAATGCATTAACTTAAGTAAGCTTAAGTAAATAGAATAAATAATTAATAATTAATTATTTACTCTAACACTAGGAACTAATCTATGGGAAGCCATAGAAGCAACAAGGAATTCAAGTTCTCTCCTAATAGAAATCAACAACACCTTTCTTTCCCTAATTCCCAAATAAAGCTAATCATGAGGAACTAGGGGACTTTAGACCAATTGCTCTCTATAATAAGACCTATAAAATTTTATCCAAAGCATTAGCTAACAGACTAAAAAATGGTTTTACCAAAACTAATTTATGAAGAACAAATATGATTTGTATTAGAAAGATCAATTTTAGATGGAAACTTTATCATACAAGAATTAATTCATTCATCACAATTTAAAAAATAAAATATGCTGATGAACTAGACATCTAGAAAGCCTATGATAAAGTAGAATGGAGATTTTCATGAAAAACAGTAGAAGCCTTTTGCTTCTCTCGTCAATGGATCAATCTAAATTTTAATTGTATAACTACCCCTAAAATCTCTCTCTTAATCAATGGTTCCCCAAAAGGCCTTTTAAATATATCTAGAGGTATAAGATAGGGTGACCAAATCTCACCATTCCTTTTTATCATAATGACAGAAGCTCTTGGTAGAGCAATCAAAAAAGCACAAATGGAAGGGAATATAAAGGAAGTTACAATAACAGAAGGAATCCCGAATATTACACACCAAAAATTTGTGGATGACACTATTATCCTAGGAGAAAGTCCTTTGGAGGGAGCTAATTTTTTTAAACAAATAATATCCACCTACACGGAAGCTGTAGGGCAAAGGGTGAATGCTAATAAATCAGAAATCTTCTTTCTTAATATTAAGCCTGATATAGAAATAAGTATTTGCAATTTAATGGAATATAAAAAAGGCTTGTTCCCATGCAAATACTTAGGAATTCAATTGGAGAAAAATATGAAAGAAAAAAAAGCTTGGAACCCCATAATAAAAAAGATAGATAAAAATTTGATAACTGGAAAGGTAAATGGTTAACCAAAGTTGGACATACAACCAAACTTAAAGCAGTCCTATCGGTCATACCTACCTATCACATTCCTACTTACCGCCGCCTAAAGAAATAAAAAAAAATTAAACAACTAAAGAATTTTTTTGGAATGACACAGAGTACAAAAAGAAACAAGCCCTTATCAAATGGGATAACATATCAAATTGAAAGAGTTAGGAGGACTGGGAATCAAAAACTTAAGTTGGCAAATGAAGCTCTAGGAGCCAAGCTAGTTTGGAGATTGTACTTGGAGCACAAAAGAAAATGGGCTAAAATCCTATATAAAAAATATCTTGAAAACACTGACCCTTATCTTTATTTCGAATAAAGAATCTACCAAAAGGTTCATAAAATTGGAACTTCATGATGTAATACAAACCATTAATCAACAAATACTTAACTTGGGATATAGGAGAAGGTGAGGACACATTATTTTGTGAGGACTCTTGGGATGGATTAGATGGATTACCACCTCCAAATAGTTTCAACCTCCCCCCAAAAATTAAAATCACACTAACTAATGTATGGGGAAAAAATGTTAGCAATTACTTACAAAAACCTAATGAGGGACAACCCGAAATTTGGACATGGAAAGATGTTGAACTTACGAACCTTTCTGACCTTGAAAAAATAACATTCAAACAATTGCTCACTCAAAGACAAGCAAACTATATAGAAAGAAAGGACAAATTGATATGGGGTGCCTCTAAAAATGGAAAATATAGTGTAAAAAAGGGTTATGAATTAATAACTAACTCTCAAAGATGGAATAAAATAGACATCCCCCTCAACTTATGTTGGGATCAAGCATGCCTCCCCAAGGTAGGCATATTAATTTGAGAAACAACAGAAAAAAAAATCCTCACTACAAACATATTCACCAAGATGAGTTTTGAGGGACCCTCGAGATGCCCTCTTTGTAAATAATAATCTGAGACAATAAAACACATATTTTTCCATTGTCCCTTTGCCAAATCATGCTGGAAATGGTTATGCTAGAAACTCAACTCGCAAGAAGCCTTCCCTTCAAATCTTTCAGACCACCTTAGTAGTTGGCCTAAACATGGATACTCCAAAATATACAACAATCTATGAAAAATATCACCCTCTATCCTCTTGTGGGAAATATGAAAAGAAAGAAATAGGAGAATATTTGTGAACAAATAAATAACAAAAAATTCCTTCTTCAACAAAGTGGAAGCCGACATAATTGAAGTAATGAACAATGACCTAATAAACTCAATTAAAGAAGAGGGAGCAGTTTCAGAATGAGATGTAGAGATGAGGAAAATTTGGAAAAATCTCATAAACTCACCCTTAGTCTATCCCAAATCAAAGAAGCAAGCTAGAGCCAAATGTAAATGGGAACCTCCTCTAGAAGGATGGGCAAATATGAACTTCGATGGAGCATCAAGAGGCAACCTCAGTAATGCAAGTTTAGGATGCGTCATACACTTAGAGGAAGGAAGATGATTAGTCAAACAAGCTAGACCATTGAGAGTAATGTCAAATAACCTAGTATAAATGGAAGCTCTAATGGAAGGATTGAGTTTATGCTTAGATCTAGGCCTCTAAAAGCTAATCATTGAAGGAGAGTCTCAGATAACTCTAAACACAATTAGAAAACTTAGCACCCCAAATTGGAAGCTCAACTTCAAACATGAATACACCCTTTCAAATGTTGTCAAGTTTGACGAAACCATAATCCAATGTATTTTTTGGGAGATGAACAAAGAGGCAAACAATCTAGCTAATTTATGAACAAGCAGTGAAGATTTCTATATTTAAAACTCTAACATTCTACTATAACTTCTAAACACATCCAATATGAAGAAGAAGGAAGAATAGGCAATTCATAATTTAGTATTAATTTCTCGTTAGATTAAACTAAGGTCTCAAATTTGACATATGTTGAAATGACAAACTACGCCTCCTAGATGCTCCTTCCCCCCTTCCCCCCCATTTAAAATTTCTCAAATTAAGTATTCCTTTTGGTCTAAAAACATACAAAACCTTCCTTATAACAACTCTTAATGACCTGTCCTAAATCTTATAGCATTCCAATATTAGACTTGAGCAATGGCCATTGTGTTATATAATAATCACCACTAATCAAAGCTTCTAATTAGTAATAATGCTCAAGCCAACTTTAACCTGACATTCATTGGAATTATCAATGTAAGTAGACACTTACGAATTTCTTAGCCTTAGCACAATTATGAAGGAAAATGGATTTTGATATCATTTTTAATGCACCCCTATGACAACAGATATCTATAATCCTTTTTCACATGTAAACTATCACCTCTTGTCTCTATAATGCTTTACTGATGTACATATAACATATTTATAATGCAATGGAAGCTTATTATAAATCTTTGTAGAGAAATGGTGTAAAACATCCAGTCAAATTACCCTGCCCTCTGGATTATGTCTTGTTGAATAGCTTTTGATCATGCAGATTCCATTATATACTACAAGAACACTTGAAATTCCAATCAAGCATGCTTGGGAAGGTAATTTAGATTTTTAAATATGGTTAGATCCCTCTTAAAAACATCCCATGTCTCTCCATTAGATCAAATTAAGTATTTCATAGAAAATTGGTAAAATCATAAGGAATTTTTGAAATGGTTTTCTTTGAAATGATTAAGTAAAAATAACAAGTTTGGTAATGCTAAACTAGCAAAGCAAACACGGTTTAAACATTTTATGGGAAGGAAAATCTATAGACTTTACAACTCCAAGTTACAACTATCAAGGAAAAAAGAGAATTTCTTTCTCCTTTAAACCCTCCTAATCTCCTTAATAATAGTATGCAATATTTCCAAAAGCAAAGGGCCCAGACAAATCAAAGCATGAAGCTTTTCATTAAATCATAATGATAAGCCCTTGTTAAACTATAATGGTAAGCATTATAACTTAACAACCCAACAATAAACTCTTTAAAACCAACATATAAGATAACTAATCAAAAGGCATCTATGACTCAAGTCAAGAACATGGTATAAACCAACAACTAAATCCAGGTCTATATCTCTTTACTACAGAATTTGAATGTGAACAGACTAAAATTTAGACAATAACACTCTGGATTAAAATAATAGTCCTTTAATTGACAGGGTCACAGCAATAAACCTTAGAACTTGAGCTCAAATAAGTTAGAAAAAAGATCAAAATTGGACTTATAAAAACAAATCAAAATAATTTGAAGGATAAGTCTCATTTTGAAAATTTCACAAAGCATCAAAACAAACATACTATTTTTGTTCTTTGCAAAAAAGAAAATCTAAAAACCCAAAAGATTCTTAGATTACTTACTATGCTAAGACTAATGATCACTTGTGAGTATGTAGTATCTAATTACTACAAAGATACATGAAAAAGGTAGGCCATCAAAGCAAAGTCACATAATTCATGATATCCAAACTAGAAAGAGAATGGAAAAACCAAACAAGGGAGCTATACATTAAAAAATAAGCATGAAAAGGAAGGAATGCCTTCCCAAGTCTCTAATGTTTGAAAGGGATACTTGTAAACATACTAAATATATTTTAAGAATAAACGATAAAAGATGGATTGCTACAAGTAAAAGAAAGGTTGCCTTTATCAAGACTTTCTATAAACTAGGGTATGCCTCTTTTAGTCATATAATCTTGTATAGGACAAACAATATCAGACTAGACTGAAGGTTTTCTTCTTTGTTCTTTCCTACCAGTGCTCGTTTGAATGAAGATTTTGTAAATTTTAATTTAATAATATAATCTATATGGCCTTATCCTTTTACCAATAAAACAATATTTTACATGCTCCAAAAAGGAAAAAAAATATATAGAAAGATTCCATGTATCTAGATTTTACAATATCCAACGATTTGCATGAAAAAAATATAAAGTATCTAGATTTTAGAATATATAATGATTTTTACAACAAGTCAAATTATGATATTGTTATCAAGATTTAATTGTGTATTTTTTTGAATCAAACTCATTGATCCATGTTTTGGAAATGGGGTGGCAAGTAGAGTGGGCTTAACCATTGAGGAAACACTATAGTTAAGCACACTTGATGTAGAGCAGTATTGGACATGTCAGCTCTAAGAAAGTCTCGATGCTTCACCTCTATGTGCATCACCTAGATGCAATGAGTGCTAAGTGCTTTATTCATTCTCATGATAGATGGGTTCTTGTGAACTACTACTCATGAAACATGGGTAAATAAGTTTGACTAAAAATACAACACAGGTGAATCTTGATAGCAATGTCACAATTTGACTTGCTATGGAAAATATCTCCTACTTATCAATTGATGAGCTTAAGAGGCTTTCTAATGAATTGCTCACAAGGCACAATAATGCTTAATGATTTTGCAAATGAGGTGGCAAACAAAGTAGCTTAACAATGGAGAAAACTCCACCATTAAGCACACTCAAGTTATAGTAATACTAGGATGGGGAAGCCCTAAGGAAGTATCAATGTTGCTGATGAGGCTAATTATTGCCTCTATTTTATGATAATTTTGAAATACTCTGTTTTAGCACTACCAAGACATTTGTGAACTTATGTTTAGTTGAACCTATGATTAAGTCCAGATAGAACTGTTAACCTATGGGTAGATAGTATGTCATATTTTGCCAATATTATACATATAATGTAATATTTCATATAACCATCAAAATATGTGTTCTAATATTTGGATTTAACTTGATTATGCTTGTTTGCAAATATTTCTGCATCATAACTAACTTGACAGGGAAGAAGATGGAGATGGTTGATAGCATTCAAGGAGGAACATTAAAGTCCAATCATGGTGGAAGAACCATAATGGTATCAGGAGACACGATCACTACAAAGGAGGAGCCATTATTCCATGAATGCAGGGATGAAAAGTTGCTATATTCCCTCTACATTTACTATTGTGTTGACTTGGTTATCCAATCTTTATTGTTTGTACTGCGAACTCTTATATTTCTTTCTTTTTCTCTGGCGGATTTGTAGTCAGTTTGTTTTCTTTCTTGTTTTAGAATAAGTGTCAATCCTCTATTTATAGGGATTGGATCAATAGTTTTAAAAGGTTGGAAGAAAGTTTATGAAAAGAAACTATTGACTCTCACAGTGAATTGTTTTACAGTTTTATGTATTGTTCTTATGTAAGGAGTTTTGGAATATAATGAAATAATTCTTGGTTTACATTCTGTGTTAGTAGATTAGTAGAAGTTGACCAAGGGGGGCCACTTGGGAGGTGGATTAGACTAAAGTAGTGTAGATTTACTTCCAACATTTATAGTATTTCAAGTAGAAGTTGTAAGTTTCCTCCTACAACATCATACTTTGTGAGTGTTCCTGCAGCATCTGCGAGAACAATTATAATGGATGGTCTGAGTTAGAATATAGGTTAGCATTTAATTGCATTTCCAACATTCATTTAAGTGAAGTGTGTTAATTTCCTGCAGCACTAGTGTAGGTTCTTTCCTTGCATTTTATTTCCTGTAGCATAAGCATAATGACTCTTTAAGAAATCTAGTGCACATACTGTGCCGACCATTTCAAGGATACGTCCCTGGGTTGACAAATTAAATGCACCTCATGGTAGGGAGAATAATCCTTAGATTGAATATACTATTCCTAAGTGAGGCCTTGGGCATGATTATCATACACCTATTGTGAGGTGAACCAACTGCACCTCTGTAAACATTGCTTAGTTGCAGTATTTGCCAAGCATTTCATTCATTCTCATGAGAGATGAGTTTTTGTGAACCACTACTCATGAAACTTAGGTCAATGAGTTTGACTTAAAGAACTACACAATTTTATCCTGACCACATAAATTTCCTAAAATGCAAATACACTTATCAACAATAATTTAACAATAATAAAATAAATTTAATTTTAAAAATAAATAAAATTGATTTAGAATAAATTGTAGACTTGTAAGTAGTTACCATTTACTTGCATATATGAACTCGACAAGTATTAATAATAAGAAAACTTTGGTTTAAAAAATGTTTATTTAGTTGATCTCCATGAAATTGAATAGATAGTGAAAGAAACCCACCCACAAGGCTATCAATACAAAGGTTTGACGGTCTGATTTCATTACTCCAAACTACGGGAGATGCTAAGTAATCTTTTCCCAAAATTAAATTTTTATACCGTCAATTGTTTCACTTGCTATTTTAGGGTTCATGTCTTCAATGGTCATGCAAAGTTGATAGTCATTGCAATTTCGCTCGCTTTCTCTCTCTTAGCTAGCTCTCCATTGATCCTCACAATGGCTTCCCAAGCCCCCTCTGGACTAGACAAAGAGCAGGTATGTTATATCGTTCCCTTCAGTTGATATCTGTATTGTATATCACGGATTTGAAATGGAGCAAATATTTCTGTGATTCTAGCTAATAGGGCTTTGAAGCGCTGTAATACTGAATATTTTATAACAATAAGCGACTTTTCTAATGTAATGTAAAAAATTAGCTTTATATGGTCCGATATTGCAATATAGTATTATATGGATACCTGGGTTCGCGAAAGAGATTTTTACTTCGGGGTATTTGCAAAGCGTGTAGAGTGACAATGGTAAAGTTCAAAGTTTTCTCTTTATTTGACAGCCAAGCCAGATGTTAATTTGGCATACCAATGAAAGATTGTGCTACTGGTTTCTGATTTTGTGACAAACTGGGAAGTGAACTAAAGCATGTTAGTCGACATACGTCATGTTTTTTGTATTCACAAGAAGCTTGAAAAAGTTGAGTTTTATAGAGAAATATAATTCTGTATAAAGGTCTTTTCAAATGGAAAATAATTCTGGCATTTGATTCTGGAGAGATTGATTCACGCCAATGCTTATACATGCCAGTGGATGAATCTAGGAATTAAAAGGAATAATTGACAATGAACATATATAGCAAAGATGTGATAGCAGAGTAGGAATTTGGAGTGATAACTTAGTGCATTGGGGTTTAGTTTCAGTTACATGTAAACAAGAATGACTGGTCGTTTTGTGTGGTTGCAGATTTTTGGCATGGCAGAGCAGGAAATGGCATATAGAGTTGAACTTTTCAACAAGTATGCCATTATTCCTTATACATCATGTTGATACATTTCTCAGTAATAGTTTTAAAATTATAAGGACTCGCTGTTTGGTCTCTTTGTTTTTCTGTTTTGTTTTAATTTTTGAATTTATTGATAGATGCATGCTCTGCAAATTAAACATTTTACGTTCACACTAACACTTTAGAAGTAGTAAAAAATTATAAAGCAGTCCTGATAAGTTTGGTGTGCTAAGCTGCTAAACTATTGATGTGTAACCATAAATGGACTGTGTTGAATGTCACTGACAACGTGGTGCTGAATTAAGGCTTTTATGAAGTTAAATTCATACACAAGAAAATTTGATGAATTAACAAAAGTATAAAACCGAGAACAAGATTTTGAATGGGTGTTTTTTCCAACACCTTAGTGAGAACTATTTATTCCCAAAAGTCTTTATTCCTCCATTTGGACTTCCTTATGTTCAAGCGTTTAGTTTGATTAGAAAACTTTCCCTGGATGGTGCATGAGAAGGATGATTCAAAACCAGTGTAACACGGGGACACGTCCCTCCCCCCTCCCCCAGATTGGGTTGTCTCGGAGTCCTCGGGACGGGGGGATGACATCTTGGCGTTTCGGGTGGTGCCACTTAGAGCGCCATCGCCGGTGGAGACTGGAGACGTCCGAGTGTGGGGGTGTGGGGGGACGCCAAGGAGTCTCCTTCATTGATTTGGACTCTTGGAGACTTGTAGTTTTTGTTTGCATTATATACGTATTTTGATATCATGATTCATGGCACATGATACTTATTGTAATCATTTTTATGTCATGACTCATATGATCATTGATTACTATTAGATAGTAGAATCTAGATACGCATACTATTGATCTGAAGGTTGATATATAGAGTCTAGGCTAATATTTATTATTTGCTGATGTTCAATGTTTGTTTGTCATTTGATCATGAATCATGAATCATGATGTTCCAGTTAAAAACTTCAATGCAATGTTCAATGTTTAAGTTTTTAACATCTTTGTATCTTATATTGTATAATTGTAGTACATCTTTGCATAACCAGCATTTTAAGTACCATATGTATAGTATATACACCCCTGCTTCTTCCGCCACCACCCCATCCTCCGCTGCCGTCCCCCGTTGTCCCCAAATCAAGGCCCCTCTGCCCCTCGTCTCGGAAACTTGTCCCCCCATCACCCCGTCACCCCATCTCCCAGGGCGGTGTAACTATATTCAAAACCGAAGGGAGAAAATATCTCATAGGATGATACAGAAGCCTGCTGTCAAAGACAAAAATTAAATCCCAGACACATTTAAGAACGAGATGATGCTCTTAGAATAGATAGTTGGAGGATAAGGGCACAGATAGTCACAGTGATTAGTGACGAGACATTGTGAAAGAAGACAAGAAAAAAATTAAGGATTAAAATTAAACAATTGGCAATAAGTGCTATTTTGTTTCTAATCTATGGCTCTATTTACCTTGTCACATAAGCCCATGTTTTGTAAATAACTCAAATTGATAGTTTATTAAGACTTTCAGGGTTCATTCTACTTTGAGACAATAATGTCACGAGCCTTGTTAATAAGGCGTCACATGCTCGATTCACATTTGCTACCCATTGCTTGCAGGGAAAAATGGAAGGCTTGAAAGGATGATGCTAAAAGAAGTGACTGAGCATACAAGATTGTTGACGGAAGTATTGTTCGTAGGTCTATGTCAACATTGAATTGACCAGTCCAGTAGTGGCATCAGGATAGTTTGCCGAAGGCGTGTGAGAGTGGTGTTCTATGGTGTCATACCAGTTCTAAGACACCCACGTGAAAATCAAGACCTCAGACAAGGTCGTTAGCGGTTTGCTCAGGTTGCTGGTTGGTGTGGCAAAGGTCCCATGGAGAGATAAGGATGGTAGATGGGGAGAGGAGTAGGGAGGCATAAGGAGACTTTGGAGTGATAAGGAGGGAGGCATAAGGAGAGCATTCGAGAGATAAGGAGAGTTTAGTAGCGAAACAAATATGATAGGATAAGTCTAGGAGCCATTAATGCTTCGAGAGCCACAATTACGTCCTCGGTGGCGGGTCCCCCTATTGTGATCCCCCTGGTTCAAAGTTCTACTCAACAACAATTATGGATAGAAATAAATGCTTCTTGGTTGGACAAACATATTTGCATCCTTGTTAGGAAAGGTTTTATTTCCTAATCTCTCTAGAGGGCACTCATTTCGTCACCAATATATCTGGCTTGGAGTTGATAATTTAGGAGAGTAATCCTTTTCAAAAAGTATGAGATTTTCCAGAGGTGTTTAAAAGTCTTGCCGAATATACAACCAATTCTTACTCCCCTATTACATTGTTTGGTCAACTATGGATACACATGTTGATGATTGAAATGCGTAAAGAAGATGCCTATTTGACCACATTATTCAATTTTAAATTTGATTTTCAGAATATTTTTTGTTTGATCTGAAAAATTGAATCTTAGTCAAAGCTAAAGGTTCAATTGTTGGCACTTCAAGGTTCTTAAGAACTTTAACTCAGAAAACTTGCATATGACAGTTTCAAAGCCAACCAAACATTCCACTGAACTGAAGATTGCCTAGAGTTGATGCAGAGCATCTTAGGGAAGTTCAAGATTCAAGGGAGTGTTGCAGAAAGCAAAGTGTTTTATGTTGGAGAGAGAATTGTCAACTCTAGCAGGGCCATTTTGCAATCATCCGGGCAGTTTTACAATTGCCAGTCTCATGGAAGCAGTTGTTTAGTACAGTGTGTCTTGTTGAGAAGAGCTCAAACACTGTCTCTTCCTTTTCCTTATATTTTTTTCAAAGGCACCTGCCCAAGTAGCTTTATTAGACATTGTACAAGGGCTGGTTCATACTTGAATATTTCTAGGTGTTCAACAATTCATAGAAAGGTGTTGCAAACTGAGGTACCGAATTTTCATGGAGTTGCAGGCATGTTGTAGTTGTGGAACTCATCTGCTCTTGTTTTCATGAGTTCCTGGAAGTTCTACTGACATTGAACCTACTTGTAGAGGTTTCTATTCAGAGACATGAGGAGTTCAAAACTCACTTAAAGGTTCTTCCAGGTGCATGTTTATTTAGTCTCATTTTCATGCACGCTTCTTTCTCTTTCAGTCTTAGGCTACATTTTAAGTATCCTTTTGAAATCTGGTTTCTTAAAGCAAGTGGCAGGTCTATTAGGAGGGAATTTGTGAAGCTAGTCTAGACAAATCCTTAATTAGAAAACAGTGAAGTGGAATATCCAGTGCAGTTTATGGATTAGATTGGCGACTAAAAATACTGCTACAGATTTATTTGAAAATCCTTAATTAGTAAAAAATGAAGTGGGATATTCACTGATGAATCAGGTTGGTGACTAAAATTATTACAACATATTTGTTGCAACACTCAACATGTATAGGTCAAACATACCTTGTTTTATGGATTTTTAATATTTATGTACAATGGTAGATAGGAATGGAAGTTATTAAAGCAAGCCACTGTTCTAGTGAGGTGAAGGGTAAGGAGATCACACCAACCAATAAATGGAAGAAGGCTACTTTATTTGTTGATTCCTATCAACAGGGATAGTCATGGAGAGAGGTAAAAATAATTGATGTGTATCATGGAACCAGAAGTCCACTTATTCTCCTGTAAGGAGAGGGAGGTTGCTTAGCAAGATTCCATCCTGAGATTTTATTTGTCTCAACATCTCAACATATCTATTTCTTGATGTCTAAAAATCAGTTTGTAATATACAAATCCCCAGAAATCATTTTCATTAACTTTTCACTGCATTAGCACTAGAAAAAAGCTACATAATAGATGTCTTGTCTATTGAAGTTTGTCAGCTCACTTTGGTTTCCTTTCAATTTTTTCTTACCTTTTAACACAAAGTCCAATTGCTTCACTATAAGAAATCAGTCAGAAGTTGGCCATATTATGTAATGTCACTCTATGGAACAATATTTAATAATTAATGATAATGATAGCATCAAAATGAATAAATACTCTTAGATTTGAACCAGAAAGATAATAACATAAAGCTACAAACCAATTAAACACCAAGAAGATTTTATCCTGGGAAAACCCTCCTTACCAAGGGAAACAACCCAGCCCGCTCAAATGTAAATCCTTTTATTCAGATCCTTAGAGTTTATTACAAGCACTCTGCTACTGACAGACTTCAATAACTCAAGACAAAGTTCTTAGAATAATGTCTTCTTAAATAACTAAATAAGACTCGATACCCAATAACTAAATATCACAGGCTATATTTAATGAATAACAATATGCCCAAAACAGAAAGCATGCAGAAGCAAAATTGAGACGGCAAAAATTCTGAAGATACACCTCTGTAAATATTTAAGAAAGACCTGCAATTGGATCCCAGATTAGGATGCTGAAAGAGACAATAATATCAAAACCACACCACACAAGTTGGTGAGAATGTCTGCAACCTGGCAACCCGTGTGATAGGTCAACCCTTTGCTCATCTCCTGTCACCTAGAAAGGAGACGTTACAACAAAACCACCCATATGTCTGTGAGTCCATAAATTATTAAGTTCAAGTTAGCAACATACCTTTCTCTGGAAGAATTGCCACCAGACAAAATTTTTTTGTTGCTATAATTTCCTTTTGATAAAGCTAGCTAAAATTAAAAACATTATGAAGAGAAGTATGTGTAAAAGTCTGAAATAAGTAGCTGACCAAAAAAAACACACCAATAGAAGCATAAAGATTAGTCTAAAATGAAGTCTGTGACAGAGCTTGGACATCCCAACGAGAAGAAAAATATTAATGTCATTTCTTTTTGCTTCGCCTTCATTCCTACTGACTATGTGAAAGAGAAGCATTGGTATGTAAAGGATTCTATGATGTATTATTAACTGAACCTCATTAGGATGGAGCCGATTCATTCTGCAGCCAGTCAGTCGGGTGGATACTGGATAGTCTATCTAGCTAAGAGCATAAGCCTATTATGGGTGAATAATAGATTCCGAAGCTGGGAAGAATATAAATTGCTCTAATTCAAGCTAGACAAATTCCCCTTTTTAAAGCTTTGAATTTTTTTAACATATTATCTGCAAACTGAACATTCACAGGTGATCTCTGATAGGGAGAGCTGACCCTTGCACTGGTGGGTTGAAAGTTAAATCTCTTAACAAATAATGAATCAGTTAAAACGAATTATAACTCGAGTGGTCATTGTTGGCTTACTGTTCTTAATAAAGGGAAAAAAATTCTGACAGATCCATTAATCACAATTTATTGCGAGAAAATTATTGAATAGAACCAGTCATATAAATTTAGGCCAAAATATTAGTTTGGCTTTGTATAATGCAATATAGACAGACGGAAGTTTGGTGGTTTCAAATCCTTTTCCAAGTCACTGAATCCCATGTACTATGTAGGGAGTTCACCTAAGATACCGGGTATGCCCTTAAGGCTTTCTGCCGCTGTAGCATGTACATCTCTAGGTATTGGTGTTCCTGGGGATACGCCCAGGGTACCCAAAGGTGCTGAGTGCCAGAAAGTAACAAGGAAGATAAATCAACTTTTATTTGCATCCAAAACTCGTAAAACTTACCTAAAAGCATAATTTCAATACAAAGATTATTTTGCTCTCTTCATTCTTTTTTTTCTCATTTTTGGCATTTTGAAGAACAGCTGATATGTGTAACTTGGCTTATGACCTAATATTGAAATTCTGAACTATCAGTTGGCTTTGATCACTGGTGCATCATATGATCACCCACCCACAGGCACACCCCCAATACCCAAGGCAAAAATATTGCCATACCAGTGTGTACCCATATTCATACTGGCAACTGAGGTATCTACCAAAGGATTCAGTCCACAACATAGCTTTTTTGCTTTATAAAATATTATCCAAACCAAAACTACTCTCATAAGGAAGATAGGGCTTAACCTTTTAGACAAATAAGTACATGGAAATGTATGTGAAATGTCTGATCCTGTAAACCACTTCAATTTCCTGATCATTTATTTTTGTTCTCTCTCATAAGATTTGGCAGACATTTGTTGATTTTGTGTCTGGATGAACTAGTTTTAGAAGTTTACATTACAATATTTGTGAAATTATCCTTCCTAAATTGAGGAGGAATTCCATTTACAGGAGAGATTCTTGAGTGAACCACTTCTTTACAGTAGCTATCTTTATCTAAAGGAATCTGGCAACAAAGAAAACTTGAGGAAATATCACCCTTGTACAAATGGCTTTATGTCTTTAATATGTTGATTTGATTGTACAAAAAAAGCTAAGTTATCAGTTTGGCACTCATAGTCCCTGGATCTGGGTCTGATCGAAAGGTTATTTGAGATCCAGTTCGGTGTAGTTGGGCACAGGCAGAATGCCTATGGGTTAAACCCAGCAAACTCAAAATGAACCGAGTTGACCCCTCTGTGGAAGAATGCCTTTATATATCATCTTAAAATGAAAGGATGCTGTTTTGTTTGCCTAGAAAATCTTCTTTAACTCTCTGCTGTTGCATTTGTATAGACTGTTTATAAGGCATTTGTCCTTGGCCAGGCAGGAGCTAATAAAGGCCTACTGTATTCAGTTGTCTACTGTCAGAGAGTTATCCCCAAATCGGGCCTTTTCCTGCTGTGTGCCATCCAGTTATTTTATTTGTCATTGTTTTTGTTTTTATATTTCAATATGTGCGGATTGAATATATTTTAACATTTGTTTGAAGTCTGGATGGAATACAAGAATTGATGGTAAAAGTTGCTGAAGGTTTAAAATTTAAATCAAGAGGAATTTAATGAAGGTTTTATCCTATGATCACAGTTCAGTTTTAAATTAGTGAGACTGTGCTATCTCTTCTATTACATGCTTTTTAATTCCTGATTTTTGAGTTTATATTTACTTTTAGCTATCTTGATCTGATAGTTCCAGGTGTTGACATACTATTACTATTTGAAATTTAATTAAAAACATTGGTGTCGTTTTTAGAAACTTTTGTGGTAGTTACAATGCCATGTCTACATTTATGGGTTTTAATGAACGTAAGGGGTACATGTTATGTAAAAATTCTGTAGAAGTCAACAAGGCATTTTTAGATTCCCTAGATTAGCATGGATTTTGTACATTTAGTAGCTGTCACTTGTCACCATATTTGTTGCATAGTTGCAGAGTTGTGAGAGTGCTATATGTTCTTTGATGCAGGCTCACTCAAACTTGCTTTGACAAATGTATAGAGAAGAGGTATGCAATTTCTGGAATTAGCTCACTTTTAAGTGTTTTGGTTGAAATACATTGCAACAGTTGTATGTTTTCTCAGCATTAAGCTTCCTTGATGGGCTATTTCTTCAGGGACAACCCTCCAAGAATGACTGCTTGCACTTGTTATTTCTGTAGACGTTGTTTTTCTCCAAAAATGAGTTCCTTGATTTCTTGTTACTGCAGTAATAATCTAGTAGTACTGGATGCATTTTTTTGGTCAATTGACTAACTTTGTGCATTGTGGACACAATTGTTTTGTTGTTTTTTGTAATTTGTTTTTCAATAAACACATAAAGGTGGTAGGATGAAAGATCCCCTTTGATCTGATGTCTACTAATCCTGATTTTTTTGGTTTTTCCTTGACTTCTATGGTTTTTTCGTGATTTTTGCAATATTCTGTTTTGTTTGGTATTGTGAACTTTATCTGATATTTTTGTGTTTTGATGTTTATGCAATGAAAATGCTGGAAATATAGGGAAATTGAAAACTACTGCTGTTCTAAACAATAAAACGCATGATTTGCACATAACATGACATACCCATTTCAGTAGATGACTTATAAATGAATTGCTACATGGCTATTATCAATTCCATAAGTCTGATCTGAGTTCTGGGGCTGCATTGTGTGGCTGCTACAGGCCTAATATGCAACTTCCAGCCTCTAAGATAAATTCTATGGATTCTTCTTTGCTGCTCCAGCCAATCCTATGCCTGGTATGGATCCTGGTCTGCGAAATCAGACTTAATTATGACTGATCTGTGGTCTGATTGTGGCTCCAAACCCAACACCCAGCTGTAGTAGGTTGTATTTCACTTAATAGGTCTGATTTGCTGTTGAAGATAGATTTATAAGCTAAAAGCCCAGATCTGAATTCTCATCCTTAAATTTGCTCTTCAAGATGACTTTACCTGAGTGTTTCTCTAATGCCCAAGTTAGGTCTGATTTAGATTGATCTGAGGTTTGATTATGACTCCAAACCCGAATTCCCAGCTGTAGAGTATGTTGTATTTCATTGGATAGATGGTATGGCAGGTCTAATTTGTTGCTCAAGTATAAGATCAAACTGTTGAAGTTTAGCATCACTCAAAGTAATACTGAGAATCTGAATCTGGTTCAATACATTATGCTGTAAATAAAATGATATATATATATATATATATATATATATATATATATATATATATATATATATATATATATATATATATATATATATATATATATATATATATATAAGTGTTACATGTTTATGATTCAGATCAGGCTTCACTTGTTATTGTCACCGATTCATATTAGGTTGTATTGATATTGAGACATCTGTGTTATCACCGATCAAGTATCGGGCTTCATTTCATATTACCATCGATATATATCAAGTGTTGTATTAAATGATATTATTGGGTATGATTAGTCATCAGCAGATTACTATTATGCCCACGTAGGGTCATGACGCCTCATGTGTTATATATATTCACTCATCGATGGGACAAAGCAATATCAATAACAGTCATACTTGCAGTCCCAGGATCAACAGTCATAAATATTGCAGATTATCAAATACCACTTAATCAGTACTTGACATTCAATATAAAGATTATTGGAGCATTGAAGACCAACCAAAGTTGTAGACCCGCTGCACACAAACAAGATCAAGTAAGTACAATTCTGAAATATAAACAGTCCGAGAATTATATTATTTCTATCAAAGATCCTATGCATTAACATGGTATTGGAGCCATCCTGATAAGAAATTCTATTAGTCAGCCATCTTGATAAGAGATTCTATTATTCAGAATTAAAACTAAAATCTCAGATTTCAATAGTAGAATTTTTTGTTCTCTAAATAAAAATGGTTAATCACGTAAGATTATAGGATAGATTTGAGGGAGCATCAAATTTTTCATCATGAAAATTCGAGTCATGATAGTACTAAGAGAAATGGAATTAGAAAAGTACATTGAATCAAACAAATCTATTCCTGAAAATGAACCAGATAAAACAACATGGAAAAGACACAACAACAAGGCCATGAAAATTATTATAGACTCGGTGAAGGATCATATTCTTCCTTCTATATCGAGTCTTAAAACTGCTTTTGAGATGTTCTCCATTATAAAGAATACTTTTGAAATTAATAACACAAGCAGATTGCTAACATCGAAGCAAGATCTACTATTTGTCAAGATGAATAATGGAGAAGCTATTACGTCCCATTCCCTAAGAATCTCAGAATTAAAAGATCAACTTGCGACCATTGGAAATGAAGTAGATGACAAAGAACTTAGCATTATAGCCCTAAAAGGACTACCATTGTCTTGGGAGACATTTATTCATGGACTAAGTTCTTGACCAGATCTTCCTAAACTTGAACTACTCAAAAATGAATGTACTCAAGAAGAGTCAAGATTAATTATGAGAGGAATCATTTCAAATCAAGAGGGAGAATTTCAAGCTCTTCAAGCCAGTTCAATAATAAGGGAAAAAGAAAGGGAATTCATCAAGACAACAAGGAATTGAACAAATCATACAGGAAAAGAGATTGGATTAAAGTACAATGCTTCAAATGTGACAAATTTGGTCACATTCATAACTTTTCTCCAGAACTCTGGAGAAAATTCAAGCGACCCTAGCAGAAGTTAAGTATGAAAAGGATGAAAATCTTGCATTTTAAGTTGTTGAACAAAGAGATAAAATGGAACGAGAATCCCATAGTAAGGAGTCAGAGGGAGAGTGATATATTTCCAAAGTTCGAATATATAAGTGGCATATGCAATGTTGTACTCAGATAAATCAATTATCTATAAATTCAATTTTTGAATTAGAGATATGGTATATCAAGATTGATGAGCAAACAAAAGATATTCTCACTGAACCTCTT